>OX451737.1:231824705-232455538 GCA_948472305.1 Vicia faba
AAAATACCCAAAACATTCCTTTTTTTAATTAATTAACTCCATCATTAATTTAATTTTGCAAAAGGGTCCAACGCCCTCGTTCTTAACTCCTTATTAATTCGCGTTTTTATTTTATTCCGTTTAAATACTTATGTATCTCTCCCGAAGCCCTGTAATTAACTTTCTCGCACTTTCTTTTTCTTTTACTTTCTTTATTTCTTCTGTCAAATCGGGTCCTGGTTAATTTTGGCGATGTGGACCCGCGCCTTTTGTAATAGCTTAGAATTTACCTTTCCCGCAAATATTTTAACTGTTAATCAAAATCATGAAAGAATGTATGGACAAAATAAAAACAAGCGTAGAACGCCAATAACATGACAAGATAAATGCAAATGAAAACAACACACAAATCGCACACACCACCCCTAGGGTACGCCTCACTGTTGCCTTGCCTTCGAAAGGTGATCGTCGAGTAGAGGATGTCTTAGTAAGTCCTCATGATCCGGGAACCTGGCATGAGGGTAGCTTCTAAGGTGTCTTCCCATTGCTCTGGTGATAACCATGTCCCGAACCTCGAATTGACCCGAATACCTCCAACGGTGGTGCTACCTACCTCTCAATGGTGGGATGGCACTACTTTAAAGGACATTTACACAGACGAATTCCTTAGGGTAGGTAGACGACTCTAGATACTTGCTCTAAATTCAAAACAAAACAAATCAAAAATACTTTTCACACCAACACATTTTCAAAAAGCTTTCGAAAGCATTTTTCAAACACTCTCGAGGACCGATACAAGAGTCGAACTGAAATTTTCAAAGAAACTTTTTAAAACCCACATTGAAAAGCAAACAAAACATTTTTGAAAACACATTGAGCAAGTATCTAAGAGCCCATGGATAACCATGGATAGAAAGGGTGCTAACACCTTCCCTTTCTATAATCTACCTCCCGAACCGAGAGCAATCTCTTTAAGGAATTTTTCTGTGCTTTTGTCCTTTCCATTTGGAGAAAATAAAAGACGGTGGCGACTCTTGCTTACCGCGACATTTCGCGAACCAGCGTTAAACAGTCAGTTCCAGATCCACCGATCACAACAGCCTTCAGGAGATATGACCACGGCGCCAATGCCATTACCCAACGCGTTTGAAGCTCCATCAAAATTACATAGACCATCGGGATCCCTCCTCAGGTCCTTCATCTGGTCCATGTTTTTCACAGTCGGTCACCAACATGATGTTCTCATCCGGAAACTCGAAATTCATAGACTGCTAATCATCCACGGCCTGATGCGCTAAATGATCTGCCAACACACTCCCCTTGATTGCTTTTTGGGTTGTGTACTGGATGTCATACTAAGTTAAAATCATCTTCCATCTCGTTATTCTTCCGGACAGGGCAGGCTTTTCAAAGATAGACTTGTTTGGGTCCATCTTTGATATCAAAAGAGTAGTGTGAGTCAGCATATAATGTCTCAGCCGACGAGCAGCCCATACCAAAGCACAACAAGTTTTCTCAAGCAGTGAGTATCGGGTCTCACAGTCGGTAAACTTTTTGCTAAGGTAGCAAATGGCATGCTCTTTTCGGCCAGACTCGTCATGCTGCCCCAGTACGCACCCCATTGAATTGTCGAGTACTGTCAAGTATAAGATCAAAGGTCTTCCTTCAACTGGAGGCATCAGAATAGGTGGCTCTTGGAGATATTCTTTGATCTTTTCAAAATCGGCCTGGCATTCATCATTCCATTTTACCACTTGATCTTTCTTCAGCAGCTTGAAGATCGGCTCACAAGTAGCAGTCAGATGTGAAATGAATCGGACAATGTAATTCAGACGTCCCAAAAAGCCTCTAACTTCCTTTTCTGTTCGAGGAGCTGGAATCTCCTGTATAGCCTTCACCTTTGCAGGATCCACTTGAATACCTTTATCACTAACGACGAAACCCAGCAGCTTACCAGACCTTACCCCGAAGGTGCACTTGTTCGGGTTTAACCTCAGCTTGTACATCTTTAGCCCGTCGAATAGTTTCTGGAGATAGTTAAGATGTTCTTCTTCAGCTTGGGACCTTGCAATCATGTCATCAACGTACACCTCAATCTCATGGTGAATCATGTCATGGAACAAAGCGACCATGGAGCGTTGATACGTTTCCCCAACATTCTTCAATCCGAACGGCATGACTTTGTAGCAAAAGGTACCCCACTGCGTAACGAAGGTCTTCTTTTCCATGTCTTTGGGAGCCATCTTAATCTGATTGTAACCGGAAAAACCATCCATAAAGGAGAAGATCTTATGTTGCGCGGTGTTGTCGACCAGAACATCAATGTGAGGGAGTGGGAAATCATCCTTGGGGCTCGCCCTGTTCAAATCCCTATAGTCCACACACATCCGTACCTTACCATCCTTCTTCGGTACCGAAACAACGTTGATGACCCACTGCAGGTAAGAAGTAACTGCTAGAAAACCGACGTCAAAATGTTTCATGACCTTAGCTTTGATTTTCTCAGTCATCTCTGGGCGCATACGGCGAACTTTCTGCTTTACCGGAGGACAATCTTCTTTAGTTGGCAAGTGGTGTACCACAATATCAGTATCCAACCCAGGCATATCTTCATAAGACCAAGCGAAGATCTCAACATAGTTGCGTAGCATCTGTATCAACTGTTGCTTGACACTAGGCTCCAGATTTTCACTTATCTTGACCTCTTTCCTGTCCTCTTCTGTACCCAAATTTACAGATTCCACTGGCTCTTCATGAGGCGGTATGGCCCTCTCTTCATGTGGTAACAGTCTAGCAAGTTCCCCGGGCACCTCACAATCATCCTCACCTTCGTCCTCGGCTTGGTTGATCGGATTTTCGAAGTCATAACTGGAAGTAGTAGAGTTGTTATCAGTGGGATTCAGAGTGGATGTGGATCTGCATTATGATATGTGAGTGTGTGTAAGACAATAACTGTTTTAATAAAGTGCAAGATAGAAAAGAAAAACAAGGAGGGCAAAATTTGTAATGCAAGAAAACGTCCAATGCTTTATTGATGATATATGAAAATGACAAATAATAAGCCCTCACAAACAAAGCCAAGGTGCCTCAGGCAAGGCACCGGGCCGTAAAGTTTTAAACTGTTTATTACAAATCTCAAAACAAAAGTCTATTACTGTGTAATAAAAGAAACGGGCATGAAGTATTTCGCCGTCCAGTTGTTCAATCCACCGTTGGTAGTCGGGTAGATCCAGCTGTCGATATATGACTCTTCTTCATCATCCTCAATTGCATTCACTCCCTAATTATATTATTTTTTTAATCCAATAAAATATAAAAAAACTTATAAAAAAATTAGGTTTAGTCTTTTTTATCAATTAATTTAATTAATTAGATTTAGGTTTGTTTTAATTTATTAATTAGACATTAGTTATTTTAAAAATTATTATTAACATATAAAATCAAACCAAAAATACACAAAAAAACTAATTTTAACATTTTAGATATTAGGACATTAAAAATAATTTACTAACATTTTATTTTATTTTGCTATTTATTTTGTTAGACAAATTATATAGAATGTATAAATTTTGTAATAACCTATTAAATTCCCGCACAATTTCTTTATCATGTAACTGCCCCAAGACTCTGTAGTAGGGTAGGACTTTACTTTTCACACTTACATTTTGACGTCGGTTTTCTAGCAGTGGCGAACTTTCTGCTTTACCGGAGGACAATCTTCTTTAGTTGGCAAGTGGTGTACCACAATATCAGTATCCAACCCAGGCATATCTTCATAAGACCAAGCGAAGATCTCAACATAGTTGCGTAGCATCTGTATCAACTGTTGCTTGACACTAGGCTCCCGATTTTCACTTATCTTGACCTCTTTCCTGTCCTCTTCTGTACCCAAATTTACAGATTCCACTGGCTCTTCATGAGGCTGTATGGCCCTCTCTTCATGTGGTAACAGTCTAGCAAGTTCCCCGGGCACCTCACAATCATCCTCACCTTCGTCCTCGGCTTGGTTGATCGGATTTTCGAAGTCATAACTGGAAGTAGTAGAGTTGTTATCAGTGGGATTCAGAGTGGATGTGGATCTGCATTATGATATGTGAGTGTGTGTAAGACAATAACTGTTTTAATAAAGTGCAAGATAGAAAAGAAAAACAAGGAGGGCAAAATTTGTAATGCAAGAAAACGTCCAATGCTTTATTGATGATATATGAAAATGACAAATAATAAGCCCTCACAAACAAAGCCAAGGTGCCTCAGGCAAGGCACCGGGCCGTAAAGTTTTAAACTGTTTATTACAAATCTCAAAACAAAAGTCTATTACTGTGTAATAAAAGAAACGGGCATGAAGTATTTCGCCGTCCAGTTGTTCAATCCACCGTTGGTAGTCGGGTAGATCCAGCTGTCGATATATGACTCTTCTTCATCATCCTCAATTGCATTCACTCCCTGATCATGTTTGGGCACGGGAGCAGTTATGATGTTGGGCTTCTCTGGAGCGTCAAACTCGATTTGTTTAGCTTCAATCAAATCTTGCACCTTATTCCTCAAGGCCCAGTAGTTGTTTGTATCATGCCCTGGGCTATCAGAGTGATAGGCACAACGGGCGTTCGGATTATATAGCGGAGATGTGGTGCTGGGATTCTTCGGGGCTTCCCTCAGAGTTACTAGGTTGGTCTTCAATAACTGCGGTAGAATTTGAGATAAGGTCATACTAAGCCGAGTGTACTGTCTTTGCGGTCTCTCCATTCTTTGTTGGTTTTTGCATTGTGGGGCAACGGTGGGTCTTGATATTACTACCGCATTCACTGCTTGGCGGCGTTCAGGTCTGTTTTGGCTCCTCGAGCTGTAAACTGCACTGGCTTCTTTCTTACCGGTGAAATGCCTCTTTTCTGTACTTGATGAAGCACCTTTCTGTATCTTACCACTTCTGATACCAGCTTCTACTCTCTACCCAGTCAAAATTAATTCAGTAAACCTAGATGATGAATTGATGATCAGATAATTAAAAAACGGACCAGACAACGTCCCAAGAAACATGTCAACCAACTCCCTGTCAGACAAAGGAGGTTGGACTCTTCCAGCCAGATCTCTCCACTTCTGAGCATAGTCCTTAAAGCCTTTGCTTGCACCCATCGACATACCCTGAAGCTGAGTACGCGTGGTAGCAAGGTCGGTGTTATACTGATACTTCTTGTAAAAAGTAGCAGCAAGGTCCTCCCAGTTGCGGACATTAGCTCCTTCCAATTAATAAAACCATTCAAGCTGAGTCCCTGACAGACTGTCTTGAAAGAAATGAACCCACTGATTTCTATCAGCAGTGTAGGGTTGGATTTTTTTGACGTACGAGCAGAGATGGAGTTTTGGACAGGATACTCCATCGTACTTAGCGAAAACCGGAGCTTTGAATTTATGAGGGATCACCACCCCAGATGCTAGTCCCAGATCTCCGAAGTCCAAACCAGGTATCTTCTGAATCTCCATAGCACTCAGACGGTCTTCAAGTTGTTTGTACATATCCTCAGCAGGAGGATATTGTTCTTCATCAAAATCAATGTCATTATCAGAGACTACAGGACCAGGACCCTTTTCCCCCTCTTGATTCTCTCCTCCTTTAGATGAATGAGACAGATCAGCTTCCTGTCGCAACCTATTCCCAAATCTGTGACCCATATTCAGCAGAACCACCTTCTTCTTCTTCTTTTTCTTCTCCTTCGGGATGAGAGTCTTCAAATCCTCTTGCCCTTTAGCCAAGTTCGAGAACATCTCTTTGAATTGAGCATTATGTGCTTGAAGAGCTTTGATGGCTTGATCGGTAGGTATTTCATAAGACATTCTGTGCTGAAATAAATAACGAAGAAGATGAGAAACCTGTAATGATACCTGTAATGAGGTGCATGATAATGGAATGCGTATGAAATGATTTCAAAGACTTTGAGAGATTTAAATTTGCAAACCAAGAAATGAACAAACTTTATTAGATTTAAACTTGTAAGAATGTTTAATAACGCCTTTAAGGCGTTACAAAAGAAATAGACTGAAAACAAATCTAAACTAGAAAAAGCAAAAAAAACCAGAAGTTCCATGGACGCTTTCCCTTCATGCTGACGTAGTCATTTATCGTCCTTTCATTCTCAAGTTGCCTCGTGAGCTTCAAGATCTTCCTCTCTTGCTCATGATACTTCTCCCAGTAAGTATCCCTCTCCTCTTTTAGCTGAATCCAGGATCTCTTCAATGCCCCCAGATCAATAGGCATATAGGGATAAAGGACTGTATAAGGAACACCTTCTTCATTTGTATGCTCCACAATCACTGGTAACACAGCTTCATAAGGCATCCCAAGCTTCTGAGCCCGAGCTCGGACCCACTGGAGGTAAGGTTGCATAGGGAGAGAAGTTTTTGGTCCTAGCTCTTAAGGGTCAGACCTGTTCACCATGCCCCAAGCTCGTATAAACCTTCGGCGATGCTCTTCAATGTCCTCCTTATAGTCAAAGACAATATCTGTAAGAAGTAGCTCATGAGGACCGTCTCTTCGAGCGCGACCAAACTGTCGTAAAGCCAAACAAGGATTGTAGGTTATTCCCCCTCTAATTCCAAGCAACGGGACATTAGGGTATTCCCCACATAGATCAATGACAACAACACCTTCCATATCCTTAGAACTCCAAAGAATGTCCGTATGGGCAAGGGACATTATCCTGTAAGACCATCCTAAACCTTCCTCATTCTTCAACACAGATTTGGGGAAGTGAGAAATAAACCACCTCGCCAACAGCGGCATGCAACACATGAGGGTCCCTCTTCTTCGCACAGTACGAGTGTAGAGGGCATGCAAGATATCACCTAGAAGAGTAGGCACAGGATTGCGAGACAGGAAGATCTTAACCATATTCACATCTATGAAGGAATCTGGATTCAGGAAAAGAACCAAACCTTAGATAAGGAGAGCCAAGATGTCTTCAAAAGCCTGAAAGTCCAAGTTATCCCAGAACAATTGAGCTTGATCCATTAGAAACTTAGCTAAGAAACCTTTAATCTCGCTTCGTGTCTCCCAGTTGGATACTACATCAGCCCTTTTTAGATGCAAGGCTGAAGCAATGTCCTATGGTCTAGGAGCCTCTTCCAAACCTGTAAAGGGCATTTGCTCAAGGATGGATATGCCCAATAAGTAAGAAAAGTCTTCCATAGTGGGAACTAGCTGATAATCTGGGAAAGTGAAGCAATGATGCACCGAATCAAAGAACTGGAAAAGCACACTCATCATCTGCTCATCAAAGTTTGAGGTAACCAAGATAAGAAGATGACCATGTCTCCTAATGAATGAAGAAGTATCAGAAACTTTCGAGGCTAAATCTTTGAGTTGAGCAGGTATTTGCACAAAATTAACTCGGATGATGTTTCTGCGCAAGGAAGTCATAATCTGCAAAACAGAACAATGATAAATCCCCTCGGTCTTTGAAATGGTTAGTCTAATGAAGTATGCATGCTATGTTATGATGCATGATGTCATGATAAAACACACAACATGTATAGAAAATAACAGACATGGTAAAGGCAAACAAGTCACACAAGATCCCTTAAGTTTCAGGCTTGCATGGGGTCTAGGTACTATCCTCTTGAAGTTCAGTTGGTTTAAACCTGTTCTAATAATAGTAACCGGGTTCTAGAGGTTCTCAATATCACTGACCATCCTCCATTGGTCATGGTTTCAGCTCAAGCAATCTTTTCTTGCGGCCAGAATTATCTCGAGAGTATAGTCTCAATGAGTGTAGCATCGAGTATCAACCAGTTCTTAGCTTTACACCGAGGCCGACTATCTCACTACTTTCTAATGGACAAGTTGGTCAATTACAGGTTCTAAGATCAGTTGATGCTTAACGACACACATAACAGCCCTGTATTCTCCTTGTTTCTCCACAAGGGATACCGGTACCAACTAATGTGCCACATCAACGTCGCTACTGCTTCAACCGTATCGGTCTACGCCGTACAGTTCCCTCACAGTTTATTGCTACTTACCTAAAAGGTGTTCCCCAGATCTAGGTTAGGATCTATAGTAACTCCCAATACAAATCCCTCAAAGATAAAGCAATCAAATCAAACAATAAAAGAAAAATATGATGAACTAATTCTAAGGTATACCCCACTTATATACTCCCCAGCAGAGTCGCCAGTTCTGTGATTCGGTGGCAAGAACCGGACTGTTTAATAATGGTTTGCATTTTACGTTTTGCAAAATGTCGCGGTAAGCAAGAGTCGCCACCGACTTTTATTTTATCCAACAAAGGAAAAGGAAAAAGAACATAAAAAACCCTTTTTGAGATGTTTCTGAGTACGGGGGGTAGATTATAGAAAGGGAAGGTATTAACACCCTTTCTATCCGTGGTTTTCCACGGGCTCTTAGGTACTTGCTCATCATTTTTAAAAATTGCTTCTGTGTTTGTGTGTTTTGAAAAGTTTTAGTTTTACTTTGATTTAACCCTTGCTTCTGTCTTCAAGAGTGTTACAAAGTGTTTTTGAAAACTTTGCTTGAAAAGAGTGTAAGTGTGGAAAGGTTTGATTTTGAGCAAGTACCTACTAGCATCTACCTACTCGAAAAAAGAATGTTTCTATTCTTGTTTCCTTTAGACAGTGTTATCCCACTATTAAGGAGTAGGTAGCACCATCGTTGGAGTTGTAAGGGTCAATTAGAAAGGGGCGTACAATCATTAAAGCAATGTTAGGACGTTTTAGTAATAACCCTAATGTCTTAAGGTCATATTCGAGGCAACATTTCCGAGGCAACCTTTCCGAGGCAACATTTCCGAACGAGACATTCGATCTTTGTTTAGACAAGAGAGCGACCACTAAAACACCCTATACTTAATGATCGTTTACCGAAGGCAACCGAAGCGAGAGTATACCCTAGGAGTGCGCATGTGCGAGTGATTCAATTTCAAGTTATTATCTTTGCACATTTATGGTTTGCTAACCGTTTTAAAATTAGCATACATTCTTGTCATGCAAGCCTAATATCATACATCTAACAGTTAATATTTGCGAAAATTAAAATGCGGAAAATAAAGCTACGCTATTACAAGGCTTCGGGGATTAATTACATATCCAAAAACCCGTAAAACGATAAATAAACGGAAAAGGTCCTAATTAAACTATTACACCCCATGAGCAATTACATCAATATTGTAAAAAAATAATAAATGCGGGTGATGAATCAAGAACGAGCAAAATTAGGGTTTTGACCCCGTCTGACCTAATTAAAAGAAAAGATTATTTTTGTTTGTTTTTTTAAAATATTTTTTAAGAAAATAAGGTTTTAAATTAAATACAAGCAAACCTAATTACTAATTAAATTAAATTAAGGAAAGTTAATTACATTTGACTTATTTTTATATTTTGTTATTTTGAAAAAAAAAAGAATTAAATCAAACAAAACCCTAATTTCTAATTTGTTTTAATTTATTTGCAAAAACAAATTAAAGTTATCCTAAAATTAAAATAAGCTAATTAAATTAATTTTTGATAAAAAAAATAAAACCTAAATCTAATTTGATGAAAAATTGATTTTATGATTTTTTGATAAAAAAAGAATTTATTTTTGTGTTAGTAAAATAATTTAAATAAATAATTAAATAAAGAAAATCTAAAAGAATAAAGAAAAGAGTAAAGATGGGCCTTGTAATCAGCAAATGGAGGGGTGCCAATAGCATCTTTGGGGCCCAAAATTAAAGGTCCACGTTGACTCTCTTGGATCCAGCGCTGCACTTTGACTAGGATGCATGGTTGACCCTCACGTGATGGCCTTCAGATCTAGCCTTCTGGAGATCTAATGATTGAATCCCAAGGGTATATGGTGGTCTTCATGCCTGTGTACACACCTGATCATACAAGTAAAAATAATATGAAATACATGGGGGACCTGGGATTCGAACCCAGGTCCTATGGCCTTTTCACCTGCCTTAATACCAACTGAGCCAAGCGCGCTTGTTGTATATCAAACAACAACTAATCAATATATTAAAAACAAACAAAATAAAAATTATTTGCGTGCAAAATTCAAATGGAGCAATCAGGACTTGCCACGCCATCGTCTCTAACCTCTCTCTGTTTCTAAAATCCTAATGACTTTTACCTACGGACCAGAAGCGTAGGTACAAACCAACAATTTTCCAAAATCAACCACATGCACGATAAATGGAACCTGGAGCCATAAACCAATTCGCCTTGGCCTGGTGAGCATCATGATGCCTTTATTTTGGGCCAATTTTACCTGTACCAAAAGATCCCAAAACGAGACAAAAAACCCTAACAATGGCATATCTCTATAGGGTTAGCAAAAACGCAATTAACTGTTACCAATAGTTTGCAAATGCTTTCAGGATTCAGAATATATTCATGATTCATGCTATAAATGCCTAAAAAATGATATTGGATTTCAAAAAAGGAGGGAGGTCGTGAAGCCCTTACCTCGCGTTTCTGGGCACAAAAATGCTTGCTTTTGATTGGTATAGCTTCCTTGTACTCCCAGGAAGCGAATGAGATGGCTTGGGAGTCTTGAAAGTCCTTGGAAATATGGAATCAGATTACCACTTTTTTTGAGTTTTTCCAAGTTTTGTTTTTCCTCTTACACGCCTCTAAACCTTCTCCTTTGGTCTGCATTTGTCCACTATATATCACTGATAGAATTAGGTTTGCAAATGTGCATCCAATCTTTGTAATTATGGAGATTTGATCCTTGATTTGTATCCAATCTTTCCAAAATAAGAGAAAATCAATATTTTTGTGTACAACCATGCCTTGCACGATTTGATTCTGTTGCTAGCTGTATAAGGGACCTGAAATATGCACCGAATCTCAAGGCTTAAATGATTTTGATATTTCCATGATTTATTTTGATTTAATTTGATTTAATTGAAATAAAAAATAAAAATAAATGGAAAAAATAAAATAAAGTCAAGTGGGAAGAGTCATGGCTCGTGGACCATGTTACAACTCAAGCCAAGTACAAAAAGTTGGGGCCATTTGACAAAAATTGCAATTTGAGGCACTTTTGACTTTTGGCAATTTTGCAAAAAAGGTCAACTTCAACAATGTATAACTCCTTCAATTTTGACTCTATGAAGGTGTTCTTGGAGTTTTTAGAAAGCTCAAGATGTCCTATAAGAAACTATTTTTGTCTCATATCAATTGAGTCTTCCATGTTCATGTATGAAGCTTTGACAAAAAAAGGTGTTTTTGTTGACTTTTCAAAATGACCTATAATGTCCAAATTTGTAACTTCTTGTGAGTGCATATTTTGAACTTGGGAGCTGAAGATGAATTGTAGGGCATTGCATCCTCTTCAAAATGAGCTTTGGATGGGCCATTTCTAATAAAGTATGAGAAGATTATGCTTGGTCAAAGTTGAGTTGACTTTTCCTGCAAAACTCTAATTTAGCAACTTTTGGGTTTTGATGAATTGTGAGCAATCCTTGAGGAATCATGATCAACCCTTGATCAAATGATGAATAATACTTCAAAATGAGGATGTTGACCAAAAATCTTGAGGCTTTACTGTATGTGGGCCACAATTGACTTTTTCCCTAGCACAGTCGATTTTCAGGCCTTTGAGCAATTAACTGAGCAAATTTCCTCTGCAAGGCTTGAAACTTGACATGGATGATCTTGAGAACATATTAGGACAATGGTGAGCATTTGGGATCCCTTGAGCTCAAGTATATTGATTCAACATGAAACCCTAATTTGAGGTAGACTGTCTTAGGAGAGAGTTTGTCTAGTCAACCCTTGGACTTTCTTGAGCAATTTGAGGACCCCACTTGAAATGTTTTGAGAAATATGAGAGGGAAAATTTTGGGGTACAACACCCGCCAATCTAACTCTTCAGGTTTAAGAAGATTGAACAGTGGCAGCTGTTGTACCCCAAAATTTTCCCTTTCTTATTCTCAAGATATTTCTCACAAAGATCTTTAATGATTCAAGCTTGCACAAGTAGTGACTAGGTCAAGCCATCTCCTCAACACTGATTCCTCAAATTATGGTTTGAGTTTACACAAAGATAGTTGGACTTCTAATGTTTCAAATGACTTTCATTGATCATTATGTACCCTCAAGATTGTTCCTATCAAGTTTCAAGGCTTGGATCACAAAATTGTTCAGTCAATTGATCAGGTTGTCTAAAATCAACTGTATTGGTTAAAAAGTCAATTATGGTCAACTTACAGTCAAACTTCAAAATACCAATATCAACATTTTGAGGCCATATGTATCATTTGATCAAGACTGGATCACAATTCTTCAAGAAAATTGTCCAAATCATTAAAAGGGCAAAATGGTCAAAATTAGGGTTTTGACTGAGAATGATCAATCTTTGACTTTTGACCTAGTACGTAAATTATTTGTTTGTAATATGATCTCAAGGGTTCAAGTGCATCATTTTGACCTAGTCGCATATTTCAATTCACCTCCCGAGATCAGTGGATTGATAGATGAAATTTGGCCAACTCATGAAAAAGTCCACTATACACTGAAAAGTCAAACTTTGACTTTTTGGTCAAATTTGAGTTTCAAAAATCACATTTCATCAAGACATTCAAAATATTAAATTTGATCATAAAAAATCAAGAAGGTCAAAAATCAAACTTTGCAAGACTTGGAAATTTTTCTAATTTTTTTCTATACATGTTAATCTCATCACCTTATGACATTTTCCTTCACCACAATTCAAGATAATTCAAATGTTCAAGTAAACAACAAAGCTGCATTTTTTTAAGTTAAAATTACAAATCCTAAAACCTTGTCTTGTTTAACTTTTCCCTTTGACTCAATCCACAAAAACAACCATGTTATATTGTCACAGTCTGCTCCAAAACCTGCAATGCTGCCTTGAAAATCTGTATCATATCAGTCCCATGTTTCCACCAAATTAGCATATAAGAGCTGCACCTAAAAAGGCTATGAAACAACATACCCAAAAAGTTCAAAAATTCATTTGTTTCCCTCTCAAACTTCAGCCAACTTCATCTACAAATAAATTTTTTTCACAACACACAAGGAGAGGATTGATTAAGAGAGAAAAGAGAGAAAAAACAGAAGTCTTTGTAACCTTTATTCATTCAAAAAAACTCTTCTCTATTTTCATTCACTAAGCCGAAAATCCTCAACCCACTGCTCCACCTTGTAATATTTTCCCATAAACCAGCCATCCAAACACTTCATATCACATAGAGATTGTTCAAACACAAGAACAGTTTCTGTAGTGCCATTATCATCACCTTTCAAACACAAACAAAAGACAGTATTGTATAACTTGACTGAGTTGGAGTTGGGTCAGCAGCTTCCAATACAGAGGAAGGACTAGATCAGCTCCCTGGAGGTTCACTGAAGCCACCACAACATCTCAAAAGAGGTTCAGACTCAAAACAAATTACAGTCTCAAGGTAAGTCTCCTTAACTTTGAGCTCTTCATTTCAAAACATCATTAGTGATTCATTGTTGAAGATAAATGTAGTAATCATTTCCTTTAGAAGCTAACCATTTACTTTCTTTTCATTTTTGTCAATACTATGTTGAGAACTGACCTGTACATATAATAGAACAATGTTTAAGGCAAAAAACTGCAGCATGAGTCGATGCATACTCACATGAGTTGACTCATTTTAGTTAGAAAACCAGGCGTGAGTCGACACAAGACATTATGAGTCGATACATACTGCTATCCAGACCCAAAACAGAAAGACAAAAGGTGCATGAGTCGATAAAAAACACGAATGTGTCTACACAAACAAGAAATGAGTCGACACATACCATTATGTATCGACTCATACTGGGTGATTTTGGTTATACAGGAACTAGAAAGTTTATGTGTCGATGCAAAGATGCATGTGTCGACACATAATGGTTAAAAAATATTTTTTTTCCTTTCTTTTACACTGTTTTTATATTTTCTATATATTTTCTTCATTGCTATTAAATATGGTTGTAATAATTAAGCTTATTTCATCCCCATTTCTAAATTGTACCCCCATCCCCCAAGTGATGTAATAGTGTAGGATTTTAATTTTCGCAATTTATTGCTTTAATATAATTGTTAGTAATTAGGGTGTGTATGGTAAGATAAAATCAACCATTAGAAAACCCTAATCTCAACAACAAAAATGCATACAATCGAAACACAATTCACACACGCGCACCTTTAAGGTAATCCCACTTGTTTCCTACAAATAAATAGTTATGTCCCTCGAATATGGGATGTTTTAGCAAAGACCCTCGATAAAAAGATTGTAGTCCCTCGATGACCCTTCGATGTTGCCTTAGGTAAAACGATATTAGCCCCTACGAAAATTGCTAAAGTGTCTCATAAGTTGCCTTCTATGACTATACGACGACCCACGCCCATCCCTTCATATCCAAAGATAGGGCTTCTTACCAATCAAGGGTAAGATAGAAACATCTAAAGGAGGAGGAAAAGAACAAAGATCATTTTGAGTAGGTAGAACGCTCGTAGTTGCTTGCTCCTAAACTAAAACCATCTCCACACTCTCACACTTTTAAAACATCTTCAAAAACAAACATCTCTTTCAAAACCAACACTTTGTAAACATTCTTATAGAGGCGAGAATCATTACAAAGTTTACTGAAACAAAGGCGTTTTCAAAATATTTTCATACTTACACCAATCACAAACACATTTTAAACAAAGTATTTTTAAAGTGATCAAGCAACTAAGAGCCCATAGATAACTATAGATGAAAAGGGTGCTAACACCTTCCCTTTTCATAACTTACCCCCCAAACTCAAGAAAATATCTCAAAAGGTCTTTCCTGTTCTTTTCACCCTTTCCTTTATTGGATAAAAGAAAAGTTGGTGGTGACTCTTACTATCTGCAACAATTGTGATAAAACGCAAAACACCCAAGTCAATTCTCCCACCGTATTATAGTGTCCTACTAAGATATTGAAGAACAAGGTTCCTGAAGAAGTGTGGAGTGGTAAACAACCATCAGTAAGTAATTTGAAGGTGTTTGGCTATATGTGTTACAAGCATGTTCCTGATGCAAGGAGAAGGAAGCTTGATGACAAGAGTGAACCTATGATTCTGGTAGGATATCATAAAACTGGTGCATATAGACTATTCAATCCAGTTAATGAGAAGATTGTGTTGAGTCGAGATATTATGATTAATGAAAATTCTTCCTGGGATTTGAATTCTAGCAATTCAATTAACAAGCCATTAATGAACTTTGATTTCGACGAAGAAATTGATGAAGTAGAGGTCGAAGGAATTATTGAGAATCCAGTCGAAGTCGAAGAAGAAGCAGTTGCTAACACTCCCGACACAGCCGAATTCGAAGAGGATGTGGCTGAAACAAGCCAAAGACCTCAAAGAAATAGAGTTCTTCCAACAAGACTTCATGATTATAAAGTGGTGGGTGATGATGAAATCACATCAGATGGAGAATTAGTTCATTTTTCTTTACTTGCAGGTGTTGGACCAATCAACTATAGAGAAGCTTTGAAGATTAACAAGTGGAAGTTAGTTGTGGTCGAAGGGCTACAGGCAATAGAAAGAAACAACACATGGGAGTTAGTCGAATTGTCAGCATATACAAAAGCTATCAAAGTAAAGTGGGTGTTCAAGTTACAACACAATGCAGATGGGTCAATAGCAAGACATAAAGAAAGATTAGTAGCTCAGGGTTTTCTTTAAAGAGCATGACTCGACTACTCTGAATTATTTGCTTCAGTAGCAAGATTAGAGACTGTTCGACTAGTGGTAGCATTGCCATACAACCAAGGTTGGTCGACATTCCATATAAATGAGAAATCAACATTTCTGAATGGTCCTTTAGACGAAGAAGTTTATGTCACACAACCTCCTGGGTTTGTGATTCAGAAGGAAGCGAGTAAAGTATATAGATTGCACAAAGAGCTATATGGCCTCAAGCATGCACCTAGGGAATGGAACAAGAAGATCGGATCATACTTAGTTGAATTGGGATTTGTCAAATGCAAATCAGAGTATGGTGTCTATGTTCAGGTTGTAGCACAAGATATAACAATCATCTACTTTTATGTTGATGACTTGCTAGTAACTGGAAATAGTTTGGAGAACTTGTTGAAGTTCAAAGAGCTGATGACGAAGGAATTTGAAATGTCGGATCTAGGAAAATTGTCTTATTTTCTAGGCATGAAATTTCAAACGTCGAAGCAAGGTATGGTGCTACATCAAAGAAAAAATGTCAAAGAGATACTCAAGAGATTCATAATGGATGATTTGAATCCTGCATCCTCACCTGTCGAACCAAATGTGAAATTACAGAAGAATGGAGAGGAAGACAAAGTCAATGCAACTTTGTTCAAGCAAATTGTGAGATCTCCGAGGTATGTGTGTAACAGTCGACCTGATATAGGTTTTACAGCCGGATTAGTAAGCAGATATATGGGTGAACCAAGAGTGTCACATATGAAGGATGCAAGAAGAATCCTGAGATATTTGAAGGGTTCAATAAATTATGGAATACTATTTTGACGAGATTCTGAAGGCAAAGAAGCAATAGTTAATTGTTTTTCAGATGCTGATCGGTGTAGATATAAAGAAGATCGAAGAAGCACAACTGGATATTTCTTTCAAGTATTTGGTGCCCCAATCTCATGGTGTTCGAAGAAGCAACCTGTGGTGGCATTGTTATCGTGTGAAGCTGAATATATAGTAGGATCCTATGATGCATGTCAAGCCATTTGGATCAGATATGTACTTGAAGAAATGACTGTGAAGTGAAGAAACCTCTAGTATTACAAATCGATAACAAGTCAGCCATAAACCTGGCGAAGAATCCAATTCTGCATGGAAGAAGTAAACATATCGAAGCAAGGTTTCACTTCTTGAAGTTAGGCATTGCTCAAGTGAAGCACAGTTTGTCGACATTTTCACCAAAGGATTGAAGATCGACAGATTTCTGAATTTGAGAAAGAAATTAGGAATAGTTCAGATTGACTATTTTTGAGGATGTTCGACAACTTGGATTATGGGGGTGTGTTGAAATATTAAATTAGATTAGATTTGATTAGGTTTAATATTTAAATATAATCCAAGTTGTGATAGCCCAAACCCAATTAGAGTTGTATATAAATAGTCATAGTGTGTATCATTATTTGTACAATTTAATAATACAAATCCTTATTTCCTTTATTATTCTCTCTCTCCTCACTAAAAGTGCCTCACGCACTAACAATAATCACATCCACGAAATAAATTTTGAAAACGAAAATTTATATTAAAAAACTGTATTGATACTTGAAATTTGTGCTTGAAACAAACACTTTTTGAACTATTAGGAGCGATTCACACAATTGATGCTGAATCGATTGATGTTTGAGCAATTCAAATGATTGATTTTGATGTTGAATCGATTTTAATTTGATTTTGAGGTTTGAGCAATTGATATGATTTGAGTGATTTAGGTTGAAGCTGAAACAGTTGAGATTGAAATCAGGACGAACGATTTTGAGTTTGAGTGATTTGAACGATTTTAGGATTTGAGCGATTGAAGGATTTTGGGATTTGAACGATTGAATGATTTTGGAGTTCGAGAGTTTCAAGTCCGGGAAACTATGATATTTTTGTTTTTGGTAAAGTTGAGTTTTTTTTTTCATACTAGTAAAATAAAAAATAATTGTGTAAATAATATAATATTATAATATAATTATTGATAACATAAGATAAAAATGTAGTTACAGTGATGGTTAACTGGTATCCGTAGGTAAAACAGTTCTAAGTGACTGTGGGTATACGATAATTTTCTTGTAGTGCATCTTAAAGAAAGAGAAATATTCCCTGACTCATCCCAATAAATTTTGAAGTGGCAAAATTTTCAAAACCGTTAAATAATCATCAAAACGATACCACATGAATTCCCTTGGTGTTTTAACGATATTGCCACTTGTATTCATTTGTTTGCTTAAGTTGTAATAGTGAAAATTATGGCTTGATGTAGTTGGAAAGTAATAATACTCAATTTAATGAGAAGTTGTTTGAAAATGATTGAGAGTATCAACTGACTATCTTAATCTTGTGAGGTAACCGCACGTGAAAAAAAGATCAGTTTGTTTCACCGAACCAAACATAACATCAGTTTGTTTGTCAAAAAAAGATCTTAAAAAACTCATATATTGATATATGAACCCTTGTGCCTTCTTTAATATATATTTGGTCATAAAAAAATATTCGAAATATCGACGTCTCCATATCCGAGTGTTTCATAGTGTAGGATTCTACACAACATGATATTAGAAACCTTATATTAGGCTAAAGTAAATAAATAAATAAAGAAGGTAGCTTTTACTTTGGACCAGAAAAATAAAAGAAGGTATATAGCTTTTGCTTAAGCTTGAGTCTCACTCAGCACTTTGTTTTTGTCATTATATGATATGTTTCACGCTCACTTCAAAAGTTGCAATGATAAAAAGCAAAGTTAAAGAGGAATAAAAATATTACTAAATGACTTGAACACGCATATTTGGAATTTTTATCCAAGTAATATACTATTCCAACTCAACAGCCGAGTTACTACTCATCTTTGTATGTTTCAAAGATATAATATTGACTCTAAATTTTGACATCACAATCTATTTATTGTTCATCAATACAGTAAATAATAAGATATTATAATAATAAATATTTTTTTTAAGAATATAGATTTTGTTTAATTATTTATTTATTTTTAGATTAAAAGATGTCGATATAATTATCCTAATTCATAATTTTATTAACCAATATTTTATATTTCATTAATTGATTTTATTTTATTATTAAAAATTAATTTTAATATCTAGATGTTTATTAACCAACTTCATATCTTTATTAATCGAATATTTGATTTTTTATTAACCAATTTTTTTTTATTATTAAAAATTATTTTTAATATCTAAATGTTTATTAACCAACTTTATCATTATTATTCTAACTAACTAGCAGAATATTCAGGCGTTCTCACGGGTACCGGTATGATATGTGCATTTGTTTCTAAATTATAATTAAAATAAAATAAATATTTTTAAAAGGGATAATAAATCGGTGCCTATAATTCTTTTAATATATAAAAATATTTGAATCAATAATATATATATATATATATATATATATATATCTATATATATATATATATATATATATATATATATATATATATATATATATATATATATATATATATATATATATATATATATATATATATATATATATATATATATATATATATATATATATATATATATATATATATATATATATATATATATATATATATATATATATATATATATATATATATATATATATATATATATATATATATATATATATATATATATAATACAAATATTATTTTTGTTTTGGAATTATTGTTAAATATTTAAACTAATAGTAAAGTTGTTTTATTATTATTCAATATTTTGATCAATAACTTCATGTTCCGTTATTATTCAATATTTTGATCAGTATTTTAATATCTTCATTATTATTAAATATTTTGGTCAGTAATTTTATGTTCTCGTTAATATTCAATATTTTTATCAATAACTTCATGTTTTCGTTAATATTCAATATGTTGATCAATAATTTAATATTTCTCCTAATATTGATTATTTTGATGAGTAACTTCATATTCCTGTTAATATTCAATATTTTGATTAATAACTTCATGTTCCCGTTAATATTCAATAGTTTGATCAATAACTTCATATTTCAGTTAATATTCAATATTTTAATTAGTAAGTTCTTGTTCTCGTTAATATTCAATATTTTGATCAATAACTTTTTGTTCCCGTTAATATTCAATATTTTGATAAGTAACTTCATGTTCTTGTTAATATTCAATATTTTGATCAGTAAGTTTACGTTCCCGTTATTATTTAATATTTTGATCAGCAACTTCACGTTTCCGTTAATATTCAATATTTTGATCAGTAACATCATGCTCCCGTTAATAATCAATATTTTGAGCAGTAACTTCATGTTCTCGTTAACATTCAATATTTTGATCAATAACTTCATGTTTCCATTAATATTCAATATTTTGATCAGTAACTTTATGTTTCTGTTAATATTCAATATTTTGATCAGTAACTTCTGGTTCACGTTAATATTCAATATTTTGATCAGTAACTCTATGTTCTCGTTATTATTTAATATTTTGATCATTAACTTCATGTTCATGTTAATATTCAATATTTTGATCAGTAACTTCATGTTTCTGTTAATATTCAATATTTTTATCAGTAACTTCACGTTCCCGTTAATATTCAATATTTTGATCAGTAACTTCATGCTCCTGTTAATATTCAATATTTTGATCAGTAATTTCGTGTTCCCGTTAATATTCAATATTTTGATCAGTAACTTCATGCTCTCGTTAATATTCAATATTTTAATTAGTAATTTCATGTTCCCATTAATATTCAATATTTTGATCAGTAACTTCATATCTACTTAATCTAAATCCTTGGACAAAATCCTGAACCTAATTCTTATGAGTATAAATTTATGTAACTATATTTACTAAAATAAATATTTTTATTTAAAATAATATTTGAGGTAAAATTCAAATCAATCCTGTTAATATTCAATATTTTAATCAATCATTTCGTGTTATCGTTATTATTCAGTAATTTAATCAATCACTTTGTGATCCCATCGTAAGCTTGCTAGCATGTCATATGTGGCCATATCTAAAGCACAAATGTTTAAATCTCAAATCGAATATATTTTAAAATTATAGCAAGCACTTCACTGTACTTAAATATTTATATGCTTATAGCAAGCGATAAGGGAAATGTCAGTCATTATTCGCGACTGGACATCATTTCTCACCCAATACCAATGACTTAGAATAGATAAGAAGATGAGAAGCGATGTAGTGGAGGATAACGCATGTTGATCAAAGGGATGGTGCACTTTATAGAATTTCTATCACAAATAAATATTTTAAAAAGGCCTAAAGATTTTAACCAAAGTTGAGAATATCTCTTCACCAAAAGAGAATTCAAAACAGTTAATTCAATGTAGTTTGTTGAATAATATAGCTTTCTTAATCATAAAATTCAATTCAATTTATTTGAGAATTAGTTGATATAGTTTATTCTTAATAAAATAAATTTCTATAAAAGACATTTTTAAAAAGTCTCATATATTTTCTTATAAATGTAGTCAATATTATATGCTAAAAAGTTAAATATAAATATTTTGCATTAGGAGTGGTGTATTCTATTTTAAAAATATTTTCTACCATACACAATCTCTATTTTGATTCTTTAATAATTTTTCTAAGGAAACATTTTTTCAAAAAAAATCCTAATAATAAGCATGCTAGCCAGACCTAATAATGAAAGCTAGATGAATTATTGGTTATTGCAATTTGATGACAGAAGCCAAATCCACCTCATACTTTGATTTTAACATTCATAGTTGAATAACATTTATAAGAGTAGGCACCCAAAAGATTGCAAAGGTCCACTACTCTATGAAATATGGTGTTTACTTATACATATGAGTGTACACGTATTTGTCCATTCACAGTACTGAAATTCCCTCTTTCTTTCATTTTCATGCAAATCATAGAAAAACTAAGACACAACACTTTTAAATTTGGTTTAAACCCTAACGATTGAAGATTAAAATGTTTTCACACCCTAATCACACTTAAAAAAAACTCAAGAAGTTCAAAATTAACTTAAAGAAACAGATTTGGATGCAAATTTTTTACAATCACATAGTAAACTTTATAAACAACAATGTTATGAAACTGTTGAAAGCATGAAACTATCAACCAGTTCACAAGAAAATTAGAAGCACTTGTGAATTAGAAAATTAGAAAATAAGTGTACTGTGTAGAAATAGATAATTAGAAAAATGACTTTTGTATTTTTTTTTCTTCAAAAGAATTTTGTTTTAACATTAGATTCATTAACGTATACATTGCATTAGATATGAATTATATAATGTATATAAGGTCGCCCACGGAACCTTGTAAATTTTCACTTCTATAATAGAGTTTACAACTGCAGAATTTCCAATGTTTTTATTTATTTTCACCAAAAAGTTTTTTTTCGACTATCGTCAACTCTAACTCCAAGTGCTTCTTGTTGGAAGGAATGATAACCCGTCCACGAGCAACTTCTAACCTTACAAACTTCGAATTAGTATATTCTCCTAATGTGAGAACAATTTACATCTTCACAGGGATAATATATTGTAACTATCATTGCAATGCTGATGTCAGTTAAGAATAACTTATAATGTACATACTGTCCAACTCCATGGGAGAATATATCTATCAAAATAGTTTGAGCTTTATATCTTATTATGAATATCATGCGCCCTTCCTTGAATAAATGACATATTTTTTATAGTCTTAGTCACAAACTACAAAATGAATGGTAATATAATTCTCAACCCAACCCAAAAAATGCTAATCATTTAGCATGTGTTCAACTGCATAAATAATGCCACAATATAACTTATAATGTCAATTATTTAAGTAAATGAATGAACAAATAGTCATCTATAATATAAGCAGAAAAAAAAACATATAGCTCTAAGCATGAAATAAATTGCCACAAAACATCCACCAATCCCCTAAACACGCCAGTAACTTGAGAGACAGCCTCTCCGCCTCAAAACTAAGGCCTATATTAGCAGCATGTCCAAGAAAAGCCTCAGGTGTCAAGCATTTAGTTAGTGGATCAACTAGCATCAGGTCTATCCCTATATATTCTATCAAAATTTGTTTCTTCTGAATTCTTTCTTTCACAACAAGGTACTTGATATCAATAAATTTTGATTTTTTAGAACTCATATTGTTGTTTTAGTGGAGTATGGTTGCACTATTGTCACAATAGACCATTAAGGTCCTTTCGATGCTCCCAAGGATGTGTAGGTCAGTGATCAAGTTTCGCCGCTAAATTGCATAATTTGATGCCTCAAAGCAACCCACAACCTCTGCTGATATGGTGGAGGAAGTCATTAAAGTTTGTTTGGAAGACTTCCAGAAGACGGCTCCTCTAGCCAAGAGAAAGATGTAACCAAATATGGAACGTTTGCTATCCGGGCATCCTGCGAAATCGGAGTCATGTTGTCCGACTTCCAATAAGTGAGCATGAAGTCTCTAATTCTCTTCAGGTAGTGCATTACATGCTTTACTGCTACCAAGTGCTGCATACACTACTACGGAAAACCCATTTAACAACGATTAGAAAATACATATAATCACGCAGGTCTAGGCGTTGTTATGTAGAGTGTTGTTGTAAATGCGTTACTTGCAATCACGGTCCTGGAACCGTTGTAGTATTCTGGAAAGTGTGTGTCCTATCACAACGGTTGAGTTAAAGAACCATTGTGATATACATAAAGGTCCTAGGTTTGATTCACAATATCACTGTTTTGATATTTATATTATTCTGGGAAGCGTATGAGATATTACAACGATTGTGTTATTTAGCCGTTGTGAAACTTTCTGCTGAAGTAATAAATTTAATTCTGCTTTTATAATTTTTCCTATTTTTAACCAGTATTTTGGTGGATCATATCACACCAAAACAAACAATGATAGAAGAATAGACAATTTTCATTTGTGATATAGTTATCATAATAATAATAATTGTGTCATAATAACAATAAAAGTTAGATTAAGAACCAAAAATTGTATAATACTTCCAAACTAAAATGTCACAAAATAACTTTTAGGTTACACATTACATAACATCACATAAATATATCTTGATGAACATAAAGGTCCTAGGTTCAATTCTCAACCTTCATGATCGATTCGAATAACATGCATAACATCTCCATCAACTTCATCATATGAGGTAGGAACTTATGTTGTGTAAGAAAGAGTGGATGAAATATCAAGACTTTTATCACTAAGAGGAATGTATTTTCCTTGGAGAACGATTGACCATTTCCCCGATATGTCCGAAGAGTCGGTCAAATAGAAAACTTGTTTTACGTGAGAAGTCATGATGAATGATTCAGTCATAAATGGCGCCTTGCCAAGGTCAACCCGTGTGAATCCTAAGTCATTAATGTGTACACCATTAATATTATTGGGAAACCACTTGCATTTAAATAAAGACCCTTTGAAAATAACATAATGAATCTCCAAAATCTCCTCAATTACACCATAGAACGCGATAGTTACCAATACATGATTCTTATCTTTCGAACTAGAGCAATACATCAATTCAGCTTCAACCATAAACCCACTATTTTGTATTGTACGATGATCATCTTTTAATTTTGTGTAAAGGGTATAATGACCAATATCGTATGCAGTCCAAGTTATGAAGTTAAATTTTGGTTCATATCACAACCACTTAAGTATCTCTGAGGTACTACGATCATTAGATACCCTTTTATTAAACAAATATATGAATCTCTTGTTATTCTTTATCAACAAAAACTTATCGCTCATTCGGGATATTTTTTTATTCAAAAGTCTTTTGTGAGTATCTATGTAAGATTGTATTTCATCAATATTATTCAATATATAGAAATGTGTTTGAATAACTACATCCCGAGCCATTAACTTAACATTTAGACCTTGAATACCTCTTCCGTCCGTGTGATCAACGTGTTCAAGAAATTCATGAACTCCATTCTCATAAACTGAACCTAATTTATCGGCTTTCATCCAACTACAGTCCATAACAACTTCTAAAATTTATACACGAATAATAATGTGAATGACACACCAAAATCTAAATAAAAAACTAAAGCATATTCATAACAAAAATATAACTCTATACCTTAAGCATATGAATATAATTTTTTTATTCACTTCTATATCCAACATAACTGCTAACAAATGACATATATATCTACCAAGAACAATATACAACATTAAACATAAGAAAGGTATTCGGGGGAACAAACAGAACAACTAACAAACGGTATATATGAACCAAGAACAATATGCAACATTGAACGAAAAAAGGATTGAAAACTGAAGATGAAGAGTACCGTACTTCAAAGATGAGGACGAGAATAATAATGAAGATGTTGAAGATTTGCGATTGAAATGAGCAAGAATGAATATGTTGGAGATAAAGAGTATCATTGACGTCTCTAGTTCGCTTGTTCACCTAGGGCATTTTATTTAAGAAATATGGAATAAGTTGTTTAAATTTATCATTAAAACGTTTGATCACGGTTAAACACCAGAACCATAGTGGAAATTTAAATAATCTAACAACGGTTGAGTCAATCCACTGTAGTGACATTCCTTTTATTTTTTATTTAAAAATAAATAAAAAATAGCCTTATTTTTAAAGGAAAAATTATTTGATGGTGCTGAGGTTTGAACCCAAGAAAGCTTGATTGCATAACCACAGGTATGCCAACAACCGTTATTATATCCTAACAATTTTAAATTAAAAAATAAAAAAATGTCAGTGCCTGTGCATAGAGATGTCACCACGGTGTTGGGAAGAACCGTGGTGAATTGGGCGTTGTTGTTTGCGTGTTTTATAATAGTGATACCAGGGTTGCTTAGATATTTGTCAAGAACTCCTACAATGAATGCTAACTAGGTACATGTGCAAACTAGAGCATACATAAGAATCCCTACAACTGAAGCATATGGAACCTTATGCATCTCTTCTTTTTCAAGATTCATAGTGGGACACTGTTTGAGACTAAACTTGTCTCCTCTAGCAACATGTGTGTCTCATGGTTTTCTATCTTTTATGGAAAATCTATCCAGAACTGTATCAACATAGCTCCTCTGTGACAATCCTAAAATACATCGAGAGTGGTCTCTAAGTATTTGAATTCCTAAGACAAAGGATACTTCCCCAAGATATTTCATCATAAAAGGATATATTGTTGAGAAATCTCTTGATTTCGTGCAATAAGCCTATATTGTTACTTCAAAAAGGATATTATCTACATATAGTACCAAGAAAATGAATTTACTCCCACTGAACTTTTGGTACACACAATTATCAACTAGATTAGTCTCAAAACTAAACACTACAAAAAAAAGCGCAATTTTCCAGGGGATAAGCCCCTCACATGTGGCAAAAACCCCACACAAAGCAAATTTTTTGAGGGGACTGCTCCCCTAGGAAAACAGGGGGTCTCCAATTATTTTCCGAGGGGCTTTCCACGTCGGCTATATGCCAGGGGTTAACCCCTTGCAAAATACAATCAAAATTTTCAAGTCTGCAACATGCAGACGTAGGCGCAGGCTGTAATACCCTATTTCCCCATCAGTAATTTATATAATAATTAGAGTAAATTAATTTCTAAATAACATCAATCAAATAAGATGTCACATAATTCTCCAATCACACATGCTCAAAATAAGGATACACAACACCAATCATGTATTTAAAAGTCTTAAACTTTAATGCATTTATTCACAGCGTAAAAACATCAATAAATAGTCATTTCGATTCTCCAATCGGAGTTATAATTATTATCCTTCACACATCAGCATAATCATAAAATAAATCAATTAAAAGAGTAATACATTTTCACTCCTAATCAATACAAACAAATCACGTGAAACCCCAAAGTGTTACGTATCAGAGCAAACACCGACTGAATCTACGCAATTGAAAGAACTCCTCAGCTAACCTTCGATCTCTAGCTACTTCAGATCATCTGCATGTTACCCACATGGAGGTAGCATTAAAACATAAAGGGGTGAGATATCATAACAATATAAGAGAAAGCATAATAATAATAATAATAAGCAGATAAGATTCAAGCACATAATCAGCACATAACATACATCGTAATATAATACACACTTTCGTCAATCTTCGCCCATCGGTTTATCAATCAAAATATGATGCAAAGGACTGACACTAATGCAATACATGTGGTACCAACAAGATAGAACCCTCTTTGCTATAATGCCAATTTTAGGGCAATCAACTTCGCTCACCAATACAGGTCTTTGCTCGCCAATACAGGCCTTCGCTTTATGAATGTATGAGATACTATCATGCAACAATATACTTCACATTTATCGTTAATACTCATCACAGTTTCACCAATACAGGCATTCATCATCGCCTTCGTCATGTATCTTGTATCACAAAATCAAAACAATCATCGCAATTAACCACAACATAATTCATGACATACAAATCAGAACACACTTACGAATCAGTAGCAATGTCGATAAAATAATTAATTACTACATCATAAATCATTTTAATAAGATAAGAAATTATTTTATCTTTCCAACGGTCCAAGCGGCGTGCTAAACGGACACCCATGGCAAAAGTTATGGGTTTTAGAAGTTTTTAAAAAAAAATGCTCAGTAGCACTGGTAACCAGTTACCCAATTATGGGAACAGGTTACCGCAGGACAGTAGCCTCATTGCTTTTCAAAATTTATCACAGTAACTGGTTACCCACTTATGGGAACCAGTTACTGCAGTACAATAGCTAAAACTCATTTCAACCATTGACATGGTAACCGATTACCATATTCGGATAACCGGTTATCCTGCGATAACAGTGACAAACTCTGCAACTTTCAGGTTACGACCTTCCATGTTTCAACACCCAAAAATCATAATTTTTACATAAAAATTCATCTTTTTAACAGGTTAACTATTCATCAACATTCATCTACCAATTATAACCAATTCATATCATTCAATCACATCAAAGTACACCAAATTCACCAAAAATCCATCAACGAGAAAAAACCCCAAAAACAACCAAATATGGAGAAATCAAAATATACGATTATACAACCTAAATTCTACCATACCCCGTCATTAGGAAAACCCTTATAGAGATAAAATCCCCCATTACCTTAGGTTATCGCGGTTCTTGATTCCTATGGATGGAACTTCTTGCCTAGCTTCCTAGTGCTCTTTCTCCTCTTCTCTCTTCTACGCTTCTCTTTCTCGGTTTCTACGTACTAACTCTTTTCCCTTATTCATTTTCTAATATATCCCAATAATAATATAACCTTAGTATTCCCAATTAAATAATTATTTAATTATTATTATAAAATAATGATAATTATCCTAATATTATAATAATAATAATAATAATAATCTATATTATTCTACATATCCCTATGTTTCTACACAATTAACCAAACACCCCTATAACCTCAATTTCTATAATTCTAAGGCATCTAGTCCCCAACAAAGTATCGCATCACATCATAAATTACACCAACTCACACAATTTCACCACATCATCTTATAATTTAATTAAAAATAATTCTAATTAAATCGGGGTGTTACAACTCTCCCTCACTTAGAATATTTTCGTCCTAAAAAATTACCTGAAGCAAATAACTTTGGATAAGCCTTTCTCATCTTGCTCCCTAGCTCCCACGTCGCATTATCTCCGGTAGCTCCTCCTTAGATTACTTTCACAAGGGTGATCTATTTGTCTATCAACTTCTTTATTTCGCGATCCTCGACCCACACAGGTACAATCTCGACGGTCAGATTGTCCTGTACTTGTATCTCATCTATCGAATTACATACGACGAATCTGAAATATATTTCCGGAGTTGCGACACATAGAACACATCATGCAAATTTGACAGGTTAGGTGGAAAGGCCACTCTATAAGCAACACTTCCCACCTTCTCTGAAATCTGATACGGTCCAATAAACCGAGAAGTCAACTTCTTTGACTTTAGAGCACGACCTACACCGGTTATCGGTGATACTCTCAAGAATACATGGTCTCCCTCTTGAAAATCAAGATCCTTCCTCCTCTTATCATGGTAACTCTTCTTCCTAATTTGCGAAGCTTTCATCCTTTATTTGATTACCTTCACTTTCTCCATAGTCTCTTTCACCATCTCAGGTCCGAGCACCACATGCTCACCCGATTCATAGCAACACAAAGGTGTTCTGCACCTCCGACTATACAGTGCTTCGAAAGGTGCCATACCAATACTAGCATGGTAAATATTGTTGTATGTGAACTCAATCAAAGAAACACAACTATCCAAGGTACCTCCTTGCTCAAGAATACAAGCCCTCAACAAATCTTCTAACGACTGAATAGTCCTTTCCGTCTGACTATCTATCCGTGGATGATATGCCGAACTCAATTTCAGCTTTGTCCCCAAAGCGTCATGCAAACTCTTCCAAAAAGCAGAGGTAAACCTCATATCTCTATCCGACACAATGCTAGAAGGAAGACCGTGTAGCTTCACAATTACCCGAATATAAATCTCTGCCAACTTCGATACAGGAAAATCGATACTAGTCGGAATGAAATGAGCTGATTTCATTAATCTATCAATAATCACCCAAATCGCATCCTGCCCTCTTGGAGTACTTGGCAGCCCCATCACAAAGTCCATAGATATACTATCCCATTTACATTTCGGAATGTATAAAGGTTCCAATAGCTCTGTAGGTTTCTGATATTTGACTTTCAATTTCTGACAAGTCAAACACGCATACACAAACTGTGCCACATCTCGCTTCAACCCGAACCACCAAAATAACTTCTTTAAGTCGTGATACATCTTGATAGCTCTCAGATGAATACTCAAATTGCTTCTATGGCCCTCTTCCAGAATCATCTTCTTCATATCAGCATCATCAGGGATACACATCCTGTTTCGGAATCACAACACACCTTACGCATCTAGTTTAAAGTCATTGTCTTCAGATTTATTACTCTCGACCATCAAATCCACTAACTTCACATCTAACTTTTGAGCTTCTTTAATATTGTCTAAGAAGTCATTGTTAATCTTCAACATCTCCACCATCACACTCTGCGGTGTCATTTCACAGACCAAACTCATGTCTCTGAATTGTTCGATCAACTCTAGTTCTCTAACCATCATAGAAGACATATGCAAGGTATTTCGACTCAAGGTGTCAACTACAACATTAGCTTTACCTGGATGATAATTCAAGCCAAAGTCGTAATACTTCAATTGTTCCAACCATCTCCGCTGCCTCATGTTTAATTGCTTCTGATCAAATAAATACCGCAAGCTCTTATGATCGCTAAACACTTCAAACCTAGAACTATAGAGATAATTTCTCCAAATCTTCAGCACAAAAACTACTGCAACTAATTCTAGATCATTGGTAGGATAGTTTCTTTCATGAATCCTCAATTGCCTCAACGCATAAGCGACTACTTTATCATTCTGCATGAGTACACCACCTAAACCCAATTTAGAAGCATCACAATATACAACAAACGGCTCTTCAGGATTAGGTAATATCAAAATTGGAGCCGTCGTTAATCTCTTCTTTAACTCAACAAAACTCTCTTTACATTGGACGTCCCACACAAATGCTCTACCTTTACAAGTTAGATGATTTAACGGAAGTGCCAACTTAGAAAAACCTTCAATAAATATTCTATAATAGTCAGCCAAACCCAAAAAGCTTCTAATCTCCGTGACTGATTTTGGAGATTCCCACTGTAGCAATGCATCTACTTTAGATGGATCTACAATAATACCATCACCTGAAATAACATGACCAAGAAAACTGACTTCTGTCAATTAGAACTCACATTTCGACAACTTTTCATATAACTTCTTCTCTGTCAATACTTGCAATACAATTCGCAAATGTTCCGCATGTTCTCCTTCGGACTTAGAATAAATGAAAATATCATCGATGAATACTACAACAAATCGATCCAAATAAGTGTTAAATATGCGGTTCATATATTCCATAATCACTCCCGGCGCATTAGTAACACCGAAAGGCATCACAGAATACCCGTAATGTCCATACCGAGTTCTGAAGGCTGTTTTCTGAATGTCCTCATCTTTCACTCGAATTTGGTGATAACCCGATCTCAGATCAATCTTGCTAAATACACGCACACCCACCAATTGATCCATCAAGTCGTCTATTCTCGGAAGTGGATACCTATTTTTGACTGTCAATTTATTCAACTGTCGATAATCCATGCATAACCTCATACTACCATCTTTCTTCTTCACAAGTAATACCGGAGCTCCCCAAGGCGACACACTTGGTCTCACAAACTTCTTTTCAAGTAACTCTTCTAATTACTTCTTCAATTCTGATAATTCAGACACCGACATCCGGTATGGTGCCATAGAAATAGGTTTGGTGCCAGGTACAAGATCAATTGAAAATTCTACTTCTCTTTCTGGCGGCACAACCTAAATATCATCAGGAAAAACATCGGGAAAGTCGTACACAACATGCAACTAATCAAAACATACGATTATACAACCTAAATTCTATCACACCCCATCATTAGGAAAACCCTTATAGAGTTATAATCCCCTTACCTTAGGTTATCGCGGTTCTTGATTCCTATGGATGAAACTTCTTGCCCTAGCTTCCTAGTGCTCTTTCTCATCTTCTCTCTTCTACGCTTCTCTTTCTCTGTTTCTACGTACTGACTCTTTTCCCTTATTCATACTCTAATATATCCCAATAATAATATAACCTTAGTCTTCCCAATTAAATAATTATTTAATTATTATTATAAAATAATAATAATTATCCTAATATAATAATAATAATAATAATCTATATTATTCTACACACCCATATGTTTCTACACAATTAGCCAAACACCACCATAACTTCAATTTCTATAATTCTAAGGCATCTAGTTCCCAACAAGGTATCACACAACATCATAAATTCCACCAACTCACATAATTTCACTGCGTCGTCTTATTATTTAATTAAAAATAATTTTAATTAAATCGGGGTGTTACATAGGCTAGTAGTGCAGCTAACAGTTCAGTACGTCAGAAATTTTGCTTGGGGATAAGCCCCTGACAAAATGTATGCATTTTCCATTTGCTTGGATATATGTGTTTTTCATTTGCTTGGGGTTAAGCCCCTGACAAAATGTATAATTAATATAAAAAAATAAATATAATTAAAATTTAATTATAATATAATTAAAATGCAAACATAATTAATATAATCAATATAAAAATACTACACATACTGTTTTTAATATTTATATTTTAAAAATCCTAAAAATGCTAAACATAAAAATCTTAAACATCTTATTTTTAAAAATTCTATACTACTTTTACAAATTTCTAATACTAAACATACTATTTTTATAAAAATATATATTTCTTAGAGAATATATATATATATATATATATATATATATATATATATATATATATATATATATATATATATATATATATATATATATATATATATATATATATATATATATATATATAGTTTTTAAAGAAAATATATACTAAAAAAATAAATTTTTTATATTTTATATATTTACTAAGTAAATATATATACAACATAAAATAGAAAATAAATTAAAAAAATAAAAATAAAAATAAAAATTAGATTATAAATTAAATCAGAAAATAGAATAGATACATAACTCAACTATTTAGTAAAATACTTGAGATTAAATGTGTTTGAGTTGAGAAAATGAGTTGATTTAATTGATTGTTGTTGAGAAAAAGAAGAGAAAAAAATGAAAGTATTGAGAGAGAAAAGTGATGAGATTAGAGTAATGAAAGTATAAAGAGAGAAAAGTGATGAAATGGAGAAATATTGAGAGAGAGAGAAAAAAGAGTTAAAGAAGTTGTAAAAATTAAAGTGAGAAGAGGAAAGATGCTGTGAATATAAATTGTGGTAATTTGTGAAGGGTTAGTCCATGACAATTTGTGAGGCGGTTATTTCCTGGCAAATTGTCAAATAATAAATGCACGCGCTGTCATATTAAAGAGATTCTCTTTTTAGCTAGGGGAAGCCTCTGACAAATTGTCATGTAGTTTTGCGAGGTGGTTAGCCCTTGACAAATTGTCAAGTATTATGGCGCGCTTTTTTTTAGCCTTTCGCAGTGCACAATATCGAATTTTGAAATTCCCCCAATGCATTTGCGAGAGGAGTCCCCATGCCAAAGTGCTATTAATTTTTTTTTTGTGTGCGTTGGGAGGAGTTCATCACCTGACAACATAATAAATTCAGCAAGGAGTTTATACCCCGACAAACACATAGTTCTTTGATTGCACCATACATATTGTCTTTTCAATATTTTCATTTAAAAACACAGTCTTTAAATCCGTCCGGTGCAATTCTAAATAAAAAATAAATAAATAAAATTAAAATGAACTAAAATATAGTTGTTGATCAATACTTTTTCTCTTGATTGCCGGCCAACAGAAAAAATATATAATACTTTTATTAAAAAAAGATAATACGCCTATAATTTATACTTCAAAATTCAAATAATTGTTACTCGAAGTGAAATTTTTTGTTATAAGATCTACTATTTATTATTGTAATAAACATTTCTCTCATCTATGATAGTCACTTCAGGACATTTGCCGGTGTACGAACTTTAAATGCTTTAAACGTGGCCATTACTATATTTTTAAAATATTAAACTTTTGAATAATATAAAAGTTATTTTATTAAAATATACAAAAAAAAAAAATTAATAAAAATTCACTGTTAAACCAGATTCATTTGAATAATTAAAAAAAAAAATAGAAGAAAGTATCAAAATGGTTATTATTTACACTCCCAATGTGAAACTCGTGTTTGGAAGAGAGTAAGCTCAATGTTTTTCCTAAGTATCAGATTCATTTCTTTTCTTAAATAAGACAATTACAGTTAAACTTGTAACTACTTTCATTCTGCATTTGAATCTTGAGAAATGGAAATAGCTTCTCCACATCACGAACGTAAGTCTAAACTTTGCTTATATATTAACACTCAATATCTTTTCAACATTTTGTTATTAATTAACGCAAATTGCAAAATGAAAATATGTAGCTATGGAGTTCAGTGAGCTAGTAATGGAAGACAAATGGGATGATGTAATTACAAAATACAAAGAAGATAGTAACTGTCACAAGATAAAAATCAAGGGAAGAGGAACAGCATTACATGTGGCAGTAAGCAATGAACGCAAAGACGTAGTGAAAAGTCTTGTAGAAGCAATAGAAAATGTTGATGATAAAAGTAGTTTGAGAATGGTGAATGATATAGGTGCTACTCCTCTTCACCTTGCAGCATATAGAGGATTCACAGATGTGTGTGAATATATAATTGGAAAAAAAGGTGAAAGGAAATATTTGATTCTAGAGAAAAATGATAATGGAGAAACACCACTTTTTTGGGCTGTGCGGGCCGGTAAAAGATTAGTGTTTGTTTATCTACAACAGTTTTATCCATATGATATCAATATTGCAATCGATAGGAATAATACTAGCATCCTTCATGTTGCTATTCAGAGAGAAATGTTTGGTTAGTTTTTTTTGTTTTTTTTATCTCTTAATTATACCATTCATTTAATAATTGTCAATAATTATAATGATAATCTATGTATTTTGTGAAACAGATTTGGCAATTATAATAATGTATTGCTACCAAGGTCTTATCTATATGAAGGATAAAGATGACATTATTCCTCTTGAAATTCTTGCTACTAGGACATCAGCCTTCAAGAGTGGAAGTAGGCTATCATGGTGGAAGCAAATTTTATACTACTGTAAGTGACACATACTTATGGATATTATAAAAAACGATTTCAATTTTTTTTTTAAAATACTTCAATTGTTGAAAACCAGTCCTAGTATAATAAATCCGCAATCACTCCTCATGCGCAAGCGCGTGAGCCCACTTGACTTGCGAATGAGGTTGCGGCCAACCTTCATAATACATTTTTCTTGCATTATTTTCACTTCTCTGTAAAATTTCATGAAATAAAACATTTAATGCTGTTTGCAAAATTTTGGTGTGAAAGGTTTTACTATAAGCCGCCACGATGCAAAAACTACTGTGGACTTGTACCAAAAGAAGGTTGTATCTAAGGGAAATGCAAAGAATGGTATGCTTCTGTACTAGCTCTTATGTTATTCACTTTTCATTTTCTGTTATATCAACTTTTAGTTAATGGAAATAACAAAGTTAGCTCTTCCTTTATTTAATGGCACTCACTATTATTTACTAAAGACATGTCAATATTGCAGAGAAAGATGATTATATTAAAGAAGAATTACCATTATACCATGTTGATGAATTAGAAAAGGCATACAAAATACGACATTCTCTTGCTCAATACTGTCACCGAATTCAAAAGTTTGTATTCAAATGGCCAATCCTGTCACTATTGGGTAAGTTTATTGATCTCTTTTCTAACTTTAATTTTACACGCTTTGATTTGCATCTAGAGTTTCTTTTTATCAGGCCCAGTTTTAAAAATTGGAACTGAGTCTCTAAATTTTTTGAGCCGGCCCTGCATGGATAAATGATGTATCATGCATACATAAGTTTGTTTCCACAACTCGATCAATAAGTGCTGTTTTGCTTCATCAATTTTTTAGATTTAGAAGCAATAAAGACTATTAAGAAGAATCACATATATGGTCGTCAACTCTTGGAAGAATTTATGCAAAAACCTACTTGGTCATACATGGGTGGTGGGGTTAATCCAGAAGGTGACAACAGAGAATATGATGACGAAATGGAAGAAGATTTTACGAATTTTCCAGAATTTATCAAAAACGCGGGGGTAGGAGGTAAATAACAATAAATACAAGAAATTAAAGAAGATAACGATATAATTGAAAGGTAAAGAATGAAATAATAATAATTTGTATATTTGCAGGTGATACCACATCAATGCAAGAGACAAAAGAAAATAAAAAAATGGAAGATTCAGCCAATACTGATGGAAAAGATACAACATTTTTGGCAGTAGCAAAAAGTGGCATAGCAGAAATTATGGAAGAGCTTGATTCTAAAGTACCAAATACATCTGATAAGAAAGGTTTATTACTTGTAGCAATGAAGAATATTAAAACAGAAGTGAAAAGTGATGTAAAGGACACAGCGTATTTAATTGCAGCAAGTCATGGAATAGTTGAGATGATGTCAGAGCTTCAATCAAAGATAAAAAGTGTGATCGATGAGATTAACTCTAACAATGAAAATGCATTGCTTTTGGCAGTAAAGAATAGGCAACCACATGTTATTCGATGGTTGCAGAAGGAATTATCTGAAGGGGTCTTTCATTACCTATATCTACAAAATGATAAAAATGAGAACACCATCTTACACTTGGCAGCATATACATCATTCCAGAGAGAAAATACTTGGAGGATATCTGGTTCTGCCATGCAAATGATGTGGGATATCAAGTGGTATAAGGTACATTTATAGTTTAATAAGGGTCGTCTTTGATGGTGCGCTACAATATGTGCTAAATATGGTTCATAATACATTTGTCTTCGTTAAATCACGGCTAAATATGGTTCATGATAGATTTTTCATTGTTAAATCATGGCTAAATAGAACTCCTAATTGATATGTCACAGTTGGATAACCTACACAGAGCGTCGAAAAACTTAAAACAACTGAAGTTTAATTATAAATCAGAATCGTCTTTGAGGGTGTGTAAGGTTGGATAGAACAGAGAGCCCCAATTTTTTTATAGCTAAAATGCGGCTAAATAGGGTTTCATATAATTTTTCATAATTAAACTATGATTAAATAGGATCTCATTGTTTTGTAACGGTTCAACAGAAAGCCTACAAAAATTTAAAAGAATCCTGAGTTTAATTATTACTTATCACTACATATTTATATGTCACATTTTGTAGAATTAACATATATATTTTTTCTGGTATAGTACATAAAAGGACTAGTACCAGAGCATTTCAATCAAAGAAGCAACAAAGAAGGCAAAACACCAAGTGAAATATTTAAGGAGCAACACAAAGAACTGTTACAAAACAGCGTTGAGTGGTTGAAAGACACAGCAGAGTCGTGCTCAGTTGTAGCAGCTCTCATTGCCGGTGTCTCCTTTGCGACATCAGGCAGTGTCCCTGGTGGAAATAAGCAATCAGGAGAACCAAATTTAGAAGGACATCCTGCATTTGAAGGATTTGCTATATCTTCATTAATTGGACTTTACTTCTCCGTCACTGCACTCATCATGTTCCTTTCTATACTCACTTCTCGAAAAGAAATCGAAGACTTTCGTCGAAACTTGCCAATGAAGCTTCTTTTCGGCTTGTGTTCTCTCTTCGTATCCATTGTTGCTATGTTTGTTTCTTTCTGTGCTGGACATTTCTTTGTGCTCACAGATAAATATACAAAGGGAGGTATCTTGTTCTATTTATATATTTCCATTTGCTTGCCGGTCGCATTCTATGCAGCTGTGCAATTTCCGTTATTTGTTGATCTTATTAAGGTTATTTGGAAGAAGGTTCCACCACCAAGTGTTAAGGGCGTTCTTCTATAGAAGTGTTTGTTTTGTTGTATCGCTATCTGAATTGAAACTAATTAGTTTGATTTATAATATAGTTTTTTCTAATGTTTTGAGTACTAGTGTGAATGTAAATGTATTGTGATTTGATTCTTTTGTAAACCTATAAGCTGTGATACGGATGAATGCGAATGTAGTGTTTTTTTTAATAAGCAATTTGTAATTTGTATTTAGCAAAGATTCAAACTTGTGAGGAACAGACTCTCAAGATCCAAGTGTTTCACCGCTAGGTCATACACCCGCACACAAGTGCGAATATAGTGTGATTTGAATATTTTGATTAGTTAAAAAATTTAAATTATATGTTGTATAATAGGGGTGTTTAAAATCAAACTGACTTAATAGAAAACCGTAAAACTGATCTGAATTAAATTGAAACCGCAAAAAACCACATTTGATTCAGATGTGTTTGAGTAGTTTTTTAACGGAACCGTACAGTTCGGTTTGGTTTGCGGTTTGTGTTTTACAAACTAAACCAAACCAAACCAAACCGCATTATGTTATTAATTCTAACTTACCAATATATATTTCTTTAGTTCTTTAGAAAAATCAACATGTATTATGTGTATATTTTATCGTATTTTTTGCATGATATTTATTTTAATTTACAAATGATAAAAAATGTAATATTATTCATTTATAAATATTATTTTATCATATTCTTTGTATAATATTTATTTAAGAATGCAATCTTATGTATATTATTTTTTAAATTTAGATGAAATTATAACACGCAATTTTATATATCAAATTATAAATTTATTTTGACAATTATAAATTTTCTTATAGCAATGTATGAACGATTAAACATAAAATTATATTTTTCTCTATATGTGTATGTGTGGCTCAATAATTATTTTGTAAAAAACCGAATCAATCCAAACCGCGTTAATTTTATTTAATTTGATTTTATTTTTAAAAGTCAACCGAACTACATGTTTTTTTCTCTTGCAGTTAGAGTAATTTTTTACATCAAAACCACTCAAACCGCATCGCGAACACCCCTATTGTATAAAGTAATCATAGAATAACTTTGATAGTTTCTTCTAAAGCAAATTGAAACATCAATTTATTACATTAAAGTAGACGGTATAAAAATAAAATATTTGAAAAATCATTAAAAACTATTATTAAAATAAAAGTATAATTATTGTCATATAAATATTATTATGCATTTTCATGTAATTTATTGATTACTATATCTATTAAATGTTACAATTACTATTTATTAGAAAAAACTCAGCATTCATTCTATAATTTAGTAACAAACATTTGTCTCATAATATGGAATCTTTATGGGATCTTTTAGATTTGACCAAACAGAACCAACTTGCTCAAAAGGGTGGGGAAACTAGTGGAGTGGCTAAACAACCATTCGAGGTTTAGGATCCTATAGATCATCATGTTGAAACACACCCTTACATCTCTCAGGGTGAGGAGGTTAGCAATCAAGAACATGAGAAAAAAACTTAATTTTTGAGAAACAACTGAGTGTTTATGTTCAAAGCAAAAGTGGAAATTCTAGTGGTCACACAAGTTGAAAAGAATCATAATTTGTTGATGCAACCCAAGTCAATGATGACACTAAGGGAGCTGTTATAGAAACTCAGAAATAACTCTAGATTTTTTCACATTTCTTGGACAAATCTTGTTGATCTAGATTATGTAGATGAATGTGATAAAAATCTATGTAGATCATGCATATGTTGAACCCGACCTTTCCAAATTCCAACTAGCCTTAACAAAATCTCAAAAGAAAAAGCTAAGACAAAAGTCCAAATCCAAAACCACTTACCTAACCAGATCCCAATCTGTTACTCAAAAACATACATCATGAGGTGTATCTTTTGGAATGCATGTGGTTTGACCGACGCTCTCATAAAATTGATCCTTAAAAACATGCGTAGAACCCACAAACCTTACTCCTGTTTTCTAGTAGAGCCCTAGATGAAAATTTGGAATTCTTTCCCTTTTATTTGTTAGAAATACAAATAATGTAATATCACTATAATGATATTCTCACACACTTTTAATTGCTACAAACCCTCATATAAACATATTCCTAATTTTTCTCTTAAATTCTCAAATTGATTAGCATCCAAAGCTTTTGTGAAGATGTCAGTCAATTGCAACTCAGTGGCTACATGTTCTAAAGCAACAATTTTTTCTTCAACAAGTTCTCTTATGAAGTGATGACGAATGTCAATATGCTTGGTCCTGCTGTGTTGAATGAGATTTTTTGAAATGTTTATGGCGCTTAAATTGTCACAGAATAATGTCATGACATCTTGTTTGACATTGTATTCTGATAACATTTATTTCATCCAAACCAATTGAGAACAACTGCTTTCTGCAACAATGTACTCGGCCTTAGCAGTGGACAGAGACACACAATTTTGCTTCTTGTTGAACCAATATATGAGATTATTTCCCAGAAAGAAGCATCCTCCTAACGTACTATTTCTATCATCAGCAGTTCATGCCCAATCAGCATCACAAAAACAAGTTAAGGCAAAATTTGATCCATGAGAGTACATCTTACCATAGTCACTTGCCTCATTCACATATTTAAGAATCCTCTTCACATGGTTGGCATGACTAATTTTAGGATCAGCTTGATATCTTGCACACACCCCTACAGCAAAGGCAATGTTTGGTCTGTTAGATGTGAGATATAGAAGACTGTCTATCATGCTTCTGTAGAGACTTTGATCTACACTTACTCCTTTTTCATCTTTAGTCAGCTTCAAATGTGTGGGCGAAGGAGTTCTTTTGTGACTGACATTCTCCATCCCAAACTTCTTCACTATATTCTTGGAATGCTTGCTCTGAGATGAAAATATGGAGTCTTCCATTTTTTTAACTTGCAGACCAAGAAAATAGGTTAATTCACCAACAAGACTCATTTCAAATTCAGACTGCATTTGCTTGATAAAATATTCTACCATCTCATTTGACATCCCACTAAATACAATATCATCAACATTGATTTGAGCAATCATAATCTTCCCTTCTTCTTATTTGACAAAAAGAGTTTGGTCTATGCCACCTTTCCTATATCCATTCTCCCCAAGGAATTTTGTCAGTCTCTCATACCAAGCTCTTGGAGCTTACTTCAATCCATACATAGCTTTCTTCAGTTTATAAACATATTTAGGAAAACTTGGATCAACAAATCCTTTTGGTTGTTCAACAAAAACTTCTTCATTTAGGTACCCATTCAAGAAGGCACTCTTTACATCCATTTGAAACAATTTAAATTTTAAAATGCATGCAACTCCCAATAGTAGTCTAATTGATTCAATTCTAGCCACATGAGCAAAGGTTTCACCAAAGTCCAATCCTTCAATTTGAGTGTATCTTTGTGCAACTAACCTTACCTTATTTCTAGTGACCACCCCCTTTTCATCAGATTTATTCTTGTATACCCATTTAGTACCAATCACATTTGTCCCTTCAGGTCTTGGAACCAGATTCTAAACTTCATTCCCACTGAATTGTTCCAGCTCCTCGTGCATAACATTAATCCAGAACTCATCAGTTATAACCTCTTTGATATTCTTAGGCTCAATTTTTGATACAAAGAAAGAGTTTTAAATCCTTTCTCTTGATCTGGAAGTGACTCCCTTGTTTAGATCTCCTATGATAAGCTCCTTAGGATGATCTTTCTGAGTTCTAATTAAAGGTCCTTTATTGAGGTGACTAGGCTGGGGATCTTCTTGAGGAAGATTATAATCAATACTTGTGTCATTTGATTCAGTTGGAATATCAGGCAAAGATGTTCCAACATCTTCTGAGACATCTTCTTCAACATTCCATCCTTTATCATCAATAGTAACATTTATTGACTCCATCATAACTTTGGTTCTAGCGTTAAAAACTTTGTATCCTCTGCTGTTTGTATAGTAACCCAGGAATATTCCTTCATCACTCTTGGGGTCCATCTTCCTCCTTTGTTCACTATCAGCTAAGATGTAACATTTACTTCCAAAGACATGAAAGTATTTAACAGTTGGTTTTCTCCCCCTCCATATTTCATATAAAGTAGCTGAAGTGTCTTTCCTTAGAGTGACTCTGTTATGAATATAGCATGCAGTATTCATAGCTTCAACCTAAAAATGATAGGGTAGCTTCTTAGCATGAATCATGTCTTTGGCATATTCTTGGAGAGTTCTATTCTTGCATTCTACAATCTCATTCTATTGAGGAGTAATGGGAGAAGAGAATTCATGGCTGATTCCTTCAGAGGAGCAAAACTCAACAAATTTTTTATTCTCAAATTTCTTTCCATGATCACTTCTTATTCTTATGACATGGCTTTCCTTTTCCCTTTGAAGTTTTTGACAAAGATCTTTGAACACTTCAAAAGTTTATGATTTTTCTCTAATAAAGTTTATGCATGTGTATCTAGAAAAGTCATCTACAATAACATAGGCATACTTATTACCACCAAGACTTTCAACATGCATAGGTCTCATCAAGTCCATGTGGAGAAGTTCTAAATTTTTTGATGTAGTAAGATGTTGAATCTTCTGATGTGACATCTTAGTCTGCTTTCCAATTTGACAATTACCACATACCCTTCCTTCTTCTTGTGAGGGAAAAGTCCCTCTATAAGTATTTTAATGATGTCAAAACCATTATTAATCTCTCTCTACTTGGGTTGGTCCTATGAACAATATTTCAATGGAATGATTGGAATGAAGATCTCGAGAAACCTTTTTTTATAGAAAATTCAATCTGTGCGTCGACTCAAAGATATGTTCCGTCGACTCATCATCTTCAATGAAGCCCTGGATGTGTCAGGTCGACCCTTCCTGTCGACTCAAACTGGATATCAAAACACTCAAAGTTTGCATCGACGCAAGCCCTGAAGCGGTCGACGCACTTCACTTTAAAATGGAATTCTCTCTAACTACTGGATGTATCGCATCGACCCTTCCGGTCGACTCAACCTGGCAATCAGAATATTCAAAGTTTGCATCGATGTAAGTCCTGAAGCGGTCGGCGCATTACACTTCAAAACAATTTTCTCTCTGAGTGCGGGTTGTGTCACGTTGACCTCTGCTTCTGGTTGAGTCATTCACTCGATGACCTCATCTGATTTTATGAGACATCTCATCTGTCCAAAAGCATATTGTATGGGAAAAACCTAGAAGTTCTGTGTTTTGTGTTACAATATTGAGAAAAACCTAGAAGTTCTGTGTGATGTGTTACAACAGTGAGAAAAACCTAAAAGTTCTGTGTGTTATGTGTTCGCAGTGATTTCTGGCGAAACAACCGCTAGTCTTCCAAACAAATTTGATATGTATGGTTACTCGCAGGATCGACTAGATTGATCCTAGGACATGTGTCTTAATATTAATTGTAACACTTACTTGACGGTTTATGTTAAACACGACGTAGTGCTTGTGCATGTGTTTGTGTAAAGGCTTAAAATACAAAGACTTCTGGGGTTAAATTCAAATGTAAAGGTTTGGACGAAACGTCTTGATCAAAAAAGGTTTGAATGTAAATACTTGACAATGAAAAGACTTAAAACTGGAATTAAAGGACTTGATTGTAAAGGAAAGAGCCTTTTAAAATAAACTTGATATATAAAACTTTACAGGAGAATGAAGCAATTCGATAGAACATAAAGAAATTAAGAACAATTGCATGAGTACGTAAAAGAATAGTTCAAAATAAATTATATTGATAAATGCATTTCAAAGATAAAATGTGTGATATCATACGTACATTCTCAATGAACTCTTTCTCTGTAACTTGGTACTTGAGTATCTTATGAGTAACTTTGTACGAATTATGATCATGCTTTCTCCCTAACACTAAGGAACTATTTATAATGTTCTAACCATAACGGTATTATTCTAATGAAAAGTCACGTTGCTTCTTGCATGTCTTTCGACACTCTAAGGCTTCCACGCGTCTTTCTTATCAAAAGAAACTATTTCGAATTTCAAACATTCCCGCTCAAGCCTTCAGCAACAAATTTCTCACGTGGCCGTCAAAACGCGCGTTTTTGACAAAACAAAAACACTTGTTCTTTTAAAATGTCTTCTTCGACTCAGATCCAGTAACAATATACTTCGTCTATATCTTTTTCAAGCCATCTTGTGGAAATTTAAATGAATTATTCCTTTATTATCCTGGTCAAAATTCCCAGCAAAAAAATTGCCCCCAATAAATGTCTGTTTCAAATATGTGCAGAAATAGGCATTTCTTGTGATTTATGTTATTTCGACCAGCAAAGAGAATCGTTTCATATTTTAATGATATCATCATGACATCTCTTCCCAAAAAACGTCTCTTCAAGACGTGCGTGCAACAGTTACAATGATGAATAACCATTCCCAATGTCAGGTGACTTGACAAACTTCTCATCTTCTGCTTCAGAATGCGAACACGCGTCCTTTTGATGGACAATCACTCTTCACTATAAAAAGGTTGTTCTCCTTCCTCTCTCTTACTTTTACAAACTTCTCTTATCCAAAACCCTTTCAGTTTCCGCAAAATCCTTTCCTTTCCAGAAAAACTAAAAAATCTCCAGAAAAAACCTAAAAGAATCTCAACAATGGCCTCTGATAAACAGCAAATGAAAATCAAAATCAAAAACCCTGGATCTTCTACAGGTTCAACTTCTCCATCCATTCCAACTAGAAAAATAATCACACATGAGAACAAGGAATTTATTACACCTCTGAAGCTGTCCAAAGAACAAAAAGCCATTTACGCTTCCCATGTATTAATCTCCTCTTTGTTATCTGGTAAAACCCTAGGATTCCTAGGTCCTTTAGTTTCTACTGAACATTTGGAAGAATGTAAAAACTTTTTCCCAACTTATCATGCTGTTAGACCCATAGCTAATAAGGGAAATGTTTTTGATGATTCTTCCAAATCCCCCAAAAACACATCTACAGAAAGTCCTGAAGAAACGAATAGGGAACCTTTCCAAATGAATTATATTACTGAGAATTTCAGACCTTTTCGATCTTGTCCCACTTTGGACAAGTCTTATTTGAATTGGCTAGGTAAAGTAGAGAAAAAGAAAATCCAATTTTGGAAAGATTTAGGTATTTTCGACCTGATCCAGATGTCGAAATTAGGTTTTAGTTATTGCCAACCTTTACTTCTTGCGTCTCACTACTTTTGGGATACCACTTATAACACCTTCTATCTTCCTTTTGGGATGATAAACCCTACGCTATTCGACGTAGCAGCCATCACAGGACTTTCTCCTATTGGAGAAACATTTGACCCTTTTCTCAATTCCGACAACACAATAGATTTCAACACAAAAACTGCTTCTTTCAATGCCTATATGAATTTTTATCACACGGACGGCAAAGACGTTTCTGACATAGAACATATAGCTTTCTTAGCCTTATGATTGTCCAAATTTGTTTTCTGTTGCAAATCCCTCCAAGTAGCCAGAAGATTTTTAACTTTGGCTAACCAACTGCATTCCGGTCGAAAGGTTTGCCTTAGTGAATTATTACTAGTAAGTTTGTACGAAAGTCTAGGCTCTGTTGTAACCAAGCTCAAAGAAAATGAAGCTGGAAATAACCTCCTTTTAGCCGGACCTTACTGGCTTCTTCAACTGTGGTTGAATGCCACCTTCGAACCATCTCTTCAAACTTTTGGAAATGTGAGCGAAGAAGACCCCATGATAGCAGCAAGAAGTATTGAAGGAACTAGGCTTCTGCTACTGACTCCCAGTAAAGACACGAATCTTCAATCCAGCCTCACCAAATATATTCTGATGTTCTCAAAACATCATGCCTTTACTTCTGCCACGACTCCCTTCGCCAAACGAACCCATGGCCCCTCCTGGTTTACTGCTTCGATTGAGGGAGCCATAAAGGATGCCAATACTGAAGTCGAAGATGTCTGGCGTGCATTTCTCCTTCCCAGACTCCTTATTTCCAGGATTCTACCTGTAAGGAGTTACGTATGCATGTTAGCCTATCAACCAAACTTTTTCTCTCGACAATTTAGGTTGAATCTGAAGAAGTGAAAAACACAAGAAGGGGGGTTGAATTGTAAAACTGAAAATCAATGCAATGAACACGATATTTTTATCCTGGTTCATTTGATCTCAAACTACTCCAGTCCACCCGTCAAGGTGATTTCGCCTCTCTCCAACGAGGTCTTAATCCACTATATTCAACTGAATATTACAATCTGCTTTAACAACTGCTAAAGCCTTCTTGATGCAAACCACAAACCGGTTTGTCAAGGAATTACTTTCTTACAAAGAATTGAAATCTAGGTGTGTGAATGTTTTCTACAAAACTGTTTATCACAACTGTGATACTACACAACTTAAGCTTATGGAAACTAGATTGCTAAAAAAATTGAGTAAGGAATTTTGGAGCTTTTAGCAAACTGAGAGTAAGGAAGATGATGATTAGCTTTTAGGCGTGTAAATTGATGTAGAGCATTAGCCAATTCAATCTTCATTAACTTGTTTATATAGCATTGAAATTAGTGAACGTTGGAGCCATAATTCTGTTTCAATGCCAATAATAATCTTTCCTTATTAAGCAAATCTTGTCTGGAATGATGCCGTTGGTAATAACTCATCTTGAATGCACAGTACCGTTGCCACTTAAGCGTGTTCTGGCTTTGGCTCATTCTGACGCTGCTTAAGTGCTGATGAACTATTGTTGTCTTTATCAGAGTTTAGAGTGTTGAGCGCAGTTCTGTTCATCAAGCTTCAGCATAAGCGTGAGTTGTTCTTCTGATTCTGGTATCTGATATAGCATCTTCTGATGCTGATGTTGATATCTAATTTTCTGATGCTGATTATGATGTTCTCATGTTGATACCCATCAGAGTTTCTGCAAAACAGAAAGTAATTTTTAGGTAGCAAATAGTTCTTTACATGAATTACATAATTAATATATCTTTTCATTTTGTTATCATCAAAACTTAAACTTAGGGTAGTAGATTCAAACTTTGTTCTAACAATCTCCCCCTTTTTGATGATGACAAAAACTAGATATTTTTAATTGAAAATAGCGTGAAAAAGTATCAGAGATAACTAAATGATAAGTTGCATCAGAATTAAATAGGAAGTTATCAAAGATAAGGGATAAAGAGATATCAGAGTTGGGATCGGAGATACTCCCCCTGAATTTATTACTTCCCTTTAAAATTCCAAGAGTTCTTCAGGATCAGATCTTTATTGAATTTTTGGACATCAGAATGTTAGAGCTTCAGATCAGAATATCAGAGCTTTGACTATCAGAACTTCAGATCAGAATATCAGAGCTTTGACTATCAGAACTTCAGATCAGAATATCAGAGCTTCAGAGCTTCAGTGTATCATAGAGCATTCTTGTACCTGTAGACTTATGCAAAAACAGAAAACATTCAAGTATGTTAGAGTGTTAGAATGTTTGAGACTTTTTGTCTCAGTAATCCGTTATTGAAAAATATCATTCTTGTTCTCCCCCTTTTTGTCAGCAATCAAAAAGTATAAGTGATGTGCTAAAACGATCAGAGCAGAAAAATTTGTTATATTAAAATATTCAGAGCCAGACAAAACAGTACAAAAGATATGCAAAGAAAACATTGAAAATATCATGAATGAAAAACTAAGGTTGGGGAGGAAAGCGTGTGAACAGAGTCTCCAACATTGCCTTAATCTGATCAGTAGTTTCAGTCTTCTTGTGCACCATGCTGACTACTGTATCTATCTTGCTGTCTTGCACGTCCATCCTTTCCTTCATCTTCTGATCATTTTCATCCATTCTTTGCTGCAGACGAATATCATTCAGCTTCAGCTCTTCCAGAGTCTGCCTGTCCAAGGAAGCTTGAGAAACATCAGAAGCAGGAAGCTTCTAAGAGCTCTCTGCAACATCTTCAGCTTGTTTGACCTCTTCAGCTTGAATTGTCTGTCTTCTTTTGGCTGCACTTTTGAAGCTGGACGCTTCTCAGACCATGGCTCACTATCCAGAAGGAGCACGTCTTCCTGTGGCAGCTGACTTTCAACTTCCTTCAGCAGCTTGCTGAAGTTATGTTGTGCCTGCTCATAATTGATGTCTTGCAATTTGAGGGCTTCAGCATGTACCCATATTCTGAAACGTGTCCAGAGCTGGTCTGAGGCAGCAGGATCAATCATTCCAGGACAAACTTGCTTCAGAGAAGCAATCCACTGCTGCAAACCTGTTTCAAAATTCACAATGCCAGAGCCAACATCTGGTTGTTTTAGTTTTGGAATGGCTATTTTATGTTTGAGATCAGCAAGACGGTCAAGGATTGTTAAATCGATGAAGGTCCTGCTGGGGTCTTCTGTAGTTTGTTTGGGAGATGTTTGTTTGGGAGATGGAGTGGGAGAGTCATAAATAATAATTGGACTGTGGGGAGTTTTTGGAGTATTTGGAGGCGTAGTTTCTAGCGAGGATGGCATCTGGGCCATGGTTACATTTGTTCCACATGGCAGCTGAATTGCCAGGGGTTGTGGCTCAGAGAATTGAGGAGAATGAGGTTCAGGAGATGGAGTTTCAGAGTGATGAAACTCAGGTTGAGGAGGTGATGGTGGAGGTGATGGTTGAGGTGATGGTGGATGAATTTCTGGTTGAGGAGAGGGAGGAGGAATTGCTGGTTGTGGAGAAGGAGGAGAAATTTCTGGTTGAATTTCTGGTTGTTGTTGAATTTGTGGTTCTTTTGGAATGGGTGAAAGAGGTTGTTCTGGTTGAGGAGAGTGGGCAATTTCTGGTTCAGTGTTTGGATTATTTGAGAGGTGATCAGAAACACGTTGATCAATGTTAGACAGAACTTTGTCAAGTTCTAATGTTGTTGAAGTTGTGGGTTTTGGATGTTTGGCGCGGGGTCTTCTGAGAGTCAGTGACTCAGAAGGGTCATCTTCTGGTTCGGTTTCATCAATAGTTGGTATGGGGATTGGAATTTCATGTGAAGCTGGAGTTGGGATTGATGTTGGAATAGCAGAAGAATTTAAAACAGAAGCAGTAGATAAATTACCTCTTTTCTTGGGGGTCTGCTGGGATGATCCTTCTGAAGTGGCCTTCCTTTTCTTCGTCTTCTTCAGTGAAACTTCTGGTTGAGGTTGGTGCAGATCTTTGATATTCAGTTTGGGATCTGTACCATCAGCCTTGCAAGCGTCCAAGTATCTGAGAACCACAACTGGTTTTGATTCACTCAGAAAATAATGGAAAGTCGTCCAGAGGGACTCTTCTGCTGGTGATGTCAGCAAGAGGAGTAACGCTGGGCTCCTTTCTGATATTCTCTATCAGTTTCATTTTCTTCAGATTCTTGGCGTTCAGAGGCTTGCCAACAGTTGGTTCAATAGTGCTTAACTCCTGAGCTTCTATAAGGTGCTCTATCAGCCTATTCTCAGTCAGAATATCTGATATTAACCTGCCAAAGGGTATCCAAACCCTCTTTGTTCTTTCTTCTTCCCTGGTCTCCTTGACGCTTGTCCTGAGGTGATTAAACAGAAGATGAGCCAAGTTGATTTTTACCTTCTGATTAATAAAATAGATCAGAAACTGCTGATCTATATTTATATAATCAGGGGAGCTTGTTGGCTTCCTGTGATTAAAGCACCCCAGAATGATCTTCGCCCATACTCTGTGGTGATCCTTTAAGTCTCTGATTTTGCTGCTGGGCACCCCAAGGGTGAAAATCTGTTCTGCTATGACACCAACGTCAGAGCATCTTTCAGCCATATCAATACAGCGGACGCCACCGCCACTGTAACCAATCAATTTTGCTATGTGATCCTCAGTGATCACAATCTTCTTTCCCATTATGTAGGAGGTGACTTGATGCATTGATGAGGACGCATGAATCCAGAACTCCTTGACCAAGACTGGGAATGTTGGTCCAACCAACCTGCCAAAATATCTCTCCCATTTCCGTGCCCTAACTTCTTCTGTCAAGTCAAAACCATTTTCTTTCAGACCTGAGAAGTCAACAATTAGTTCAGACAGCACTTCCAAATTCTTCACTGGTGTAAGGAGTGTTCTGAATGGAACTTGGTACTGTTCAGATGAAGGCTTCTTCTGAGAACCTGCAGAAACATTGCTGGAGGTTGCCATGTTCACACTTAGGGTTTTTCTGAGAAAACTGAAAAATGGGTTTCTTTGAAGAAGATGAACACACAAGGAAAATGCATAAAAATATTTGAGAGATTGTAAAGGAACGGTAAAAGATTAATGTGAGATGTTAATGAGTTTAAATAGATTTTAAAAAAATTTTGAAAGTGTAAACGGTTTCAAGAAAGAGAAATAAAATCATGATTACGTTTTAAAAACATGATGTGATACGGTGGGAGAACTGACTAGCGTTTTGCGTTCGTATTCGCACTTGTGCGGTTGAGCAAGAGTCGCCACCGACTTTTTATTTTATCCTAAAGGAAAGGTTAAAAAAAGCACAGCAAAAACCTTTTGAGATATTTCTTGGGTTCGGGGGGTAGATTATGAAAAGGGAAGGTATTAGCACCCTTTTCATCCATGGTTATCCATGGGCTCTTAGTTACTTGGTTTTTTAGATCACTTGCCTTGATTTTAGATTGCTTGAAATTGCGGTGTATGTGTGTGTGTTTTTGAAAATGTTTTTTGAAGAGATGCCTTGTCTTAGGCGACCAATGTATTTGACTCGTGTTTGAGTGTTTTACAAAAGTGTGTATCTTTTCGAAAAGATGTTTCAAATGTTTTTGAGAGTTTGTTTGAAAGTGTTGTGAGGTGTGTTTTTAAAAAGAAGGCAAGTGTTTTTGCAAGTTGATCTCAAGTAACTAAGAGTTTTGTCTACCCTATTGTACTCAAAGGTTTTTGTTATGTTTTAACCCCTTTTAACAATTTTGTTCCACCATTGGATTTGGTGGGCAATGTTGCGTTTAGGAAGTTTGTTCGGGACGGGCGCGGGTCATCGTATGGACCATGAATGCAATGGTGCCAAGTGTCTTTGGCAATTTGTTTTGAAGGGACTTGATCATTCCTTTTAGGCAACACTTTGAGGGACTTATGATCATTTTGATTTTGTTTTGCCAAAGATACTCGACGTGCAAGCATGGCCCATTTTGGAAGGCAACATGTGGGATTACCCTAGAGGGTGCAAGTGTGATTGTGTATTGATTTCATGTATTTGTCTTGTATTAGGTTATCTAGCGTTTGATTTTATGTACATGCAAACCCTAGGTCTAACCATGGTATAATTGAAAGCGATAAATTGCGAAAATGTAAAGTCTACGCTATTACAAAATAGTATCCGGGAGTGGGGGTACAATATTCACAAATGGGGATGAGACTTATAGTATCCTGTTGTACCCCAAAATTTGCCCTCCCATATTCTTCAAGAATTGCAAAGTCAAGCTTCAAAATCTCCCCAAGGGTTGCACAGTTCAAGGGTCTCCTAAACAGTCAAGATTAGGGTTTTTATTCTGATCAAGAAAATGAAGTTTCCAAGGGCCCAATCAAGTCTCATATGCCAACAAATATGGTCAAGCATCCTCATATCAAGTTTTAAGACTTTCAGCTCAAAATTGCACAGTCAAAAACCCTAATTGCACTACAGTCAACTGTAGGGGCAAAATGGTCATTTGACAGTCAAAAGTTCAAATTTTTGGTCAACATCTCATTTTGAAGCCACAAACATCATTTGATCAATGCTTGATCATGATTCTCAAAGCTTGGCTCAAAAATCATCAAGATGCAAAAGTTTCCTTATTTGGACAGCTGAAAAAGTCAACTGTAAATTGACCAGGGCATAACTTTCACATGGATTATCAGAAAAATTCCATCCAAAGCTCATTTTGAAGAGAAAGACATTTCCTACAACTCATCTTCATACTTCAAGTCCAAGAGATTCTCTCACAAAAAGTTATCAATTTCAACATTATAGGTCATTTTCAAAAGTCAACAAAAAGGGACTTTAAGTCAAAGGCAATAACTTGAGATTGGTAAATCAAAATGATATTGGACCAAAAGAATTGGTTAGAGGACTCAAAGACCTTTCCAAAATGTCCAAGAACATGAGAAAAGCTTAAAAATTGAGCAAGTTATGCCTTGTGGAAGTTGGGAAATTTTTGGATATTTTGAAAAGTCAACATTGATTCAAATGACCTAAAAATTGCTAATGGGCCTATTTTTCTTCCATAATCCAGTATCCCAAGCATGTGCACGACCATTAGACCCAAAGGGAAGTTTTTCTCCATTTTTATTTATTTATTTGGATTTTTTATTATTAATAAATCATTTAATTAAATAAAATACATGAAAAATACAAAACTAATGAAATCAAATCTCTTTGTGCAGAAAATACTCTCATTGGACATTCAAGATTCGTGCATGATCATTTTGGAAAGTTTTGGCATGATTTGGTATCAAATTGCATGGAAAAGATTGAAAAAATAATGCTTGGAAAATCAAATATTGAACAATCAAATCTTGGATTCTTTTGATCAGATTTTTGACCTAAATCATTACTACATATACAAGGAACACAACCCTAATGCCATTGACCACTAAGCTGCGCAGAGACTCCATTCACAAACTTGAAATTTTTGCAAAGAAACTCAAAACTGAAAACCTAATTCTAGGGCGATTCAAGGCACGATTTTGATTCCATTGGCTTGCTGAGGCTTCATAGGAAGATTCTGCATCAAAAACCATAAGCTCTCGTGCCCAGAAACGTTAGAACGATCTCACCTGTACAAAGAAAATTTCTCATTCGTGCATCTCAATTCATGCGTTTTTTGCAAGTTTTAATATGTGATTTATACTCCTTATGCAATTCTGATGCTAACCGTGTGATTTAATTTTGTTTTCATGCCCTATATGAGGATTTGCCATTAGAGATATCTAGGGTTCCAAGGTTTTTAATTTAGGAATTTTCCATTCCTGTAAAATTGAGACATAACAATGCCATGAGCGAAATCAGCAGGTTGGGACGAAGAGATTGAGACCATCGCGCCAAATTTCTGAGGCCACATGGCCTAATCGCTATTATTAAAATCAGCATGTTTTGAGGGGGTTCAAAACCCCCGTTAAATGTTTGTTAATTTGTTTCAGGAAATCCCCAACGAGGAAGACGATTACGTGGAAGGCTCTGATTGGAGCATTCAAATGCTTCGCGCGTTTTCAAGCCATTGACCATTGTTCTTTTATAATATTTGTTAGCTATTATGTGTTAAACGCGCTTGGAATGGCTCAGTGGCATATGTGTAGGCTGGTAATGTTAATGACCTGGGTTCGAGCCCCAGGTCTTCACCCTTTCCATATGTTTTTTCCAATTAACGTTCACATGTAGCGCCCATGCTGAAGACTATCATACATCCTCAAAAATCAACGTCCACGTGTCCCAGAGCATCAGATCAAAGGCCATGAATTGGAGAGTATATTGGACCCTAGTCAATGCATCACATGCTGCCTGGAAAAAGTCAAAAGGGCCTCAGATTCTTGGGCCAGATTACTAAACTTTCACCTCCACTTTGGGGACTGATACCCCCCTAGGTTTGCCATGTTATTTTTTTATTAATTCTATTTTCTTTTAATTATTATTTGTTTAATTAATTTATTATTTTCATAAAATATAAAAAAACACATAAAAATCAGAAAAGAGAAAAACAATAAATATTTTTATTTTTAGTATTTTCATAAATAAATTGCATATAATTAAATTTAGTTTTAAATTAGGTTTTAATTTTAATCCTCTTAATAAAAATCTAAAAAAACATAGAACTAGGGGTCATATTGATTTTTTATCCTTTTTTTTATTTATTTTTCTTCCATAATAATTAAATAATTAAATATTTATTTTTTTTTGTAATTAAATTGTATATAAAATAATTAGGGTTAATTTTAGGTTAAAATTTCAACATTTTTCTTAATAAATTAAAACAATTAGAATTAGGGTTAGTCTTAATTTCATTTAATCTTTTTCATTAAAACCAAAAAATGCCAAAAAGACAATTTCTTTTCCTTTTAATTTTAATTAATTCATCGTTTAATTTAATTTTGCAAAAAGGGTCCAACGCCCTCGTTTAATTCTTATTCGCATATTTATTTTATTTCGTTTAAATATTTATGTATCTCTCCCGAGGCCTTGTAAATTATTTGTCGCACTTTATCTTTATTTCCTTATTTATTTTTTCTGTCAAATCGGGTTCTGGAAACTTTGGCGATGTGGACCCGCGCCTTTTGTAATAGCTTAGAATCTTTTACTTTCCGCAATTCTTTTAACTGTTAAATAATGGCATGAAAGAATGTATGGACAAAAATAAAAAACAAATGTTAGATCACCAATGACATGACAAAAGACAAAAATAACTGAACATGATACACAAATCACACACCACCCCTAGGGTACGCCTCACTGTTGCCTTGCCTCGAAAGGTGATCGTCGAGTAGAGGATGTCTTAGTAAGTCCTCATGATCCGGGAATCTGGCATGAGGGTAGCTTCTAAGGTGTCTTCCTATTGCTCCGGTGATCACCATGTCCCGAATCTCGAATTGACCCGAACACCTCCAACGGTGGTGCTACCTACCTCTCAATGGTGGGATGGCACTACTTTAAAGGACATTTACACAGACGAATTCCTTAGGGTAGGTAAGTTCTCGTAGATACTTGCTCTAATTTCAAAACAAATTCAAAAATACTTTTCACACCAACACATTTTCAAAAGCTTTCGAAAGCAAATTTTCAAACACTCTTGAGGACCGATACAAGAGTCGAACTGGAATTTTCAAAGAAAATTTTTTAAAACCCACAATTGAAAAGCAAACAAACCATTTTTGAAAACACAAGTGAGCAAGTATCTAAGAGCCCATGGATAACCATGGATAGAAAGGGTGCTAATACCTTCCCTTTCTATAATCTACCTCCCGAACCGAGAGCAATCTCTATAAGGAATTTTTCTGTGCTTTTGTCCTTTCCATTTGGAGAAAATAAAAGACGGTGGCGACTCTTGCTTCCGTGACATTTCGCGAACCAGCGTTAAACAGTCAGTTCCAGATCCACCGATCACATATCCAATAAGTTACAACCAAATCGAATTTGCGATTAAATGTAAATAACGAATATCAATGTATAAGATAAACAAATGTGTATAAGGGCAATGTATTTTGTATTTGTATTGTGTAAGTGTATAATGTGAAATATATTGTAAGTGTACAAGTATATGCGTATGCGATTATTTACAAATGCGACAAGGTGAAATTAATGTGTATTAGGGTATTTATTTTGACCTAAATATGGGTTTAATGAATCTTTGATTTGTATATTTTAATATGTACAAAAGAAATGTGCTTTGCCCTTTGAAACTGTTGATTATGATGCCTTGAGATGAATGTGCTTTTGAACTTGTTGAGCCTTTTGCCTATGATGAAGCCCTCTTCTGAGGCCTTTGAATTGCCTTGAATGCTTCTTCCATCTAAGTTGCTTTGGTTGCTTATTGTTTCTGGAATGTATGCCTAGCTTGACGATTTGTTCTTCCTTGCCCAATGATGAGCCTAGGGTTCTGAGGGTCCTCGTTGTTTTTTGAATGTTAGTTAAGGTTTAAGCTTATTTGGGACCTTTGGGTTTTGAAAAGCTTAGGGGTTATTGGCCTATGATGAAGCTTTTCTGAGTTCACTTCTTTCCTCTTCTCTATTGCCCACTTTGCCTTTGAATGCTTTATTTACTGACCAATGATGTGCTTACTGAGGGTTTATGGGTTTGGTTGGTTTATTAGGCCATGGTTTGGTTTCAGGCAGGGTTGAGCTTCAGGCTTGAACTTGGTTTTGAGGTTTTTGGTTGGTAACTGGTTTTGCTTCAGCAGGTTTCAGGTTTAGACAGGGGTTAATGGTTATTGCTTGAGGTAGCAGGTTCTGAGTTTGGAGATGTTTTATGGTTTATGCAGTTTGTGCTAATGCAGGTTGTGGTTGTTGCTTGAGGTTTTAGGCCTTTCAGGCTTGACTTCAGCAGGCTTGGGATATGCAGGTTGGTATGTTGGTGGCCTTAGCAGGTTTGAGGGCTTGGTGTCCAGGTTTTTTGTGTTTCCCCTGTGTTTGAGTTGTTGACAGGTTATCTCCTTGACAGGTTCAAAGGCTTAGCCGGTTTATGCTTGCTTAGCAGTTTTGTATATATCTTTTTTTTTGTTTGCTTGCTGAACTTTGAACAGGTTTTTTTCTCCCTCAGGTTTGAGGCCTGGCAGGTTCTATATATCAGTTTGTTTTTGCCTAAGGTTCTTGGACAGCAGGTTGATGGTTGGAGAACTGGTTTGAGTTTTCTGCCCCCCTGTATATTTTTCTTTGTGCTTTGGTGAAAGTTCTCCCTCCTTTTATCTCTTACTGTCTTTTGCTCTTTTGTATATCTTTCTATCTATGCCTCTCTGCCTCAAAAAACCTGCTCCCTGCTTACTTTATCTCTCTCTCTTCTAGTACAGTTAAATATTTTAATATGTTTTGTACTGTACCTAGTTCTGAAAGGGTCACTTCAATTGGGAAATGATGAAAATGAGTTGCTTGCATATCATACTTTCCTCTGCCTATTTGATCTCTTCTTGACAGCTTTTGTGCTTTTTGATATCTTTCAAAATCTTCTTCTTTGATAGCTTTGAGTAGCCTTTTGGATAGTTGCTTTATTTTTGGCAGAAAGTTGAGTTTGGACCTTTGTTTCGGACTTGCTGTTTGCTTTGTAACATGATGTTTGAGATTTGAACTTTATGCAATTTTGACAATTTTGAATTGTGCATTTTTTAAACTTGTGCATTCAATTTTAGCAAATAAACTCGTCCCTCTCTGTGAACCGGGAGAAATCCCGTGATTTGCAGAGAGGGTTAACTGATCCCAGTCAGTGGCCCTTAATGATGAATTTCTTTTATCGTTTATCATTTTATCTGCTTTTTTGACTTCTCTCCTTTCTTTTTGTAGATGAATAATGGAGCACCGGAGCGAGGTGAAGAATGAAGAATTAGGGACTTAGAAAATATTTAGAAAAAATAGGATAGTTTTTATTTTCAATTTAATTATTGTAAACTATTATTATTTTAAATACTTCGTAAATAAATACCTGTATCCAAATAATAATTGTAACAAATATTAAATATGAAATAAAAATTCTATTGATTCATTTAATTCTTTTCAATTCCTTTTTTCAATTATTTACTTGTTATTTATAGTTCCTTAAGTTAAATAAAATGAAAATTAAATTTCAAATATTTAATTCTTAGAACCATAAATAATCAACTAAACCTTGATTTTTCGTTGATCAAAATAAATGAACTTGACGTCTCCATCATCCAAAGCAACGCATAGTCAAACGCAATAACTGATCAGACGCAATCCTTTCTTACTGATTTCTTACCTAGCACTGTAAATCCAAACTGCATATTTCTTTTGACTGACCCAAACAAACCAACGTGAATTCAAACCAACTGTCTCTTTTACTGATTAAATCAAAACAATGCGAATTTAGCCCGAATCTCGGAATAAACTGCAAAGTGCTGTGGAATTTAAATCCTTCTGAGAATATGCCCATAAAACCTTAATTCCTGATTAAATGCCAAAGAGCGTTCGCCTGATCAAAATTGAGCCAAAATCAACCAAAACCCTAAGCCAACTGTTTGAAGCAATCCGGAGTCCTAAAACCCCAATTTTTGTTTGATTGACGAGAAAAGTCTGCTTGACCGATTCTTGAGCCAGTTTGAAAAATCAGGAAACGCCTGAAGCTGAGATTTCTTGTGGAAAAATGCGAGGGCAAATTTTGGGGTACAACAGTTGCCCCTGTTCAATCTTCTTGGACCTGAAGAGTTAGATTGGCAAGTTTGCCTTTCGCGACTTGAAGGTAAAAGAAGATTGGACACTAAAGTGCCCAGAAAATTTGCACTCGTCGATGTGATGGTAGAGGTGAATGGGCTTACAGATGCCATTTGGTGATGGGCTTAAAGATGCCACCTGGTACGATAGAGTCTTGTCGGGGGATGGGCTTAGAGATGCCATCTGAGAATGGGCTTAAAGATGCCATCTGGTGACTGCTGGTAGAAGGATGGGCTTATAGATGCCATCTGGACATGTTGAACTGTATGTCAAAAGTGAGTGGGCAAGTATCAGAAGGGCATCCATGTTTTGGAACATCTCTGAATTAGGGGTCCGAATAAGCAACAGATTGACGTCCATGTCTGGAGAATCCGTAAACTATTTTCAGGAGTTGGGATTGAATAAGCAATAGAGCAACGTCCGTTGTTGGGAAGCGTCCGTAAACTGTTTTCAAAAATTGAGAAGAGTCTGAATAAGTTGGTAGATTGACATCCGTTGTAGGGAAGAATCTGTAAACTGTTTTCAGGAGTCTTGAAGTTGAAGAGGAACCGGTGTAGGGTTTCCTGACGATGCGTCTGAATGGATCTAGAATAAGTATCAGAATGTCGCCGTGTCTGGGTCACATCCGAACTATTTCTGGATGAATCTCGGGAAATGATCTGTGTCTGTCGACTACTCTTACCTGAAAAGTAAAGGGTTAGCCGTATGCAATGTTATGATGCATGATGCAAATGTATGTGACATCAATGTTTATGAATGTGATGAATGCGCATGTAAGCTGATGAGCTATCTTGCTGAGGATAAATGAATCCGAGATGGCTGAAGATAAAAGCATCTTGACTGCTGCCGGGGAAAATAAATCCTTGGCTGCTGCTGGGGAAGAGCATTCCTGATGACCTCTACTGGGGAGTTCCAATCTAATAGGCTCATGCTGGGGGGGGGGGGGGGTAAGATTGAGAATCTTCAGCTTGGTGGGAAGTAACTCTGGCGACTTCACTAGGGAACTCAAGATTTGCCCTCTCCAAAACTCTGTGGGGAGAAGGCTCAACGGTCTGGCTCCGCTGGGGATAGATAATTTGAAGTTTTAGCTTTGCTGGGGATAATGAAGCTTGACTCTGAGTGGAGTTAGCTTCTGGAAGAATCTGAACAAGCGATAGGTCAACATCCGTTTACTTGGAGAACCCGTGAACTGTTTTCAGAAATCTTGAGATTGAATAAGCAATAGAGCAGCATCCGTTGTTGGGAAGCGTCCGTAAACTATTTTCAAAGGTTGCATCTGAACAAGCTGATAGATTAATATCCGTTGTTGGGAAGAATCTGTAAACTGTTTTCAGAAGTCTTGAAGAAGAATCTGAACAAGTGATAGGTTAACATCCGTTTACTTGGAGAACCCATGAACTGTTTTCAGAAATCTTGAGGTTGAATCAGCAATAGAGCCGCATCCGTTGTTGGGAAGCGTCCGTAAACTAATTTCAAAGGTTGCATCTGAACAAGCTGATAGATTAACATCCGTTGTTGGGAAGAATCCATAAACTGTTTTCAGAAGTCTTGAAGAAGAATCAGCAATAGAGCCGCGTCCGTTGTTGGGAAGCGTCCGTAAACTGTTTTCAACGATTGCATCTGAACAAGCTGATAGATTAACATCCGTTGTTGGGAAGAATCCATAAACTGTTTTCAGAAGTCTTGAAGTTGAGTCAGCAATAGAGCCGCGTCCGTTGTTGGGAAGCGTCCGTAAACTGTTTTCAACGATTTGAGAAGAGTCTGAACAAGTTGGTAGATTGACATCCGTTGTAGGGAAGAATCCGTAAACTGTTTTCAGAAGTCTTGAAGAGGAACCGGTGTAGGGTTTCCTGCAGATGAGCTTGTGTAAAACTGCATCGGGTTTTGAACACTTTTGACATTCGAATGCCCCAAGTGGTGATGTAGATAAATTCCTGGCTTATTACAGGTGTTGGTCTACAATCGGTCGTTCACAGATGTTTTCCTGGCTTGTTACAGGTGTTGATCTGGAGTTTTTCAGACATGCCCTGGCTGGATATAGGAATCGAATCTGGAAAGGTGATAGTTGATAGATATGCCCTGGCTGGATACAGGAATCGAATCTTCAAACTCTTCAGACGTGCCCTGGCTAGATACAGGAATCGAGTCTGGAAATGTGGTCAACAGATATGCCCTGGCTGGATACAGGAGTCGAATCTGGAAATAGTCGTCAACAGATATGCCCTGGCTGGATACAGGAATCGAATCTTCGAACTCTTCAGACGTGCCCTGGCTAGATACAGGAATCGAGTCTGGCAATGTGGTCAACAGATATGCCCTGGCTGGATACAGGAGTCGAATCTGGAATTGTTGAACACTTTTGACATTCGAATGCCCCAAGTGGTGATGAAGGAATCTTGAATCGGATTACTCTGCATATTGAGAGATTTCTTGAAATCTTGACTGGACTGCCCCAGGTTAACTGAACTTTGAAAGATCTGTTGGACCTTGACTGGACTGCCCCAGGTTAATTGAATTGTGACATGTCATGCCCCTTGTTGATAAGGGGATTTGATGGAAGTGTTATCCTCTTGAAGTGATTTTAACTTACTGAGAGAGTTTTCGTTCCTCCGAACATTCGCTGTATGAATTCTTCGCTGTCAAACAAAAAGGTCAAATGCAGACAGTGATATTCGAATAATGCAAAGTTTATGTTTGTCTTCAAAATTTTGAAAAATGCATTTTTAGCAGAAAACTTTTCATAAGACAAGTTAACACAAGATTTAGAGCAAAGCCCTACAGGAGTCAGGATACCTTTTGTGACAGTATGCTTTCGAACTAACCCATGCTTCAATTAGGACTTTTGAAGGGTTGTAACGTGGCTTGGTTCACGGTTTAAGAAACAAAGGATAAAGGCTCAAAGTATATTTGTACCCACCCGCTCTTCGTGATGTTGTAGCGATAAAAAATGTAGCGGGGTAAATCGGAGATCGAATTATTGATTAATTCGTCTCACAAAAGCAAGAGTCGCCACCGCGCTTTATTGTTTCCAAAGGAAAAGGGAAAAGAGCGAAATAAAACCCTAAATATGCAATGTAAATAATACTTTTTAAAAGTAATAAAGATACAAGGCGTTTTTGAAAAGATCTATGGTTCGGGGGTTGGTTATACAATGGGAAGGTATTAGCACCCAATGCATCTATAGTACTCTATAGGAACCTTTTGAAATATCTGTTTTACTTAAAATTGATCGCTTGATTGAAAGTAAATCGTTTTGGCCGAAAAGGGATACGGACGGGTTTTTGAAGATACGACGACCTAATGTCGAAGTTTTTGCTTAAAAGGTATAAGTCTTGAAAAGGTTGAAATTTTGAAGAAAAGTGAATATTTGAGGAAAAATTATCCTAAGTTTTAATGAAATGCGAAAATTCGCGCAGTTAGACTTGAAGACATGAAGTCAACAAATTTACTGTTTTTCCTTTGGATTTAAGCATAAACCGAATAAACAAATAAATACACGGACAAAATATGCGAATAACGATTAAATAACGATAATCTAAATGATGGAATAAAAGATGCGGATAATGCGTTTTTATGATTTTTGGTTTAATGTTAACGGGAAGAAAGTATTTTAAATTTTTTACGCATTTTTTGATAAGGATGAAACAAAAGAATTATTTAACGAGGACGTGACATTTTTTAGTTTTAAGTTATTAAGTTTTTTTTTTTTATATTTGATATTAATATTAATAAGACGAGAAAATAAAATATTTTTTAGTTTTTTCCATTTTTTATGCCTTTTATTATAAAAAGTATTACTTTAGGAATTCTTTAATGATTAAATTAAATTAAAACTCAATGTTACTAACTTAAATCTAATTTTTTTTTAAGATACTAAGATTATTAAATTAAATCTTGAAAGTTTAAATTAATAAAATGGTCCATTATTAAAAGCTTTAGATTACATCTTTTATTTTTTGGTTAACTAAATTACAATTTAAACTAATAAGATTCTAAGGGGTAATCAAAATAGAAAGAAATAAGTTAATATGGGCTAAGAGATTGGGATAAGGCCCAAGGCAAAAATTGAAGACAGGGGGGGTGCACAAGGGAATCGTGGGCTTAAGCTGGGAATAAGGGGATGAGGCCCAATAACTAATACAGCATTAGGGTTAATATGTGTTTAACACAAATTGGGATTTAGGGTTTTGTTATGGGCAGAAACGGCGCGCCTCTCTTCTTCACGATCTTCATCTTCTTTGCCTCTCCTTCTTCATCCTCGCCTTTGAACTTGATGCTTCTCATTTCTATGGCCACCCACTCCGGCCCTTCTTCCCTCCACTGAACGAGAAACGAGACGGCTAGGCGGAGACAGTAAGAGACGCGATTGATTTTTTACACTTAATTCGGTTTTTTTTTGCATGTTGATTCTACGATTTATGTTAAGTTTGATCTTAATTATTAATTCTTATACTGGATTGTTAATGCTTGATTTGAGGATGTTCGAAGAAATAAAAGAGAGAAGAGACCGTTACCTAGGTGGAGACAGAGGAAGAGCTAGGGGGCGACGGAGGCCAGGCGGTGAGGAGAAGGAAGCGAGCCCAACGGTGACCGGTATTATGATTGTCTTCTCTTGGTGGCCTTGGTACTATACTGTACTTTATTTCTTCTCCTTGTTGGCCTTGGTACTGTGCTTCTGTTTTCTTCTTCTTCTTTGAACGTGATGTTGCTTCTCTTTTTGTTTGAATGAGTTACTGTTTCTCTTCTTCTTTGAATGCGATGCTGCACTTGGTTTTGTTGAAACTGATACTGCACTTGGTTTTGTTGAAACTGATACTGCACTTCTTCTTGTTGAAACTGTACTGTATGATGATTCTGTGGGCTTGAATAATTTTTGAAAGGGCCAATGATGTTGATACTGAGGCCTAGCCGGTTGCCTTAGAAATTTTCAGGTTTTTGGATTGAGGATGTTCAAGCTGGAATAATAGTTGGACATGGTGATGAATGTAGGGATTTCGTGTGGTTTGGACAGATTGATGGAAATTGGGGCATGAGTTTTAGCTAGGCCATATTGATGGTGGTTTTAACTGGTTTTCTGTGAGATTATTTGGATGTTTTTTCTGATAACAGGATGATGATGTTGGCTTTAATGGCTCAATCGATTTTTGCAAAGCTTGGCCATAAGGTTTGGAAATGGTTTTTGACAGTATTAGTGTGATTATGCAGGTTTGCTAGCTTTGTGTGTTTTTTGAGAACTAAAATCTCTAAGTTTTTCTTGGAGGCTTGGATATATGTTATGCTGTATGTTTTTCTTTTGTTATATGTTATAACAACTTTTTCCTCTCCTCTTTCGCTACAGGCTGGAAATTTTGAAAGAAATGCTTTGGGTTCAACTGAACATTCTGCACTACTGTCCCTCCAATTTGTTTCTATTCTTCTTTTGTGTTATTATCTCTACTGGCTATATTTTTGTTTGTCTTGTATACCTTCTTTCTGCCTATGCCAAGCCTGCAAATCCCACACTTCTCCCTCTCTTTTTCTCTCAGTATAGCTTTGATAAAAAAGTGATAAGCTGTACATTTTTTCTGAAACTGCAATGGCCAGAAAATGATGAAAATGGAACTTTTATATTGCTTGCAAATGTGGTCAAACTGCATGTTTTCCCTTTAATACAAAAGTTGTTTTGTTTTCTGCTGTGTGGGCAATGGTTACGTGAACATGCTTGCATATGTAGTCACCGCATGGGTTTTGTATGCTTATGCTGTATGCTTTTTTGAAATTGCATTTGAAAAATGTAATTAATTTAAACATGCAGTTTTTTGGAAAACATAAACTTGTGCATTTATTTTAAAATTCCTTTCTTTTTTGTGAACCGGGAGCAATCCCGTGATTTGCAAAAAAGAGTAACTGATTCCGGCCATTGCATTTAATGATGAAACTTTAATAATTTCGCTTTTTATTCGTTTATTCGAATTCTAATTTCTTTCTTTTTAATTGTGCAGGTAACATTAAGTGAGCGGACAAAACGCATTGGATCGGAAGTTTTAGAATTAGGATAGATTAGTTTTTTATTTCATTTTAGTTTTTGTTAATTTATTATTGTAATTTATTGTAATAGATACAATGTTACATAATAACTGTACAATTAGAAAAATGAATAAAAAACTATTGGCCAATTAAATTCTTCTTTCCTTTTAATTATTTATTTATCGTTTACAATTCTCCAAGCAAATAATAATTGAAAACACATTTCAATTACCTACATTTAGAATAATAAACAGATAAATAAATAATTATCGTTGATCAACTAATATCTTCAATTATTTAATTCATCGTTCATAACTAAATTATAATAATTAAAACAGGGTTTCAATTATTTAACTTAGAATGACAAATGATTAAACAATCGTTATTGACCAATGAACTTTTTCCGAATGCTTATTATATTATTCATAAACCTTTAAATTATGTAATAACTAAGAATAAATTCCAGTTACTTAAATTTAAGATAATGAGTAATAAATAAATACTGTCCGCACAATTAATGCGCCTCTTCTCTGATGTTCATTTTATTATCTATACATCTTTAAACTACATAATAATCGAAAGTGAATTTCAATTATTTAAATTTTAGATAATAAATAATTAATGAACATCATTTTAGCACAAATCGATTAAATGATTTAATGTTCAGCATAAATAGCTCTTGGCCTGGAAAAGTTATGAATTTTAAAATCGATGGATCAAAATAAATGTAATGTAATAATGCAGGTAGGAGATGATATCTTAGGTCAAAATTTGGGGTACAACAGCTGCCCCTATTTAAGTTTCTTCTATCCGGAGATATGAAGATTGAAATCTTCGTTTCGACGAGATTGAAGGTACTTAAATACATAACTACGCAAATTTTGTCCTAAGATGTCGTCGTCGTGTTTGATATGAATGCAGCAATCGAACTCACAGAGGAAGATATGGTGTGAAACGAGACAATGTTGGGGGAATCAAACACCAACAAGACACAGCGGTACGGATTATACATTTCTGGGGAAACAAGCTATCGACTTCAAACGACAGACTCCTGACAGCGAATAGAATCGAGGGAATACAACCTCTAACCCTAACAAAGAGAGCATCTTGCATAGGCCGTAACAGATTATTGATCCCAAAACAGTGAGTTCACAACTCAAGGTCGATGGTAGACAGAGAGTAACAAAATGCGGATAACTGATTACCGACTTCTGGAGGTATAGATTCGTAACAGACTTCTCTGCTAGATTTTCCGAGATATACTCATTAATGCTAAGGTAATAAGACTGTAGATACGAACGTTGTTCAAATAAAGAAAACTGTCGTTTGTCATTGCCCAAAGAAAATACCAATAACACACAAACTGCTCAAATAAAGAAGCTGCCGCTTGTTGTCGTCCAAAGAAAATACCAATAACATACAAGCTGCTCAAATAAAGAAGCTGCCGCTTGCTGTCGTCCAAAGAAAAAACCAATAACATACAAGCTGTTCAAATAAAGAAGTTGCCGCTTGCTGTCGTCCAAAGAAAATACCAATAACATACAAGCTGCTCAAATAAAGAAGCTGCTACTTGCTGTATTCCAGAAAAGTAGTAACGTACTGGTAACTCATGAAGAGTTTGCTGCTTGTCGCTTTCAACAAGATAAAATGACGCACTAGTAGTTCGTGAAGAACTGCTGCTCGGCGTTTTCAAAAAAAGTAAATAACGCACTAGTAGCTCATGAAGAACTGCTGCTCGGCGCTTTCAACAAGATAAAATGACGCACTAGTAGTTCGTGAAGAACTACTGCTCGGCGTTTTCAAAAAAGTAAATAACGCACTAGTAGCTCATGAAGAACTGCTGCTCGGCGCTTTCAACAAGTAAACGTACAAGTTCCTCATGAAGAGCTACCGCTTGTCGTTTTCAAAAAGTAACGTACAAGTTGCTCATGAAGAGCTACCGCTTGTCGTTTTCCAACGGTGTCTATAACGCACAAGTTGCTCATGAAGAGCTGCCGCTTGTCGTTTTCCAAAAACAAACAGGAGGAAATTGCGATGATACTGGCAGAGAATAAAATCGTCGTCAAAGAGAACCCTGAATCAATCCTTCCCGAGGAGATCGAATACTTAAATGTGCAAAATAAATGCACCAACCGTCTAGGTCGCAAATTCACTGGGGAGAATCAAAGAAACAGCCTATGCAAGAGGCAACAACTTCATACAGGAATAACCTAGAAAGAAAACAGTCAAACAAGACTCCACTCGATGAGAAAGTAACTCAATTGGGGAATTCCTCGTATTCAAAAGTGGGCGAGGTAGGCTAAACCAAAATCATCCATGAGGATTAGCTCAGTTGGGGAATTTAGAAAAAGAAACACATTTTCTACCTAAGCTGACTTTCTACCTGGCAAGAACATATGTACGTTGTTTGAACAAACAAAGTACGACTCAAAATCAACGGCAAATATGGATATGCATGCTGATATGAGTGTAAATGAATAAATGAATGTTATGCTGACAAAACAGACAGATGAAATATCTTGGAGACAATAAGATGTCACAGCAAAATAGATACTCGGCCAATCTTGAAAAGACGGAAGATGAACAGCACTGAAAACACACAGCAACGTCGGAGGGTATCACGCTACAAGGTCCAAGTCTCCTGAGGAGAAAAACAGTCAAACCCAATCTTCTAACATCAATAGATCATGGTATGAGACAAAATGTACCACATTTCAGAAATCGCCCAGATTGAGATAGCCAAAACAATGCTCAACTGGAACAGCTGGGGAGTCATCAAACTTAGTACCACTAGAAACACAAGTTTACACAACCGACACCTCATGGCGATTTGAAATAAAACATGCTCATCATGCAAGGATAAACTACTGTACTGCTTTGCATTTCATGCCTTGACCGTCCTCGGAACGACTGTTAATATTCCTTTCATTATTCATGACATATTTTTTTTAAAAAAAAATAAGAACATTTTAAGTAAATTTGTTTCAAGTATTTCCATAAAAATTAAAATTTTGCCCACAAAAGATAAATGCTCAAATTTCATTAATAAGAGGTTGTTCGCTAACAATGCGACTTCAACGGTTTACAAAAGCTTGGGGAAATAGTACATGAAATAAAAGGTCATACAAAAAACAATGATCGCTATTCTCCCTAACAACTTTGAATTCCAGAATGTATTCAGATGCTGAAACTGATTTGACCAGAAATTTGCCTAAGCGAAATACTTCTTGACTGCATCGGCGTTCAAGGGACGTGGGAGTTCTTCACCATCCATATTGGTGAGAATCATGGCACCCCCAGAGAAAACTTTCTTAACAACATACGGTCCTTCATAATTCGGAGCCCACTTGCCCCTTGAATCAGGTTGGAAAGATAATATTTTCTTGAGTACAAGGTCACCTTCTCTGAACTCGCGCGGTCGAACCTTCTTATCAAAAGCCTTCTTCATCCTTTGCTGATACAATTGACCGTGACACAAAGCTGTCAATCTCTTCTCTTCGATTAGATTCAACCGATCATATCTACTTTGACACCATTCGGCCTCAGAAAGTTTAGCTTCCATCAATACTCTCAGAGACGGAATCTCAACTTCCACGGGGAGTACTGCTTCCATACCATAAACTAGGGAAAATGGGGTTGCGCTTGTTGAAGTTCGAACTGAAGTACGGTATCCGTGCAGAGCAAACGGAAGCATTTCATGCCAATCTTTGTAAGTTACCACCATCTTCTGGACAATCTTCTTGGTATTCTTGTTCGCAGCTTCAACAGCCCCATTCATCTTTGGTCTGTAAGGAGAAGAATTATGATGTTCGATCTTGAACTCTTCACAAAGCTCCTTCATCATCTTGTTATTCAAATTCGAACCATTATCAGTGATGATCTTGCTCGGGATACCGTATCGACAAATGATTTGATTCTTGATAAATCTGACTACCACCTGTCTGGTTACATTAGCATAAGATGCGGCTTCCACCCATTTGGTAAAATAATCAATCGCTACCAAGATGAAATGATGACCATTTGAAGCTTTGGGTTCAATCATCCCAATCATATCAATGCCCCACATAGATAAAGGCCAAGGTGAAGATATAACGTTGAGGAGAGTCGGCGGCACGTGCATCTTGTCCGCATAAATCTGGCACTTATGACACTTCTTCACATACTTGCAGCAATCAGATTCCATCGTCATCAAATAGTAACCAGCTCTCAACATCTTTCTAGCCATCACATGTCCATTGGCATGAGTGCCAAAGGATCCTTCATGCACTTCTTGCATCAGCATGTCTGCTTCACGCCTGTCTACACATCTGAGAAAGACCATGTCGTAATTCCTCTTATACAACACTTCTTCATTGAGAAAGAAACTGCTTGCTAATCTTCTCAACGTCTTCCTATCTTTACTGGATGCCCCAAGCGGGTAATCTTGTGTTTGAAGAACACGTTTAATGTCGTAGAACCACGGTTTGTCGTCGATGACTTCTTCCACTGAAAACACATAAGCAGGTCTGTCGAGGCGCATAACTCGAATTGTAGGCACGTCGTTCCAATCATTCACTTGAAACATTAAAGACAAAGTAGCTAAAGCATCAGCCATTTGATTCTCGTCTCTAGGGATATGATGTAATTCCACCTTGCTGAAGAAAGTTAACAACCTTCTAGCGTAGTCTCTGTAAGGGATCAAACCAGGATGACGAGTCTCCCATTCTCCTTTGATTTGATTAATCACCAATGCCGAATCTCCATAAATATCAAGAATCTTAATCCTTAGATCCACTGCTTCTTCGAGACCCATAATACATGCCTCATATTCCGCCATGTTGTTCGTGCAGTCAAACTTCAGTCTTGCCGTGAACGGGATATGAGTACCTCGGGGAGTAACGATGATTGCCCCAATTCCATTTCGATAGGAATTCACAGCTCCGTCAAATATCAAACCCCAACGGGATTCAGGATCAGGTCCTTCTTCAGGTAACGGCTCTTCACAATCTTTAGCTTTCAAGTACATAACATCTTCATCTGGGAAATCAAACTTGATGGATTGATAATCTTCAATTGGTTGGTGAGCCAAATGATCGGCTAAAATACTCCCTTTGATTGCTTTCTGAGTGTGATACTCGATGTCATATTCGGATAACAACATCTGCCAACGGGCTATCCTTCCAGATAAGGCGGGCTTCTCAAAGATATACTTAATCGGGTCCATTTTGGAGATCAAACAAGTAGTGTGATTAATCATATACTGGCGCAGACGGCGAGCAGCCCAAGCTAAAGCACAACAGGTCTTCTCAAGCAATGAGTATCGAGACTCACAGTCTGTGAACTTCTTACTCAAATAGTATACAACATGTTCCTTCCTTCCAGTCTCATCTTGTTGACCAAGCACACATCCCATGGAGTCTTCCAATATAGTCAGGTACATAATCAAAGGTCTTCCTTCCACTGGAGGAATCAAAATGGGAGGTTCAACCAAATATTCTTTGATACTATCAAAAGCTTTCTGACAATCTTCTGTCCACACACATCCTTGGTTCTTGCGGAGAAGCTTGAAAATCGGCCCACAGGTGGCAGTCATATGAGATATAAACCTAGAAATGTAGTTCAGTCTCCCAAGGAATCCTCTTACTTGTTTTTCCGTCTTGGGTGCGGGCATTTCCCGAATAGCTTTGACTTTATCGGGATCTACCTCAATGCCTTTCTGACTGACAATGAAGCCCAGAAGTCTTCCAGAACGAACACCAAAAGTGCACTTGTTGGGATTCAGACGGAGTTTGTACTTTCTCAAACGCTGGAATAACTTCAACAAATGCTCCAAGTGATCTTCCTCAGTCTGTGATTTGGCAATCATATCATCCACATACACTTCAATCTCCTTATGCATCATGTCATGGAACAAAGCAGTCATGGCCCTTTGGTATGTTGCACCAGCATTCCTCAAACCAAACGGCATAACCCGATAACAGAAAGTTCCCCACGGTGTAATGAACGCGGTCTTCTCCATATCTTCTGGCGCCATCTTGATTTGGTTGTAACCAGAGAAACCATCCATGAAAGAAAAGACTTTGAACTTGGCAGTACTGTCGACCAATACGTCAATGTGAGGTAATGGGAAATCATCCTTCGGACTAGCTCTATTCAGATCTCTGTAGTCTACACACATCCGAACTTTACCATCCTTCTTAGCAACAGGAACTATGTTGGCTAACCACTGAGGATAAACCGACGTAACAAGGAAACCTGCATTGATCTGTTTCTGAACCTCCTCTTTAATCTTGTCAGCCATGTCGGGACGAGTCCTTCTCAATTTCTGCTTGATTGGCGGACATTCAGGTCTCAACGGTAAACGACGCTCCACAATGTCATTGTCCAACCCTGGCATATCTTGGTAGGACCAAGAAAACACGTCAACATACTCTCTGAGAAGCTCCAACATTTTCTCCTTAACTTCCGGGATAAGCAATGCTCCGACTTTGACTTCCTTTCTATCTTCTTCATCACCCAAGTTGACCAACTCTACAGGTTCTTCAAATGGTTGAATGACCTTCTCATCCTGCTCAAGCAAACGGGAGATCTCAAAAGGAACCTCTTCAACATCCCCTTCTTCGGCTCTGAACACAGGGAATTCAAAGTTGGGAGAGGGCATAGGATCATTGTTTTCGATGGTTAAGTCATGAAGTAATCTGCACACATGATTATGCTTTATTTTAGAAATCGATTTGTGCAAATAAAACAAGATGTTATTAATTAATTTTCATTGTTATTTCCCAGAAAAAAAAGTGAAAAATAAAACAGCAGTGGACAAAATAACATTTTTATTCATTAAAAGGGAAATACTTGAAACAAAAAGCCCAGACATTTCTCTTTTGCCTTGGGCAGAGCAAAAGGAGTTATTTTTCATAGCCCGACACAAAATACGTTTCGCCTTGGGCAGAGCGATTTTTCAAAGGAAAATAAACAAAACATTACTCGGAAATGTGCATAACCACAGGAATATCAACAGCTATCCAGTTTTGGCAAGCCAATCCAGGCATCACGAAATCCAGTTTTAGAAGACATGTGAAGTGTTGGATGATGCATGATATGCAAAAGAAAGTTTTTATTTGACTTTCACGGAACTCAAGATATTAAGTTGTAAACATCAAAGTGTGAAGATAGAAGATGAATTTTGAATTGGATCAAAGCGTCGATCAAGTTATCATCAAGATCAATCATCCATTTTGGTGGATTAGGGTTTTCACCCTATCAACACCCAAGATCCATTGAGCTTGACGAAACTTGTGATGTTTACAAAGAAAGACCTCCAAATTCCTTGAAAGTCAAGGGAAAAGGGTTTTATGGATGCATGAATGCATGGCTATGCAACAACCACAAGCAAGGTCACAAACATGGGGTTAAAAGGTTCAACGTTCCGCATGGAGTCGAGGGTAAAGGCCACCCCAAGGTATGTACTAATGGTTCAATCAAACCTATAAGACAAGGTTCTAATAGTTCCCAGAGTCTACATTCCTCTTTCGGATATTACCAACGTCTTGATTACTCAATAATTAGCAATATTCTCAAGAGAAACTCGTCCGAGCGTAGCATCGCGTGACAACTACTTCCGAATTACTCCGTTATAGTCTCCGCGCTACACCTAAAAAGGCCAAGATGGGTTAGGGTTCTACGGTCCTCAACTTCTCGGGCTCCTAGGTCGAAAATAATAATGTCTTCCCGATTACTCGGTAAACAAATATTAAGTTCAAGAGGGCCTTCCATTGAGTGGGGGATCTCATGCCTCCTTCTTCGGGATTACTCCCTCAAAGTTAACATGACTATACCGCCCGTCCTATTCCTTAAGTGTTACTTAATCCGGGTATAGGATTCGTCCTTTGCAAAAAACCCAAACACCCCAATTTAAACATATAATCAAGCAAATCAAATAATAGTAAACAGATAAAACAAATTAGGCTTAACCCACTTAGGGATGGACCAGCAAGAGGTCAATATTTCCCCAGCAGAGTCGCCAATTCTGTAGCGATAAAAAATGTAGCGGGGTAAATCGGAGATCGAATTATTGATTAATTCGTCTCACAAAAGCAAGAGTCGCCACCGCGCTTTATTGTTTCCAAAGGAAAAGGGAAAAGAGCGAAATAAAACCCTAAATATGCAATGTAAATAATACTTTTTAAAAGTAATAAAGATACAAGGCGTTTTTGAAAAGATCTATGGTTCGGGGGTTGGTTATACAATGGGAAGGTATTAGCACCCAATGCATCTATAGTACTCTATAGGAACCTTTTGAAATATCTGTTTTACTTAAAATTGATCGCTTGATTGAAAATAAATCGTTTTGGCCGAAAAGGGATACGGACGGGTTTTTGAAGATACGACGACCTAATGTCGAAGTTTTTGCTTAAAAGGTATAAGTCTTGAAAAGGTTGAAATTTTGAAGAAAAGTGAATATTTGAGGAAAAATTATCCTAAGTTTTAATGAAATGCGAAAATTCGCGCAGTTAGACTTGAAGACATGAAGTCAACAAATTTACTGTTTTTCCTTTGGATTTAAGCATAAACCGAATAAACAAATAAATACACGGACAAAATATGCGAATAACGATTAAATAACGATAATCTAAATGATGGAATAAAAGATGCGGATAATACGTTTTTATGATTTTTGGTTTAATGTTAACGGGAAGAAAGTATTTTAAATTTTTTACGCATTTTTTGATAAGGATGAAACAAAAGAATTATTTAACGAGGACGTGACATTTTTTAGTTTTAAGTTATTAAGTTTTTTTTTATATTTGATATTAATATTAATAAGACGAGAAAATAAAATATTTTTTAGTTTTTTCCATTTTTTATGCCTTTTATTATAAAAAGTATTACTTTAGGAATTCTTTAATGATTAAATTAAATTAAAACTCAATGTTACTAACTTAAATCTATTTTTTTTTTAAGATACTAAGATTATTAAATTAAATCTTGAAAGTTTAAATTAATAAAATGGTCCATTATTAAAAGCTTTAGATTACATCTTTTATTTTTTGGTTAACTAAATTACAATTTAAACTAATAAGATTCTAAGGGGTAATCAAAATAGAAAGAAATAAGTTAATATGGGCTAAGAGATTGGGATAAGGCCCAAGGCAAAAATTGAAGACAGGGGGGGTGCACAAGGGAATCGTGGGCTTAAGCTGGGAATAAGGGGATGAGGCCCAATAACTAATACAGCATTAGGGTTAATATGTGTTTAACACAAATTGGGATTTAGGGTTTTGTTATGGGCAGAAACGGCGCGCCTCTCTTCTTCACGATCTTCATCTTCTTCGCCTCTCCTTCTTCATCCTCGCCTTTGAACTTGATGCTTCTCCTTGCTATGGCCACCCACTCCGGCCCTTCTTCCCTCCACTGAACGAGAAACGAGACGGCTAGGCGGAGACGGTAAGAGACGCGATTGATTTTTTACACTTAATTCGGTTTTTTTTTGCATGTTGATTCTACGATTTATGTTAAGTTTGATCTTGATTATTAATTCTTATATTGGATTGTTAATGCTTGATTTGAGGATGTTCGAAGAAATAAAAGAGAGAAGAGACTGTTACCTAGGTGGAGACGGAGGAAGAGCTAGGGGGCGATGGAGGCCAGGCGGTGAGGAGAAGGAAGCGAGCCCAACGGTGACCGGTATTATGATTGTCTTCTCTTGGTGGCCTTGGTACTATACTGTACTTTATTTCTTCTCCTTGTTGGCCTTGGTACTGTGCTTCTGTTTTCTTCTTCTTCTTTGAACGTGATGTTGCTTCTCTTTTTGTTTGAATGATTTACTGTTTCTCTTCTTCTTTGAATGCGATGCTGCACTTGGTTTTGTTGAAACTGATACTGCACTTGGTTTTGTTGAAACTGATACTGCACTTCTTCTTGTTGAAACTGTACTGTATGATGATTCTGTGGGCTTGAATAATTTTTGAAAGGGCCAATGATGTTGATACTGAGGCCTAGCCGGTTGCCTTAGAAATTTTCAGGTTTTTGGATTGAGGATGTTCAAGCTGGAATAATAGTTGGACATGGTGATGAATGTAGGGATTTCGTGTGGTTTGGACAGATTGATGGAAATTGGGGCATGAGTTTTAGCTAGGCCATATTGATGGTGGTTTTAACTGGTTTTCTGTGAGATTATTTGGATGTTTTTTCTGATAACAGGATGATGATGTTGGCTTTAATGGCTCAATCGATTTTTGCAAAGCTTGGCCATAAGGTTTGGAAATGGTTTTTGACAGTATTAGTGTGATTATGCAGGTTTGCTAGCTTTGTGTGTTTTTTGAGAACTAAAATCTCTAAGTTTTTCTTGGAGGCTTGGATATATGTTATGCTGTATGTTTTTCTTTTGTTATATGTTATAACAACTTTTTCCTCTCCTCTTTCGCTACAGGCTGGAAATTTTGAAAGAAATGCTTTGGGTTCAACTGAACATTCTGCACTACTGTCCCTCCAATTTGTTTCTATTCTTCTTTTGTGTTATTATCTCTACTGGCTATATTTTTGTTTGTCTTGTATACCTTCTTTCTGCCTATGCCAAGCCTGCAAATCCCACACTTCTCCCTCTCTTTTTCTCTCAGTATAGCTTTGATAAAAAAGTGATAAGCTGTACATTTTTTCTGAAACTGCAATGGCCAGAAAATGATGAAAATGGAACTTTTATATTGCTTGCAAATGTGGTCAAACTGCATGTTTTCCCTTTAATACAAAAGTTGTTTTGTTTTCTGCTGTGTGGGCAATGGTTACGTGAACATGCTTGCATATGTAGTCACCGCATGGGTTTTGTATGCTTATGCTGTATGCTTTTTTGAAATTGCATTTGAAAAATGTAATTAATTTAAACATGCAGTTTTTTGGAAAACATAAACTTGTGCATTTATTTTAAAATTCCTTTCTTTTTTGTGAACCGGGAGCAATCCCGTGATTTGCAAAAAAGAGTAACTGATTCCGGCCATTGCATTTAATGATGAAACTTTAATAATTTCGCTTTTTATTCGTTTATTCGAATTCTAATTTCTTTCTTTTTAATTGTGCAGGTAACATTAAGTGAGCGGACAAAACGCATTGGATCGGAAGTTTTAGAATTAGGATAGATTAGTTTTTTATTTCATTTTAGTTTTTGTCAATTTATTATTGTAATTTATTGTAATAGATACAATGTTACATAATAACTGTACAATTAGAAAAATGAATAAAAAACTATTGGCCAATTAAATTCTTCTTTCCTTTTAATTATTTATTTATCGTTTACAATTCTCCAAGCAAATAATAATTGAAAACACATTTCAATTACCTACATTTAGAATAATAAACAGATAAATAAATAATTATTGTTGATCAACTAATATCTTCAATTATTTAATTCATCGTTCATAACTAAATTATAATAATTAAAACAGGGTTTCAATTATTTAACTTAGAATGACAAATGATTAAACAATCGTTATTGACCAATGAACTTTTTCCGAATGCTTATTATATTATTCATAAACCTTTAAATTATGTAATAACTAAGAATAAATTCCAGTTACTTAAATTTAAGATAATGAGTAATAAATAAATACTGTCCGCACAATTAATGCGCCTCTTCTCTGATGTTCATTTTATTATCTATACATCTTTAAACTACATAATAATCGAAAGTGAATTTCAATTATTTAAATTTTAGATAATAAATAATTAATGAACATCATTTTAGCACAAATCGATTAAATGATTTAATGTTCAGCATAAATAGCTCTTGGCCTGGAAAAGTTATGAATTTTAAAATCGATGGATCAATATAAATGTAATGTAATAATGCAGGTAGAAGATGATATCTTAGGTCAAAATTTTGGGTACAACAGATGTTCTTCAACCTAAGCTCAGTTAATTGTGCGTCACTCTCTGTTTTGAGTTTTGAACGACTTTCGGGCGATGGTTCACCAGTTTGAATTCAGGGAGACAGTCATCATCTACTTTTTTCTTTTCCAACACTTTTCATGTTGTTGAGGATTTTGTAATGACCTCACTATTTTGATTTTGATTTGTTATCCCTAACTTTTGCCTGACTGTTACCGTTTTCCGGTATTACTGTCAGCGGGATGCCCCAGCTTCCTTAAGCCTCCTTTATAGGTTTTAGCTTGGCGGGCTTTTCTCTTTTGAGAGATTGACTGTCTATGTGATAGGGAACCACCCTTGTCTTTTGATTCCAAAGGAATGCTTTCTCTTTTTTGACGTCGTTCGTTGTATTATGAACTGAGAGTTTGCGACTTCAATGCGCATTTCTTTTGAATTAACTGAGATACTACCCTGCCCCGGGTTTATATCAAAGGTTTCGATTGTTTAGAACAGAAAACTCCTACTCCTTTGGCTCGAAGGGGTTGACTAGGGATTAACTTCCTTATAACTCCAGTGTTTGGGAATTGAAAGAAATGCCTGTACATCATCAGCAAGGTCTGTTCAAAAGCATACTGTATAAGATTATGGTATTATTTCGTCATCCTCCCTCTAAAGGCTTGCAGCTTTTTATCAAGAGTCAAATATCATAAAGAAAAGCATAAGAGTAGTGAAACGAATGGATGAATTCAAGACAAACATATGCAATGCATTAATGAAAACAGAGTTTAATATCAATAGATAATTGTTTGACAGCAAAAAGAAATTACAACTTTGAAAATAAAAAGAAGCAAAAGTCTTTCAGTTTGAGCCTCGTCACTTCAAGTGGAGAACCCTTTTAACGGAAGATTTTCATCTCGCCGTCTGGCATGAATTCCAGCACCCCAATGTCGATCAGATCTTGAATCTTGTTCTTCAAGGCCCAACAGTCGTTGGTGTCGTGTCCCAGGCTGTAGGAGTGGTAAACACAGAATGCGTCGGGATGATAGTGAGGAGAGGAGGTATTGGGATTCTGAGGAGGGTCCTTTACGGTAAGCAAATTGACCTCCAACAGGCGCTTCAGTATGAAGAACGATGGTATTTCAGTCTCCGTGAACTGTCTTCCCGACTTTTCTTGCTTACGCCGATTACCCCGTTGACGATGGCGAGGTTGTTGATGGGCTTGTGACCCTGAAGCGAGCAAAGGAGCTTTCCCCTTGTCTTCTTAAGTGGATGGAGGTTGAGCGGTGACTCGCTCTTCAACCTCAGATGTTTGCCCCAGTTGGTTGTTTGGAAGCAGTTGGCGGACAAGAACTCTGAGTTCCTCTTGTCTTTGGGATAGGTCTTGGATGAGAGCCATCTGGCCCACCAACTGTCCCATCATTTGGGTCCTCAAGGTTGTCAGCTTAAACTGCAGCTCCGCAAGCTAATCACTCCTGGTATTGTTGGAATTCTCCAAGCCCTTGGTGAGGAGAGCTTTCATCTCATCTTTCCCCCAGAGACAAGTTCAGGAACATCTCCTGCAGCTGAGCAGTCTGGTCTTGGATGTCTTTGACAGACCTTTCTAGAGCCATCTCTTGCTGAAATAAATAGTAGGAGAGTAAGGAAACCTGAAAAAGGAAAGATTGTCAAAATGCAATGCATGATATGTGGATGCATGCTTTCAAGGATCTCTTGGGGTAAACACAAGAAAATGTTAGAGGTTGAACTCTGCTCTTGGATTGGAGATCTCTGCACCGGTGGACGTCCTCCCACGAGAATCAAGCTCACCATGTCAAGTGGGTCATAGCCACTGATTCAAGTTGTTGTTCTTGAACTTTGATTGGAGAGCTTTGTATCAGTGGATGTCCTTCCACGAGAATCAAGCTCACCATGTCGAGTGGGTCATAGCCACTGATTCAAGTTGTTGTACTTGAACTTTGATTGGGGAACTTTGTATCGGTGGATGTATTTCCACGAGAATCAAGCTCACCATGTCGAGTGGGTCATAGCCACTGATTCAAGTTGTTGCACTTGATCTTTGACTGGCATTGGTTAGAGGAGAAACCTCTTGCCTCTTGGTAGACGTCTGGTTCAACGTAACCCTGCATCCAAAGAACCCTCGAGATCCTTGAAATGGTTATTGAGAATGCTATGGTATGATGTCATGATGTTATGTACATGTATGCACAAGCAAGTGAGTGTATATACAGGAAAACATATTCACACAAAGCAAACAAGTCCTTAGGTTTAGGCTTGCATGAGGTTCAAGTACTACCCTCTTTCAGTTCGTTGGTTAAAACCTGTCCTGTCAAAAGTAACCGGGTTAGAGGATCTCATATCATTGGCTACCCTCAATCGGTCATAACTCCAGCACCGCAACCTTTTCTCGCGGCCGGAACCATCGCGAGAGTTTAGCCTCAATGAGTGTAGCATACTGCTACTGTTCTAATGGCCAAGTTGGGTCAATTTAGGGTTCTAAGGTCGGTTGGTGCTTAATGACTCCTTGGAAGACCCATATTCTCCCTGTTTCAACACGAGGGATATCGGTACATACCAAGACGCCACACTAACGTAGCCACTGCTTCACCCATGTCGGTATACCCCGGACAGGTCCCTCGCAGATTATGCTACCTAAAAAGGTTTCCCCCAGATCCGGGTTAGGATCTATGAAACTCCGATACAAAGCCCACAAATGTAAAGCAAACAAAGCAATCAATTGAAAGTAAAAGTGATCTAAACCCTAAGGTAACCCCACTTTGAGTACTCCCCAGCAGAGTCGCCAGTTCTGTGATACGGTGGGAGAACTGACTAGCGTTTTGCATTCGTATTCGCACTTGTGCGGTTGAGCAAGAGTCGCCACCGACTTTTTATTTTATCCTAAAGGAAAGGTTAAAAAAAGCACAGCAAAAACCTTTTGAGATATTTCTTGGGTTCGGGGGGTAGATTATGAAAAGGGAAGGTATTAACACCCTTTTCATCCATGGTTATCCATGGGCTCTTAGTTACTTGGTTTTTTAGATCACTTGCCTTGATTTTCGATTGCTTGAAATTGCGGTGTATGTGTGTGTGTTTTTGAAAATGTTTTTTGAAGAGATGCCTTGTCTTAGGCGATCAATGTATTTGACTCGTGTTTGAGTGTTTTACAAAAGTGTGTATCTTTTCGAAAAGATGTTTCAAATGTTTTTGAGAGTTTGTTTGAAAGTGTTGTGAGGTGTGTTTTTAAAAAGAAGGCAAGTGTTTTTGCAAGTTGATCTCAAGTAACTAAGAGTTTTGTCTACCCTATTGTACTCAAAGGTTTTTGTTATGTTTTAACCCCTTTTAACAATTTTGTTCCACCATTGGATTTGGTGGGCAATGTTGCGTTTAGGAAGTTTGTTCGGGACGGGCGCGGGTCATCGTATGGACCATGAATGCAATGGTGCCAAGTGTCTTTGGCAATTTGTTTTGAAGGGACTTGATCATTCCTTTTAGGCAACACTTTGAGGGACTTATGATCATTTTGATTTTGTTTTGCCAAAGATACTCGACGTGCAAGCATGGCCCATTTTGGAAGGCAACATGTGGGATTACCCTAGAGGGTGCAAGTGTGATTGTGTATTGATTTCATGTATTTGTCTTGTATTAGGTTATCTAGCGTTTGATTTTATGTACATGCAAACCCTAGGTCTAACCATGGTATAATTGAAAGCGATAAATTGCGAAAATGTAAAGTCTACGCTATTACAAAATAGTATCCGGGAGTGGGGGTACAATATTCACAAATGGGGATGAGACTTATAGTATCCAATAAGTTACAACCAAATCGAATTTGCGATCAAATATAAATAACGAATATCAATGTATAAGATAAACAAATGTGTATAAGGGCAATGTATTGTGTATTTGTATTGTGTAAGTGTATAATGTGAAATATATTGTAAGTGTACAAGTATATGCGTATGCGATTATTTACAAATGCGACAAGGTGAAATTAATGTGTATTAGGGTATTTGTTTTGACCTAAATATGGGTTTAATGAATCTTTGATTTGTATATTTTTAATATGTACAAAAGAAATGTTTTAATTGAATGTTCAAGTTCTAATTAAATAATGATGTTTTAAGAAAGAAAATGTTTCTAGGTTTTAATTATGTATACAAAAAAAAAGTATTTTTCATTTGTTATGTACAAATTAAATGAAAAGTGTTTTCAATATTTATTATATGGTGTAAAAAATGTATTTTATTATTTATGTACAAAAGTATATTTAAAAGAAAAAGGTATTTTCAAATATATTGTATGATATGTACAAAATTATATTTAAATTAAATGTTTTAAAAATTATGTACAAAATATGTTTCAATTAAATATCAAGAAATGAATTATGTATATTAAACATAAATATATTTTTAACTGTTATGTACAAATAAGATTTAAATTAGAAAATGAAAAGTTAGATATAAAAAGAAAAGTTAGTGTTAACAAAATATTTGTTAGAAAAAATTAAGTTAGTTAATTAATAATTTGTTTTATAAAGAAAATGATTTAAAATTCAGAATGGTCCTTAAAGGCAACAAGTTCAAAACTGAAGACAAGGGGGGGGGGGGGGGGGGTATGGTATTGTCTTTGGGCTTAGGTGGTATCAGAAACGCATTGGCCCATTTGTTACAAACATTTTTTAGGGTTTAGATTTGTTGTTCAGTTGAGAACGAGCTCTAGGGTTTGCAGCGGCGCGCTCATGGAGTTTCGTTCATCTTCGCGTTTCTTGCTTCTTGGCCATGGCTACTGAGTTCATCCCCTCGCCTAAGCCACCAACGCAGTCCCTTAACCTCTCCTTCCTTCATAGCTCGAGCCAAATGGTTTTACGAAGCGAGGTTTGTTTTTTGGTGTTTTTTATGTCTTTTTTATGATTTTGCATGCTTATTTCGTTTTGAACTCTGACTTTCCTTTTTGCTATTATTGTCATGGATGTTGTGGAAGAATAAAGAAACAGAAAGCGTTACCTCTTGAAAACGGAGGAAGAGGTTGGAGTCGGAGGCGTTTCCGGAGGTTTGACGGCGAGGGGATCGTGAAAGAGCTAACTTGTCTGGACTTCTGGTATTCGTGTATTAACCCTCTTTTTTAGGTTTTATGATGTTGACTGAAAACCTCCTCTTAGATTTACCTATTTCTCTCTTCTCTTTGCCTTTGAATTGCTGGTTGCCTTTAGGATTGATACCTGTGTTGCCCTTTGATTCGCTTCCTTTTACGTTCTTCTTCTCTTTTGCCTTGAGCTTGCCCTTTGAAACTGTTGATTATGATGCCTTGAGATGAATGTGCTTTTGAACTTGTTGAGCCTTTTGCCTATGATGAAGCCCTCTTCTGAGGCCTTTGAATTGCCTTGAATGCTTCTTCCATCTCAGTTGCTTTGGTTGCTTATTGTTTCTGGAATGTATGCCTAGCTTGACGATTTGTTCTTCCTTGCCCAATGATGAGCCTAGGGTTCTGAGGGTCCTCGTTGTTTTTTGAATGTTAGTTAAGGTTTAAGCTTATTTGGGACCTTTGGGTTTTGAAAAGCTTAGGGATTATTGGCCTATGATGAAGCTTTTTTGAGTTCACTTCTTTCCTCTTCTCTATTGCCCACTTTGCCTTTGAATGCTTTATTTACTGCCCAATGATGTGCTTACTGAGGGTTTATGGGTTTGGTTGGTTTATTAGGCCATGGTTTGGTTTCAGGCAGGGTTGAGCTTCAGGCTTGAACTTGGTTTTGAGGTTTTTGGTTGGTAACTGGTTTTGCTTCAGCAGGTTTCAGGTTTAGACAGGGGTTAATGGTTATTGCTTGAGGTAGCAGGTTCTGAGTTTGGAGATGTTTTATGGTTTATGCAGTTTGTGCTAATGCAGGTTGTGGTTGTTGCTTGAGGTTTTAGGCCTTTCAGGCTTGACTTCAGCAGGCTTGGGATATACAGGTTGGTATGTTGGTGGCCTTAGCAGGTTTGAGGGCTTGGTGTCCAGGTTTATTGTGTTTCCCCTGTGTTTGAGTTGTTGACAGGTTATCTCCTTGACAGGTTCAAAGGCTTAGCCGGTTTATGCTTGCTTAGCAGTTTTGTATATATCTTTTTTTTTGTTTGCTTGGTGAACTTTGAACAGGTTTTTTTCTCCCTCAGGTTTGAGGCCTGGCAGGTTCTATATATCAGTTTGTTTTTGCCTAAGGTTCTTGGACAGCAGGTTGATGGTTGGAGAACTGATTTGAGTTTTCTGCCCCCCTGTATATTTTTCTTTGTGCTTTGGTGAAAGTTCTCCCTCCTTTTATCTCTTACTGTCTTTTGCTCTTTTGTATATCTTTCTATCTATGCCTCTCTGCCTCAAAAAACCTGCTCCCTGCTTACTTTATCTCTCTCTCTCTTCTAGTACAGTTAAATATTTTAATATGTTTTGTACTGTACCTAGTTCTGAAAGGGTCACTTCAATTGGGAAATGATGAAAATGAGTTGCTTGCATATCATACTTTCCTCTGCCTATTTGATCTCTTCTTGACAGCTTTTGTGCTTTTTGATATCTTTCAAAATCTTCTTCTTTGATAACTTTGAGTAGCCTTTTGGATAGTTGCTTTATTTTTGGCAGAAAGTTGAGTTTCGACCTTTGGTTCGGACTTGCTGTTTGCTTTGTAACATGCTGTTTGAGATTTGAACTTTATGCAATTTTGACAATTTTGAATTGTGCATTTTTTAAACTTGTGCATTCAATTTTAGCAAATAAACTCGTCCCTCTCTGTGAACCGGGAGAAATCCCGTGATTTGCAGAGAGGGTTAACTGATCCCAGTCAGTGGCCCTTAATGATGAATTTCTTTTATCGTTTATCATTTTATCTGCTTTTTTGACTTCTCTCCTTTCTTTTTGCAGATGAATAATGGAGCACCGGAGCGAGGTGAAGAATGAAGAATTAGGGACTTAGAAAATATTTAGAAAAAATAGGATAGTTTTTATTTTCAATTTAATTATTGTAAACTATTATTATTTTAAATACTTCGTAAATAAATACCTATATCCAAATAATAATTGTAACAAATATTAAATATGAAATAAAAATTCTATTGATTCATTTAATTCTTTTCAATTCCTTTTTTCAATTATTTACTTGTTATTTATAGTTCCTTAAGTTAAATAAAATGAAAATTAAATTTCAAATATTTAATTCTTAGAACCATAAATAATCAACTAAACCTTGATTTTTCGTTGATCAAAATAAATGAACTTGACGTCTCCATCATCCAAAACAACGCATAGTCAAACGCAATAACTGATCAGACGCAATCCTTTCTTACTGATTTCTTACCAAGCACTGCAAATCCAAACTGCATATTTCTTTTGACTGGCCCAAACAAACCAACGTGAATTCAAACCAACTGTCTCTTTTACTGATTAAATCAAAACCATGCGAATTTAGCCCGAATCTCGGAATAAACTGCAAAGTGCTGTGGAATTTAAATCCTTCTGAGAATATGCCCATAAAACCTTAATTCCTGATTAAATGCCAAAGAGCGTTCGCCTGATCAAAATTGAGCCAAAATCAACCAAAACCCTAAGCCAACTGTTTGAAGCAATCCGGAGTCCTTAAACCCTAATTTTTGTTTGACTGACGAGAAAAGTCCGCTTGACCGATTCTTGAGCCAGTTTGAAAAATCAGGAAACGCTTGAAGCTGAGATTTCTTGTGAAAAAATGCGAGGGCAAATTTTGGGGTACAACACATGATTACTTTCATTTAATGCTTGCTGATTTTGGGGGATTTGAGAAAGATACTTGAAACGGTTACCACACATGTGTCTCAATGCACCCAATCAGCGTTTTGCCTTCTCAGAAGCGTGCATGCGTTCTGCTTCAGAGATTTGCTGATGATTGGATGACACTTGTTTGATTTAGTGAGCATCACGTCTATCCTTTAGCTGAAACGCTCAGATCTTTAAGAATAGCATCTGATACAATCTGCATGTTCTATCTTTCTGAAAAGAGATTGATCAGAAGTTCACAGTAAAACAAATACATTCTGAAGATAAATATATAGAATTAAAGCATTTTCACTCTGGGCAGATTTTCATGCTGAGATGTTTCAGAATGAAATTGAATCTATCTTCAGAAAGGGGTTTAGTGAAGATATCAGCCCATTGATGGTCTGTATCTATAAACTTTAAGGTCAAAATTCCTTTTTTAATGTAGTCCCTAATGAAGTGATGTTTTATTTCTATATGCTTATCTCTAGAATGTAAAATGGGATTCTTACTTAAGCAAATAACAGAAGTATTGTCACAGAGTATAGGGATGTTACTCTCAAAAATCTGGAAGTCTTCAAGCTGACTTTTCATCCAGAGCATTTGTGTGCTACATCCTGCTGCTGCTATCTACTCAGCTTCTGCTGTTGATAGCGCAATTGTGGATTGCCTTTTGCTGGACCAAGAGATCAGATTTTCTCCCAGAAACTGGCAGCTTCCAGAAGTACTTTTACGCTCTACTCTGTCTCCAGCAAAGTCAGCATCGCAGTAGCCTACTAAGCTGTAATCACTAGATTTTCTATAAAATAAACCCAGATTAGTAGTACCTTTCAGATACTTGAAAATTCGCTTAACAGCTATTAAGTGAGATTCTCTAGGATCTGATTGGAATCTAGCACAAATACACACGCTGAATAAGATATCAGGTCTTGAAGCTGTCAGATAAAGGAGAGAACCAATCATACCTCTGTAGACCTTCTGTTCTACCTTTTTGCTTACCTCTTCTCTTTCTAGAATGCACGTGGGATGCATTGGAATCTTTGATGGCTTACATTCTGAGAGGTCAAATTTCTTCAAAAGATCTCTGATATATTTGCTCTGATGAATGTAAGTTCCCTCTGGAGTTTGATTGATCTGAATTCCTAGAAAGAATTTCAGTTCCCCCATGAGGCTCATCTCAAATTCTGCCTGCATACACTTAGCAAATTTTCTTCCAAGAGAAGGATTAGTAGATCCAAAAAGAATATCATCAACATAAATTTGACAGACTAAGATGTCATTCTTAACTGACTTACAGAATAAGGTAGTGTCCACCTTCCCTCTGGTGAATTCATTTTCTAACAGAAAGTTACTTAGTCTTTCATACCAAGCTCTGGGAGCTTGTTTCAGACCATATAGTGACTTCTTTAGTTTGAAAACATGTTCTGGATGTTTTGTATTTTCAAAGCCAGGGGGTTGGTGCACATAAACCTCTTCTTCTATATAACCATTTAAGAATGCACTCTTGACACCCATCTAATACAGAGTGATGCCTCTATTAACAACAAATGAAATTAAAAGTCTGATAGATTCTAACCTGGCTACTGGAGCAAAGGTTTCTGTATAGTCTATCCCCTCTTGCTGACTATAACCATGTGCTACCAGTCGTGCTTTGTTTCTGATGACTTCACCTTGTTCATTAAGCTTGTTTCTGAACACCCATCTTGTTCCAATGACGTTGAATCCTTTTGGCCTGGGAGCAAGATCCCATACGTCATTTCTGGTGAATTGATTCAGCTCTTCTTGCATTGCTAGAATCCAGTCGTTGTCCAGAAGTGCTTCATCAATAGAAGAAGGTTCAATCAGAGACACAAGTCCCATGAGGGTTTCTTCAGAGTTTCTGAAGCTTGCTCTTGTTCTGATTGGATCTTCCTTTCTTCCTAAGATAGTTTCTTCTGGATGATCCAAACTGCTTCTGGGTAATCTCTTCTGAGGTTGATCAGCAGTTGTTGTAGGATTGCTAGCAGTGCTCCTTTCAGATGTTGAAGGTGTGTCTGTGTTGAGAGCTTCTGATGACTTGTCTTCAGAACCTGTAAATTCAATTTCCATACCTGCAAAAACTTCATTCTGCTTTGACTTTTCAGAGTCAAGCTTATCATCAAAACGAACACTGATTGATTCTTCCATAATCTGTGTTTCTGTATTGTATACTTTGTACCCTCTTGAGCGTTCAGAGTATCCTAACATAATACACTTCTGTGCTTTAGAGTCAAACTTGTTCAAATAATTCTTAGTATTTAACATAAAACAGGTACATCCAAATGGATGAAAATATGAAATGTTGGGCTTTCTGTTCTTCCACAATTCATATGGAGTCTTTTCCAGAATAGGTCTTATTGAGATTCTATTCTGAATATAGCACGCTGTGTTTATTGCCTCTGCCCAGAAGATATTAGCAACGTTTGTCTCATTGATCATGGTTCTGGCCATTTCTTGCAATGTTCTGTTCTTTCGTTCTACAACTCCATTTTGTTGGGGAGTTCTAGGACAAGAGAAATCATGCAGAATGCCTCTGTCATTAAAAAATGACTCAAAGTCTTTGTTTTCAAACTCTCCACCATGATCACTTCTGACTTTAACGACTCTAAGATCCTTTTCATTCTGAACTTGGTTACAGAAGGTAACAAACACAGAGTGTGACTCGTCCTTGTGTCTTAAGAACTTTACCCATGTCCATCTGCTATAGTTATCTACGATTACTAACCCATACTTCTTGCCACTGACTGAAGCAGTTTTAACTGGTCCAAATAAGTCAATGTGCAGAAGTTCTAATGGCTTAGAGGTAGAAACAACATTTTTTGATTTGAAAGAAGGTTTTGCAAACTTGCCTTTCTGACATGCTTCACACAGAGCATCTGAATTAAACTTCAAATTAGGAAATCCTCTGACCAGATTGAGTTTGTTAATCTGAGATATTCTTCTCATACTAACATGCCCCAATCTTCTGTGCCAGATCCACTGCTCGTTGTTAACAGACAAAAGACACTTTACATTCTGACTTTTCAGTTCAGAAAGTTTGATTTTATAGATGTTATTTTTCCTCTTTCCATTAAACAGGATAGTCATCTTTCTGACTAACAGCTTTACATGATTTTTGATTAAAGATTATATCATAACCGTTATCACTTAATTGACTTATGGATAACAGATTATGCATTAATCCATCTACTAGCAGAACATTATTTATAGAGGGAAGATTTCCATTACCTATAGTTCCAGAGCCAATGATCTTTCCCCTCTGATTGCCTCCAAAGCCAACGTGGCCTCCAGGCTTAAGTTCCAGGCTTTGGAACATATGCCTTCTTCCCATCATGTGTCGCGAGCAGCCAGAGTCCAGGTACCATGACTGGTGTTTCTGATTTGCTGCTAAAGATATCTGCAACATGTATTATTTTATCCTTAGGTACCCAGATTTTCTTGGGTCCTGATTTGTTAGATTTACCAAAACTCTGGTTGAATTTTGGTTTCACAAAATACTTACTGCTAGTGTATTTAATATCATGTGTGTGACCATACACAAAATGTGAGTTCAGAGGAGTGTGTTTAATGGTTAAATCCATGACATTCTTTGGTGTAGGAACCTTACCTTGGTATCCTATTCCCTTCCTGCCGTTTCTGCTAACTCCATAGATCATTGAAGCCATTTTGCTTCTATCTATGCTTTTAGCAAGGAACTTCTGGAAACTGTGATCATACTCCTTGATGATCTCATCAGCGCTGCTGGGAGTTTTAGAAATTGGTTCCTTCTGAGAGTTTTGTAAAGTATTTTATAATTTTGAAATTTTATTTCTCAGCTCAGAATTTTCCAATTTAAGACTCTCAGTCTTATCAGAGTCAGATTCAAGATTCCTTTTCAGGTTTCTGAATTTAACTCTAATCTGCTGGTACCTTTCCAGGATTTCATTAAGGCTTTCAGCAAGTTCAGCCTTAGTAAAATTAATTGCAAATTCAGGAAATACCTCTTCAGTGTCTGATTCTGAGTCTGATTCAGAAGCTTCACTATCTTCTGAAATGTTGGCCATGAGATCTATGTTTGCTCTCTCATCATCTGATTCTGAGTCAGCTTCAGACGAGTCAGAGTCATCCCATGTAGCCATGAGACTTTTCTTCTTTTCTCTTCCAAACTTCTTTTTGGGCTTTTCCCTCTGAAGCTTTGGACAATCACTCTTGTAGTGTCCTTGCTCATTGCACTCATAGCAGATGATGTCCTTGGTGTTTGGCTTTCTGCTTCCTGAGGAGCCTTCAGATCTTCTGTATCCAGAGGAAGAATCTGTCCTTCTGTGTCTGGAAGAAGACTCATTCTGATCAGATCTTCTGGGATTCCTGAACTTCCTTTGCCTCTTCTTCCACAGTTAATTCACTCTTCTGGAGAGTAGAGAAAGTTCGTCTTCTTCTGATGAGGATCCATCAGATGTTTCTTCTACTGCCTGCAAAACTTTAGACTCAGATTTTTTGTTAGATTTTAATGCTAAAGGCTTACCTTGCTTCTGAGGTTCATCAGCTTCTAGCTCTATCTCATGACTTCTGAGGGAGCTGATAAGTTCCTCCAGAGAAATTTTGTTGAGATCTTTTGCTAGCTTCAGAGCTATAACCATTGGCCTCCACTGCTTTGGTAAGCTTCTGATGATCTTCTTGACGTGATCAGCAGTAGAGTATCCTTTGTCCAGAACCTTGAGACCAGCTACCATAATCTGGAATCTTGAGAACATTGTTTCAATGGATTCACTTTCTTCGTTGTTGTCATTGCTGGTGTGTGAATAAGTTCCTGCCATTGTGTTTTTCTGACGCTGGATCTTGTACTGACACGGTTAAGTGTTTTAGCTCAGAACCAGGCGCTCTGATACCAATTGAAGAAGTGAAAAACACAAGAAGGGGGGTTGAATTGTAAAACTGAAAATCAATGCAATGAACACGATATTTTTATCCTGGTTCGTTTGATCTCAAACTACTCCAGTCCACCCGTCAAGGTGATTTCGCCTCTCTCCAATGAGGTCTTAATCCACTATATTCAACTGAATATTACAATCTGCTTTAACAACTGCTAAAGCCTTCTTGATGCAAACCACAAACCGGGTTGTCAAGGAATTACTTTCTTACAAAGAATTGAAATCTAGGTGTGTGAATGTTTTCTACAAAACTGTTTATCACAACTGTGATACTACACAACTTAAGCTTATGGAAACTAGATTGCTAAAAAAATTGAGTAAGGAATTTTGGAGCTTTTAGCAAACTGAGAGTAAGGAAGATGATGATTAGCTTTTAGGCGTGTAAATTAATGTAGAGCATTAGCCAATTCAATCTTCATTGACTTGTTTATATAGCATTGAAATTAGTGAACGTTGGAGCCATAATTCTGTTTCAATGCCAATAATAATCTTTCCTTATTAAGCAGATCTTGTCTGGAATGATGCCGTTGGTAATAACTCATCTTGAATGCACAGTACCGTTGCCACTTAAGCGTGTTCTGGCTTTGGCTCATTCTGACGCTGCTTAAGTGTTGATGAATTGTTGTTGTCTTTATCAGAGTTCAGAGTGTTGAGCGCAGTTCTGTTCATCAAGCTTCAGCATAAGCGTGAGTTGTTCTTCTGATTCTGGTATCTGATATAGCATCTTCTGATGCTGATGTTGATATCTAATTTTCTGATGCTGATTATGATGTTCTCATGCTGATACCCATCAGAGTTTCTGCAAAACAGAAAGTAATTTTTAGGTAGCAAATAGTTCTTTACATGAATCACATAATTAATATATCTTTTCATTTTGTTATCATCAAAACTTAAACTTAGGGTAGTAGATTCAAACTTTGTTCTAACAGAATCAACTTGTCCCCGTATCTCTTTTTAACCATAAGAAGGAAATCTGTTATGCTGGAATAGACTATGTTATGAGGGACGTGGCGAAGCATCAAGAATATCATGCCGATTTTGCCATATTCAAACCTGCCCCTTTCGACCTTGTGACTTATATGACTAAAGGCTTTTACACTTGGTGGACAGAGTTTTATTCTAACAACATGTTCGACAGAACTGAAATAAAAGATCAATTGACCCAAGCCTTTTCATCTTTGTAGGATCATGGACCCAAAGGTAAAACTACTCATTGCAAAGAAATAAAAGCTTTTCAGGATTATTTTGAAACTGTCTATGACCCTACGCAGCTTAGTCGAATAGTCTATCAAGCGTCACTCATTTTGAAAGAAAAATTTACAAAAACTCTTCCAAAATTAAAACTTCCCAAATCTGTAAAACCTGAATTCCAGTATGATTTAGCCTTCGAACTGCAACCACCCAAATTTCCAAAATTACCCACAACGGACTTTGCTCTGGCATTTTCACCACCTTATCCAGACTGGTTCGTCTGTGGGAACATTTTTCATGACTTACATAATGATATTCGAAAATGTGCAAAAAGGGTTGTTTCGACTAAGCTCACTATGGAGAGTTTCGACGGTTTCCTACACTATGACTTGTCTGCTGTGAAAATCATTTCTCCAACACTCCAAGGTGCCATGAAAATGTACCTTAACTTTCTCATCTTAACATATTTCCTTCTAACTCCGAATTTTCAACTGTCGAAAGAAAAACCCCTAAAAAAGGAAAACCCACTTCAAAGACCATTCCAACTGGAACTTCAAAACCTACTTCTTCAAAACCAAACAATGCTGGGAAGAACGTTTCTTCAAAAAAAACTGCCAAAGCTTCTGAGGTCTTCATACTAAACTTTCCTTTCTGGAATTTCTTCTTGTTTTGCTTACTTATCAAAATTTGATGTTTTCTGCAGGATGGAAGTTCGCCAATCGCCAAGGCGAAGAAGAGAAAAAATGCTTCTGAAAAAGAAGTAATTTCAATCGAAGGTAGAAGCGCTGATGGCTCTCCTTCTCCTCTGAAGAAGCAAAAGAAAAAGGTGTCGAAGGTTACTTCGTCCCAGGGCACTGCCCAAAAGGAAATCGAAACTGCAACTCTCCTTACTTCTGCGAAAGAAGTTGGTCCTCCACCCTTTGGAGCCAAAAGTTTGGAGCGTATTGGAAGCAATACCTCCACTGCTGATAAGGTATTTATTTTAGACTCTTCTTTTTATTTCCTTGCACTTTGACATATTACATTTCCTGAACAAACATTGACATTCACTCTTGCAGGAAAAATCTAACAAGTCTCTCAAACCTTCTGATCCTCTCAGAAATCTGGTTGTCGAAGGAACTCCTTCACCCCTTCCCAACGCTAGAATTGCACAAAACAAAGGGTCTGCGACTGGCAACCCTCAACCTGAGTCGAAGGACACAGAGGATCAGGATAAATCTTCTCCTGAGGCAGATGCTCAAAAAAGAAACACTCCTCCTAAGACTGGCACGTCTGAGGTAATTGAAACGGATGAGGACACAAAACGTTCCTCCGACATAGAAGGATTCTTCGATGGTAACAAAGGGATGGAAGATGACGAAGGAACCGTCGAAGAGTCAGAACAAACTCTCAGTAACAAATACTTGGATTCCGCTCACGCCACTGGAGAGTCTAACCCTGTTTCGACGCACAACCAACCTTCTTCAAGTCAGCCCACCATTGCCACTCTCTTAGAAGAGGAAAGAACTGCCCTCAAAGCAATGGATCCCTTAAAGTATGTCAAACTAATGATGGCTTTAAAGGATTCATCTCCTGCCAAAACATTTCCTGGTGTTTATGCCCAAGCTGGTGTTGGTACCAAAGAAACTTCTTTTGATGCCCTCTTGCAACAAGTGAAGCAAGTTGTCTTCGATGCTGACCTTTTTACCACCCTAAAGGAGGATTGTGCTACTGGTTGTCGGATAAAGACACTGATTTCTCAGATACCCATCACAGCGTGTCCACCTGATGTGGGAGAAGCTTTAGTTGATATACAACAGTTGATTGATCAAGTGAGTTTTGAGTTCAATAGAGATTTCAACACCCAGACGAAACTTCAAGCGGCAGAAAAGGCACAATCTCTTGAATATGAAAAATCTTACAACACCTACATTGCCTCTGAAACTCTCATGCAGTCGAAGAAGAAGGCTCAAGAAGAATACAATACCTATGCATCTTCTATCCAAGTTTGGGAAACTCAGATTTCAAAGTTACAGGCGAGGATTGCTGAGGCGAAAGAGAGACAGACTGTCATTCAAGGCTTGAATGACCCTCAGGCTGATCTCCTGGCGAAGGAAAGTGTTGCTCACGTAGAAGCGGCTACCAATATGGGCAAATAAATAGCTAAGATCCAAGAGTCCAAAACGGCTATCCAGTATAAACTCAGTTTGTCGAAGATTAAATATGCAAGTATAAAGAACAATCTTCCTTTCTAGCTTTTAGCTGTGCGCCTTAACTTTCTTGTTGTATTGCCCTTTAATTGTAATATTCGGGCAAATGCCATTCTCTGGCACTTTTAATTAACTTTTGGAAATCTATGATATGCTACAATAGTCATTTTAGTATTTCCATCTTGGCTTCGTTTTACTTATTTGTTACTACTCTTTTCTTATTCTAATTTCCTGCAGAAATGGTTTGTACTTCTTTAAATATTTCCCATTTACCCTTAGGATCCTTCGATCCTCTGTTAGTTCTTCCACCTCATACGCATTATTCGAAAATACTTTTAAGATTCGAAAAGGACCTTCCAAATGGGGAGACCACTTGCCTAAAGCTTGGTTCTTTTTATCCATAGGTAGAATAACTTTCCAAACTAAATCATTGGCAACGAAAGTTTTACCTTTCACCCTTTTGTTGTAGGCTCTAGCTACTTTTTCCTTCCGCCTTATTAACACTTCTAAGGCGTGCAACCTTTCTTCATCTAAATCTATCAATTCATTCAACATCATTTCCCATTAAATGTTTGGAGCTATCTCTTCTTGTTTTTGAATGCGAACTAACTGCAAAAAGATTTCGACTAGTAATACTGCATCATGCCCAAAGGTAAGTTGGGATGGTGTAGTATTGGTTGCTTCTTTAGGTGACGTTCGACAATCCCAAAGTGCTTGATCTAACATTTTATGCCAGTTTTTAGGCTTCTTTCCGACATGCTTCTTGATTAAGCCTATTATGACTTTGTTGGCTGCTTCGACTTGACCATTTGCTTGAGCATAATATGGTGTAGATGTTAACAATTTGAACCCCGTTTCTTTCGCGAATTCTTGCATCTTTCGACCAGTAAAAACTGACCCTTGGTCCGTAGTTATACTTTCTGGGATTCCAAACCTATATAGTATCTGTTTTTGGATAAATTCAATGACTGTTTCTTGGTCCACATTCGCCAAAGGAATAACTTCTACCCATTTGGTGAAATAATCTATTCCTACCAATATATATCTTTGTCCTTTGGACGGAGTGGGTCGAATCTCTCCTATTAAATCCAATGCCCATCCTCTAAAAGGCCATGGCTTAATGATTGAATGTAATTCACTTGCAGAGGCATGTTGAATGCTTGCATGCATCTGACATTATTGACAACCCTTGGCGAAGTCTATACAGTCTTTCAACATAGTTGGCCAATACATTCCATATCGAAACAACAACTATTTCATCTTATGTCCTGCTTGATGGGCCCCACAGGCTCCACTGTGAATGCTTGATAATGCCAAAAATGCTTCGTTTTCTCCCAAGCATTTTAACAAAATTCCCTCAGGGGATTTTTTGAATAATTCGTTTCCCATCAAGAAATAAGATAAATCTCTGTATCTAACCTTTCTATCCGTGTTGATCGAAGGGTCTTTTAGGTAGTTAATAATTGGGCTTCTCCAATCTGTATCTGCCAGAGTACCTATATTTAGTACCTCAAACTCTTCTGGGTTGGTAAACCCTAGCCTAGTAGTTTCTAAGTCAATTGGGGATAACCTCTTAGCCAATGCTTTCCCTCTTATCTCAATCAAACCTTCTAATCTTTCTTTTGACAATTTGTACCCTGAGGCTATTTGTGCCAAGTCATTTGCTTCTTAGTTTTTTATTCTAGGGACATGTTTTATATCCACATATTCAAATTTCTTGAGCAATCTATTAACCAAGATGAAATACATAATCAAGTTCTCTGTTATGCATTTGTATTCTTTTGTTAGTTGCTTTATTACCAATTCAGAGTCACCTTTGATTTCGACTCTGGTTTTCCCCAATTCCAATAAAGCTTCGAGTCCAGCAAGCAACGCTTCATACTCAGCTTCATTGTTTGAACAAAGAGGGCCTTCAATCTTATACTTAAGCTTTGTTGGAATTCCTTCAGGAGAAATCAAAAGTATTCCAACTCCGCTACCATTCTGGTGTGTTGAACCGTCGAAGAATAATCTCCAAGGTTTCAGCTCAACATAGAGTTGGCTTTCGACCACTGCATGGTCTACTATAAAGTCTGATACTATTTTACCTTTCATTGCCTTTAAAGGCATGAACATTAAAGAATATTCTGTGAGGTCCAAAGCCCATTTGCCGATTCTGCCATGCAAGATTGGCTTTGACAGCATATGTTTTATAACATCACAATGAGACGAAACGAAAACATCTAATGGTTTTATATAATGCTTGAGTTTTGTACAGCGAAAATATAAACACAAACATAACTTTTCTATTGCAGTATATCTCGTTTCTGCATCATTTAAAACTCTACTAAGATAATAGATGGCTCTTTCGACTCCATTTTCGTCCTCTTGGGCTAACATACTACCTAAAGTAGTGTTAGAGGCGGATATGTAGAGTCTCATAGACTTCTTCCCATTTGGGGGTGACAGAATGGGCGGTTGCACCAAGTATTGCTTGATCTTGTCAAAATCTTCTTAATGTTCCTTGTTCCATTCAAAATTTCCTTGCTTTAGGCGTAGGAGGGGGGGAAAAGCTTGCGTTCGACCATTGAGATTAGAGATAAATCTTCTAAGGAAATTTACCTTCCCCAATAGTGACTGCAATTCTTTTTTTGTCGAAGGTGCCTCTGTTTCCATGATAGCCTTCATTTTATTCTGATTGATTTCTATCCCCTTCTTATGGACCACAAATCCCAGAAAGTCTCCTGCCTGCACAAAGAAAGCACACTTAAGAGGGTTCATCTTTAAACCATGTTTTCTCATTCTTTTGAATGATTGGAAAAGATGATTCAGATGGATTTCATTTGATCCAGACTTCACTATAATGTCATCTATATACACCTGCATAAATGTTTCAATATAATCATGAAATATAGAGTTCATTTCTCTTAGGTACGTTGCCCCAACATTCTTTAGGCCAAAAGGCATAACAATCCATTCATAAGTGCCAATTGCCCCAGGGCATCTAAAGGCTGTTTTAGGCACATCTTCCTCAGCAATAAAGATCTGATTATAACCTGAATACCCATCTAACATACTAAGGTATTCAAAGCCTGCGGCTGAATCAACCAGCATTTCTACCACTGGCATCGAGTATTCATCCTTGGGGGTAGCAGCATTCAAATCACAAAAATCTATGCATACCCTCAAAGAACCGTTTTTCTTAATAACATGTACTATGTTAGCAATCCATTCGACATACCTTGTGGTCTTGATGAAATTACAACGCAGGAGTCTTTCGACCTCTGTCTTGATTTTTGAAAGGATTTCTGGGGCGAATCTCCTTCGAGCCTGCTTGATGGGCTTCTTGCCATCCTTTATAGGTAGTCTTAGTTCGACCAATTCCCTTTCCAAACCAGACATTTCGTCATAATCCCAAGCAAAACAATCTTTATTTTCTTTAAGGAGCGAAGTGACTTTTTCCTTCAAACTGGGTTTCAGTTTAGCACTGATGTAAGTGATTCTTTTTGAACTCCCATCTCCAAGATCAATCTCCTCAAGGGGTCTTGAGCCAACATCTTAGGACTTGACGTTGTTGGATCTTTTTCGAACCCCAAGGGTTCTTCGTCATAGATGGCGTCTAATCTTTGACTTACCTGCTCACCTTGAACCTGTTCATCAGTTGGTTCTGAGTTGAGGTTTTCTCCAGATTCTGCCACTTTTGTTGCTTTGGTAGTTGTTTCGCCAGCCACATTTGTTGTTGTAGCTTCAACAGCCGCCTGTCTTTTATTCTCGGCTACATAAGCCGAAAGTCTTTCAAAGAAAGAGGGTTCAAAGATTTCTATTTCTTCGAACCTAACTTGGAGACCTTCAGTAGTCTCATTAGTAATTTTCAAAGAACCCTCAGTAGTCCTAAATTTGATTTGTCCAGCCTAGGGGTCTTCAACGTCAGTGTCGAGGGATCCTCTGGTGTTTAGGCTATCAGTAGCCTGCTTTCCATCTTCCACGATCTTTGCTTGGTCAGTGTTGACTATGTCCACCATATTGATATCCAAAGGTTCAGCGTAGTTGGTGGCAGCCACATTCAAAGGATCATCATCCACCTTCATAGGACCTTTTCCTTTATCAGCGAATTTCAGACGTCCATCCTTGATAGCATTCTGAATTAAATCCCTGAAAAGAAAACAAGCTGATGTTTTATGGCCAAGAAAACCATGGTATTTGCAATAACCTCTTTTCTTCCGTTGTTCTAACGGAGGAACTTTAGTGTTAGGAGGCACTATCGTTTGGCCATCCTTTACCAGTAAATCAAATATTTCGTCACATTTAGTGACATCAAAAGTGTAAGTTCTTTTAGGATATTTATCACTCTTTTCCTCTTCGACGGGGTTCTTCCCATTCGAAGGTGTTAACATTTTACAAGAGTAAGGGGTGCCTCTTTTAATTCAGCCAAATCTATTTCTACTTCTTCAACACCATAAGGGTTGTTATGCGACTCATATTCTTCATTTTCAGCTTCGACATAGGCTACCCTTTCTTTTTTATGATTTTTACTTGCCCTGGCCTTTTCAGCTTTCAGTCGTTCGACCTGTTGAACTCTATCTGCCAACTGGGCCATATCTCTCAAGTGTTGAGTATCTAACTTCTTTCTAATGGAATAATCTAATCCACCTGTAGCCATTTCGACTAACTCATGCTCAGGCACCACAGTAAAGCATCTATATTTCAGAAGACAGAACCTATTCAGGTAGTCATCTATGGGTTCTGTGAATTTCCTCTTTACGCTTGCCAATTCCTTCAAACTTATCTTCGTTTGTCGCACGTAAAAATTTTCATGGAACAGTTTCTCTAAGTAAGACCACGTATCTATGGAACTAGGAGGTAATGTGGTGAACCGTGTAAAAGCATTTTTGGTTAGTGAACTAGGGAAATATTTTATTCTTAGGTCTTCATTGTTTGCCAAGTTTCCTAACTCTGTCAAATATCTGGTGTGATACGGTGGGAGAACTGACTATGGTTTTGCGTTTGTTTTCGCAAATGTTTCGGTTGAGCAAGAGTCGCCACCGACTTTTTATTTTATCCTAAAGTAAAGGTTAAAAAAAGCACAGCAAAAACCTTTGAGATGTTTTCTTGGGTTCGGGGAGTAGATTATAGAAAGGGAAGGTATTAGCACCCTTTCTATCCATGGTTATCCATGGGCTCTTAGTTACTTGCTTAGATCACTTGCCTTTTGTTTTCAATTGTTTGAAATGGTGCTTGTGTGTGTGGGTTTGAAAATGTTTTGAAAAGATGCCAATGTGGTGGCAACCTTTGTAATGATCCATGTAGGGATGTATACAAAGATGTATATCTTTTGAAAAGGTTTTCATTTTGTTTTTGAAAGTTGTTTTGAAAGTGTTGTGAGGTGTGTTTTAGAAAATAGGCAAGTGTTTTGTTTTTGCAAGTTTTGATTCAAGTAACTAAGAGGTTATCTACTTCTAAATTTCTCAAAGATTATTGCTACGTTTTAACCCTTTTAATAAGTTTGTTCCACCATTGGATTTGGTGGACAATCTCATGTTAGGAGGTGAAAGGGATGGACGGGGGTCATCGTTTAGGACCATAATTGCAATGGTGCCAAGTATCTTTGGGCAATTTTCCTTAAGGGACTTGATCATTTGTTTAGGCAACATTTTAAAAGCGTCATCGTGGGACTATGATCATTTGATTGTTTGTTTTGCCCAAAGAGACCTAACATGCAATATGGCCCATTTATATGAAGGCAACAAGTGGAATACCCTAGGGGTGCAAGTGTGATATGTGTTGTCCATATTTCATGCTCATTTATCTTGAAATTAGGTCAAAACTATTTTTTGTTGTTTTTCGCATACAAACCCTAATTCTAACATGGTATAATTAGAAAGCGTTTTAAAGTGCGAAAAATAAAATTCCTACACTATTACAACACAATATGGGAAGGGGGGTACAAATGTTTCAAATGGGGGATATTTAGACAAGAAATTAAACCTAGCTATTACATCATTTTCTTTGACTATTTACAATATAATTAAAGGCATAAATTAAATAGAAATAAAACAAATATGCAAGAAATGCAAAAAAAAATTTATATGTATGAAAAAAGAGTATTATTTATGCCACATAAATAAAATAAAAATAAAAGTATTTTTTGGAGTATTTTCATATTTAGGTCAAAACCCTAGTTTACAAAATAAAATGCATTATTTATTCAATATATACAATATTTATTATTTACATACAAAAATAAAATAAAAATGAAGTCTATTTGTGAAAAATGTTTTTTTAATGTTAAATATTAATAAAATAAAATATGTATATTTTTGGTATTTTATTCTAAGTATACTAACATATGCATGTATTTATTTATATTATTTACAAAATATGTATTATATATACTAATTAATAATATTTAATATTTAATAATAATAAATAAAAAAAAGGTATTTTTTTTCTATAAAATATTTTCAGAAAGTAAAACAAAATAAAAGTGTATAAAAATGTATTTGCACTATTTTAGTATTTTAAACAAAAACATATGTATTTATTTATTTATGTACAAACTAAAAGAAAAATCAAATAAATGCCTAATAAATTCAAAAATGGTGAGAAAAAATATTTTTAATATTTTAATATCATGAGAAAAAATAAATGAGTCAATCAAAAAAAGAAAAAGTCAAAAAACATTAAAAATAAACCAAATGGGCTCAGGGGGTTCAGAAGCAATTGTATGGTGTGAAAAGGAAATACAAAACAAGCCCAGCCCAGATAACCTTTCTTCAACCTCTGGCCAGAAAATATCAAAAAAACGCGCGCCTTGTTCCACCATTCAAACACCCTGATTCCTGGCTTGTTAATGAAAACTCACAACATAAAAAATGTTCAGCATCAAGAGACGAATCCAACCATATGCAGAACTTGTCTTAACTCTCTAAGATGAGAGAGAATTTCTTCTCCCCCAAATCCTGACCTAGATTTTCTTCCATGTTCAGACTCAAAATTCTTGTACAACACACATAATATAAATAAAATCTAATTATATGGGCATGTTCAGGGCAATGATTGTGACATATTCTCTTCACAAACCTAAAGCTAACAATGCCTAATAAGAGAGATACGAATTCAAGAACTTACCTGTTCAGTTGAAGTTCTATCTGGCAATGGAGAAGTCTTCAATGCAAGGTGATGATTGGGATAGTTTCCTTGAGGTCCAGGGATGCTATTCCAAGCTTTACTTTGTCTTGAAAGCTTTTGAATCGTGCTAGAGCACTTCACCTGCAAATCAGAAAAGTGAAAATGGTGGAACCAGTTAGAGGAATTACAGGTCGTGTTTTAGGTTTTGGTTAGCTTGCATAGATGGTATGGAAGGTGTGTGAACTGGTTTGGGCAAGAAAGCTTGAGAGGAATGAGAGATGACACTCAAACTGCAGGCCCTGCCCTGTTCTTGCAGTTTGAAGGTGATTCTGGGAATGGGAGTGTATGAGGGATGTTAGGGTCGTGTACTAGCTCAGTTGGTATCCCTTGAATGTGTTTCACAAGTTTGCTTAAGTGTTTGTAAGCTGATATGAGAGTTGGTACAAGTTATGCTATGTTTCTTGAACTTTCAGCAAGCAATGGTCACTTTGTGCTTCTAGCCTGTACAGGCCCCCATACTATGCTGCATACATTGGCCTTGATCAGTGCAATGTGTCTCATAACTTGTGCCAAGAAGATTTCAAGTGTACTTGCTTGGATTTGCATTTGACATAAAGTGAAACTTTTCTAAAATGGATATTATGCTTTATCTATAAATGAATTAATCTTCTAGACAATGCTTGAATACACAAAACATGGTCTTGGCACAAAGGTTTGGCATTAAACTTATGAGTGTAATTGAGATAAAAGGCCTGTAATCAAGTGGCATACTGAGTTTTGAAAATGCATAGTGTTATGAACATGCCTTGGCCAAGAACAAAAGTGACTTTTTGCCATATTGCAAAATTCGATTCTCCCTAACCATGAGGTTATTTGAGAAGTTCTTGGACATTTTGGAAAGCTTGGAATGTGTACTACAATCCATCTTTGAAATGCAAATTGAAATTCCAAGTGGAAGTGTATGGAAAATGGCCTTGAAGTTAGGTAGAAAACCTTGCCAAAATAGGTTAAAATTTCACTAAGTTAAGAATGGTTTAGTACCCCTATTCCAAAAATTGTAACTTGAGATACAAGCTTCAATTGGGAAAACTTTGTGAATCAAAGTTGTAGATTATGCAACAAGCTACAACTTTCATGTTTTGACTTTTGTTTGAATCCAAATGAATCTTGGTGAGAAAGTGGGGCAAAGTTGGGAAAAAAATTAGGGTTTTCCATAACTTAGAAAAATTCTAAGTTATGAAAAATTTCCATTTCAAACCCTAATTTGCATTTTTAGATTTCTTGGTGAACAAGTTTCATGATTTGGCATGTTTTGATGAAAAATGAATCTTGACTCTTGATTTTGACCAAAAAGTCAAAGTTTGACTTTTCAGTATACAGTCAAAATTGATCAATTGACTGAGAAATTCAACTATCAATCCTGTGTATTTGGGATCTTTTGAACTTGTTGAGCATGTCAAGATAATTCCATGGGGTACTTGAGTCCATATGTGAGCTTGGTTTGCCATTGGCTAGGTCAAACAGTCAAAAATTGCCTTTGTGCAGTCAAAACCCTAAAAATGACCATTTTGCCCTTTTGATGATCTGATCAAATTTCTTGTGGAATTGTGATCCAAACGTGATCAAATGGTCTATGTAAGTTCATAATGTTGATGTGGGTCAATTTTCATGAGATTTGACTGTCAATTGGTCACAGTTGACTTTTTCCCCAATACAGTTGATTTCTAGGTCAACTGTCCAATTGACTGGGCAAAATTTGGAATCAAGACTTGAAATTTGGTATGGATAAACTTGGGAGTCCAACATGAGGCATGAAAGTCATCTTAGGCATTTTGGGTCAAAATATCTTTGTGCAAACACAAACCCTAATTTGGGTCAATAGTGCAAGGAGAAGTCTTGAGCAGTGGAAACCCTAACTGGATCTTGAGCTCCAAGGGTTTTGTGATGAGAAAATGTTGAGGAAATGGGAGGGAAAATTTTGGGGTACAACAGTTGCCCCTGTTCAATCTTCTTGAACCTAAAGAGTTAGATTGGCAAGTTTGCCTTTCGTGACTCGAGGGTAAAAGGAGATTGGACACTAGAGTGCCTGGAAATTTGCACTCGCATGCTGGAGTATCGGCAATGTGATGTCGGAAATGGGCTTACAGATGCCATTTGGAGAGATGGTGGATAAGGAGATGGGCTTATAGATGCCATCTGGAGATGTGACAGAACCTTTGTCGGGAATGGGCTTATAGATGCCATTTGGAGGTGTTGATCGCATAAGAGATTCCTTAGTGAGAACTTGTGTATTTGAGAAAGACAGATGTTTTCCTGGCTTGTTACAGGTGTTTAATCTTCAATCTCCTTATGAAGATATACCCTGGCTAGATACAGGTATCGAATCTACAATCGGTTGTCCACAGATGTGCCCTGGCTGGATACAGGAATCGAATCTTCGAACTCTTCAGACGTGCCCTGGCTAGATACAGGAATCGAGTCTGGAAATGTGGTCAATAGATATGCCCTGGCTAGATACAGGTATCGAATCTGGAATTGTGACAGTTGATAGATATGCCCTGGCTGGATACAGGAATCGAATCTTCGAACTCTTCAGACGTGCCCTGGCTAGATACAGGAATCGAGTCTGGAAATATGGTCAACAGATATGCCCTGGCTAGATACAGGTATCGAATCTGGAATTGTGATAGTTGAAGGTAGTTGTCTTTGGGATTGTCTTTTTCCCTGAAAAGGCAAAAATATAAGTTGTATGCAATGTCATGATGTATGATGTCATGATGTTCAACATGAGATAGTGTTGTATGCCCTTTATCATGAATGTAAGCGAGATGTATGAAAATGTGAAATGTTTATGAATGTAATCTCGTCTTAGAAAAATAAATCCTTGACGACCGGCCGGGGAATTGCTCGGTGGCAGAGATACTTTACTGAAGTTTGATGAGAGGCCTGCTGAGGACTTCAATGATGGATTCCGCTGGGGATAATGATGATAAACTTCGCTTGGGAACACCGAAGATAAACTCCGCTGGGGAAAAAGGAAGAACTTTGCCGAGGGCGATCTTCCGTGGCAGATAGCTGAGGATAACCCAGTTATAAGCCCTTGTGAGGAATAACTTTGGATAAAGCTCGGGAGAGACATCCGTACTTTGTAGGGGATAAGCTTCCAGAATCTACTAGGGATAAGCTTCAAGACCTGCTGGAGAAAATTTTGGAATTGTACTGGTAAATGGTTCCACTGGGGATGATGGTATTCCACCGGGGAACAATCTTAGATCAAGACTGCCGGGGATGCTTGCTGATGAATGTCTATACTCCGCTGGGGAAAGTATTGCTGAATCTTGTCTTATTCTGCGGGGAGTTGAGATGATTTGGTCACATTCTTCAGTCGAATCTACCTTGGTACCTTGGCGGACAAAGCAACCAGACTGCATCAGACAACTTCACATTTGCCCCTGTTTCTGATGTCACCTGTAATTAATCTTTTGTTTCATATGCAAATATTTATGAATCAGCAATTTAATGTCAAATGCATATATCAAAAATGAACATTGGACGTTCTTCGCAAGACAAAACAGAAAAAGGAAAAACAATGGCAATTTGTATGGACAAGTGAATTTGTATTGATTTGAGTTTTGCCTGTGAATAGGCGTTTTTGTACAAGAGGCTGACATCCTAGTAAGAGGATGCCGCCGAATAACATAGAATTTACAATTTTGAAAAGGAAACAAAACAGCTATGTGAACAATCCCACTGGGTTCCAACTCTTCTATCGCCTTTATGTCTTCAAGCGTCTCATCACCTTGCTGCTTAGTTGAAGATGAATCTGATTGGTCGATGCCGAAATCTGAGCCAGATAGTTGATGCCGAATTCCGGATGCGAAGTGATCCAATGAGACATAGTGTTACGCTTTATCCCTAACTTTTGCCTGGACCGCCCTTTCGGGTTTTCAGTCCACCGGGATACCCATTTTTGCCCAAGCCGCCTTTTCAGGTTTTCGACTTGCCGGGTGTACAGATTTTTTTTCATTTCATCCCTTATTTTTGCCCAAACCCTTTTGGTTCGCCGGGAAGCCCTTATTTTTGCCTAGGTATGTCAACCTAGCGGGTCTTTTATTCATGCGTAGTATCTTTTACTATGTCTGCATTGGCGGGGTGAGGAAGGTCGTCACCATCCATGGTGGTTAGGATCATGGCTCCTCCTGAGAACACATGTTTAACCACAAATGGCCCTTCGTATGTAGGGGTCCATTTGCCCCGGGGATCACTTTGAGGAAGGATGATGCGTTTGATTACCAGGTCCCCAACTTGATACTCTTGTGGTCTGACTTTCTTGTTAAATGCCCTGATCATCCGTTTTTGATACGTCTGACCATGACAGATAGCGGTGAGCCTCTTTTCATCAATCATGTTTAATTGATCAAGTCGAGTCTGGATCCAGTCATCTTCATTCAAGTCCGCATCCTTCATAATTCGGAGAGAGGGTATCTGGACTTCAATTGGCAAGACTGCCTCCATGCCATAGACCAAGGAGAAAGGAGTTGCCCCGGTTGACGTCCTTGCTGAGGTACGGTACCCATGAAGAGCGAACGGTAACATCTCGTGCCAATCTTTATAGGTCACTGTCATCTTCTGTACAATTTTCTTGATATTCTTATTGGCTGCCTCTACAGCCCCATTCATCTTCGGCCGGTAGGGAGAAGAGTTGTGGTGCTGTATCTTGAATTGTTCGCAGAGCTCAGTGATCATTTTGTTATTGAGATTGGTGCCGTTGTCCGTAATGATTCTTTCCGGGACGCCGTACCGATAGATCAGATTATTCCGGATGAAACGTGCCACGACGCTCTTGGTTACCGTTGCGTAGGAAGCTGCCTCAACCCACTTCGTGAAATAATCGATCGCCACCAAGATGAAGCGATGCCCATTGGATGCCGTAGGTCAGATCTCACTGATCATATCAATTCCCCACATTGCAAAAAGACAAGGTGCCGTCAGGACGTTCAGAGGAACCGGAGGGATGTGCACCTTGTCAGCATAGATCTGGCATTTGTGACAAGTTCGAGAGTGTTGGTAACAGTCGGCTTCCATTGTGGACCAAAAATATCCTGCCCGAAGGATTTTCTTAGCCATGGTGTGTCCACTGGAATGTGTCCCAAATGTACCTTCATGCAGTTCTATCATGATCTTCTCTGCTTCAGCCTTATCCACACAACGCAGTAGAGTTGAATCATGATTCCGTTTGTAGAGAATGCTGTTGCTGAGGAAGAATTTTGCCGCAGACCTTCTCATGAACTTCTTGTCATTGACAGATGCACCTTCAGGGTATTCCTGAGCTTCCAAATACCTCTTCACCTCATGATACCAGGGTTTTTCAGTCACCTTCTCGGCCTCGAGATCGCAGCAGTATGCCGGTTCGTCCAACTTCCAGATAATGATCCGGGGAGCCTCATTGTCCCATTTAACTTTGAACATTGAAGACATCGTAGCCAGTGCGTCCGCTAGCTGATTCTCCTCTCTTGGGAAGTGCTCAAAAGTTATTTCTTCAAAGTGGGGAAGCAAGGTTGTCACATACTCCTTGTAAGGAATAAGATTTGGGTGTTTCGTATCCCACTCGCCTTTGATCTGATTGATCACGAGAGCAGAATCTCCGAAGACACTCAGAAATTTGATCCTTAAGTCGATTGCAGCTTGTAGACCCATGATACATGCCTCATATTCTGCCATGTTGTTAGTGCAGTTGAAACACAATCGGGCGGTGAGTGGAGTATGAGTTCCTTTGGGAGATATGATTACAGCGCCGATGCCGTTACCCAAAGCATTGGAGGCTCCGTCAAAATGCAAAGACCAACGGGATCCTTCCTCAGGTCCTTCATCCGGTCCAGGTACTTCACAGTCAGTTATCACCATGATGTCTTCGTCCGGAAAATCAAAGTTCAATGATTGGTAATCGTCCACAGGTTGGTGTGCCAAATGATCTGCCAGTACACTTCCTTTGATTGCTTTCTGAGTTGTATACTGGATATCATATTCTGTTAAGATCATTTTCCATCTTGCTATTCTTCCAGATAGAGCAGGCTTTTCAAATATGTACTTGATGGGATCCATCTTTGAAATCAATAGAGTAGTGTGAGTCAGCATATACTGTCTCAGCCGACGAGCAGCCCATACTAGAGTGCAACAAGTTTTCTCAAGCAGTGAGTAACGAGACTCACAGTCGGTAAACTTTTTGCTCAAGTAATAAATAGCGTGCTCTTTTCGGCCAGACTCGTCATGCTGCCCCAGCACACACCCCATTGAATTGTCAAGTACTGTCAAGTATAGTATCAGAGGTCTCCCTTCCACTGGTGGCATAAGAATGGGTGGCTCTTGGAGATATTCCTTTATCTTCTCAAAGGCAGCCTGACATTCATCGTTCCAGCGTACTACTTGATCTTTCTTCAGTAATTTGAAGATTGGCTCACAAGTAGCAGTCATATGTGAGATGAATCGGGCAATGTAAATTAGTCGTCCCAGGAAGCCTCTAACTTCTTTCTCTGTCTTTGGAGTCGGCATTTCTTGTATGGCTTTTACCTTGGCAGGGTCCACCTGAATACCTTTATCACTTACGATGAAACCTAGCAATTTTCCGGACCTCACCCCAAAGGTGCATTTGTTGGGATTCAACCTCAGCTTGTATAACTTTAGTCGGTCAAACAGCTTCCTCAGATGATCAAGGTGCTCCTCCTCAGTTTGAGACCTTGCAATCATGTCATCAACGTATACCTCAATCTCATGATGGATCATATCATGAAATAAAGCAACCATGGCACGTTGATAGGTTGCCCCATCATTTTTCAACCCGAATGGCATAACCTTGTAGAAGAAGGTGCCCCACTGAGTCACAAAGGTAGACTTTTCCATATCTTCCGGAGCCATCTTGATCTGATTATACCCTGAAAAACCATCCATGAAGGAGAACACCATGTGTTGAGCAGTATTGTCGACAAGAACGTCGATGTGAGGTAAGGGGAAGTCATCCTTGGGGCTTGCCCTGTTCAAATCCATGTAGTCGACACACATTCTGACTTTACCGTCCTTCTTCGGTACTGGCACCACATTAGCAACCCACTAAGGGTAAGAAGTTACTGCTAAAAACCCGGCATCGAATTGCTTCATAACCTCAGCCTTGATCTTTTCAGACATCTCTGGGCGCATACGGCGGACCTTTTGCTTTACCGGAGGGCAGTCTTCCTTGATTGGCAGGTGATGAACTACAATGTCGGCATCCAAACCAGGCATGTCTTCATAGGACCAAGCAAATATCTCCATGTAATCATGTAGCATCTGGATCAATCGTTGCTTCACGCTGAGCTCTAGATTGGCACCAATCTTGACCTCTTTCCGATCTGTCTCAGTACCCAGGTTAACTGTTTCCACCGGCTCTTCATGTGGTTGAATAGCCCTCTCTTCCTGGAGTAGCAGTCTCGCGAGTTCACCAGGCACTTCGCAATCATCTTCACCTTCATCTTCGGCCAAGTTGATCGGATTCTCGAAGTCATAACTGGTGGTAGCAGAGCCGTTACCAGTGAGATCCAGAGTGGATTGAAACCTGTATAAGTGAGTGTGTGTAAATATAGATGTTTTGCAATATATATAACACAGAAAGAAAAAGAGCACAAGATTTGAAATGCAACAAACGTCCAATGTTTTGATTGATGATATATGGAAATGTCATACAAAAAGCCCTCACAAATGGAGCTACGATGCCCCGGGTAGGACACCGAGCCAATAAAGTTTTAACATATTGTTTGTTACAAATTGAAAATCAAAAGAGTTAATTACTACGTGACAAATGTGATAGGTGTAAAATCCTTTGCCGTCCAGTTGCTTGGTCCGTTGCTGGTGGTTGGATAGATCCAACTGTCAAACTCTGCTTCCTCTACATCCTCCTCGATAGCATTCACCCTTGGGTTGGAGATAAACACCGGAGCCTTTCTGATCTTTTCCTTGCGCACAGCCCTCTGAGCCTCTGCAGTAAAGCCCAGCCCAAATTTGTCGTTCTTTTGAGTGAAGTCAGGAAGCTGACCCCAGTTTGCACAATTGCCTTTCTCGATTACAGCCCGGGCATCCTTCAGGGATGCCATCTTCAACGGTAAGTCTTCTTCAACCACTGTTTCAGCTGACGCCATCGTTGGGGATACCTCCTCAAAATGCTGAAAGGGGGTTTCAATAAACTCCCCGTCCATCTCGATATACCAGAACGAATTCAAGTGACTAACCATGTATTCCTCCTCACCCTGTACAGTAACAATCTTCCCTTTGACAGGGTATTTGAGCTTTTGGTGTAGAGTGGATGTTACTGCCCCAGCCTTGTGAATCCAGGGTCGACCCAACAAGCAGGAATAAGATGGACGAATATCCATTACATAGAATGTTGAGTGGAAGACTTGGGAACCCACGTGAATAGGGATGTCTACTTCACCGTGCACCATCCTCTTAGAACCGTCGAAGGCTCTAACAATGATGTTACTAGGTTTCAATTCCAGGCCCTCACAATCCAAGCGATCCAATGCCTTCTTGGGCAAAACATTCAGGGAAGAGCCGGTATCCACTAACACGTGTGCGAGAGTAGTGCCCCTGCATTCTATGGAAACATGCAGGGCATCATTGTGATTTTTCCCTTTGGCGGTAAGGTCAGCATCTGAGAACCCCAAGCCATTGTCAGCCGTCAAATTAGCCACACAGTCGGTGAATTGATCCGTGGAGGTCTCTTGCGGCACATGGGCCGTTTTCAGAAATGAAATCAGGGCTTTTGCATGGGCCTCTGAGCATAGCAGCAATGATAACATAGAGATTTTGGAGGGGGTATGCCCCAACTGTTCGACAACATTGAAGTCACTCTTTTTGATGATTTTAAGAATTTCCTCCATTTCTTGTTGGGAGGCTTCCACAACAATCTTTTTTGGTGCCTCCGTCCTGGCAGGCAAATCGGTAGCAACTTCTTTGCCCTGAGTATCAGAGGACTCGGCGGTAGTAGTAGACACAGGGACTTGAATTGGAACATGCACACTTGCGGGTGTGATGGTGAGAGGTTTTCGGATAACTGGCGGTGCAATGTTAGACGAGAAGAGCCTGCCACTGCGGGTAATCTTGGCGGGACCAGTGATGTTACTGATACTGGTATTGGTGTTGAACTCCTGCTTCACCCCGAGCACATACACGTCGGCCCCGTAATGCCATGGGACCGCTTTATCAGACTCATATGGGAGAGGCCCCGGAACAGTAATAGTAATGAGTGCAACAGACATAATTTGGACTGGTTTCTTCATGGGAGCTTTGGCAGGATTGTAAATTGTGACAACAGATACTTCTTCAACGGAGACAAACGGAACAGCAGTTTTCTTGAACAGAATTTCCTTGCTATCCATCAGGTTTTGGATGCCTGATTTCAGCAGCGGACAACCGGTAGGGATAACAGCACACAGGAGGCAACCCTTGCTACAACCCGGAAATAAACCGGCTAGTAGTAAGTTCCTCTTAATAGTCAAAAGAGGGGTAGCAACTTCATTCACCGAAACAGCATACAAACCTTCCTCAACGGCATTTACTCTATGCTGGGGCATAGGAGCAGTTACAACATTCAGTCTCTCAGGCGCTTCAAACTGAATTTCCTTCGCGTCGATAAGATCTTGCACTTTGTTTCTCAAGGCCCAACAATCATCAGTAGTATGCCCGGGGCTATCGGAATGATAAGCACAACGGGCGTTTGGGTTATACTTAGGAGATGCAGTATTGACGACCTTAGGAGCTTCTTTGGTGGTCACCAAGTTGGTTGATAACAGTTGGGGTAAAATTTGAGATAAGGTCATACTTAACCGGGTATACTGTCTCTTGGGCCTTTCACCTCTTTGTTGATTGTACTGCTGAGGAGCAGCAACAGGTTTTGAAATGACAAAAGCATTGACGTCTTGGCGACTTTCTGGCTTGACTTGTCTTCTAGGACCATAGACGCCACTTGCTTCTTTCTTAAACGGTCTCTTCTCAGTACTTGGGGAGGCAGCTTTTTGTATCTTTCCTGACCTGATGCCGGCTTCAATTCTATCACATGTCAGAATCAAATCCGTAAACCCAGCGGAGGAGTTACCAACCAAATGATTGAAAAATGGACCAGACAAAGTCCCTAGAAACATATCAACCAGCTCACGATCAGTTAATGGAGGCTGCACCCTGCCAGCCAAATCTCTCCATTTTTGTGCGTATTCTTTGAACCCTTCGCCCGTTCCTAGAGACATACCCTGAAGTTGGGTACGCGTAGGAGCGAGATCAGAATTGTATTGATATTGTCTGTAGAATGCGGTTGCCAAATCTTCCCAGTGTCGGATATTAGTTCCATCTAGTTGGTAGAACCACTCAAGCTGTGACCCCGAAAGGCTATCTTGGAAGAAGTGAATCTAAAGGTTCTTATCTGCCGTGTAAGGTTGGATCTTCCTTACGTACGACCTTAGATGCAGCTTTAGACAGGAGGCCCCGTCGTATTTGGCAAAGGCAGGCGCCTTAAACTTGTGTGGAATTACTACCCCAGAAGATAACCCCAAATCTCCGAAATCCAGCCCCGGCACATTCTGAATCTCCATGGCGCTCAAGCGGTCCTCAAATTGCTTGTATCTGTCAGCAGCAGGTGGGTATTGTTCGTCATTATAGTCCGTCTCATTGTCGGAGACTGCGGGACTAGGAGCTCCTCCCCCTTGGGGACTGTTTTTCTTAGCAGAAGAAGTAGTTGGTTCAGCTTCATTATAGAGTGTGTTCCCAAATCTGCGTCCAGTGTTGAATAACGCAGTCCTCTTTTTCTTCTTCTTCTTCAGGAGTAGAGTCTTCAACTCTTGCTGTCCTTGGGCCAGGCTTAGGACCATCTCTTGAAACTGGGCACTTTGGGCTTGAAGGGCCTTGATTGCTTGCTCACTGGATGAGTCTGGATTCATGATGACTGTTCAAATAAACATCGAAGAAGATTAAGCAGCCTGTGAAATAGGGTACCGGCTATGCATATGGTGCAATGAGATACGTATGTTTTATGTTTTCAAAGACAAACAAGATTCAACTTTGTAGACAAAAGGGAAACACACTTCAAAAAATTTAATTGTTCAACAACTTGCCCTTAGGCATTACAGGAATGGAAAATACTGGAAAGGAAATAAAAGCTATAAAAGGAAATATCCAAAGCCCATCAGTGCTTAAAGCTATAAAAGGAAATATCCAAAGCCCATCAGTGCTCCCATGGCCTCCTTTTCTCAGTGTTGATGTAGTTATTCAGAACCCGCTCTTCCTCCAATTGCTTAGTCAGCCTCTGGATCTTCCGTTCCTGCTCGTTGAACTTTTCCTGATAGAAATCCCGTTCTTCTTTTAGCTGCGCCCAAGATCTCTTCATGGTGTCAAAATCAGTGGGTATCTGAGGAGGGAGGACAGTTGGAGGAACCCCATCTTCATCAGGAGATTCAAGAATGATATGTCTGACAGCTTCGTACGGCATACCTAACTTCTGAGCACGGATGCGGACCCATTTGCAATAGGGTTCTATTGGTAGAGAAGTCTTTGGTCCCAACTCATGTGGGTCAGCTTTGTGAATTCTGTCCCAAGCTCGAATGAATCCATGGCGTAGTTTGTCACTGTCTGCCTGAAACTCAAAATGGAAGTGAGGAACCAACATTTCATGAGGCCCAACTCTTCTGGCTCTTCCAAACTGGCGGAGAGCTAAGCATGGATTATAAGAGATTCCTCCTTGGATACCAATCAACGGAACATTAGGGTATTCTCCGCAACGGTCAATAACAACTACCTCATCCAAACCTCTGAGAGCCCAAGTGATGTCATTATCAGTGAGAGACATTAACCTACGAGCCCAACCCTTTCCTTCTTCATTCTTCAACACGAACTTAGGAAGGTGCGAAATAAACCACCTCACTAGCAAAGGAGCACAACACCATGGAGTTCCTCGTTTTCGAGCAGTACGAGCATAGAGTTGTTGCAAGATATAACCCAAAAGAGTGGGTACCGGATTCCGAGACATGAAGATCCTTATGACATGGATACTGATAAAGGTGTCAGGATTGGGAAACAGTACCAGACCATAGATCAAAAGAGCCAGAATATCTTCGTACGCCTTAAAGTCCAAGTCATTCCAGAAATCATTAGCTTTGCCAACCAGAAATTTGACCAAAAAGCCCTTGACTCCACTTCTAGTTTCCCAGTTAGCCAATACCTCTTCTTTGGTCAAGGGGAGAACTGCAGCAACCTCTTCAGGCCTAAGAGTCTTTTCCAAACCAGTGAAAGGAGTTTGCTCCAAGACAGGGATCCCAAGCAAGTAGGAGAATTCTTCCAGGGTAGGAACCAGCTAGAAGTCTTGAAAGGTGAAACAATGATACAGGGGGTCATAAAATTGGGTCAGAACACTTATCAGTTGTTGGTCCCATTTTGCAGTGATCAAGCCAAGGAGAGAACCATGCCTGTTGATGAAGGAAGAAGTGTTTGGAATCCTACCAACCAAATCTTTGAGCAAAGCTGGTGGTTGAACAAAGTTGAGCCGGATAGTATTCCTACGCACGGGCATCATGATGTCCTACAAAACAGAGCAAAGATGAAACTTTTTTTGTCTTTGAAATGGGTTAGTCCTTTATTCAGGATGCATGCAATGGTATGATGGCATGATGCTATGATGAAGCACACCACAAGTATTCACACAGGCAAACATGATAAGGCACACAAGTCACACAAGACAACCCTTAGGTTTTAGGCCAGCATGAAGTTTAGGTATTACCCTCTTTTAGTTTCGTTGGTTAAAACCTGTCCTATCAAAAGTAACCGGGTTCTAGAGGATCTCAAATCATTGACTACCCTCAATCGGTCATAACTCCAGCATCGCAATCTTTTCTTGCGGCCAGAACCATCTCGAGAATTTAGCCTCAATGAGTGTAGCATACTGCTACTGTCCTAATAGCCAAGTTGGTCAATTTAGGGTTCTAAGGTTGGTTGGTGTTTAATGACTCCTTAGAAGACCTATATTCTCCTCATTGCAACACAAGGGATATAGGTACAGACCAAGGTGCCACACCAACGTAGCCACTGCTTCACCCATGTCGGTCTACGCCGGACAGGTCCCTCACAGATTATGCTACCTAAAAAAAAGGTATTCCCCAGATCCGGGTTAGGATCTATGAAACTCCGATGCAAAGCCCACAAATATAAAAGCAATTAAAGCAAACAATTGAAAACAAAGGTGATCTAAGCCCTAAGGTTACTCCACTTTTAAGCAAGTCCCCAGCAGAGTCGCCAGTTCTGTGATACGGTGGGAGAACTGACTATGGTTTTGCGTTTGTTTTCGCAAATGTTTCGGTTGAGCAAGAGTCTCCACCGACTTTTTATTTTATCCTAAAGGAAAGGTTAAAAAAAGAACAGCAAAAACCTTTGAGATGTTTTCTTGGGTTCGGGGAGTAGATTATAGAAAGGGAAGGTATTAGCACCCTTTCTATCCATGGTTATCCATGGGCTCTTAGTTACTTGCTTAGATCACTTGCCTTTTGTTTTCAATTGTTTGAAATGGTGCTTGTGTGTGTGGGTTTGAAAATGTTTTGAAAAGATGCCAATGTGGTGGCAACCTTTGTAATGATCCATGTAGGGATGTATACAAAGATGTATATCTTTTGAAAAGGTTTTCATTTTGTTTTTGAAAGTTGTTTTGAAAGTGTTGTGAGGTGTGTTTTAGAAAATAGGCAAGTGTTTTGTTTTTGCAAGTTTTGATTCAAGTAACTAAGAGGTTATCTACTTCTAAATTTCTCAAAGATTATTGCTACGTTTTAACCCTTTTAATAAGTTTGTTCCACCATTGTATTTGGTGGACAATCTCATGTTAGGAGGTGAAAGGGACGGACGGGGGTCATCGTTTAGGACCATAATTGTAATGGTGCCAAGTATCTTTGGGCATTTTCTTTAAGGGACTTGATCATTTGTTTAGGCAACTTTTTTGAAAGCGTCATCGAGGGACTATGATCATTTGATTGTTTGTTTTGCCCAAAGAGACTTAACATGCAATATGGCCCATTTATATGAAGGCAACAAGTGGAATACCCTAGGGGTGCAAGTGTGATATGTGTTGTCCATATTTCATGCTCATTTATCTTGAAATTAGGTCAAAACTATTTTTTGTTGTTTTTCGCATACAAACCCTAATTCTAACATGGTATAATTAGAAAGCGTTTTAAAGTGCGAAAAATAAAATTCCTACACTATTACAACACAATATGGGAAGGGGGGTACAAATGTTTCAAATGGGGGATATTTAGACAAGAAATTAAACCTAGCTATTACATCATTTTCTTTGACTATTTACAATATAATTAAAGGCATAAATTAAATAGAAATAAAACAAATATGCAAGAAATGCAAAAAAGTTTTTATATGTATGAAAAAAGAGTATTATTTATGCCACATAAATAAAATAAAAATAAAAGTATTTTTTAGAGTATTTTCATATTTAGGTCAAAACCCTAGTTTAGAAAATAAAATGCATTATTTATTCAATATATACAATATTTATTATTTACATACAAAAATAAAATAAAAATGAAGTCTATTTGTGAAAAATGTTTTTTTAATGTTAAATATTAATAAAATAAAATATGTATATTTTTGGTATTTTATTCTAAGTATACTAACATATGCATGTATTTATTTATATTATTTACAAAATATGTATTATATATACTAATTAATAATATTTAATATTTAATAATAATAAATAAAAAAAAAGGTATTTTTTTTCTATAAAATATTTTCAGAAAGTAAAACAAAATAAAAGTGTATAAAAATGTATTTGCACTATTTTAGTATTTTAAACAAAAACATATGTATTTATTTATTTATGTACAAACTAAAAGAAAAATCAAATAAATGCCTAATAAATTCAAAAATGGTGAGAAAAAATATTTTTAATATTTTAATATCATGAGAAAAAATAAATGAGTCAATCAAAAAAAGAAAAAGTAAAAAAACATTAAAAATAAACCAAATGGGCTCAGGGGGTTCAGAAGCAATTGTATGGTGTGAAAAGGAAATACAAAACAAGCCCAGCCCAGATAACCTTTCTTCAACCTCTGGCCAGAAAATATCAAAAAAACGCGCGCCTTGTTCCACCATTCAAACACCCTGATTCCTGGCTTGTTAATGAAAACTCACAACATAAAAAATGTTCAGCATCAAGAGACGAATCCAACCATATGCAGAACTTGTCTTAACTCTCTAAGATGAGAGAGAATTTCTTCTCCCCCAAATCCTGACCTAGATTTTCTTCCATGTTCAGACTCAAAATTCTTATAACACACATAATATAAATAAAATCTAATTATATGGGCATGTTCAGGGCAATGATTGTGACATATTCTCTTCACAAACCTAAAGCTAACAATGCCTAATAAGAGAGATACGAATTCAAGAACTTACCTGTTCAGTTGAAGTTCTATCTGGCAATGGAGAAGTCTTCAATGCAAGGTGATGATTGGGATAGTTTCCTTGAGGTCCAGGGATGCTATTCCAAGCTTTACTTTGTCTTGAAAGCTTTTGAATCGTGCTAGAGCACTTCACCTGCAAATCAGAAAAGTGAAAATGGTGGAACCAGTTAGAGGAATTACAGGTCATGTTTTAGGTTTTGGTTAGCTTGCATAGATGGTATGGAAGGTGTGTGAACTGGTTTGGGCAAGAAAGCTTGAGAGGAATGAGAGATGGCACTCAAACTGCAGGCCCTGCCCTGTTCTTGCAGTTTGAAGGTGATTCTGGGAATGGGAGTGTATGAGGGATGTTAGGGTCGTGTACTAGCTCATTTGGTATCCCTTGAATGTGTTTCACAAGTTTTCTTAAGTGTTTGTAAGCTGATATGAGAGTTGGTACAAGTTATGCTATGTTTCTTGAACTTTAAGCAAGCAATGGTCACTTTGTGCTTCTAGCCTGTACAGGCCCCCATACTATGCTGCATACATTGGCCTTGATCAGTGCAATGTGTCTCATAACTTATGCCAAGAAGATTTCAAGTGTACTTGCTTGGATTTGCATTTGACATAAAGTGAAACTTTTCTAAAATGGATATTATGCTTTATCTATAAATGGATTAATCTTCTAGACAATGCTTGAACACACAAAACATGGTCTTGGCACAAAGGTTTGGCATTAAATTTATGAGTGTAATTGAGATAAAAGGCTTGTAATCAAGTGGCATGCTGAGTTTTGAAAATGCATAGTGTTATGAACATGCCTTGGCCAAGAACAAAAGTGACTTTTTGCCATATTGCAAAATTCGATTCTCCCTAACCATGAGGTTGTTTGAGAAGTTCTTGGACATTTTGGAAAGCTTGGAATGTGTACTACAATCCATCTTTGAAATGCAAATTGAAATTCCAAGTGGAAGTGTATGGAAAATGGCCTTGAAGTTAGGTAGAAAACCTTGCCAAAATAGGTTAAAATTTCACTAAGTTAAGAATGGTTTAGTACCTCTATTCCAAAAATTGTAACTTGAGATACAAGCTTCAATTGGGAAAACTTTGTGAATCAAAGTTGTAGATTATGCAACAAGCTACAACTTTCATGTTTTGACTTTTGTTTGAATCCAAATGAATCTTGGTGAGAAAGTGGGGCAAAGTTGGGAAAAAATTAGGGTTTTCCATAACTTAGAAAAATTCTAAGTTATGAAAAATTTCCATTTCAAACCCTAATTTGCATTTTTTGATTTCTTGGTGAACAAGTTTCATGATTTGGCATGTTTTGATGAAAAATGAATCTTGACTCTTGATTTTGACCAAAAAGTCAAAGTTTGACTTTTCAATATACAGTCAAAATTGATCAATTGACTGAGAAATTCAACTATCAATCCTGTGTATTTGGGATCTTTTGAACTTTTTGAGCATGTCAAGATAATTCCATGGGGTCCTTGAGTCCATATGTGAGCTTGGTTTGCCATTGGCTAGGTCAAACAGTCAACAATTGCCTTTGTGCAGTCAAAACCCTAAAAATGACCATTTTGCCCTTTTGATGATCTGATCAAATTTCTTGTGGAATTGTGATCCAAACTTGATCAAATGGTCTATGTGAGTTCATAATTTTGATGTGGGTCAATTTTCATGAGATTTGACTGTCAATTGGCCACAATTGACTTTTTCCCCAATACAGTTGATTTCTAGGTCAACTGTCCAATTGACTGGGCAAAATTTGGAATCAAGACTTGAAATTTGGTATGGATAAACTTGGGAGTCCAAAATGAGGCATGAAATTCATCTTAGGCATTTTGGGTCAAAATATCTTTGTGCAAACACAAACCCTAATTTGGGTCAACAGTGCAAGGAGAAGTCTTGAGCAGTGGAAACCCTAACTGGATCTTGAGCTCCAAGGGTTTTGTGATGAGAAAATGTTGAGGAAATGGGAGGGAAAATTTTGGGGTACAACATCTGGCTATGTGCTCAATAGTGGATTCATTTGGATCCCCTGAAAAATTGGTGAATTTCGGGATCTTGTGACCCCTTGGCATTTCTATTTGCAGAATAAATTCCGCTATAGGGGAAGTGTAGTTGGGGCGTCGAAACCCTGTGTTTAAACCATTATTAGCCATGATTCTTTCGACTATATTTGTTATATTATTTTCGACCAACAGGTTGTCTTGTCTCATTCTATGAACAACTTCATCTGCATCTTGGCCTCTATTGAACATGGCTATTCTCCTGGGTGGTTCCTCGGGATTTGGCTGTCGAATACCTACTAGTTCAACTCTTGGTTCTTTGACAATATTTTGTCTAGGTTGTTGAACCTGGTTTATGGTTGGTTCTTCTTGAACTCCTATGATATTCTACCTGCGTCGAACAGGTGGTTGTGGGTTCCCAAAGAAATCCGCTATTCGTGCCATATGCGCTGACAACTGTTGGTATGATTGGGTGTTTTCTTGATTGGTTCTGTTTATATTATGGATTAGGAGAAAAAATAGTATTCATTTCCCTCGCCAATATTCCAACCATATCATGGTTACTAGCGTCCATTTGTTGTCTAAGTGTTGCTTGGGTATTTGTTGTTAAAGCAGGCATCTGGGCTGACAGGCCTTGGTTTTGGGCGCTTCGACCAATTGAACCAACATTTTGAATCGGCGAAAAAAGTACTTACGTTAGGTTGCGTATATGCGTAAGTTCCATTGTGTAAACCACACATGAATCATAATGAGGGCCCTCCATATGATTGTTCTGTCCAAGGCCTAAAATTTTCGAATCCTGGTGGCCTGGGGGTGTCGAAGGCGCTACTTGGCCTTCTACATATGTCAAAATAGGGCCATTTTGAGTATTCGAAAGAGACTCTGATGTACCCCCAAAGGGGGGCACGTTAGTCACACTAGCCACAGAAGCAGTTCCTGTGTAAGGTGGATTCGAATTAATTGCGGCCATTGATCCTATTGATGTTGGAATGGCCTGGGAACTAGTTGTCGAATTTGTACCGACCGTTCCTGATCCTTATGGAGGATTTTGTCCTCCTTGATCATTAGTTGTGTTAACCATTCCTCTGGTATGTTTTTTCTTAGGTATTGGTTGAGATTCACTAATAATTATGCCACTCCTAAGGTTCATACAACGCTTTTGCGTATTTTACCAGAAAATAGTCTTTTAAACCGTCTGTTATGATTACAACTGGTTTTTTCTTAAAACGTTATGACACAGTCCCACTGGGCGTTCCAATTTGTTCGCAGTGATTTCTGGCGAAACAACCGCTAGTCTTCCAAACAAATTTGATATGTATGTTTACTCGCAGGATCGACTAGATTGATCCTAGGACATGTATCTTGACATTAATTGTAACACTTACTTGACGGTTTATGTTAAACACGACGTAGTGCTTGTGCATGTGTTTGTGTAAAGGCTTAAAATACAAAGACTTCTAGGGTTAAATTCAAATGTAAAGGTTTGGACAAAACGTCTTGATCAAAAAAGGTTTGAATGTAAATACTTGACAATGAAAAGACTTAAAACTGGAATTAAAGGACTTTATTGTAAAGGAAAAAGCCTTTTAAAAGAAACTTGATATATAAAGCTTTACAGGAGAATGGAGCAATTCGACAGAACATAAAGAAATTAAGAACAATTGCAAGAGTACGTAAAAGAATGGTTCAAAAGAAATTATATTGATAAATGAATTTCAAAGATAAAATGTGTGATGTCATACGTACATTCTGAATGAACTCTTTCTCTGTAACTTGGTACTTGAGTATCTTATGAGTAACTTTGTACGAATTAGGATCATGCTTTCTCCCTAACACTAAGGAACTATTTATAATGTTCTAACCATAACAGTATTATTCTAATGAAAAGCCACGTCGCTTCTTGCATGTCTTTCGACACTCTAAGGCTTCCACGCGTATTTCTTATCCAAAGAAACTATTTCGAATTTCAAACATTCCCGCTCAAGCCTTCAGCAACAACTTTCTCACGTGGCCATCGAAACGCGCATTTTTGACAAAACAAAAACACTTTTTCTTTTAAACTGTCTTCTTCGACTCAGATCCAGTAACAATATACTTCTTCTATAGCTTTTTCAAGCCATCTTGTGGAAATTTAAATGAATGATTCCTTTATTATCCTGGTCAAAATTCCCAGCAAACACTATGTTACAACAGTGAGAAAAAACCTAGAAATTCTATGTTGTGTTACAACAGTGAGAAAAACTTGGAAGTTATGTGTTACACTTCACCTCCTTCCTTGAATTAGCCTGAGTATCTGCAACTTGTTCATTCCTCAACAACAACAAAATAGAAAGATAAAAGCACGACAGTTTATAAAAGTTCTATTCCTAATTCTGAGCCTAGTTTTTCTTCAAGAAGTTCTGATCCATAATTTTTCCACTTGGGCAATGATATATACAGTCTTAGCACTATGATATCTACATTTTTAATGATGTTCTGAATGAAAAGTTCAAAGTCATGATGACTTACCTTGAATCTGAAGCGTGTGTTTGGGACTTGAGTTGTTGCCTTCGAATATTCCGGGGTTAGCAAGAAACGAAACAGAAATGTTATGTTCTTTGATTCGAAGAGAAGAACAAGAGTTTGGTTTTGAGAATTCTGGGTTTAAAAGTGTTTGAATATTTTCTTTTCTCTCTTTTTGTATTCAATAACTCTCTCTTTTCAAAATCCAGCGCCTTAGATATGTGGTGGAACCACTTATTTATAGATGAGTTGGTTATGGTTTTAGGGGGAAAAACAAATGGAATTTGAACCCTTTTGGCATACTGTTCCATTGCTTTTTAAATACAACCTTTATGTGCTAATTTGGTGCAAATATGGGGTTTGAGAAAAATACATGTGTGGACTGGATCAGCAGCAATTTGGAGTGTTGTGGCAGCTGGACGTAGGATTGTGTCATAGTAGTGTAGCAGACTGTTCAAAACGAGGTTTTGGGGTTTGATGATGTTCTGATCGAAGAGTGGAAAGACCAGAGTGAGATTCGAAGGATGATGTTCTGATCGAAGAGTAGAACATAGTCTTCATATGCTGAAGAATGAGATTTGAAGAGTCATGTTCTGATCAAAGAACACGGCTTCCATATGTTCTGATCGAAGAGCCATGTTCTGAATCATCTTTGCAAATTCTGATTGCACTTGTGTGAAAAGTGGCCCAGAAGTCATGAAATTATCATATTTTCTTAACACTTAGAAAATTTTCTAAGTGTTTAGAAATTTGACCTTTTCAAAGTAATTTCTGACTTTTGATTTCTTGATAAACAAATTTCATGTCTTGATGAAATATGATTGTTGAAACTTGATTTTGATCAAAAAGTCAAAGTTTGACTTTTCAGTCTGTATTTGACCATTTTGCCCTTGTGAATAACTTTCTTGGAAAATTGTAATCCGAGACTTGAAACTTGACAGAAGCAATCATGAGGGTCCAATATGTTCCCTTGGGAAATGAGAGGGAAAATTTTAGGGTAGAACAACGTCTTCGGATGTAAATTCTTTGTGTTAAATAATGGTAAAGAAAATTTAGGTAAATTTTATTCAAAAGCTGACGAAGGTATCTTTCTTGGATACTCTCAATCAAGAAAAGCCTATAGAGTATTTAATAAAAGATTACATATAGTTGAAGAGTCTGTACATGTTTACTTTGATGAATCTGATCCAAAATTACTTGGAAAGGGTAGTGTTTATGATGGTGCAGGTGTATCTTCGGAAAGCATACTACAAGATCCCAAAGAAAAGATCTCGGAATCTACTAAAATTGAAGAAGAGTTGGATCAAGTATCCGAAGAAAGAGACAAAGATCATCCAAGCAATAAAAATGATCTTACTTTGGAATGGAAAACCTATAAGGATCATCCCATCGACAACATCCTAGGAGATATATCAAAGGGAGTAACAACTCGCTCTAAGTTAAGTAACTTTTGTTGTCATTTTGCTTTCGTCTCTCAAATTGAACCCAAAAACTCTAAAGATGCCTTACTCGATGAACATTGGTTTTTAGCCATGCAAGAGAAACTAAATCAGTTTAAAAGAAATGAGGTTTGGGGCCTTGTCCCCCCTCCGCGAGATCATCGAGTAATTGGAACTAAATGGGTTTTTAGGAACAAACTAGACGAAAATGGAATTATAACTCACAATAAAGCTCGACTTGTGTCCCAAGGGTATAACAAATAAGAAGGCATAGATTATGAGTAAAATTATTCTCCGGTGACCCGACTAGAGGCTATATGCCTTTTGCTTGCATATGCATGCTCGCAAAACTTCAAATTATTCCAAATGGATGTAAAAAGTGCCTTCTTAAATGGATACATTAATGAAGAGGTTTATGTGTCTCAACCTCCCGGTTTTTAGAATTTTGAGAATCCTAACTATGTTTACAAACTTAAGCGTGCATGTTGTACCCCAAAATTTTCCCTCCCATATTTCTCAAGACATTGCAAGAAAAATCTCCAAGTTGCTCAAGATTGCTCAAGAGTTGGACAGTCAAATCATCTCCTAAGGTAGTCAATCTCAAATTAGGGTTTTGTGTTGCATCAAGGTACTCACATCCAAATGACCTCAAGTGCTCCACAATTTCCTAATATTTTCTCAAGTTCATCCATTTCAAATTTCAAGCCTTGCAGAGGAAATTTGGTCATTCAATTGCTCAAGAGGGCAAAAAATCGACTGTGCTAGGGCAAAAGTCAACTGTGACCTACAAACAGTCAAACTTCAAGATTTTTTGTAAACATTCTCATTTTGAAGGATATTTCATCATTTGATCAAGTGTTGATCATGATTCATCAAGGATTGCTCAAAATTCATCAAGACTCAAAAGTTGCTAAATTAGGGTTTTGTAGGAAAAGTCAACTCAACTTTGACCAAGCATAACTATCTCATACTTTATGAGAAATGACCCATCCAAAGCTCATTTTAAAGAGGATACAATTTCCTACAATCCATATTCATACCCCAAGATCAAGAAATGCACTCACAAAAAGTTACAAATTTGGACATTATAGGTCATTTTTGAAAGTCAACAAAAACACCTTTTTTGCCAAAGCTTATAACTTGTTAATGGAATATCCAAATGCGATGATACAAAAAGGGTTGGTTATATAACATCTCAAGGTTTCTAAAAAGTCCAAGAACACTTCCAAAAGTTCAAAATTGAAGAAGTTATGCATTGTTGAAGTTGGGCATTTTTGCAAAATTGCCAAAAGTCAACTATCCCCAAAACATCAAATTTTGTCAAATGGGCCCATTCTTTTCCACTTGATTTGGTCTTGTCACACTACACACGTGTCCTAACTTCAGCCTTGTGTCTATTTATTAATTTTTCTATTTTATTTTATTTTTTATTGAATTAATTCATTTTAAATCAATTAAAATCAAATAAAATCCAAATATTGATCGCTTGGAATATTTTTGAGTGTTATAGGTCTTAATTGTCATCATGGACATGATCAAACTCGAATCAAGCCATATCATGAACAAAATATTGGATTTTGGACAAAATTGGAAGCTTTTTAATGGTGAATCAAATCATATCTTCAAGCATCAATGCATAAGGATTCAGCCCAAGAAAGTTAACCTAATTCACTCCATGTTACATATACAAGGCAAAGGCATGAGAATCAGAGGTGAGAAGCTGCTAAATCACAAAAACCAAAATTGGAAAATTGTCAAAAAAGCTTGAAACTGAAATCACACCTAGAGGCCAATTCAGAACCAAAGCTCAACGTGAATCAACTGCTGGACATCCACTGAAGCGAAACCAACCACTAGCAGGCCATAACACCCTCCCAATCGCGCTGTAAGTCCCTCTGAAAACCGCTTGGCACTTGAAACCGTATCCTCCCATTCTTGCACTTTTTTGGCAAAATCTTTACAGAATCATGCTTATCGTTCCATTTAGAAGCTTTCTGCATTATTTAATTGGGTTTATATGACCTGTAATGCCATACCCGAATCTAGGGTTCTTGTTTCTTGTTTTGGGCGTTTTAGTTTCAGGCAAAATCAATGCAAGTAATGGACATAGGCGTGTTCATGAGGTAGAGACGAGTACGACCATGGTCTTGGAACTAATTTCCATGGCCTGAAATTGATTTTAGGAGACACTTACGCATTTAGCTGCGGATGCAAATCCGCAGGTAAAAAAAACCAGGCCCAGCGAAGAAGATGATGACGTACCCCTCCCTTATTGGACGATTTGAATTTAGCGTGTTTTGTTTTTATATTTTCTGGCATTTACGTGTTTTCCAATATTATATTTAGTGTGTATTCCACTAACAAATAAAACACGTTGGCTGAGTGGTAGTGGAGCGTTTGCATTGGCCTGCAGGACCTGAGTTCGAATCCCATGTCCCCAATATATTTGTTGTATTTTGTTTCCAAGTGATCCAATACAAGCTCCTATGCGTGATGTACCATACTCGCTCATGCAATCAGTGGACAGATGGCCTCCAGGCCAAATCTGATGGCCCAGATGGGAGATCTACCATATGCCAAAGTCAATGTGCATGGGTGGAATCAGAAAGTCAACCAGGCTTGCAACGTTAATGGGCCTTGAAGATTGCAGATCTCACCCCCTGATCAAGCCCAAAACCCCCCTTTGAGTATTTCTAACTATTTCTTTTTTATTTTATTTATTTATATTGTTTATTTAATTATTTTCATTATTATTTTTAATCACCAACCAATTAATCTTTTTCTTAATAAAATATATAAAAAAACCAAAAAAACAATTTAGTTATTAAAATTAAATTCAACATTTTATTTTTGTAAATAAATACTAACTTAATTAATTTAGTTTAATTAGAGAATAACTTTTAATATTTTTGCAATAGTTAAAATTGATTTAGATAATTAGGTTTTATTAATATTGATTGATTTATTTTATTCCTTTAAATACTCAAAAATCCAATAAAATATTTTTTATTAATTAATTAATTTATTTATTCAATTGATAACTTAATTTAATTTCTTTTAATTCAAAAAATAACCAAAAAATGCTTTCTTTCAAAAAAGGGTCAAAACCCTAAAAAATGCGCCCGATTTAATTTTCTCGCACGCGATCCATTTTACCATATTGATGTAATTTTTTTCTCGGAATGTAATAGTTTAATAGGACCTTTACTATTTTTTATCGCTTTATTTACTTTCCGCATTTTAATTTCAAGGGTTGTTTTTGGCGATGTAAATACCCGACGCCTTGTAATAGTTTAGATTTAATTTCCGCAAATTTAATTTCCGCTACTTATAAACTGTTAGATGATTGATAATAGGGAATGCATGACAAGATCAAATGTTTAAACCTAAAATCAACGTAGATAACCATTGACATGTACAAAGACAAATTAACTGAAAATAACACACCCGCACATGCGTACTCTTAGGGTACACCTCGCTTGGTTGCCTTCGGACGTGGTCATTGAGTATAGGAAGTTTTAGAGGTCTCCCTCTTGTCCAAAGATCATAGTTGCCTCGAAACGGTTGCCTCGAAAAAATGATCTAAGACATTAGGGTTACCGCTAAGGCATCCTAACATTGCGTTAGTGACCGCACGTCCCTTAATCGAATTGACCCTTAAACTCCAACGGCGGTGCTACCTACTCATCAATAGTGGGATAGCATTGTCTAAAGGATATTAGCACAAATTGATTCCTTTTTCGAGTAGGTAGATGGTTCTTAAGTACTTGCTCCTTTCAAAACAAAATAAAACTTTTCGCACTTACACCTTTCAAACAAAAACTTCTTTCAAACCCACAAACACAAAGAAAATAAAAATTTTGAAAACACTTTGAGCAAGTACCTAAGAGCTCGTGGATAACCACGGATAGAAAGGGTGCTAACACCTTCCGTTTCTATAATCTACCCCCCGGACCCAAGAAACATCTCTAAAAAGGAAATTTTTTATGCTTTTTTCCTTTCCTTGTTGGATAAAATAAAAGACGGTGGCGACTCTTGCTTACCGCGACATTTTGCGAAAACAAACGCAAAACGCGAACCAGCATTCCAAAAATAGTCAGTTCTTTCCACCGTATCACAGAACTGGCGACTCTGCTGAGGAATATTAATAAGTGGGGTGTACCTTAGGATTAGATCATTGTGTTTTCAATTGTTTGCTCTGTATGCTTTATATTTGTGGGCTTGTATCGGAGTTACTATAGATCCTAACCCGGATCTGGGGGTACCCTTTAGGTAAGTAGCAATAAACTGTGAGGGAACTGTACAACATAGACCGATACGGTTGAAGCAGTAGCTATGTTGGTGTGACACTTTAGATTGTACCGATATCCCTTGTGTTGGAAAGAGGAGAATATGGGTCATCTAAGGGGTCATTAAGCACCAACTGACCTTAGAACCTTTAAATTGACCAACTTGGCCATAGAACAGTAGCAGCATGCTAGACTCATTGAGACTAAACTCTCGCGATGATTTCAGCCGCAAGAAAAGGTTTCAAAATTGGAATTATGACCGATTGAGGGTAGTCAGTGATATTGAGATCCTCTAGAACTCGGTTACTATTTTTAGGACAGGTTTAAACCAACTGAACTGAAAGAGGGTAGTACCTAAGCTCCTTGCCAGCCTGAAATCTAAGGGCTCTCTGTGTGACTTGTGTGCCTTTACCATGTTTGCTGTTTGTGGATACTTGTGGTGTGCTTTCTATCATGACATCATAACATTGCATACATCTTGCATTGGACTAACCTATTTCAAAGACAATAGGGATTCATCTTTGTTCTATTTTGTAGGTCATCATGATGCCTATGCGTAGGAATACCATCCGGATCAACTTTGTCCAGGTTCCCACTGTGCTTAAGGAATTGATTGCAAAGATGCCTGATACTACTTCCTTCCTCAGAAGACATGGGTATCTTCTCAGTTTGGTCACCTCCAAATTGGACGAGCAGATGATGAGTGTTTTGGTCCAATTCTATGATCTGCTATACCATTGCTTTACTTTCCAGGACTACCAGTTGGTTCCCACCCTAGAAGAGTTCTCTGATCTGCTCGTATCTCTATTCTGGAGCAGACCCCGTTTACTGGTTGGGAGAAGATTCTTAGGCCCGAAGAGATTGTTGCAGCCCTTCATTTGACAAAGGATGAGGTAATGACTAATTGGGAGACTAGAAGTGGAGCAAAGGGCTTTCTGACTAAGTTTTTGGTTGGTAAAGCTAACTATTTCTGGGATAGTCTAGACTTCAAGGCATTCGAGGATATTCTGGCTCTTCTGGTATATGGCTTGGTATTGTTTCCGAACTCCGACTCTTTTGTTGATGTGAATGCGGTGAAAATCTTCATCTCTCATAATCCTGTGCCCACTCTCTTGGGTGACATCCTTCATCAGCTTTATGCTCGTACGGCCCGAAAGCGGGGAACCTTGATGTGCTGTGCTCCTTTATTGGCGAGGTGGTTTATTTCACACCTCCCTAAGTCAGTGCTGAAGAACAAACAAGGCATGGGCTGGGCTTATAGGGTTATGTCTCTCTCTCATAATGACATTATCTGGACTCTCAAGGGTATGAACGAGGTGGCTATCATTGATCGCTGTGGGGAGTACCCCAATGTTCCATTAATAGGAACCCATGGAGGAATTTCTTACAACTCGTGCTTGGCCTTACGTCAGTTTGGGCGTGCCAGAAGAGAAGGACCTCATGAGATGCTAATGCCTAGTATTATCTTTGATTTTCAAGGGGATAGCGACGAGCAACGCCGCAGATTCATAAGGGCTTGGGATAGAGTGCACAGATCTGATCCACATGAGCTGGGTCCAAAGACTTCTCTACCGATGGAGCCATATCTCATATGGGGCCGTATCCGTGCCCAAAAGCTGGGTATGCCATATGAAGCCGTCCGGCCTATCATTGTTGAAATTGCTAATGAAGAAGGGGTTCTTCCAACCATCCTCCATCCTTACATGCCCACTGACATTGGGGCACTGAAAAGGTCTTGGATGCAACTGAGAGAAGAACGGGATGCTTACCGAGAAAAGTTCAACAAGCAAGAACAGAAGATCCAGAGGTTGACTAGGCAGCTGGAGAACGAGCGGATACTCAATGACTATGTCCGCACCGACAAGAAGAGACTATGGGAGAACTGATTGTCCTTTGATTATTTCCTTTCCAGTTCAGTATTTCCATTCTTGTAATGCCTTAAGGGTAATCATTTGAACAATTTGAATTCCAAAGTTTATCTAATAAAGTGTGTTTCTTTTCTTGTTTACAAATTTGAATCTCCCGTTTGTCTTTGAAATCATAATCATACACATTTCATCCCATGCACTTCATAACAGGTACCCATTACAGGTCTCTTATCTTCTTCGTTGTTTATTTTAGCACTCATCATGTCTGCTGAACCTTCAACTGAGCAAGCCATCAAGGCCCTCCAGGCCCAGAATGCACAATTCCAAGAGTTGTTCATGAATCTAGCTAAGGATCAGCGTGACCTGAAGACCCTTATTCTGAAAGAGAAAAAGAAGAAGAAGAAGAGGACAGTCCTGATTAACACCGGTCACAGGTTTGGAAATAGGCTACGGGATAAAGTTGATCTGACCACCTCATATGGAGGGAAAGATAGTCAAGAGGAAAGGAGGGCTCCTAGCCCTGTGGTCTCCGACAACGAGACGGACTTCGACAAAGACCAGTATCCTCCGACCGAGGATAGATACAAACAACTGGAAGACCGGTTGAGTGCTATGGAAGTTCAGAAAGTTCCTGGTCTGGACTTTGGTGATCTAGGTTTATCATCTGGGGTGGTAATTCCCCACAAGATCAAGGCACCAGCCTTTTCTAAATATGACGAAGTTTCTTGTCCGAAGCTGCACCTCCGGTCATATGTAAGGAAGATTCAGCCATACACCGCTGATAAGAACCTATGGATCCATTTCTTTTAAGACAGTCTCTCAGGGACTCAACTTGAATGCTTCTATCAGTTAGACGGAGCCAGTATCCGCAGTTGGGAAGATCTGGCTACTGCTTTCTACAGGCAGTATCAATACAACTCCGACCTTGCTTCCACGCGTACCCAACTCCAGGGTATGTCAATGGGAACGGGTGAAGGATTCAAAGATTATGCTCAGAAGTGGAGGGACCTCGCCGGAAGAGTACAACCACCTTTGGCTGATTGGGAGCTTGTGGATATGTTTCTGGGGACCTTGTCCGGTCCATTTTTCAACCACCTGATTGGAAGCTCTTCATCTGGGTTTACAGAGCTAATTATGACCGGTGAGAGGATTGAGGCTGGTATTAAGGCTGGTAAGATACAAAAGGGTGCTTCATCGAGCATCGAGAAGAATCCTTTTAAGAAAGAGTCCAGTGATGTCTACAGTTTGAAAAGACAGAATAGACCTGAACACCGCCAAGCTGTTAATGCGGTTGTTATTTCAAAAATCGCTGGTGCTCCTTAGCATAACAATCAACAAAAGGACGAGAGACCTCGAAGGCAATTCACCCATCTCAACATGACCTTATCTCAGATTCTTCTGCAGTTGCTGAAGACCAATCTGGTGATTCCAAGAGAAGCCCCGAAGAATCCAAATACAACATCACCGAAGTATAACCCTAATGCCCGCTGTTCTTATCACTCTGATAGCCCGGGGCATAATACAGATGATTGTTGGACTTTGAAGAATAAGATACATGACTTAATTGATGCTAAGGAGATTGAGTTCGAGGCGTCTGAAAGACCTAATGTTGTGACCGCTCCTATGCCCAAGCATGGAGTAAATGCTATAGATGAAGACTTGTTTATGGTTTCTGTGAATTACATTGTTACCCCTTTGTTGACTGTGAAGAAGAACCTTTTGCTAGCCGGTTTATTTCCGGGCTGTGATGAAGGTTGCTGTATGTGTTCTGTTCTACCTACCGGTTGCCATCTTTTGAAGTCAGGTGTCCAACGCCTGATGGATAGTAAAGAAATTCTGTTTGAGAAGATTGTTGTTCCCTTAGTTCATACTGAAGAAGTTGCCATTATCACCATCTTCGACAATTCTTCCAAGGCTCCCTCGAGGAAGCCTGTTAGAATTATATCTGTTCCAAGGATCGCACCTGTGATCATCACTGTTTCGGGGCCCATCTCCTATACCTCCGATAAAGCTGTCCCTTGGCACTATGGGGTTGATGTTTAATTTCATGGAGTTAAGCAAGAGTTGGATGCTGATACTGACGTCAGCAATATTGTCGGACCTGCTAAAGTCACCCGCAGTGGAAGACTTTTCTCACCTGATATCTCTCCACCAACTGCCCGAAAACCTGTTGTTATCACACCTTCCAGTGTACCTTCTACCATTCCTGTTCAAATTCCTATTCTTACCCCTGTCGTCGAGTCATCTGACACTCGGGGCAAAGGGATCACCAGTGAGCCTGCCCAGACGGAGGCACCAAAGACAATTACCGTTGAAGCTTCTAAGCAAGAGATGGAAGAGATCTTGAAGATTATCAAAAAGAGTGACTACAATGTAGTTGAACAGCTGGGGCAAACCCCGTCCAAGATTTCTATGTTGTCACTGTTGCTATGCTCAGAAGCCCATGCCAAGGCTCTGATTACTTTCTTGAAGACTGCCCATGTACCACAAGAGACATCAGTTGATCAGTTTACATATTGCGTGGACAATTTGACTGCTGATAATGGGTTGGGTTTCTCTGACACCGACTTAACTGCTAAGGGGAAGAATCACAACAATGCCCTGCATGTCTCCATTGAATGCAGGGGCACTACTCTTTCTCATGTATTAGTGGATATTGGTTCCTCATTGAACGTCTTGCCTAAGAAAGCTCTAGACCGGTTGGACTGTGAAGGGTTGGAGCTAAAACCAAGCAACATTGTCGTCAGGGCCTTTGATGGGTCTAAAAGAATGGTGCACGAAGAAGTTGATATCCCGATTAAGGTTGGTTCTTAGGTTTTCAATTCTACGTTCTATGTGATGGACATTCGGCCATCTTATTGTTAGTTGCTGGGTCGTCTGTGGATCCACAAAGCTGGGGCCGTAACCTCAACGCTCCACCAGAAGCTGAAGTACCCAGTGAAATGGAAGATTGTGACAGTGCAAGGAGAGGAAAAGTACATGGTGAGCCACCTCAACTCTTTCCGATATGTAGAGATGGATGGGGAATTCATTGAGAACCCATTTCAACATTTTGAAGAGGTTCCCCAGACACTCGCGTCAGCTGAGACTATTGTTGAAGATTCTCCTATGAAGATGGCTTCCTTTAAGGATGGTCGATGTTGTACCCCAAAATTTTCTCTCCCATTTCCTCAACATTTTCTCATCACAAGACCCTTGAAGATCAAGATCCAGTTAGGGTTTCCTCTGCTCAAGACTTCTCCTTGCACTGTTGACCCAAATTAGGGTTTGTGATTGCACAAAGATATTTTGACCTAAAATGCCTAGGATTACTTTCATGCTTCATGTTGGACTCCCAAGTTTATCCATACCAAGTTTCAAGTCTTGATTCCAAATTTTTCCCAGTCAATTGGACAGTTGACCTAGAAATCAACTGTATTGGGGAAAAACTCAACTGTGGCCAATTGACAGTCAAATCTCATGAAAATTGACCCACATCAACATTATGAACTCATATGGACCATTTGATCAAGTTTGGATCACAATTCCACAAGAAATTTGATCAGATCATCAAAAGGGCAAAATGGTCATTTTTAGGGTTTTGACTGCACAAAGGCAATTTTTGACTGTTTGACCTACCCAATGGCAAACCAAGCTCACATATGGGCTCAAGGACCCCATGGAATTATCTTGACATGCTCAACAAGTTCAAAAGATCCCAAATACACAAGATTGACAGTTGAATTTCTCAGTCAATTGATCAATTTTGACTGTATACTGAAAAGTCAAACTTTGACTTTTTGATCAAAATCAAGGTTCAAGATTCATTTTTCATCAAAATATGCCAAATCATAAAACTTTTCCATCAAGAAATCAAAAAATGCAAATTAGGGTTTGAAATGGAGATTTTTCATAACTTAGAATTTTTCTAAGTTATGAAAAAACCTAATTTTTTCCTAACTTTGCCCCACTTTCTCACCAAGATTCATTTGGATTCAAGCAAAAGTCAAAACATGAAAGTTGTAGCCTATTACATAATATACAACTTTGATTCACAAAGTTTTCCCAAAAGAGGCTTGTATCTCAAGTTACAATATTTGGAACAAGGGTGCCAAACCATTCTTGACTTAGTGAAATTTTGACCTTTTTAGGCAAGATTTTTACCTAACTTCAAGACCTTTTTTCACATACTTCCACTTGGAATTTAAATTTGCACTTCAAAGATGGATTGTAGTAAATATTCCAAGCTTTCCAAAATGTCCAAGAACTCATCAAACAACCTCTTCACTTGAGAGAATCGAATTTTGCAATATGGCAAAAAGTCACTTTTGTTCTTGACCAAGACATGTTCATACACATTGCCATTTTCAAGTCAACTTGGTTTATGCTACATTACAGGCCTCTAAACCATCCAACACTCAATAATTTAATGCATACTCATTGTGCCAAAGCCTTATTTTGTGTATCCAAGCATTGTATGCAAGATTAGGCCATAAATGGAAAAAGTGAAATAACCATTTTTGCAAAAGCAAACTTTATGTCATAATGCAAATCCAAGAAGTACAGATAAAATCCCCTTGGCACAAGTTTAGGGACTAATCACACTGATCAATGCCAAGGCTTGCAGCATGTTTAGGGGTCCTCTACCTGTCTAGAACACAACTTGACCATTGCTTGCTAAAAGTTCAAGAAACACATCATAACATATACAAACTTTCATCTCAGCACAAGCAAGCCTAAGAAAAGTTATCAAACATATCCTAAACATCAAACACAAGCTAGAACACGAGCCAACCATCCCTAACACCCTCTCATTCCCAGAATCACCTTCAAACTGCCCAAACAGAGTAACCTCTGCAGATTGAGTTCCAACTCTCATCCCTTTCATGCTTTCTTGCTAAAAGCTCATCAAACACATTCCCTAGCATCACTTGAAGCTAACCAAAACATAAAACACGACCTGTAACTCCTCTAACCAGTTCCACCATTTTCACTTTCTTTTTTTGCAGTTGAAGGTCCATAGCTCGATTCAAGTTGTTTCAAAGCAAAGTAAGCATTGGAATAGCATCACTACACTTCAGGCAAGCTGTACAGATCATCATCTTGCCCTGAAAGCTCCCCCATTGCCAGATAGAACTTCAACTGAACAGGTATCTTCTTGAACTTCTAACTCTTAGTGTAGGCATCATTAGCTCTAAGTTTGTGAATAAGAAGTGTTGTACTCATGCCCCTGAATCTGTACATGCTTTTACTTTTCATTTATTTTGCCTGAGCTATGAGAATTTAAGGTCTGAATATGGAAGAAAAGTTAAGTCAAGATTTGGGAATGTTAAAATTCTCTCTCATTTATGAGTGTTAGGATGAGTTCTTTACATATTTAGAATCGTGATTCAATGCTTAACATTTCTTATGTTGAAAGTTTGTGCAAAAAGTCAAAGAATCCAGATGTTTGAACTTGAGTACAGGCGCGCGTTTTTGACATCTTTCTGTCCAAAGGTTGAAGAAGAAGCCACATGGGCTAGGCCTGCTTTTGCATTTCTTTTTGCACCATACATTTACTTCTGAACCCCCTAAGCCCATTTTGTTCATTTTATTGATTTTTTGACTTTTCTTTTTTTGGTTTGACTTATTTATTTTTCCTCATAATATAAAAAATATAAAAATAATTTTTTACACCATTTTTGAATTTATTAGGTATTTGTTTGTTTAGATTAGTTTTTATACATAAATAAATAAATAGATACACTTTTATTAAAAAAAAATACTAAAATATACAAATACACTTTTATTTTCATTTTTATTTTGTTTTACCTTCTGAAAATATTTTATGTAAAAAATACTTTTTTTTAAAAATATTAAATATTATTATTTTGTATATATAATACACATTTAGAAAATAATACATACATATATATATATATATATATATATATATATATATATATATATATATATATATATATATATATATATATATATATATATATATTTATTTATTAATATATTTAGATTAAATATGAACACTTTTATTTTTCTTATTAATATTAAATATATAAAAAATACCTTGTGACAAATATACTTCATTTTTATTTTTGTATATAATAAATAAATATTATACATATTAAATAATTAATACATTTTATTTAAGAAATTAGGGTTTTGCCCTAAACATAAAAAACTCCAAAAAATAATACTTTTATTTTTTGTTTATTTTGACATATAAAAATACTTTTTTCCATACATACAAAAACCATTTTTGCATCTTACATATTTATTCTTATTTCATTTAATTTGTGCAAATAAATATCTTGTAAATAATTCAAATATTGATGTAATAGTTAGGTTTAAATTCCTTGTCAAAAATCCCCATTTGAACATTTGTACCCCCCCTTCCCATATATTGTGTTGTAATAGTTTAGTAAATTTATTTTTCGCACTTTATTGCTTTCTAATTATACCATGTTAGAATTAGGGTTTGTATGCGAAAAAACAACGAAAATAGTTTGACCTAATTTCAAGATAAACAAGCATGAAAATGGACACACAAATCACACTTGCACCCCCTAGGGTATTCCACTTGTTGCCTTCAATAAATGGGCCATATTGCATGTTAGGTCTCTTTGGGCAAAACAAACAATCAAATGATCATAGTCCCACGATGACGCTTTCAAAATGTTGCCTAAACAAATGATCAAGTCCCTTAAGGAAAATTGCCCAAAGATACTTGGCACCATTGCAATTATGGTTTAAACGATGACCCGCGCCCGTCCCTTTCACATCCTAACATGATATTGTCCACCAAATACAATGGTGGAACAAACTTGTTAAAAGGGTTAAAACATAGCAATAAACTTTGAGAAATTTAGGAGTAGATAACCTCTTAGTTACTTGAATCAAACTTGCAAAAACAAAACACTTGCCTATTTTCTAAAACCAAACCTCACAACACTTTCAAAAGAAACTTTCAAAAAACAAATGAAAACCTTTTCAAAAGACATACATCTTTGTATACATCCCAACATGGATCATTACAAAGGTTGCCACCACATTGGCTTCTTTTCAAAACATTTTCAAACTCACACACACCCAAGCACCATTTCAAACAATTGAAAACAAAAGGCAAGTGATCTAAGCAAGTAACTAAGAGCCCATGGATAACCATGGATAGAAAGGGTGCTAATACCTTCCCTTTCTATAATCTACTCCCCGAACCCAAGAAAACATCTCAAAGGTTTTTGCTGTGCTTTTTAAACCTTTCCTTAGGATAAAATAAAAAGTCGATGGCGACTCTTGCTCAACCGAAACATTTGCGAAAACAAACACAAAACTCATAGTCAGTTCTCCCACCGTATCACAGAACTGGCGACTCTGATGGGGACAAAATTTAAAAGTGGAGTAACCTTAGGGCTTAGATCATCTTTGTTTTCAATTGTTTGCCTTGTTTGCTTTTATATTTGTGGGTTTTTGCATCGGAGTTTCATAGATCCTAACCCGGATCTGGGGAATACCCTTTTTAGGTAGCATAATCTGTGAGGGACCTGTCCGGCGTAGACCTACATGGGTGAAGCAGTGGCTACGTTGGTGTGGCACCTTGGTCTGTACCTATATCCCTTGTGTTGCAATAAGGAGAATATAGGTCTTCTAAGGAGTCATTAAACACCAACCGACCTTAGAACCTTAAATTAACCAAACTTGGCCATTAGAACAGTAGCAGTATGCTACACTCATTGAGGCTAAACTCTCGCGATGGTTCTGGCCGCAAGAAAAGATTGCGATGCTGGAGTTATGACCGATTGAGGGTAGTCAATGATTTGAGATCCTCTAGAACCCGGTTACTTTTGATAGGACAGGTTTTAACCAACGAAACCAAAAGAGGGTAATACCTAAACTTCATGCTGGCCTGAAACCTAAGGGTTGTCTTGTGTGACGTGTGTGCCTTATCATGTTTGCCTATGTGAATACTTGTGGTGTGCTTCATCATAGCATCATGCCATCATACCATTGCATGCATCCTGTATAAAGGACTAACCCATTTCAAAGACAAAAAAGTTTCATCTTTGCTCTGTTTTGTAGGACATCATGATGCCCGTGCGTAGGAATACTATCCGACTCAACTTTGTTCAACCACTAACTTTGCTCAAGGATTTGGTTGGTAGGATTCCAAACACTTCTTCCTTCATCAACAGGCATGGTTCTCTCCTTGGCTTGATCACTGCAAAATGGGACCAACAACTGATAAGTGTTCTGACCCAGTTTTATGACCCCCTGTATCATTGTTTCACCTTTCAAGACTTCCAGCTGGTTCCTACCCTAGAAGAATTCTCTTATTTGCTTGGGATCCCTATCTTGGAGCAAACTCCTTTCACTGGTTTGGAAAAGATTCCTAGGCCTGAAGAGATTGCTGCAATTCTCCCCTTGACCAAAGAAGAGGTATTGGCTAACTGGGAAACTAGAAGTGGAGTTAAGGGCTTTTTGGTCAAATTTCTGGTTGGCAAGGCTAATGATTTCTGGAATGACTTGGACTTCAAGGCGTACGAAGATATTCTGGCTCTTTTGATCTATGGTCTGATTTTGTTTCCCAACCCTGACACCTTTATCAGTATCCATGCCATAAGGATCTTCATGTCTCGGAATCCTTTACCCACTCTTTTGGGTGATATCCTGCAACAACTCTATGCTCGTACTGCCCGAAAACGGGGAACTCCGTGGTGTTGTTCTCCTTTGCTAGTGAGGTGGTTTATTTCGCACCTTCCTAAGTTCGTGCTGAAGAATGAAGAAGGAAAGGGTTGGGCTCGGAGGTTAATGTCTCTCACTGATAATGACATCACTTAGACTCTCAGAGGTTTGGATGAGGTAGTTGTTATCGATCGTTGCGGAGAATACCCTAATGTACCTTTGATTGGTATCTAAGGAGGAATCTCTTATAATCCATGCTTAGCTCTCCGCCAGTTTGGAAGAGCCAGAAGAGTAGGGCCTCATGAAATGTTGGTTCCTCACTTCCATTTTGAGTTTCAGGCAGACAGTGACAAACTACACCATGGATTCATTAAAGCTTGGGACAGAATTCACAAAGCTGACCCACATGAGTTGGGACCAAAGACTTCTCTACCATTGGAACCCTATTGCAAATGGGTCTGCATCCGTGCTCAGAAGTTAGGTATGTCGTACGAAGCTGTCAGACCTATCATTCTTGAATCTCCTGATGAAGATGGGGTTCCTCCAACTGTCCTCCCTCCTCAGATACCCATTGATTTTGACACAATGAAAATATCTTGGGCGCAGCTAAAGGAAGAACGGGATTTTTATTGGGAAAAGTTCAATGAACAGGAGCGGAAGATCCAGAGGCTGACTAAGCAATTGGAGGAGGAGCGGGTTCTGAATAACTACATCAACACTGAGAAGAGGAGGCCATGGGAGCACTGATGGGCTTTGGATATTTCCTTTTATAGCTTTTATTTCCTTTCCAGTATTTTTCATTCCTGTAATGCCTAAGGGCAAGTTGTTGAACAATTAAAATTTTAATATAATGAAGGGTGTTTCCCTTTTGTCTACAAAGTTGAATCTTGTTTGTCTTTGAAAACATGAAACATACGCATCTCATTGCACCATATGCATAGCAGGTACCTTTTTTCACAGGTTGCTTAATCTTCTTCGCTGTTTATTTGAACAGTCATCATGAATCCAAACTCATCCAGTGAGCAAGCAATCAAGGCCCTTCAGGCCCAAAGTGCCCAGTTTCAAGAAATGGTCCTGAGCCTGGCCCAAGGTCAGCAAGAGTTGAAGACCCTACTCCTGAAGAAGAAGAAGAAAAAGAGGACTGCGTTATTCAATACCGGACGCAGGTTTGGGAACACACTCCACAATGAAGCTGATCCAACTACTTCTTCTGCTGAGAAAAACAGTCCCCAAGGGGGAGGAGCTCCTAGTCCTGCAGTCTCTGACAACGAGACGGACTACAATGACGAACAATACCCACCTACTGCTGACAGATACAAGCAATTGGAAGACCGCTTGAGCGCCATGGAGATTCAGAATGTACCGGGGCTGGATTTCGGAGATTTGGGGTTATCTTCTGGGGTAGTAATCCCACAAAGTTTAAGGCGCCTGCCTTTGCCAAATATGACGGGGCTTCCTGTCCAAAGCTGCATCTAAGGTCGTACGTAAGGAAGATCCAACCTTACACGGCGGATAAGAACCTTTGGATTCACTTCTTCCAAGATAGCCTTTCGGAGTCACAGCTTGAATGGTTCTACCAACTAGATGGAACTAGTGTCCGACACTGGGAAGATTTGGCAACCACATTCTATAGAAAATATCAATACAATTCTGATCTCGCTCCTACGCGTACCCAACTTCAGGGTATGTCTCTAGGAACGGGCGAAGGGTTCAAAGAATATGCACAAAAATGGAGAGATTTGGCTGGCAGGGTGCAGCCTCCTTTGACTGATCGTGAGCTGGTTGATATGTTCCTAGGGACTTTGTCTGGTCCATTTTTCAATCATTTGGTTGGTAACTCCTCCGCTGGGTTTACAGATTTGATTCTGACAGGAGAAAGAATTGAAGCTGGCATCAGGTCAGGAAAGATACAAAAAGCTGCCTCCCCAAGTACTGAGAAGAGGCCTTTCAAGAAAGAAGCAAGTGCCGTCTATGGTCCTAGAAGACAAGTCAAGCCAGAAAGTCGCCAAGCCGTCAATGCTTTGGTCATTTCAAAACCTGTTGCTGCTCCCCAGCAGTACAATCAACAAAGAGGTGAAAGGCCCAAGAGGCAGTATACTAGGTTGAGTATGACCTTGTCACAAATTTTACCGCAACTGTTATCAACCAACTTGGTGACCATCAAAGAAGCTCCTAAGGTCGTTAATACTGCATCTCCTAAGTATAACCCAAATGCCCGTTGTGCTTATCATTCCGATAGCCCCGGGCATACTACTGATGATTGCTGGGCCTTGAGAAACAAAGTGCAAGATCTTATTGACGCAAAGGAAATTCAATTTGAGGCGCCTGAGAGGCCAAATGTTGTAACTGCTCCTATGCCCCAGCATAGAGTAAATGCCATTGAGGAAGAGTTGTATGTTGTTTCAGTGAATGATGTTGCTACCCCTCTTTTGACTGTTAAGAGGAACTTACTACTAGCCGGTTTATTTCCGGGTTGTAGCAAGGGTTGCCTCCTGTGTGCTGTTATCCCTACCGGTTGTCCGCTGCTGAAATCAGGCATCCAAAGCCTGATGGATAGCAAAGAAATTCTGTTCAAAAAAACTGATGTTCCGTTTGTTTCTGCTGAAGAAATATCTGTTGTCACAATTTACAATCCTACCAAAGCTCCCCCGAGGAAGCCAGTCCAAATTATGTATGTTGCACCCATCACTATTACTGTCCCGGGGCCTCTCCCATATGAGTCTGATAAAGCGGTCCCATGGCATTATGGGGCCGACGTGTATGTGCTTGGAGTGAAGCAGGAGTTCAACACCAATACCAGTATCAGTAACATCACTGGTCCCGCCAAGATTACTCGTAGTGGCAGGCTTTTCTCGCCTGACATTGCACCGCCAGTTATCCGAAAGCCTCTTATCATCACACCCGCAAGTGTGCATGTTCAAATTCAAGTTCCCGTGCCTACTACTGCCGCCGAGTCCTCTGATACTCGGGGCAAAGAAGTTGCTATCGATTTTCCTGCCAGGACGGAGGCATCAAAAAAGACTGATGTGGAAGCCTCCCAACAAGAAATGGAGGAAATCCTTAAAATCATTAAAAAGAGTGACTTCAATATTGTTGAACAGTTGGGGCATACCCCCTCCAAAATCTCTATGCTATCATTGCTGCTATGCTCAGAGGCCCATGCAAAAGCCCTGATTTCATTTCTGAAAACGGCCCATGTGCCGCAAGAGACCTCCGCGGATCAATTCACCGACTGTGTAGCTAATTTGACAGCTGACAATGGTTTGGGGTTCTCAGATGCTGACCTTACCGCCAAAGGGAAAAATCACAATGATGCCCTGCACGTCTCTATAGAGTGCAAGGGCACTACTCTCGCGCACGTGTTGGTGGATACCGGTTCTTCCCTGAATGTTCTGCCCAAGAAGGCATTGGATCGCTTGGATTGTGAGGGCCTGGAATTGAAACCTAGTAACATCATTGTTAGAGCCTTCGACGGTTCTAAGAGGATGGTGCACGGTGAAGTAGACATTCCTATTCGTGTGGGTTCCCAAGTCTTTGACTCAACGTTCTATGTAATGGATATTCGTCCATCTTATTCCTGCTTGTTGGGTCAACCTTGGATTCACAAGGCTGGGGCAGTAACATCCACTCTACACCAAAAGCTCAAATACCCTGTCAAAGGGAAGATTGTTACTGTGCAGGGTGAGGAGGAATACATGGTTAGTCACTTGAATTCATTCCGATATATCGAGATGGACGGGGATTTTATTGAAACCCCCTTTCAGCATTTTGAGGAGGTTCCTCCAACTTTGGCATCAGCTGAAACAGTGGTTGAAGAAGACTTTCCGTTTAAGATGGCGTCCTTGAAAGATGCCCGGGCTGTAATCGAGAAAGGCAATTATGCAAATTGGGGTCAGCTTCCTGACTTCACTCAAAAGAACGACAAGTTTGGGTTGGGCTTTACTGCAGAGGCTCAGAGGGCTGTGCGCAAGGACAAGATCAGAAAGGCTCCAGTGTTTATCACCAGTCCAAGGGTGAATGCTATCGAGGAGGATGTGGAGGAAGCAGAGTTTGATAGTTGGATCTATCCAACCACCAGCAACGGACCAAGCAACTGGACGACAAAGGATTTTACACCTATCACATTTGTCACGCAGTAATTAATTCTTTTGATTTCCAATTTGTAACAAACAAATATGTTAAAACTTTTTTGGCTCGGTGTCCTACCCGGGGCATCGTAGCTCCATTTGTGAGGGCTTTTTGTATGACATTTCCATATATCATAAATCAAAACATTGGACGTTTGTTGCATTTCAAATCTTGTTCTCTTTTTCTTTCTGTGTTATATATTGCAAAACAGCTATATTTACACACACTCACTCATACAAGTTTCAATCCACTCTGGATCTCACTGGTAACAGCTCTGCTACCACCAGTTATGACTTCGAGAATCCGATCAACTTGGCCGAAGACGAAGGTGAAGATGATTGCGAAGTACCTGGTGAACTCGCAAGACTGCTACTCCAAGAAGAGAGGGCTATTCAACCACATGAAGAGCCGGTGGAAATAGTTAACCTGGGTACTGAGACAGATAGGAAAGAGGTCAAGATTGGTGCCAATCTAGAGCTCGGCGTGAAGCAACGATTGATCCAGATGCTACATGATTACATGGAGATATTTGCTTGGTCCTACGAGGACATGCCTGGTTTGGATGCCGACATTGTAGTTCATCACCTGCCAACCAAGAAAGACTGCCCTCCGGTAAAGCAAAAGGTCCGCCGTATGCGCCCAGAGATGTCTGAAAAGATCAAGGCTGAGGTTATGAAGCAATTCAATGCCGGTTTTCTAGCAGTAACTTCTTATCCTCAATGGGTTGCCAATGTGGTGCCGGTGCCGAAGAAGAACGGTAAAGTCAGGATGTGTGTCGACTACAGGGATCTAAACAGGGCAAGCCCCAAGGATGACTTCCCCTTACCTCACATCGACTTTCTTGTTGACAATACTGCTCAACACAAGGTGTTCTCCTTCATGGATGGTTTTTCAGGGTATAATCAGATTAAGATGGCTCCGGAAGATATGGAAAAGACTACCTTTGTGACTCAGTGGGGCACCTTCTGCTACAAGGTCATGCCGTTCGGGTTGAAAAATGCTGGGGCAACCTATCAACGTGCCATGGTTGCTTTATTTCATGATATGATCCATCATGAGATTGAGGTATATGTTGATGACATGATTGCGAGGTCTCAAACTGAGGAGGAGCACCTTGATCATCTGAGGAAGCTGTTTGACCGACTGAAGTTATACAAGCTGAGGTTGAACCCAAACAAATGCACCTTTGGGGTGAGGTCCGGAAAATTGCTAGGTTTCATTGTAAGTGATAAAGGTATTCATGTGGATCCTGCCAAGGTAAAAGCCATACAAGAGATGCCAACTCCAAAGACAGAGAAAGAAGTCAGAGGCTTTCTGGGACGACTGAATTACATAGCCCGTTTCATCTTACATCTAACTGCTACCTGTGAGCCAATCTTCAAATTGCTGAAGAAAGATCAAGTAGTGCGTTGGAACGATGAATGTCAGGCTGCTTTTGAAAAGATAAAAGAGTACCTCCAAGAGCCACCCATTCTTATGCCACCAGTGGAAGGAAGACCTCTGATACTATACTTGACAGTACTTGACAATTCAATGGGGTGTGTGCTGGGGCAGCATGACGAGTCTGGCCGAAAAGAGCACGCTATTTATTACTTGAGCAAAAAGTTTACCGACTGTGAGTCTCGTTACTCACTGCTTGAGAAAACTTGTTGCGCTCTGGTATGGGCTGCTCGCCGACTGAGACAGTATATGCTGACTCACACTACTCTTTTGATTTCAAAGATGGATCCCATCAAGTACATATTCGAAAAGCCTGCTCTGTCTGGAAGAATAGCGAGATGGCAAATGATCTTGACAGAATATGATATCCAGTATACAACTCAGAAAGCAATTAAAGGAAGTGTACTGGCATATCATTTGGCACACCAACCTGTGAACGATTACCAATCATTGAACTTTGATTTTCCAGTCGAAGATATCATGGTGGTAACTGACTGTGAAGTACCTGGACTGGATGAAGGACCTGAGGAAGGATCCCGATGGTCTATGAATTTTGACGGAGCCTCCAATGCTTTGGGTAACGGCGTCGGCGCTGTAATCATATCTCCCAAAGGAACTCATACTCCACTCACCGCCCGATTATGTTTCAACTGCACCAACAACATGGCAGAATATGAGGCATGTATCATGGGTTTGCAGGCTGCAATCGACTTAAGGATCAAATTTATGAGTGTCTTCGGAGATTCCGCTCTCGTGATCAATCAGATCAAAGGCGAGTGGGATGCGAAACACCCAAATCTTATTCCTTACAAGGAGTATGTGTTGACCTTGCTTCCCCACTTTGAAGAGATAACTTTTGAGCACTTCCCAAGAGAGGAGAATTAGCTAGCAGACGCACTAGCTACGATGTCTTCAATGTTCAAAGTTAAATGGGACAATGAGGCTCCCCGGATCGTTATCTGGAAGTTGGACGAACCGGCATACTGCTGCGATCTTGAGGCCGAAAAGGTGACTGAAAAACTCTGGTATCATGAGGTGAAGAGGTATTTGGAAGCTCAGGAATACCCTGAAGGTGCATCTGTCAATGACAAGAAGTTCATGAGAAGGTTTGCGGAAAAATTCTTCCTCAGCAACGGCATTGTCTACAAACGGAATCATGATTCAACTCTATTGCGTTGTGTGGATAAGGCTGAGGCAGAGAAGATCATGATAGAACTGCATGAAGGTACATTCGGAACACAATCCAGTGGACACACCATGGCAAAGAAAATCCTACGGGAAGGATATTTCTGGTCCACAATGGAAGCCGATTGTTACCAACACTCTCGAACTTGTCACAAATTCCATATCTATGCTGACAAGGTGCACATCCCTCCGGTTCCTCTGAACGTCCTGATGGCACCTTGGCCTTTTGCAATGTGGGGCATTGATATGATCGGTGAGATCCGACCGACGGCATCCAATGGGCATCACTTCATCTTGGTGGCGATCGATTATTTTACGAAGTGGGTTGAGGCAGCTTCCTACGCAATGGTAACCAAGAGCGTCGTGGCACGTTTCATCCGGCATAACCTGATCTGTCGGTACGGCGTCCCAGAAAGAATCATTACAGACAATGGTACCAATCTTAACAACAAGATGATCACTGAGTTCTGCGAGCAATTCAAAATACAGCACCATAACTCTTCTCCTTACCGGCCGAAGATGAATGGAGCTGTAGAAGCAGCTAATAAGAATATCAAGAAAATTGTGCAGAAGATGACAGTGACCTATAAAGATTGGCACAAAATGTTACCGTTTGCTCTTCATGGGTACCGTACCTCAGCAAGGACGTCAACCGGGGCAACTCCTTTCTCCTTGGTCTATGGCATGGAGGCAGTCTTGCCAATTGAGGTCCAGATACCCTCTCTCCGGATAATGAAGGATGCAGATTTGAGTGAAGATGACTGGATCCAGACTCGACTTGATCAATTAAACCTGATTGACGAAAAGAGGCTCACCGCTATCTGTCATGGTCAGACGTATCAAAAACAGATGATCAGGGCATTTAACAAGAAAGTCAGACCACAAGAGTATCAAGTTGGGGACCTGGTAATCAAACGCATCATCCTTCCTCAAAGTGATCCCCGGGGCAAATGGACCCCTACATACGAAGGGCCATTTGTGGTTAAACATGTGTTCTCAGGAGGAGCCATGATCCTAACCACCATGGATGGTGACGACCTTCCTCACCCCGCCAATGCAGACATAGTGAAAAGATACTACGCATGAATAAAAGACCCGCTAGGTTGACATACCTAGGCAAAAATAAGGGCTTCCCGGCGAACCAAAAGGGTTCGGGAAAAAATAAGGGATGAAATAAAAAAAAATTTGTACACCCGGCAAATCGAAAACCTGAAAAGGCGGCTTGGGCAAAAATGGGTATCCCGGTGGACTGAAAACCCGAAAGGGCGGTCCAGGCAAAAGTTAGGGATAAAGTGTAACACTATGTCTCATTGGATCACCCTGCATCCAGAATTCGGCATCAACTATCTGGCTCAGACTTCGGCATCGACCAATCAGCTTCATCTTCAACTAGGCAGCAAAGTGATGAGACGCTTGAAGACATAAAGGCGATAGCAGAGTTGGAACCCAGTGGTAATATTGTGCACATAGCTGTTCTGTTCCCTTTTTCAAAATTGTAAATTCTATGTTATTCGGCGGCATTCTCTTACTAGGATGTCAGCCTCTTGTACAAAAACGCCTATTCACAGGCAAATTTCAAAATCAATACAAATTCATTTTCCCATACAAATTGCCAATTGTTTTTCCTTTTTTTTTTGTCTTGCGAAGAACGTCCAATGTTCATTTTTGATATATGCATTTGACATTAAATTGCTGATTCACAAATATTTGCATATGAAACAAAAGACTAATTACATATGACATCAGAAACAGAGGGCAATGTGAAGTTGTCTGATGCAGTCTGGTTGCTTTGTCCGCCAAGGTACCAAGGTAGATCTAACTGAAGAATGTGATCCAGATTATCTCAACTCCCCGCAGAGTAAGATAGGATTCGGCAATACATTCCCCAACAGATCTTGAAGCTTATCCCCAGTAGATTCTGGAAGCTTACCCCCTGCAAAATACGGACGTCTCTCCCGAGCTTTATTCAAAGTTATTCCTCACAAGGGCTTATAACTGGGTTATCCTCAGCTAATTGCCACGGAAGATCGCCCTCGGCAAAGTTCTTTCAAATCCCCAGCGGAGTTTATCATCATTATCCCCAGTGGAATCCATCATTGAAGTCCTCAGCAGGCCTCTCATCAAAACTTCAGCAAAGTATCTCTTCCACAGAGCAATTCCCCGGCCGGTCGTCAAGGATTTATTTTCCTAAGACGAAAATACATTCATGAATATTTCACATTTTCATACATCTTGCTTACATACATGATAAAGTGCATACAAAACTATCTCATGTTGAACATCATGACATCATGCATATCATACATCATGACATTGCATACAACCTATGTTTTTGCCTTTATAGGGAAAAAGAAAATCCCAAAGACAACTACCTTCAACTGTCACAATTCCAGATTCGATACCTGTACCTAGCCAGGGCACATCTGTGAGTGATCAGTTTCCAGACTCGATTCCTGTATCTAGCCAGGGCACGTCTGAAGAGTTCAAAGATTCGATTCCTGCATCCAGCCAGGGCATATCTAGAAACTATCACATTTCCAGATTCGATTCCTGTATCCAGCCAGGGCATATCTGTTGACCATATTTCCAAACTCGATTCCTGTATCTAGCCAGGGCACATCTGAAGAGTTCGAAGATTTGATTCCTGTATCTAGCCAGGGCATATCTATTAACTATCACAATTCCAGATTCGACTCCTGTATCCGGCCAGGGCATATCTGTTGACCACATTTCCAGACTCGATTCATGTATCTAGCTAGGGCACGTCTGAAGAGTTCGAAGATTCGACTCTTGTATCCAGCCAGGGCATATCTGTTGACGACTATTTCCGGATTCGATTCCTGTATCCAGCCAGGGCACATCTGTGAGTAACCGATTGTAGATTCGACACCTGTATTTAGCCAAGGCATGTCTGCATGAGGAGATTGAAGATCAAACACCTGTAACAAGCCAGGAAAACATCTGTCTTTCTCAAATACACAAATTCTCGCTAAGGAATCTCTTATGCGATCAACACTTCCAAATGGCATCTATAAGCCCATTCCCGACAAGGTTCTGTCACATCTCCAGATGGCATCTATAAGCCCATCTCCCTATCCACCATCTCTCCAAATGGCATCTGTAAGTCCATTCCCGACATCACATTGCTGATACTTCAACATGCGAGTGCCAATTTCCAGGCACTCTAGTGTCCAATCTCCTTTTACCCTCGAGTCACGAAAGGCAAACTTGCCAATCTAACTCTTCAGGTTCAAGAAGATTGAACAGGGGCAACTGTTGTACCCCAAAAATTGCTCTCCCATTTCCTCAACATTTTCTCATCACAAGACCCTTGAAGATCAAGATCCAGTTAGGGTTTCCTTTGCTCAAGACTTCTCCTTGCACTGTTGACCCAAATTAGGGTTTGTGATTGCACAAAGATATTTTGACCTAAAATGCCTAGGATGACTTTCATGCTTCATGTTGGACTCCCAAGTTTATCCATACCAAGTTTCAAGTCTTGATTTCAAATTTTGCCCAGTCAATTGGACAGTTGACCTAGAAATCAACTGTATTGGGGAAAAAGTCAACTGTGGCCAATTGACAGTCAAATCTCATGAAAATTGACCCACATCAACATTATGAACTCATATGGACCATTTGATCAAGTTTGGATCACAATTCCACAAGAAATTTGATCAGATCATCAAAAGGGCAAAATGGTCATTTTTAGGGTTTTGACTGCACAAAGGCAATTTTTGACTGTTTGACCTAGCCAATGGCAAACCAAACTCACATATGGTCTCAAGGACCCCATGGAATTATCTTGACATGCTCAACAAGTTCAAAAGATCCCAAATACACAAGATTGACAGTTGAATTTCTCAATCAATTGATCAATTTTGACTGTATACTGAAAAGTCAAACTTTGACTTTTTGGTCAAAATCAAGGGTCAAGATTCATTTTTCATCAAAATATGCCAAATCATGAAACTTGTCCATCAAGAAATCAAAAAATGCAAATTAGGGTTTGAAATGGAGATTTTTCATAACTTAGAATTTTTCTAAGTTATGAAAAAACCTAATTTTTTCCTAACTTTGCCCAACTTTCTCACAAAGATTCATTTGGATTCAAGCAAAAGTCAAAACATGAAAGTTGTAGCCTATTACATAATCTACAACTTTGATTCACAAAGTTTTCCAAAAAGAGGCTTGTATCTCAAGTTACAATTTTTGGAACAAGGGTGCCAAACCATTCTTGACTTAGTGAAATTTTGACCTTTTTAGGCAAGATTTTTACCTAACTTCAAGACCTTTTTTCACATACTTCCACTTGGAATTTCAATTTGCACTTCAAATATGTATTTTAGTACACATTCCAAGCTTTCCAAAATGTCCAAGAACTCATCAAACAACCTCTTGACTTGAGAGAATCGAATTTTGCAATATGGCAAAAAGTCACTTTTGTTCTTGACCAAGACATGTTCATACACATTGCCATTTTCAAGTCAGCTTGGTTTATGCTACATTACAGGCCTCTAAACCATCCAACACTCAATAATTTAATGCATACTCATTGTGCCAAAGCCTTATTTTGTGTATCCAAGCATTGTATGCAAGATTAGGCCATAAATGGAAAAAGTGAAATAGCCATTTTTGCAAAAGCAAGCTTTATGTCATAATGCAAATCCAAGAAGTACAGATAAAATCCCCTTGGCACAAGTTTAGGGACTAATCACACTGATCAATGCCAAGGCTTGCAGCATGCTTAGGGGTCCTCTACCTGTCTAGAACACAACTTGACCATTGCTTGCTAAAAGTTCAAGAAACACATCATAACATATACAAACTTTCATCTCAGCACAAGCAAGCCTAAGAAAAGTTATGAAACATATCCTAAACATCAAACACAAGCTAGAACACGAGCCAACCATCCCCAACACCATCTCATTCCCAGAATCACCTTCAAACTGCCCAAACAGAGTAACCTCTGCAGATTGAGTTCCAACTCTCATCCCTTTCATGCTTTCTTGCTAAAAGCTCATCAAACACATTCCCTAGCATCACTTGAAGCTAACCAAAACATAAAACACGACCTGTAACTCCTCTAACCAGTTCCACCATTTTCACTTTCTTGTTTTGCAGTTGAAGGTCCATAGCTCGATTCAAGGTGTTTCAAAGCAAAGTAAGCATTGGAATAGCATCACTACACTTCAGGCAAGCTGTACAGATCATCATCTTGCCCTGAAAGCTCCCCCATTGCCAGATAGAACTTCAACTGAACATGTATCTTCTTGAACTTCTAACTCTTAGTGTAGGCATCATTAGCTCTAAGTTTGTGAATAAGAAGTGTTCTACTCATGCCCCTGAATCTGTACATGCTTTTACTTTTCATTTATTTTGCCTGAGCTATGAGAATTTAAGGTCTGAATATGGAAGAAAAGTTAGGTCAAGATTTGGGAATGTTAAAATTCTCTCTCATTTCTGAGAGTTAGGATGAGTTCTTTACATATTTAGAATCGTGATTCAATGCTTAACATTTCTTATGTTGAAAGTTTGTGCAAAAAGTCAAAGAATCCAGATGTTTGAACTTGAGTACAGGCGCGCGTTTTTGACATCTTTCTGTCCAAAGGTTGAAGAAGAAGCCACATGGGCTGGGCCTGCTTTTGCATTTCTTTTTGCACCATACATTTACTTCTGAACCCCCTAAGCCCATTTTGTTCATTTTATTGATTTTTTGACTTTTCTTTTTTTGGTTTGACTTATTTATTTTTCCTCATAATATAAAAAATATAAAAATAATTTTTTACACCATTTTTGAATTTATTAGGTATTTGTTTGTTTAGATTAGTTTTTATACATAAATAAATAAATAGATACACTTTTATTAAAAAAAATACTAAAATATACAAATGCACTTTTATTTTCATTTTTATTTTGTTTTACCTTCTGAAAATATTTTATATAAAAAATACTTTTTTTTTTAAATATTAAATATTATTATTTTGTATATATAATACACATTTAGAAAATAATACATACATATATATATATATATATATATATATATATATATATATATATATATATATATATATATATATATATATATATATATATATATATATATATATATATATATATATATATATATATATATATATATATATATATATATATATATATATATATATATATATATATATATATATATATATATATATATATATATATATATATATATATATATATATATATATATATATATATATATATATATATATATATATATATATATATATATATATATATATATATATATATATATATATATATATATATATATATATATATATATATATATATATATATATATATTTATTAATATATTTAGATTAAATATGCACACTTTTATTTTTCTTATTAATATTAAATATAAAAAAAATACCTTGTGACAAATATACTTCATTTTTATTTTTGTATATAATAAATAAATATTATACATATTAAATAATTAATACATTTTATTTAAGAAATTAGGGTTTTGCCCTAAACATAAAAAACTCCAAAAAATAATACTTTTATTTTTTGTTTATTTTGACATATAAAAATACTTTTTTCCATACATACAAAAACCATTTTTGCATCTTACATATTTATTCTTATTTCATTTAATTTGTGCAAATAAATATCTTGTAAATAATTCAAATATTGATGTAATAGTTAGGTTTAAATTCCTTGTCAAAAATCCCCATTTGAACATTTGTACCCCCCTTCCCATATATTGTGTTGTAATAGTTTAGTAAATTTATTTTTCGCACTTTATTGCTTTCTAATTATACCATGTTAGAATTAGGGTTTGTATGCGGAAAAACAACGAAAATAGTTTGACCTAATTTCAAGATAAACAAGCATGAAAATGGACACACAAATCACACTTGCATCCCCTAGGGTATTCCACTTGTTGCCTTCAATAAATGGGCCATATTGCATGTTAGGTCTCTTTGGGCAAAACAAACAATCAAATGATCATAGTCCCACGATGACGCTTTCAAAATGTTGCCTAAACAAATGATCAAGTCCCTTAAGGAAAATTGCCCAAAGATACTTGGCACCATTGCAATTATGGTCTAAACGATGACCCGCGCCCGTCCCTTTCACATCCTAACATGAGATTGTCCACCAAATACAATGGTGGAACAAACTTGTTAAAAGGGTTAAAACATAACAATAAACTTTGAGAAATTTAGGAGTAGATAACCTCTTAGTTACTTGAATCAAACTTGCAAAAACAAAACACTTGCCTATTTTCTAAAACCACACCTCACAACACTTTCAAAACAAACTTTCAAAAAACAAATGAAAACCTTTTCAAAAGACATACATCTTTGTATACATCCCAACATGGATCATTACAAAGGTTGCCACCACATTGGCTTCTTTTCAAAATATTTTCAAACCCACACACACCCAAGCACCATTTCAAACAATTGAAAACAAAAGGCAAGTGATCTAAGCAAGTAACTAAGAGCCCATGGATAACCATGGATAGAAAGGGTGCTAATACCTTCCCTTTCTATAATCTACTCCCCAAACCCAAGAAAACATCTCAAAGGTTTTTGCTGTGCTTTTTAAACCTTTCCTTAGGATAAAATAAAAAGTCGGTGGCGACTCTTGCTCAACCGAAACATTTGAGAAAACAAATGCAAAACTCATAGTCAGTTCTCCCACCGTATCACAGTCGGGCTATTATCGAGAAAGGTGGGTGTGCAAATTGGGGCCGACTCCCTTATTTTACACAAAAGACTAACATGTTTGGTTTGGGTTTCACTGCAGAAGCTCAAAGGGCTGTTTGGAATGTACGGATCAGAAGACCTCCCGTGTTCATCAGCAACTCGGGGGTGAATGCCATTGAAGACGATGTGGAAGAGTCTGAGTTCGACAACTGGATCTATCCTACGACCGACGGTGGACCAAGAAACTGGATAGCAAAGGACTTCATCCCTATTACTTTTGTTACCCAGTAATGAAACTTTTTGTTTTGAATATGTAACAGACAATGTTTTAAACTTTATGGCCCGGTGTCTTACCCGGGGCACCATGGCTTCATTTGTGAGGGCTTTATGAATATCATTTTCATATATCATTAATAAAAGCATTAGACATTCTTGCATTTCAAATTTTGCGCTCCTTGTTTTTCTTTATTATATATTGCAAAACAGCTATTTTACACACACTCACATATACAGGTCATCATCCACTCTGGATCTCACTGGTAACGACTCTGCTACTGCCAGTTATGACTTCGAAAATCCGATCAACTTAGCCGAAGACGAAGGTGAAGATGATTGTGAAGTTCTTGGTGAACTTGCAAGGTTGTTACTTCAAGAAGAGAGGGCCATTCAGCCACATGAAGAGCCGGTAGAATCGGTAAATCTGGGCACAGAGGAAGACAAGAAAGAAGTCAAGATCAGTGCAAATCTGGAGCTTAGTGTGAAACAACTGTTGATTCAGATGCTGCGTGACTATGTTGAGATCTTTGCCTGGTCTTACAAAGATATGCCGGGTTTGGATACTGATATTGTGGTTCATCGCCTACCTACCAAGGAAGACTGTCCTCCCGTGAAACAGAAGGTTCGTCGAATGCGCCCAGAGATGTCTGTGAAGATCAAGGCTGAGGTTATGAAACAATTTAAAGCTGGTTTTCTAGCAGTTACTTCTTACCCACAGTGGGTGGCCAACGTGGTTCCAGTGCCGAAGAAGGATGGTAAAGTGCGGATGTGTGTCGACTATAGGGATCTGAATAGGGTGATCCCCAAGGATGACTTCCCTCTACCTCATATCGATGTTCTGGTTGACAATACCGCTCAGCATAAGGTCTTCTCCTTCATGGATGGGTTCTCCGGTTATAATCAGATTAAAATGGCTTCCGAAGACATGGAGAAGACAACCTTTGTTACTCAGTGGGGTACCTTTTTCTACAAGGTCATGCCTTTTGGATTGAAGAACATTGGGGAAACATATCAGCGTGCCATGGTTTCTTTGTTTCACGACATGATCCATCACGAGATTGAGGTATACGTTGACGACATGATCGCAACGTCCCAAACTGAGGAGGAACACCTTGACCATCTGTAGAAGCTGTTTGACAGGCTGAAATTGTACAAGCTAAGGTTAAACCCGAACAAGTGCACCTTCGGGGTGAGATCTGGTAAGCTGCTGGGTTTCATCGTGAGCGACAAAGGTATTCAAGTGGATCCTGCAAAGGTGAAAGCCATACAGGAGATGCCAGCTCCCAGAACAGAGAAAGAAGTTAGAGGCTTTCTGGGACGACTGAACTACATTGCCCGATTCATCTCGCACCTAACTGCTACTTGTGAGCCAATCTTCAAGCTACTGAAGAAAGATCAAGTGGTACGTTGGAATGATGAATGTCAAGCCGCTTTCGAAAGGATTAAAGAGTATCTCCAAGAGCCACCTATTCTAATTCCTCCAGTTGAAGGGAGACCTCTGATCTTATACTTGACAGTACTCGATAACTCAATGGGGTGTGTGTTGGGTCAACATGACGAGTCTGGTCGAAAAGAGCATGCTATTTATTACCTTAGCAAAAAGTTTACCGACTGTGAGACCCGATACTCACTGCTCGAGAAAACTTGTTGCGCTTTGGCATGGGCTGCTCGCCGGCTGAGACAGTGTATGTTGAATCACAATACTCTGTTGATATCAAAGATGGATCCAATCAAGTATATCTTCGAAAAGCCTGCCTTGTCCGGAAGAATAACAAGATGGCAGATGATCTTGAATGAGTATGACATCTAATATACGACCCAAAAGGCAATCAAGGGAAGTGTGTTGGCAGACCATTTGGCACATCAGGCAGTGGATGATTACCAGTCTATAAACTTTGAATTCCCGGATGAGAATATCATGCTAGTAACTGATTGTGAGACACCTGGACCGGATGAAGGACCTGAGGAGGGATCCTGATGGTCTATGTACTTTGATGGAGCTTCGAACGCTTTGGGTAATGGCATTGGCGCTGTGATCATATCTCCTAAAGGCTCTCATACTCCGTTTACCGTCCGACTATGTTTCAACTGCACCAACAATATGGCGGAGTATAAGGCATGCATCATGGGTCTTCGAGTAGCAATTGACCTAAGGATTAAGTTGCTAAGTGTCTTCGGAGATTCCGCTCTCGTGATCAGTCATATCAAAGGCGAGTGGGATACGAAACACCTAAATCTTATTCCTTACAAGAAGTATGTGTTAACATTGCTTCCCCACTTCGAGGAGATAATGTTTGAACACTTCCCGAGAGAGGAGAATCAGTTGGCGGATGCGCTGGCTACGATGTCTTCTATGTTCAAGGTCAATTGGGACAACGAGGCTCCCCGGATTATCATTGAAAGATTGGACGAACCTGCGCATTGCTGTGACATTGAGACTGAAGAGGTAGCAGATAAACCCTGGTTTCATGAGGTGAAGAGATACCTTGAGATTCAGGAATACCCCGAGGGTGCATCTGTTAATGACAAGAAATTTCTGAGGAGGTTCGCAGCAAAGTTCTTCATCAGCAATGGCATTCTTTACAAGCGTAACCATGATTCAACCCTACTGCGATGTGTGGATAAGAATGAAGCAGAAAGGATCATGGCAGAGTTACATGAAGGTACTTTCGGAACTCATTCTAGTGGACACACCATGGCAAAGAAAATCCTTCAGGAAGGATATTATTGGTCCACTATGGAAGCTGACTGTTATCAGCATTCTCGGACATGTCACAAGTGCTAGGTCTATGCTGATAAGGTGCACATACCTCCAGTTCCTTTGAACGTCTTGACGAAACCTTGGCCTTTTGCAATGTGGGGAATTTATATGATCGGTGAGATCAGACCAACGGCATCCAACGGGCATCGTTTCATCCTGGTAGCTATTGATTACTTTACAAAGTGGGTTGAAGCAGCTTCCTTTGCTACTGTAACCAAGAAAGTCGTGGCACGGTTCATTGGGCATAATCTGATTTGTCGATATGGTGTACCAGAGAGGATCATTACAGGCAATGGTACCAATCTCAACAACAAGATGATCACTGAGCTCTACGAGCAATTTAAGATACAGCATCATAACTCTTCTCCCTACCGGCCAAAGATGAATGGGGCTGTAGATGCGGCTAATAAGAACATTAAGAAGATTGTGCAAAAGATGACAGTGACATACAAAGATTGGCACGAGATGTTACCGTTTGCTCTTCATGGGTACCGTACCTCAGCACGGACGTCAACAGGGGCAACACCCTATTCCTTGGTATATGGCATGAAGGCAGTCTTGCCCATTGAAGTTCAGATACCCTCTCTTCGGATCATGAAGGATGCAGGTTTGAGCGAAGATGACTGGATTCATACCCGGCTTGATCAGCTGAACCTAATCGACGAAAAGAGACTTACTGCTATTTGTCATGGTCAGACGTACCAAAAGCGGATGATCAAGGAATTTAACAAGAAAGTTAGACGACAAGAGTATCAAGTCGGGGATCTGGTAATCAAGCGCATTATTCTACTTCAAGGTGATCCCAGGGGAAAATGGACCCCTACTTATGAAGGGCCATTTGTGGTTAAGAATATTTTCTCAAGAGGAGCTATGATTCTAACCACCATGGACGGTGACGACCTTCCTCACCCCGTCAATGCAGACATAGTGAAAAGATACTACGCATAATCAAAGACCCGCTAGGTCGACTGGCCTAGGAAAAAATAAGGGCTTCCCGGTGAACCAAAAGGGTTCGGGCAAAAATAAGGGATGAAAATGAAAAAATCTGTACACCCAACAAGTCGAAAACCTGAAAAGGCGGCTTGGGCCAAAAAGGGTATTCCGGTGGACTAAAAACCCGAAAGGGCGGTCCGGGCAAAAATTAGGTATCAAAGCGTAACATTATGCCTCATTGGATCACCTTGCATCCAGACTTCGGTATCGACTATCAAGCTCGGACGACACTAATCAATCTGATCTACCTTTAACCAACAGCAAAGTGATGAGATGCTCGAGGACATAAAGGCGATAGCAGAATTGGAACCCAGTGGGATCATTCACATAGCTGTTTTGTTTTCCTTTCACAAATTGTATAAATTCTATTTGTTTGGCAACGTTCTCTTACTAGGACGACAACCTCTTGTACAAAAACGCCTATTTACAGGCCAAACTTCAAAATCAATACTAATTCATTTTCAGACAAATTTAAAACTGTTTTTTCCTTTATCTGTTTTGTTTTGCAAAGAACGTCCAATGTTCATTTTTGATATATGTATTTGACATTAATTGTTGCTCATAAATATTTACACACCAAACAAAAGACGATTACGAGTAATATCAGAAACAGAGGCAATAAAAATTGTCTGAACTGTATAGTTGCTCTGTCCACCAAGTACAAAGGTAGATTCAGCTGAAGAATATGACTAAGATACCTTTACTCCCCGCAGAGTAAGACAGTAATGATAGTCCTCCCAGCTGAGACTTGCAACCATGAACAAATCATCAATGCTCCCCCCAAGCAGAGTTTATCTACCATCAGCACTAAAAAGGGCTCGATATCCCCGACAATCTTAATATTCCCTAGCGGAGTATAAGAATGCTCCCCGGAAGATTACAGGATACCCCCCAGTGGAGTCAACATTTTCCTAGCACAGTCTGAAAAAAGCTTCCCCAACAGAGTTGAAGCATCATCCCTAGTAGACTCTGGAAGTTTATCCCCAGTGTGATCGGTGGATTTAGAACTGACTGTTTAACGCTAGTTCGCGAAATGTCGCGGTAAGCAAGAGTCGCCACCGTCTTTTATTTTCTCCAACATGGACAGGACAAAAGCACAACAAAATTCCTTATGAGATTGTCTCTCGGTTCGGGAGGTAGATTTATAGAAAGGGAAGGTGTTAGCACCCTTTCTATCCATGGTTATCCATGGGCTCTTAGATACTTGCTCACTATGTTTTCAAAATGTTTGCTTTTCAATTGTGAGTGGGTTTTGAAAAAGTTTCGTTTAATATTTCAGAATGACTCTTGTATCAGTCCTCAAGAGTGTTTGAAAAATTGTTTTGAAAGCTTTTTGAAAGTGTCGGTGTGAAAAGAGTTTGATTTGTTTTTGAATAGAGCAAGTATCTATGAGTCATCTACCTACCCTAAGGAATTAGGCTGTGTAAATGTCCTTAAGGTAGTGCCATCCCACCATTGAGAGGTAGGTAGCACCACCGTTGGAGGTGTTCAGGTCAATTCATTTTTTAGGGACAGTGTGGTCACCAGAGCAACAGTAGGACACCTTAGAAGCTACCCTTATACCCTTGATCCTTTTTTAATCCGAGGCAACCGTTTCGAGGCAACTGGATCATGGAAATAAGGACTTACTAAAACGTCCTATACTCGACGACCACGTTTCGTAGGTAAGGCAACAGGTGAGGCGTACCCTAAGAGTGGTGTGTGAATTTGTGTGTTGTTTTCAGTTTAGCAATTATCTTTGATCGTGCATTTGTGAGCTACGCATTGTTTTTAATTAGCCATACATTCTTTCATGCAAAGTTTAGCAGTTAAAAGTGCGGAAATTTAAAGGCGGAAAGTAAAATCCTACGCTATTACAAGGCGCGGGTCTATACATCGCCAAAGTACAAAGACCCGTTTGGTAAAAGATGCGGAAAGTAAAAGACCTAATTACTATTACAAGTCTTGAGCAGTTACATAATATTCGAAAAGAAAATAAGAATAACGTGCGAAAAAATAAAAGTTAGGACGTCCGAGGGTTTTGACCCTTTTGAAATTAAATTGAATTAAAAGTCTAGTTAATTATTTAATTAAGAAAAAGAAATTGTTTTTTATGTTTTTTGGTATTTATGAAAATAAAGAAAATTAAAATTAAAAGGAAACCCTAATTCTAAGTCTATTTTAATTATTAAGAAAATATTAAAGTTTAACCTAATTTACTAATTAATTAATGTACATGTTTATTTACAAAAATATTTAGTAATTAATAATAATAATAATGAGAGAAAATTATTTATTAAAAAAGATGAAAAGGTTAAAAATCCAAGTTCTACTTATTTTATTTATTTATGAAGAAAAAAAATTAAAGTTTAAACCCTAAATTAACTAAATTAATTGTTAGTTTTATTTACAAAAATTAATTAGTGAAGAAATTAATAATAATTAAATAAAACATTTTTTGGCTTCTGATTTTATTATGAAAAAAATTATTTTATAGAATTAAAGAAAACAATTAAAGCAATAAAATGATTAAAAGAAAAAAGAAAAGAAAAGAGAATAAAAATAAAACAAACCAATGGGGTGTGTGATCGGTGGATCTAGAACTGACTGTTTTAAAGCTGGTTCACGAAATGTCGCGGAAGCAAGAGTCGCCACCGTCTTTTATTTTCTCCAAATGGAAAGGACAAAAGCACAGAAAAATTCCTTAAAGAGATTGCTCTCGGTTCGGGAGGTAGGTTATAGAAAGGGAAGGTGTTAGCACCTTTTCTATCCATGGTTATCCATGGGCTCTTAGATACTTGCTCATTTGTGTTTTCAAAAAATGGTTTGTTTGCTTTTCAACTGTGGGTTTTAAAAAGTTTCTTTGAAAATTTCAGTTCGACTCTTGTATCGGTCCTCAAGAGTGTTTGAAAAATTTGCTTTCGAAAGCTTTTTGAAAAGGTGTCGGTGTGAAAAGTATTTTTGATTTTTGTTTTGAAATTAGAGCAAGTATCTAGAGTCGTCTACCTACCCTAAGGAATCCGTCTGTGTAAATGTCCTTTAAAGTAGTGCCATCCCACCATTGAGAGGTAGGTAGCACCACCGTTGGAGGTGTTCGGGTCAATTCGAGGTTCGGGACATGGTGATCACCAGAGCAATGGGAAGACACCTTAGAAGCTACCCTCATGCCAGGTTCCCGGATCATGAGGACTTACTAAGACATCCTCTACTCGACGATCACCTTTCGAGGCAAGGCAACAGTGAGGCGTACCCTAGGGGTGGTGTGTGATTTGTGTGTCAGATTCGTTTATTTTTGTCTTGTCATGTCAAAGTGATCTATGCGTTTGTTTTTTATTTCATCATTCATTCTTGCATGCATTTATTTAGCAGTTAAAAATTGCGAGAAATTAAAGTTCCTAAGCTATTACAAAGGCGCGGGTCCACATCACCAAAATAAATCCAGGACCCGATTTGACAGAAAATAAAGAAATAAAGTGCGAAAGATAAATATTACACGGCTTTGGGAGAATTACATTAATATTTACAAGAAATAAATAAAATGTACGAATATGAATTAAAATTGGAAACGAGGGCGTTGGACCCTTTAATGAAATCAAATTAAATGATTATTAAATTAATGAAGTTAAAAAGAAAAAGAAATTATTTTTTTGAGATTTTTTGCATTTATGGTTTTAATCAGAAAGATCAATTGAAATTAAAATATTAACCCTAATTCTAATTGTTTTTAGTTTATTAAGAAAGTATTAAATTTTAACCTAATATTAATCTAATTATTTACATGCAATTTGATTTATAAAAATAAATAATATTTAATTATTAGTAAGAAGAAAAGAAAAAGGATAAAAAATTAATACAAACCCTAATTCTACAAATTTTAAGTTTATTAGAAAAATATTATGATTTAAACCTAAATTAAAAAACTAAAATCAATTAATGATATTTATTTACAAAAAATAACATTAAATAAAAACACTTATTTTTTATTTTTATGACCTTTCTGATTTTTTTTGTATTTTTATATATTATTATGAAAATAATTAATTAAAGAAATTGATTAAAAAAGAAATAGTTGAATCAAATAAAAAAGATGAAAAAATATAAAAGATTGCAAACCTAGGGGGGTCTGTCCCCAAATGGGAGGTGAAGTCCAGTAATCAGGCCCATTAAGCCTTTGGCCTGTTTGACTTTTGCGCTGGCATGGAGCTCCATTGACTAACGTATACGGTGTCCATCAGATCTGGGCTTTTGGATTAAGATCATGAGGCATGTGGCATGGCTGGATGGTGAGTTACATGGTGGTCTTCAGGGGAGATGTTGCATAGGATGACAATTAGAAAAATAATATTGAAAGGGGGTGGGGACCTGGGATCGAACCCAGGTCCTGGAGGTTACCAACCCTTCGCTTGACCAGTGGAGCTAATGATGTGCGTTTGTACATAAAATAACACACAAATAATATAAGAGAAAATAAGGGTTAGTGGAATTTCCGCGCGAAAATTTGAATGGACCAACCAATGCTTTACACTTCATCTTCTTCTTCCTCCTTTGCTTTTTCCTGAAACAAAAACAATTGGATTGCGGGGGTTTTGAACCCCCACTATATAACATATGCCAAAATAGCGAATAGCGCGTAGTAGCTCATAAATTGAGCGCGAGGTGTGCGTCCAAATCGTCCAAGCATGCTGAGTTGAATGGCCTAGGTCTCACGTGCTAATTTTTCTTTAACTAAGAAACCCTAATTCAAGGTTCTGAAAAACCTAGCATGTGTCCATGGTGAAATCACGCACAATGCCTAAAAACTCAATTAGATCATGTGGTTAGCTTCGTAATGAGTCAAATAACATACATCAAATATTAAAAACTATAGAAAACGTATGAATCATGATGCAAGAATGCAAAAAAATTTCTGTACAGGGCACCATTATTCTCACGTTTCTTGGTGTTAGGATGGATGGTTTTGATTTGAAAACCTTCCTTGAAGCCTCAGGAAGGTAATGGAACAAGTCTTTTGGCTTGAATCGACCTGTAACCTAGTTTTCAGTATTTGACTTTTCTTGAAAAAAATGCAAACTTGTTGGTCAGGTTCTTGCGCAGCTGGGAGGCTATGAGCATTAGGGTTATCATGTATATAAGTACTGGAATGATTAGGGTTAGAAATTGGATCAAAAAACCCTTTGCATTGATGAAGAGATATTTGATTTTCATGGAAAATATTTTTCAATCTTTTTCACATGTTTTTGATGCCAATCATATCCAATTGCCTTGATTCTTTCCAAATTTGATCATGCACGAAATATTGAGTGTATTTCATGCATAAAAAGATTTAAAAATTTAGGTTTGGTATTTTTCATATATTTTAATTAATTAAATGAATTATTAGCAATTAAAAATTCAAATAAATAAATAAAAATGATGAAAAACTTCCCTTTGGGCCAAATGGTCGTGCACATGCCTTGGATGATCATTCTTGGAAGAAAATGTGGCCCATTAGCATTTTTAAGGCATTTGAAGCAATGTTGACTTTTCAAAATATCCAAAATTTCCCAACTTCCACAAGGCATATCTTGCTCAATTTTTAAGCTTTGCTCATGTTCTTTGACATTTTGGAAAGGTATTGAAGTCCTCTAACCAATGCCTTTGGTCCCATTTCATTTTGATTTACCAATATCAAGTTATGGCCTTTGACTTAAAGTCCCTTTTTGTTGACTTTTGAAAATGACCTATAATGTTGAAATTGATAACTTTTTGTGGGAGCATTTCTTGGACTTGAAGTGTGAAGAGGAGTTGTAGGAAATGTCTATATCTTCAAAATGAGCTTTAGATGGAAATTTTCTGATAATCCATGTGGAAGTTATGCCTTGGTCAAGTTACAGTTGACTTTTTCAACTGTCCAAATATGGAAACTTTTGCATCTTGAGACTTTTTGAGCCAAGCTTTGAGAATCATGATCAAGCATTGATCAAATGATGTTTGTGGCTTCAAAATGAGATGTTGACCAAAAATTTGAACTTTTGACTGTCAAATGACTATTTTGCCCCTGCAGTTGACTGTAGTGCAATTAGGGTTTTTGACTGTGCAATTTTGTGCTGTAAGTCTTGAAACTTGGTATGAGGATTCTTGACCATGTTTGTAGGCATGTGGGACTTGATTTGACCCTTGGAAACTTCAATTTCTTTGACAGAACCAAAACCCTAACCTTTGACTGTTAGGAGGCTCTTGAACTGTGCAACCCCTGGGGAATTTTGAAGCTTGCTCTTTGCAAATTTTGAAGAATATGGGAGGGAAAATTTTGGGGTACAACAGTTGCCCCTGTTCAATCTTCTTAGACCTGAGGATGCAGATTGGCTGACGTGCCTTTCGTAATCCGAAGGTGGAAGATGATTGAACACTAGAGTGCCCAGAGATTTGCGCTCACATAGTAGCAGTGTGATGATGGGGAATGGGCTTACAGATGCCATTTGGAGATTGATGGATAGGATGATGGGCTTATAGATGCCATGCTAAGAGATGATAGAAGGTGGATGGGCTTATAGATGCCATCTGGGTGTTGATCGCGTAAGAGATTCCTTAGCGAGAACTTGCGTACCTGCAAAAGAAAAATGAGTACCTGACCTGTTACAGGAGTTGGTCTTCAGATTCTTTGTATAGATGTGTCCTGACTGGTTACAGGAGCTGGATCTGGAACTTCAAACGGTGATGAATGAACCAGGGGTGGTTACTACCTCAACAGGAACGGTGAGAGAACCTTGGACGACTTCAACTTCAACAGTAACGCTGAGCGAATCTGGGGATGATTACTACCTCCGCAGTATCGGGGAGAGAACCATAGGCGACTACAACCTCAACAGCAATCATTGAGAGAATCTTGGACGACTTCGACTTCAACAGTAACGCTGAGCGAATCTGGGGATGATTACTACCTCCGCAGTATCATGGAGAGAACCATAGGCGACTACAACCTCAACAGCAATCATTGAGAGAATCTTGGACGACTTCGACTTCAACAGTAACGCTGAGCGAATCTGGGGATGATTACTACCTCCGCAGTATCGGGGAGAGAACCATAGGCGACTACAACCTCAACAGTATCATTGAGAGAATCTTGGATAACTTCTACTGAGTCTTCATCAGGAAAATCTGTTAGGGGTCGATTTAGCTGGACTAGAGAAGGCCTTGGACTGGATAAGAAACAGAAAATCTTAGGGTCGATTAACTGAACCGGTCTAGGTCTTGAAATGTCTTCGACTGGATAAGAAACAGGGAGATCTTAGGGTCGATCTGACTGAACCAGAGAAGGCCTTTGACTGGATAAGAAACAGAGAAATCTTGGGAGCGATTTAACTGAACCGGTCTAGGTCTTGAAATGTCTTCGACTGGATAAGAAACAAGGAGATCTTAGGGTCGATCTGACTGAACCAGAGAAGGCCTTTGACTGGATAAGAAACAGAGAAATCTTGGGAGCGATTTAACTTAACCGGTCTAGGTCTTGAAATGTAGCTGAGAACTTAACTGCATCTTTCCTGAAAGGCAAAGGTCAGTCATATGCAATGCATGATATGGATCAGACAATGATGTTCTCAACATAAATGAGATTTGTAACGTATGTTGCGTATATGCATGCTATAATGTATGGAAGTGATGTTTATGAATGTATGTTTTGTCTTAGGAAAATAAATCCTTGACGGGTGCCAGGAAGTCACTCCTGGGCTGATGTTGAAGAATAAATTTTTGCCTCCGCTGGGGATGATAGTTGCAAGAATACCGGTAGGAGAAGATAACTCCGTTGGGGAATAAACTTGGCGAATGATTACTCTGCGGGGAGAAAAGTACTCTAGCGATCTTGCTGGGGAGCAATACTCTGTGGGGAGAGAGGTACTTTGTTGAGTTGTTGATAATAACTTGCTGGGGATACCCTTGTTGTGTTGGAAGTGCTAATAGACTTCGCTGGGGATAAGAAAGAACTGTGTTGACGACGACCTTTTCGTGGCTTTTGGCTGAGGATAACCCAGTTATATCCTGGTAAGGAAATAACTCTTTGAATAAAGCCGGGGGACGCATTCGTTCTCTGCGAGGATAAGCTTCCAGAATCTACTGGGGATAAGCTTACTGCTTGGGGAGATGGATTCCAACTTTCCTGGGGAACTAGATTGGACTTTCTTGGGGAAATTTTGAATTGTATCGGGGGAATGACTCCATTGAATGTCTGGTATACCGCCGGGGAAAAATCTTTAGACCAAGACTGCCGGGGATGCTTGTTAAGAATATGTATATTGCTGCTGGGGAATGTTGAGATCTGCTGGAGGATACTCAACTTCCTTAAGGTTTGATAATATAGCTTTGCTTGAGGAGAGTATACTGTCTTGCTGACTTACTCTCTGGGGAATTGGGACGTACTGGTTATGTTCTTTAGCTGAACCTACCTTGGTACCTTGGAGGACCGAACAATTAGATTGCTTAGACAACTCTTTATTGCCCCTGTTTCTAATGTTACCTGTAATTGACCCTTTGTTTCGTATGCAAATATTTATGAGTTAGCAAATTATTGTCAATGCATATATCACAAATTGAACCTTGGACGTTCTTCGCAAAACAAAACAGAAAAGGAAAAACAATTGGCAATCTTAACTGAAAAGTGTATTTGTATTGATTTTGAATTTGCCTGAAAAATAGGCGTTTTATGTACAAGAGGCTGACGTCCTAGTAAGAGAACGCCGCCGAACAAAAGAGTTTATACAAATTTTGTAAAAGAGAAAATAAAACAGCTGTGTGAAATGAATGATCCCACTGGGTTTCAACTCTGCTATTGCCTTTATAACTCCGAGCGTCTCATCACTTGATGACCTTGGTTGAAGATGAAGCTGACTGATCGATGCCGTCTGAACTTGATGTAGATACCGGATTCTGGATGCAAAGTGATCCAATGAGACATAGTATTACGCTTTATCCCTAACTTTTGCCTGGACCGCCCTTTCGGGTTTTCAGTCCACCGGGATACCCATTTTTTCCCAAGCCGCCTTTTCAGGTTTTAGACTTGCCGGGTGTACAGTTTTTTTTCATTTCATCCCTTCATTTTTCCCGAACCCTTTTGGTTCGCCGGGAAGCCCTAATTTTTGCCTAGGCATGTCAGCCTAGCGGGTCTTTTTTCATGCGTAGTATCTTTTTACTATGTCTGCATTGGCGGGGTGAGGAAGGTCGTCACCATCCATGTTGGTTAGGATCATGGCTCCTCCTGAGAACACATGTTTAACCACAAATGGCCCTTCGTATGTAGGGGTCCATTTGCCCCTTGGATCACTCTGAGGCAGGATGATTCGCTTGATTACCAAATCCCTAACTTGATACTCTTGTGGTCTGACCTTTTTGTTAAATGCCCTGATCATCCGTTTCTGATACGTCTGACCGTGGCAGATAGCAGCAAGTCTCTTTTCATCAATAAGGTTTAGTTGATCAAGTCGTGTCTGGATCCAATCATCTTCGTTCATATTTGCATCCTTCATTATCCGGAGAGAGAGGGTATTTGCACTTCGATCGGTAAGACTGCCTCCATACCATAGACCAAGGAGAAAGGAGTTGCCCCGGTTGACGTCCTGGCTGAGGTACGGTACCCATGTAGAGCGAACGGTAACATCTAGTGCCAATCTTTATAAGTCACTGTCATCTTCTGCACGATTTTCTTGATATTTTTATTTGCTGCTTCTACAGCCCCATTCATCTTCGGTCTGTAAGGAGAAGAGTTATGGTGTTGTATCTTAAACTTCTCGCAGAGCTCAGTGATCATCTTGTTATTGATATTGGTACCGTTGTCTGTAATACTTCTTTCTGGGACGCCGTATCGACAGATCAGGTTATGCCGAATGAACCGTGCCACAACAGTCTTGGTTACCGTAGCATAGGATGCTGCTTCGACCCACTTCGTGAACTAATCAATCGCTACCAGAATGAAGCGATGCCCGTTAGATGCCGTAGGTTTAATCTCACCGATCATGTCTATGCCCCACATTGCAAACGGCCAAGGCGCAGTCAGAACATTCAGAGGAACTGGAGGAACATGCACCTTGTCTGCATAAATCTGGCATTTATGGCATGTTCGAGAATGTTGGTAGCAGTCAGCTTCCATGGTGGACCAGAAATACCCTGCCCGAAGGATTTTCTTCGCCATGGTGTGTCCACTGGAATGTGTCCCGAAGGTCCCTTCATGTAGCTCTTCCATGATCCTTTCTGCTTCAGTTTTATCCACACAACGCAGTAAGGTCGAATCATGGTTTCGCTTGTACAAGATGCCGTTGCTAAGGAAGAACTTTGCTGCGAACCTTCTCAGAAACTTCTTGTCGTTGACAGAGGCACCTTCAGGGTATTCCTGAGCTTCCAAATATCTCTTCACCTCATGGTACCAGGGCTTCTCAGTCACCAACTCAGTCTCGAGATCACAACAGTATGCCGGTTCGTCCAGTTTCCAGATGATGATCCGGGGAGCCTCATTGTCCCATTTAACCTTGAACATAGAAGACATCGTAGCTAACGCGTCCGCCAGCTGATTCTCCTCTCTCGGAAAGTGTTCAAAGGTTATCTTTGTGAAGTGGGGGATCAAGGTCAATACACATTCTCTGTAAGGAATAAGATTCGGATGTTTCGTATCCCACTCTCCTTTGATCTGATTGATCACGAGAGCGGAATCTCCGAAGACACTCAGAAACTTGATCCTTAGGTCGATCGCAGCTTGAAGACCCATGATGCACGCCTCATACTCCGCCACGTTGTTGGTACAGTTGAAACATAGTCGGGCAGTGAGTGGAGTATGAGTGCCTTGAGGTGATATGATTATGGCGCCGATACCGTTACCCAAAGCATTGGAGGCTCCGTCAAAGTGCATAGACCATCGGGATCCTTCCTCAGGTCCTTCATCCGGTCCAGGTACTTCACAGTCAGTCACAATCATGATGCTCTCGTCCGGAAACTCGAAGTTCATTGACTGATAGTCGTCTACGGCCTGATGTGCCAAGTGGTCTGCCAATACACTTCCCTTGATAGCTTTCTGGGTTGTGTACTGAATGTCGTATTCCGTCAAGATCATCTGCCATCTTGCTATTCTCCCAGACAGAGCAGGCTTTTCAAATATGTACTTTATAGGATCCATCTTTGAGATCAACAAAGTAGTGTGAGTCAGCATATACTGTCTCAGCCGGCGAGCAGCCCATACCAAAGCGCAGCAAGTTTTCTCAAGCAGTGAGTATCGGGTCTCACAGTCGGTAAACTTTTTGCTAAGGTAATAAATGGCGTGCTCTTTTCGGCCAGACTCGTCATGCTGCCCCAGCACATACCCCATTGAGTTGTTAAGTACTGTCAGATATAATATCAGAGGTCTCCCTTCAACCGGTGGCATAAGGATGGGTGGTTCTTGGAGATACTCCTTGATTCTGTCAAAAGCCGCCTGACATTCATCATTCCAACGTACTACCTGATCTTTCTTCAGCAGCTTGAAGATTGGTTCACAAGTAGCAGTTAGGTGCGAGATGAACCGAGCAATGTAATTCAGGCGTCCTAAAAAGCCTCTGACCTCTTTCTCTGTTTTAGGAACCGACATCTCTTGAATAGCTTTGACCTTGGCAGGGTCCACTTGAATACCCTTATCACTTACAACGAAGCCTAGCAACTTCCCAGATCTTACCCCGAAGGTGCACTTGTTTGGGTTCAACCTCAGCTTGTACAGTTTCAACCGGTCCAACAATTTCTGCAGATGATCTAGGTGCTCTTCCTCAGTCTGGGACCTTGCGATCATGTCGTCAACATACACTTCTATCTCATGATGGATCATGTCATGAAATAAAGCAACCATGGCACGTTGGTAGGTTGCCCCAGCGTTCTTCAGTCCAAAAGGCATGACTTTGTAGCAGAAGGTGCCCCATTGAGTAACAATGGTAGTCTTTTCCATGTCTTCAGGTGCCATCTTGATCTGATTATAACCTGAAAAGCCATCCATGAAAGAGAACACCTTATGCTGAGCTGTATTGTCAACAAGGACATCAATGTGAGGTAGAGGGAAGTCATCCTTAGGGCTGGCCCTGTTCAGATCCCTGTAGTCAACACATATTCTGACCTTACCGTCCTTCTTTGGTACCGGAACTACATTAGCAACCCACTGAGGGTAAGAAGTCACTGCAAGGAATCCAGCATCAAACTATTTCATAACCTCGGCTTTGATCTTCTCAGACATCTCTGGACGCATTCAGCGGACCTTTTGCTTAACCGGAGGGCAGTCTTCCTTGGTAGGCAAGTGATGTACCACAATATCGGTATCCAACCCGGGCATGTCTTCATAGGACCAGGCAAAGATCTCCATATAATCATGTAGCATCTTAGTCAATCGTTGCTTCACGCTGAGCTCTAGGTTGGCGCCAATCTTTACCTCTTTCCTGTCTGCCTCTGTACCCAGATTTATTGTTTCCACTGGCTCTTCATGTGGTTGAATTGCCCTCTCTTCCTGAAGTAATAGTCTTGCGAGCTTGCCAGGAACTTCGCAATCATCTTCACCTTCGTCTTCGGCTAAGTTGATCGGATTTTCGAAGTCATAACCGGCAGTAGCAGAGTCGTTACCAGTGAGATCCAGAGTGGATTGAAACCTGTATGAGTGAGTGTGTGTAAATACAGCTATTTTGGAAATATATAAAGGAAAGAAAGACAGAAAAGGAGCATAAGATTTGAAATGCGAGAAAACGTCCAAGATTTTTATTTATGATATATGAAATTACAATTTATATGCCCTCACAAATGAAGCCACGGTGCCCCGGGTAAGACACCGGACCATAAAGTTCAATTTATTATTTATTACAAATAACGAAACAAAGAAGTTTATTACTGCGTAACAAAAGTAACAGGAGTATGGTCCTTAGCAATCCAATTGGTCAATCCGCCATCAGTTGTCGGGTAGATCCAGCTATTGAACTCTGCTTCATCCACTTCATTATCCTCCCCAACAGCATTCACTCCTGGATTTGTAATGAGCACAAGAGGTCTTCTGGTCTTTGCCTTCTGCATAGCTTTCTGACCCTCTGCAGTAAAACCCAGTCCAAATTTGTCAGTTTTCTGTGTAAAGTCGGGAAGTCTGCCCCAGTTAGCACATTCACCTTTCTGAACCACAGCCCGGGCATCCTTCAAGGAAGCCATCTTCAAAGGAACATTCTCTTCGACTGCTGTTTCTGCTGCTGCTGAAATTGGAAGTACCTCTTCGAAATGCTGAAAGGGGGTTTCAATAAACTCCCCGTCCATCTCAATGTATCTGAAGGAATTCAAATGGCTCACCATATACTCCTCCTCTCCTTGTACAGTGACGATCTTCCCTCTGACAGGGTATTTCAGCTTCTGGTGCAAGGTAGAGGTCACTGCCCCAGCTTTATGGATCCAAGGTCGACCCAGTAGACAAGAATACGATGGACGGATATCCATCACATAGAAAGTGGAGTCGAACACCTGAGAGCCCACACGAATAGGAATGTCCACCTCTCCATGAACCATCCTCTTGGAACCGTCGAAGGCTCTGACGATGATATTGCTAGGTTTCAGTTCCAGGCCTTCACAATCCAAACGGTCTAAAGCCTTCTTGGGTAGCACATTCAAGGAAGAACCAGTATCCACCAATACGTGCGCCAAAGTAGTGCCCCTGCATTCAATAGAGACATGCAGAGCGTCATTGTGGTCCCTTCCCTTCGCAGTCAGGTCAGCATCTGAGAAACCCAAGCCATTGTCCGCTGTCAGATTTGCTACGCAATCAGTGAACTGGACTGCAGATGTCTCCTGTGGCACATGGGCCGTCTTGAGAAATGAGATTAAGGCCTTAGCATGGGCCTCTGAACACAGTAGCAAGGAGAGCATGGAGATCTTGGAGGGCGTATGCCCCAACTGCTCGACAACATTAAAGTCACTCTTCTTGATTATCTTTAGGATTTCCTCCATTTCTTGTTGGGAGGCTTCAGCAGTTATAGGTATTGGTTCCTCCATCCGGGCAGGCTCAACTTCAATCCCTTTGCCCCGAGCATTAGATGACTCGGCAGCAGGGGAAACAACTTGATCAGCAACAGGAACAGGTACACTTGTAGGTGTTATAAGGAGGGGTCTTCGTGTAGCGGGCGGTGCAATGTCAGGCGAGAAGAGCCTGCCACTGCGGGTAACCTTGGCTGGACCAGTGATATCGCAGATACTGGCGCCAGTGTTGAACTCTTGTTTGATTCCATTCACATACACATCTGCCCCATAGTGCCAGGGGACAGCTTTATCAGATACGTAGGGGAGAGGCCCCGGAACAGTAATAACAACAGGTGCGACAGTCATGATTTGGACAGGCTTCTTCGGGAGAGCCTTGATTGGATTATTGAAGATGGTAACCACAGAAACTTCTTCTACCGGAACCAACTGAACAGCAGACTTCTTAAACAGAATCTCCTTGCTATCCATTAGGCTTTGGATGCCTAACTTCAGCAAAGGACAACCAGAGAGAGAAACAGCACAGAACAAGCAACCCTCACTGCAACCCGGAAATAAACCGGCCAGCAGTAGGTTCCTCTTGACAGTCATTAGAGGAGTAGCCACATCATCCACGGAAACAGCGTATACATCTTCATCAACAACATTTACCCCATGCTGAGGCATAGGAGCAGTTACCACATTCGGCCTTTCAGGCGCTTCAAACTGTATCTCTTTCGCGTCAATAAGGTCTTGCACCTTATTCCTTAATGCCCAACAGTCATCAGTGGAATGCCCCGGGCTATCAGAATGGTAAGCACAGCGAGCATTTGGATTATATTTGGGGGAGGCAGTGTTCACAACTTTGGGGGCCTCTCTGACAGTCACTAAATTGGTGGACAGTAACTGTGGCAAGATCTGGGATAAGGTCATGCTCAAACGGGTGAATTCTCTCCAGGGTCTTTCAGCCCTTTAAGGATTGGTTTGTCGAGGAGCGGCAGCAGGCTTAGCAATCATTACCGCACTGACAGATTGGCGGCGCTCAGATTTCTCTTGTCTCCGGGAGCCATATACAACACTAGCCTCCTTCTTGAAGGGTTTATTCTCTGAACTTGTAGATGCACCCTTCGGAATCTTACCAGACTTCAACCCAGCCTCAATTCTCTCTCCAGTCAGAATAAGATCGGTAAACCCTGCAGACGAGTTACCGATAAGATGGTTGAAAAATGGCCCAGATAAGGTCCCCAAGAACATGTCTACCAACTCCCGATCAGTCAACGGAGGCTGCACCCTGCTAGCCAGATCCCTCCACTTCTGAGCGTACTCTTTAAAACCTTCTCTTGAACCTAACGACATACCCTGGAGTTGGGTACGTGTAGGGGCAAGGTCGGCATTATACTGATACTGCTTATAGAAAGCAGTAGCCAACTCCTCCCAGTTACGAACCTTGGTCCCATCCAGTTGATAGAACCATTCAAGATGAGTCCCTGAAAGACTCTCCTGGAAGAAGTGGATCCACAAATTCTTATCTACTGAGTACGGTTGAATCTTCCGAACATAGGACCTGAGATGTAGCTTGGGACAAGACGCCCCGTCGTACTTAGTGAAAGATGGTGCTTTGAACTTACGAGGAATAATCACACCAGTAGACAAACCCAAATCTCCGAAATCCAGCCCAGGCACTTGTTGGATCTCCATAGCATTCAATCTGTCTTCCAACTGCTTGTATCTGTCTTCTGCAGGAGGATACTGTTCCTCATCAAAATCAGTCTCGTTGTCGGAGACTACTGGACTAGGACCTTTTCCCTCTTGAGGAGTACCCTTGCCTATGGAAGAACCAGCTTCTTCATTCTGCAGAGTGTTGCCAAACCTTTGGCCCGAGTTGAAAAGAACAGTCCTCCTCTTCTTCTTCTTCTCCTTCTTCAGGAGCAGAGCCTTCAGCTCTTCTTGGCCCTGAGCCAAACCCATGATTAATTCCTGAAATTGCGCATTCTGCGCCTGAAGAGCCTTGATAGACATCTCAGTTGATGATGAGTCGGGATTCATGATGCTGAAATAAACAGCGAAGAACGGTAAGCAACCTGAAAAGAAGAAAACCTGCTATGCACATGATGAATGGAATGCGTATGATTTATGTTTTCAAAGACAATCGGGAATCAACTTTATAAACAAAAAGGAACACACTTCATTAGATTCAACTTTGAAACTTAAATTGTTCAACAGGTTGCCCTTAGGCGTTACATGAAAGGAAATACTGAAAAGGGAAGTAAAACTGTAAAAGAACACCCAGAGCTCCTTATTGATCCCATGGTCTCCTCTTCTCAGTACGGATGTAGTCATTCAGAGCTCGCTCATTCTCCAACTGCTTCATCAGCTTTTGGATCTTCAATTCCTGCTCGTTGAACTTTTCCCGGTAAGAATCCCGTTCTTCTCGCAGTTGCGACCAAGACCTCTTTAATGTCTCATAATCAGTAGGTATCTGAGGAGGAAGGATAGTTGGAGGAACACCATCTTTGTCAGGACACTCAATAATGACGGGTCTGACAGCTTCATACGGCATACCTAACTTCTGAGCACGGATGCGAACCCATTTGTAGTAGGCTTCCATAGGTAAAGAAGTCTTTGGCCCCAACTCTTGTGGGTCAGCTTTATGAACTTTGTCCCAAGCCTTGATGAACCCACGACGCAGCTCGTCACTATCCACCTGAAACTCAAAACTGATGTGAGGCACCAATATTTCATGAGGCCCTGCTCTTCTTGCTCTTCCAAACTGACGGAGTGCTAGACATGGATTGTAAGAGATTCCTCCTTGGGTACCAATCAGAGGAACATTAGGGTATTACCCGCATCGATCAATAACAACTATCTCATCCAAACCTCTGCAAGTCCAAATGATGTCTTTGTCGGTGAGAGACATTAACCTATGAGCCCAACCTCTTCCTTCTTGGTTCTTCAGTACGAACTTAGGGAGGTGCGAAATAAACCACCTCACCAACAAAGGGATACAACACCATAGGATTCCTCGTCTTCGGGTAGTACGAGCATGAAGTTGTTGCAAGATGCCACCCAAGAGAGTGGGCACGGGATTCTAAGACATAAAGATCCTTATGGCAGTGACATTGATGAAGTTGTCATGATTAGGAAACAAGACTAGCCCATAGATTAAGAGAGCCAAGATGTCTTCATATGCCCTAAAGTCCAGGTCGTTCCAGAAGCTGTTAGCCTTACCAATCAGAAACTTGGCCAAGAAACCCTTAACTCCGCTTCTAGCTACCCAGTTGTCCATTACCTCTTGATGTGTCAAGGGAAGAGCTGCAACAACATCCTCAAGCCTGAGGATCTTTTCCCAACCAGTGAAGGGAGTCTGATCCAAGATAGGGATACCAAGCAAATCAGAGAACTCTTCCAGGGTAGGGACCAGCTGGAAGTCTTGAAAGGTGAAGCACTGGTACAGAGGGTCATTGAACTGGGTCAGAACACTCATCAACTGTTGATCCCGCTTTGCAGTGACTAAACTGAGAAGAGAACCATACCTCTGAATGAAGGAAGTGGTATTTGGAATTCTGCTAACCAACTCTTCAAGCAACTCAGGTGAATGAACAAAGTTGAACCGGATAGTATTCCTTCGCACAGGCATCATGATGTCCTACAAAATAGAGCAAAGATGAAACCCTCTTGTCTTTAAAATGGTCAGTCCTTATGCAGGATGCATGCAATGCTCATGATGTTATGATGTTATGATAAAGCACACCACAAATAGATACAAAGGCAAACATGGTAAGGCACACAAGTCACACAAGGCAAGCCCCTAAAGTTTAGGCCAGCATGAGGTCTAGGTACTACCCTCTTTCAGTTTGTTGGTTCATACCTGTCCTATCAAAGTAACCGGGTTCTTAGGGGATCCCAATATCATTGACTACCCTCAATCGGTCATAACTCCAGCATCGCAATCTTTTCTTGCGGCCAGAACCATCACGAGAGTTTAGCCTCAATGGGCGTAGCATACTGCTACTGTTCTAATGGCCAAGTTGTGTCATTTAAGGTTCTAAGGTTGTTGGTGCTTAATGACTCCTCAGAAGACCCATATTCTCCTCGTTGCAACACAAGGGATATCGGTACAGACCAAGGTGCCACACCAATGTAGCCACTGCTTCACCCGTGTCGGTCTACGCCGGACAGGTCCCTCACAGCTTATGCTACCTAAACAGGGTATCCCCAGATCCGGGTTAGGATCTATGTAACTCCCATGCAACCCACAAATTTAAAGCAGACAAGTCAATACAATTGAAAACACAATTATGAACTAACCCTAAGGTACACCTCACTTTATAAATATATCCCCAGCAGAGTCGCCAGTTCTGTGATCGGTGGATCTGGAACTGACTGTTTTAAAGCTGGTTCGCGAAATGTCGCGGAAGCAAGAGTCGCCACCGTCTTTTATTTTCTCCAAATGGAAAGGACAAAAGCACATAAAAATTCCTTAAAGAGATTGCTCTTGGTTCGGGAGGTAGGTTATAGAAAGGGAAGGTGTTAGCACCCTTTCTATCCATGGTTATCCATGGGCTCTTAGATACTTGCTCATTTGTGTTTTCAAAAAATGGTTTGTTTGCTTTTCAACTGTGGGTTTTAAAAAGTTTCTTTGAAAATTTCAGTTCGACTCTTGTATCGGTCCTCAAGAGTGTTTGAAAAATTTCCTTTCGAAAGCTTTTTGAAAAGGTGTCGGTGTGAAAAGTATTTTTGATTTTTGTTTTGAAATTAGAGCAAGTATCTAGAGTCGTCTACCTACCCTAAGGAATTCGTCTGTGTAAATGTCCTTTAAAGTAGTGCCATCCCACCATTGAGAGGTAGGTAGAACCACCGTTGGAGGTGTTCGGGTCAATTCGAGGTTCGGGACATGGTGATCACCAGAGCAATGGGAAGACACCTTAGAAGCTACCCTCATGCCAGGTTCCCGGATCATGTGGACTTACTAAGACATCCTCTACTCGACGATCACCTTTCGAGGCAAGGCAACAGTGAGGCGTACCCTAGGGGTGGTGTGTGATTTGTGTGTCAGATTCGTTTATTTTTGTCTTGTCATGTCAAAGTGATCTATGCGTTTGTTTTTTATTTCATCATTCATTCTTGCATGCATTTATTTAGCAGTTAAAAATTGCGAGAAATTAAAGTTCCTAAGCTATTACAAAGGCGCGGGTCCACATCGCCAAAATAAATCCAGGACCCGATTTGACAGAAAATAAAGAAATAAAGTGCGAAAGATAAATATTACACGGCTTTGGGAGAATTACATTAATATTTACAAGAAATAAATAAAATGCACGAATATGAATTAAAATTGGAAACGAGGGCGTTGGACCCTTTAATGAAATCAAATTAAATGATTATTAAATTAATGAAGTTAAAAAGAAAAAGAAATTATTTTTTTGAGATTTTTTGCATTTATGATTTTAATGAGAAAGATTAATTGAAATTAAAATATTAACCTTAATTCTAATTGTTTTTAGTTTATTAAGAAAGTATTAAATTTTAACCTAATATTAATCTAATTATTTACATGCAATTTGATTTATAAAAATAAATAATATTTAATTATTAGTAAGAAGAAAAGAAAAAGGATAAAAAATTAATACAAACCCTAATTCTACAAATTTTAAGTTTATTAGAAAAATATTAAGATTTAAACCTAAATTAAAAAACTAAAATCAATTAATGATATTTATTTACAAAAAATAACATTAAATAAAAATACTTATTTTTTATTTTTATGACCTTTCTGATTTTTTTTTGTATTTTTATATATTATTATGAAAATAATTAATTAAAGAAATTGATTAAAAAAGAAATAGTTGAATCAAATAAAAAAGATGAAAAAATATAAAAGATTGCAAACCTAGGGGGGTCTGTCCCCAAATGGGAGGTGAAGTCCAGTAATCAGGCCCATTAAGCCTTTGGCCTGTTTGACTTTTGCGCTGGCATGGAGCTCCATTGACTAACGTATACGGTGTGCATCAGATCTGGGCTTTTGGATTAAGATCATGAGGCATGTGGCATGGCTGGATGGTGAGTTACATGGTGGTCTTTAAGGGAGATGCTGCATAGGATGACAATTAGAAAAATAATATTGAAAGGGGGTGGGGACCTGGGATCGAACCCAGGTCCTGGAGGTTACCAACCCTTCGCTTGACCAGTGGAGCTAATGATGCGCGTTTGTACATAAAATAACACACAAATAATATAAGAGAAAATAAGGGTTAGTGGAATTTCCGCGCGAAAATTTGAATGGACCAACCAATGCTTTACACTTCATCTTCTTCTTCCTCCTTTGCTTTTTCCTGAAACAAAAACAATTGGATTGCGGGGGTTTTGAACCCCCACTATATAACATATGCCAAAATAGCGAATATCGCGTAGTAGCTCATAAATTGAGCGCGAGGTGTGCGTCCAAATCGTCCAAGCATGCTGAGTTGAATGGCCTAGGTCTCACATGTTAATTTTTCTTTAACTAAGAAACCCTAATTCAAGGTTCTGAAAAACCTAGCATGTGTCCATGGTGAAATCACGCACAATGCCTAAAAACTCAATTAGATCATGTGGTTAGCTTCGTAATGAGTCAAATAACATACATCAAATATTAAAAACTATAGAAAACGTATGAATCATGATGCAAGAATGCAAAAAAATTTATGTACAGGGCACCATTATTCTCACGTTTCTTGGTGTTAGGATGGATGGTTTTGATTTGAAAACCTTCCTTGAAGCCTCAGGAAGGTAATGGAACAAGTCTTTTGGCTTGAATCGACCTGTAACCTAGTTTTCAGTATTTGACTTTTCTTGAAAAAAATGCAAACTTGTTGGTCAGGTTCTTGCGCAGCTGGGAGGCTATGAGCATTAGGGTTATCATGTATATAAGTACTGGAATGATTAGGGTTAGAAATTGGATCAAAAAACCCTTTGCATTGATGAAGAGATATTTGATTTTCATGGCAAATATTTTTCAATCTTTTTCACATGTTTTTGATGCCAATCATATCCAATTGCCTTGATTCTTTCCAAATCTGATCATGCACGAAATATTGAGTGTATTTCATGCATAAAAAGATTTAAAAATTTAGGTTTGGTATTTTTCATATATTTTAATTAATTAAATGAATTATTAGCAATTAAAAATTCAAATAAATAAATAAAAATGATGAAAAACTTCCCTTTGGGCCAAATGGTCGTGCACATGCCTTGGATGATCATTCTTGGAAGAAAATGTGGCCCATTAGCATTTTTAAGGCATTTGAAGCAATGTTGACTTTTCAAAATATCCAAAAATTTCCCAACTTCCACAAGGCATATCTTGCTCAATTTTTAAGCTTTGCTCATGTTCTTGGACATTTTGGAAAGGTCTTGAAGTCCTCTAACCAATGCCTTTGGGTCCAATTTCATTTTGATTTAACAATCTCAAGTTATGGCCTTTGACTTAAAGTCCCTTTTTGTTGACTTTTGAAAATGACCTATAATGTTGAAATTGATAACTTTTTGTGGGAGCATTTCTTGGACTTGAAGTGTGAAGAGGAGTTGTAGGAAATGTCTTTATCTTCAAAATGAGCTTTGGATGGAAATTTTCTGATAATCCATGTGGAAGTTATGCCTTGGTCAAGTTACAGTTGACTTTTTCAACTGTCCAAATATGAAAACTTTTGCATCTTGAGACTTTTTGAGCCAAGCTTTGAGAATCATGATCAAGCATTGATCAAATGATGTTTGTGGCTTCAAAATGAGATGTTGACCAAAAATTTGAACTTTTGACTGTCAAATGACTATTTTGCCCCTGCAGTTGACTGTAGTGCAATTAGGGTTTTTGACTGTGCAATTTTGTGCTGTAAGTCTTGAAACTTGGTATGAGGATGCTTGACCATGTTTGTAGGCATGTGGGACTTGATTTGACCCTTGGAAACTTCAATTTCTTTGACAGAACCAAAACCCTAACCTTTGACTGTTAGGAGGCTCTTGAACTGTGCAACCCTTGGGGAATTTTGAAGCTTGCTCTTTGCAAATTTTGAAGAATATGGGAGGGCAAATTTTGGGGTACAACAGGGTGTCAGGCCCCAAAGGAGGTGAATTGGAGTAAATCTGGCCCATGAACACAAAGCCTGTTTGACTTTTCCAGCTTGAGTGCGTGTCCATTGACTGAGGTACATGGTAGACATCCTCTTGTAGCCTTTGGATTGAAGCTCATGGGCGCGGGGCAGGCTAGCGTATGAGGACGTATGATGGACTTTGAGGCGTGCACTGCATAGGAACGCATTAGGAGAAAAATTATGAAATATGTGAGGGGACCTGGGAATCGAACCCAGGTCCCAATACCTGCAGGACAACTCATCCACCAACTGAGCCAACGCGTGCATTCGTTATTTGGATAGCTAAAAAACATAATATACAAAAACATTAGTTAGTGGTGTACACAAGAAATTACGCGCCAGTATTTGAATACTCCTATCACGTTATGACACGCTAGCTTCGTCTTCATCTTTGTACTTGTAATATAAACAAATAGCGGGGGTTTTAAACCCCCACTAAATGAAAACTGCAAAAATAGCGATTAGAACATGGACAAATATAAAAAGGGTGCGAGGTATTGGTTCGTTTCGTCTTGATGTCACGATTTGGTCTATACCGGTTTGAATGTCCAATTTTACCATGTGAGGAAAGCCCCAATTTAGAGCTTCTGAAACCCTAAGTTTCAACCATGGTAGATTCTGATTTAGGCAATATTATTACAATTAAGTTGTGCCAATCGCTTCAGAATGTTAATGTTAGTATAAATCAATCAAGAAAGATGGCTAAAAGTGCATGAATCGTGATATGGAATTCAAGGAATTTTGGCAAACCGTATAACCTGTGTTCTTCAATTCTTTGCACGTTTTGATTGATTCTTGATTGCAAAAGCTTCCTGGATGGTCCAGCAATGTGTTGGAATAAATTTTAGGCTTTGAAACGTGTAGTAACTAGGATTTCAGTTTCCAAGTTTTTGATGAAATTTTGCAAATTGGTATGCAGCTTCTGAACAGTTTTTTTCGTGTACCTTTGCATTAGGTTAGGTTATGCCTTTGTATCTTAATGGAATTAGGTCAAAAACCAAGCCCAAGGTCCATCAATTAATGTTTTGAAGATTTGATTTTCAACATATCTTTTTCAATCTTTTTGCCATGAAACCCTTTCCAATTGTGGGAGATATTGCCTTGTTGAACATGAAACGACTTGCCACCTTGCCCTAGTTTGATTTGATGCACAAAAAGATTTAAAAAGTATGATTTGATATTTTTCTTATATTTAAATCTAATTAAATGAATTAATAATAATAAAATTCAATTAATTAATTAAAAATAAGAAAATAAATCCCTTTGAGCTTAATGGGTCGTGCATATGCTTTGGGTAATGATTCAAGGAAGAAATTGAGGCCCATTAGCATTTTTGAAGTGTTTGAGGCAAAGTTGACTTTTCAAAATTCCCAAAAATTTCCCAACTTCTCCAAGGCATATCTTGCTCAATTTTGAAGCTATGAACATGTTCTTGGACATTTTGGAAAGGTCTTGAAGTCCTCTAACCAATTCCTTTGGTCCCATGTCATTTTTATTTACCAATATCAAGTTATAGTCTTTGACTTAAAGTGCCTTTTTGTTGACTTTTGAAAATGACCTATAATGTTGAAATTGATAACTTTTTGTGAGAGCATTTCTTGGACTTGGAGTGTGAAGATGAGTTGTAGGAAATGTCATTTTCTTCAAAATGAGCTTTGGATGGGATTTTTCTGATGAACCATGTGGAAGTTATGCCCTGGTCAATTTGCAGTTGACTTTTCAACTGTCCAAAAATAGAAACTTTTGCATCTTGAGACTTTTTGAGCCATGCTTTGAGAATCATGATCAAGAATTTATAAAATGATGTTTGTGGCTTCAAAATAAGATGTTGACCAAAAATTTTGATTTTTGACTGTCAAATGACCATTTTGCCCATGCAGTTGACTGTGAAGCAATTAGGGTTTTTGACTGTGCCACTTGATGCTGTGAGTCTTGAAACTTGGAATATAGATGCTTGACAATGTATGTAGGCATGTGGGACATGATTGGACCCTTGAAAAATTCAATTTCTTTGCAAGAGCCAAAACCCTAATTTTGATTGTGTTAGGAGGCAATTGGACTGTGCAACCTTTGAGAGATTTTGAACCATCTGGAGTTTGATCTTGACAAATCTTTGAAGAATATGGGAGGGAAAATTTTGGGGTGAAAGACCCAGCGGAGTACAAAAATAACTCTCCCCAGCCAAGTCCAACGGATCATTCCCAGCAGAACTCAGAGGATTATCCCCATAAAAGTCTAACAGGATTATCCCCAGCAAGTTGCAACTGAAAGTTCATCCCCAGCGGAGTTTTTTCCTTTCACAAACAGGTATTCAATCCTCAACAGATTCAGTATCACCAGCAACGGTAATCCATCCCCAGCGGAGTTTATCAGTGGAATCCTCAGCAGAGCATCTCTTCCCCACAGAGTAATCTCCTCGTCAGTTTATTCCCCAACGGAGTTATCTTCTCCTGCAGGTTTATTCTCGCAATCACCTTCGTTCACCATCCCCAGCGGAAACGAAGAATTCAACTCTATTCTCCAGAAGCTATCCGAGATTTATTTTCCCCAGCTAGAAACATTACATTTCCATACATCATGATACATGCATAAACGTATCATACCATACAATCTCATTTATGTTGAGAACATCATTGCTTGATCCATATCATTCATTGCATATGGATGACCTTTACCTTTCAGGAAAGATGCAGTTAAATTCTCAACTATGTGGAAGACCTTCTCTGGTCCAGTTAAGTCGATTCCTAAAGATTTTTCTGATGCCGATCCAGTTGAAGTTATCCCAAGACCTTGTCTGGTCCAGTTAAATCGATTCCTAAAGATTTTTCTAATGTCGATCCATCCAAGACCTTCTCTGGTCCAGTCAAATCGATTCCTAAAGATTTTTCTGATGCCGATCCAGTTGAAGTTATCCCAAGACCTTGTCTGATCCAGTTAAATCGATTCCTAAATATTTTTCTGATGTCGATCTAGTCAAAGGCCTTCTCTGGTCCAGTCAAATTGATTCCTAAAGATTTTTCTGATGCCGATCCAGTTGAAGTTATCCCAAGACCTTGTCTGGTCCAGTTAAATCGATTCCTAAATATTTTTCTGATGCCGATCCAGTCAAAGGCCTTCTCTGGTCCAGTCAAATCGATTCCTAAAGATTTTTCTGATGCCGATCCAGTTGAAGTTATCCCAAGACCTTGTATGGTCCAGTTAAATCGATTCCTAAAGATTTTTTTTGATGCCGATCCAGTTAAAGTTAATCCAAGACCTTCTCTGGTCCAGTTAAATCGATTCCTAAAGATTTTTTCTGATGTCGATCCAGTTGAAGTTATTCCAAGACCTAGTCTGGTCCAGTTAAATCGATTCCTAAAGATTTTTCTAATGTCGATCCAGTCAAAGTTAATCCAAGACCTTCTCTGGTCCAGTTAAATCTATTCCTAAAGATTTTTCCTGATGCCGATCCAGTTGAAGTTATTTCAAGACCTTGTCTGGTCTAGTTAAATCAATTCCTAAAGATTTTTCTGATGCCGATCCAGTCAAAGTTAATCCAAGACCTCCTCTGGTTCAGTCAGATCGCCGATAAGATCTCCCTGATTCCTATTCCAGTCGAAGTTCAGACCACCTACCAACAATCTCCAAATGGCATCTATAAGCCCATTCCTGACATCACAAGGATGATACTACATCATGTGAGTGTAAATTTTTGGGCACTCTAGTGTTCAATCATCTTCCACCTTCGGATCACGAAAGGCCCGAAAGCCAATCTATATCCTCAGGTTTAAGAAAATTGAACAGGGACAGCTGTTGTACCCTAAAATTTGCCCTCCCATATTTCTCAAGACATTTCAAGAAAAATCTCCAAGTTGCTCAAGATTGCTCAAGAGTTGGACAGTCAAATCATCTCCTAAGGCAGTCAATCTCAAATTAGGGTTTTGTGTTGCATCAAGGTCCTCACATCCAAATGACCTCAAGTGCTCCACAATGTTCTAACATTTTATCAAGTTCATCCATGTCAAATTTCAAGCCTTGTAGAGGAAGTTTGGTCATTCAATTGCTCAAGAGGGCCAAAAATCGACTGTGCTAGGGCAAAAGTCAACTGTGACCTACAAACAGTCAAACTTCAAGATTTTTTGTCAACATTCTCATTTTGAAGGATATTTCATCATTTGATCAAGGGTTGATCATTATTCATCAAGGATTGCTCAAAATTCATCAAGACTCAAAAGTTGCTAAATTAGGGTTTTATAGGAAAAGTCAACTCAACTTTGACCAAGCATAAACTTCTCACACTTTATGAGAAATGATCCATCCAAAGCTCATTTTGAAGAGGATGCAATTTCCTACAATCCATATTCATACCCCAAGATCAATAAATGCACTCAAAAAAATTTACAAATTTGGACATTATAGGCCATTTTTGAAAGTCAATAAAAACACATTATTTTCAAAAGCTTATAACTTGAGCATGGAATATCAAAATGAGATTAGACCAAAAGGGTTGGTTAGAGGACATCTCAAGGTTTCTAAAAAGTCCAAGAACACTTCCAAAAGTTCAAAAGTGAAGAAGGTATGCATTGTTGAAGTTAGGCATTTTTGTAAAATTGCCAAAAGTCAACTATCCCCAAAACTTCAAATTTTGTCAAATGGGCCCATTATTTTCCACTTGATTTGGTCTTTTCACACTACACACGTGTCCTAAATTCATCCTTGTGTCCATTTATTAATTTTTCTATTTTATTTGATTTTTTATTGAATTAATTAATTTTAAATCAATTAAAATCAAATAAAATCCAAATATTGATCACTTGGAATCTTTTTGATTGTTATAGGTCTTAATTGTCATCATGGACATGATCAAACTCGAATCAAGCCATATCATGAACAAAATATTGGATTTTGAACAAAATTGGAAGCTTTTTAATGGTGAATCAAATCATATCTTCAAGCATCAATGCATAAGGATTCAGCCCAAGAAAGTTAACCTAATTCACTCCATGTTACATATACAAGGCAAAGGCACGAGAATCAGAGGTGAGAAGCTGCTAAATCACAAGAACCAAACTTGGAAAATTGTGAAAAAAGCTTGAAACTGAAATCACACCTAGAGGCCACGTCAGAACCAAAGCTCAATGTGAATCAACTGCTGGACATCCACTGAAGCGAAACCAACCACTAACAGGCCATAACACCCTCCCAATCGCGCGATAAGTACCTCTGAAAACCGCTTGGCACTTGAAATCGTATCCTCCCATTCTTGCACTTTTTTGGCAAAATCTTTACACAATCATGCTTATCGTTCCATTTAGAAGCTTTCTGCATTATTTAATTGTGTTTATATGACATGTAATGCCATACCCGAATCTAGGGTTCTTGTTTCTTGTTTTTGGGCGTTTTAGTTTCAGGCAAAATCAATGCAAGTAATGGACATAGGCGTGTTCAGGAGGGAAAGACGAGTACGACCATGGTCTTGGAACTAATTTCCATGGCCTGAAATTGATTTTAGGAGACACTTACGCATTTAGCTGCGGATGCAAATCCGCAGGTAAAAAAAACCAGGCCCAGCGAAGAAGATGATGACGTGCCCCTCCCTTATTGGACGATTTGAATTTAGCGCGTTTTGTTTTTATATTTTCTGGCATTTACGTGTTTTCCAATATTATATTTAGTGTGTATTCCACTAACAAATAAAACACGTTGGCTGAGTGGTAGTGGAGCGTTTGCATTGGCCTGCAGGACCTGGGTTCGAATCCCAGGTCCCCAATATATTTGTTGTATTTTGTTTCCAGGTGATCCAATACAAGCTCCTATGCGTGATGTACCATACTCCCTCATGCAATCAGTGGACAGATGGCCTCCAGGCCAAATCTGATGGCCCAGATGGGAGATCTACCATATGCCAAAGTCAATGTGCATGTGTGGAATCAGAAAGTCAACCAGGCTTGCAACGTTAATGGGCCTTGAAGATTGCAGATCTCACCCCCTGATCAGGCCCAAAACCCCCCTTTGAGTATTTCTAACTATTTCTTTTTTATTTTATTTATTTATATTGTTTATTTAATTATTTTCATTATTATTTTTAATCACCAACCAATTAATCTTTTTCTTAATAAAATAAAAAAAAACCAAAAAAACATTTTAGTTATTAAAATTAAATTCAGCATTTTATTTGTGTAAATAAATACTAACTTAATTAATTTAGTTTAATTAGAGAATAACTTTTAATATTGAATTTTTTTTTATTAATAACCATGTATTAAAATAATATTTCGCAAATAACCGGGTTTCGGAAAAAATTACGCAAATAACCATGTTTCAGATGACTCCACAAAGGAGGAGCCATCTCACTTGGCGCCTCCACCTAGGGTTTTGCCCTAGGCGCCATCTCACTTGGCGCCTCCCTTGGATTTTAGCCAAGTGAGATGGCACATGCTCCTTAAAAATGAGAGGAGGCGCCATCTCACTTGGCTCCTAGGGCAAAACTAGGGCAAAATGTTGTTTTATAAATAATTCGTCTGTTTCTCCGAAATTTCTCACACTTTCTCGCACTGTATTTTTATTTTGTACTCCGTTATTTGCATCATGACGTCGCCTATGATTTTTAGCAGAGATGGTTACGTTATATTCTCCGCCACGAAACCTGCGATGAAAATGAAATTCTGGCACATTCACTCCATGGAGCGTCTGAAGCGGGAGTTGATGCGGTGGCTAGATGGAGACATCGCGGAAGGGGAAAAAATTCGAAGGATCCAGCGAAAACGAACAACAACCTCACATGCGACAGGAAGACCTAATGTGTGGTTGGAGGAAGTCAAAACAGACAGTGATGTAATGCTGATGATGCATGGGTCAGATGAAATTGTGTTAACAGTTGTAATTTCCTAGATTGAATATCGTCAATTATTGTTGTACGCGTTTTATTAACTGTAGCAAAATCTGTTAACGGAAAACCCAAATGTTTACAACACAAATATTGAAAAGATTTTATGTATTACAATATTTATGTGGTCGAGCCAGACGCCCGATTCGGACAGTTTTTGCGATTGTGTCCGACCTGACGGCATAAACCACACTTTCTTTCCAACCTGTCAAGATCGTCCATTTATGTTGTGATGTGCCTACTTTTGGGACGACCCTTCTTGTTCCTTCGCATTTGGTCATTGTGCCAAACTATATCGCCGTTGTATTCAGGCCAATAATCCGGTTTTTCCACCAAAGGAAAGTTGTTGTTGTAAACAGTGAGCAACGTTTCAGATTTGTAAACGTTTGACAGCAGTTGAAGCGCGTCTTGATGGGTATGAGCACAAGCGGAAATGACATAAGAGCAAGGCATACGAAATGCTTGAAACCTGCCACAATCGCACCATTGAGAAGGTAAAATGATCCTGTATTCTTGTCTTGGCAGGCCTTCATTGTGGTCGATTGTCTCTTTCACAATGAAGTTGTGGCTGTGTCGGTCAAACCGTATAACCATGTGAGTGTTGGCTTTAGCACTTTCAGCCTTAATGTATTTCATACAGCTTTCACTCCATAGTTGTCCAGATTGCAACACCGCATTCCACATTTCACCTCTTTTGGCAAATAACGCAGCCATCCTAAAATACGTAGATTTTACCAAGGCAGTGATTGGGAGGTTTCGTATGCCCTTGAATACCCCATTCATTGATTCAATAAGATTCGTTGTCATATGCCCCCCCATCTTTGGCCATTGTCGTATGACCTAGTCCACTTTTCCACCGGAATATTGTCGATCCACCTACCGGCTTCTGGATTAGACAAACGGATCTCGTTGCGGTAATATTTGAATGTGGATTGTGTCAATGCATATCCCGCATTCATAACCGCTTTCCTCAATGTTTTGTCCTTGACCTCCCTCGAGAAATTCTGGACGATATGCCTGACGCAATAGACATGCGTAGAAGGAGGGTCATGCCAACCATTTGCTGGATTATTGTAGGCACTTTCAATGGAGGCATGTCTGTCCGAGTTCAAACAGAGATCTGGTTGAGGAGCCACGTGTGTCCGAAGATTTTTCAGGAAAAAGCTCCAAGTACCACCGTACGCAACAAAGTAAGTCATCAAGTTATAGCATTTATAACTATTCTGCTCTTCCCAAAATATATGCTAAGAATAACATGTTTCTCATTTCCTTTAGGTACTGCGTGAGGGGTATGGATTACGGCAAGAATCCAAGATTCAATGTCGCACTCTACCGCAATTTGTTGGATCACTTAGGCCCAGATGACGTACGTCGTAGCTTTTAACTTTTGTTCGTTTAAATTATTTATACATTACTTTTGCGCTAACCTGATTTAAATTTTATCGCAGTTCGTCTGGAGACCATATTTGGGTTTGGGCCATAATCCAAACCCAGAGGATGCATCAACTTGGACTGCAAAGACTGCAATCATTCGGTTCAACATTGTGGAGATGCACCACAGCGACCGTGTGAAGATGCAGTTCGGAATGCATCAAGAGATACCAAGTGATCCAACAGATTTATCCCCATGGCATCTTAAAAGGGTCGACGCCCAGTGGGGTCTTACCAACTGGAAAGACTTCGCTCCGGAATGGTGTAAGATGTGGCAGAGGCGTCACTGCTACGTCTTGCAATTCCCGGTTTTCCTTACTCAAGGTAACATGCGACACACGGATCAATATTTATCGTGGTACAGGTCGGTTAGTAACCCAGAAATGCACGTGTCTCATCCGAGGTACTTGGTTGACCCACGCACACAATAGGCACAACCCTCGATTCCCCATCAACAAACCCAAAACCCATCAACCTCCCACCAACACCCAAGAAGAAACAAACCCACAAACACCCAACCACATTCCCCACCACAACACAACTACAATCAAATGTCGTACAACCAACCACAATCACCACCAAACTACCAATACCCCGATATGCCTCAAACCCAACCACAATACCAACCCCAATACCAGCACACCCACATACCCCACACACAATTTCAGTCTTCCACATATCCCAATATGGCGCCCTCAACATCCAGCTTTAGCCCTGATATGGGAATGTCGGAAGATTATGACCAAGCCGACCAAACCTACCATCACCCACCATATCACCAAACCACCCAACATCCTCAATACCAAACACCCCAAGATCCATTTCCTTTCTACCCTCCGTACTCAGACGACCAATGCTACAGACCAACCATGGAACCCCACCCACCGCCAACACGACCAAACTTTGAGGGTATGGGTAACCGACTGTACCAGAGTAGATCTTCTAGATATGGAGATCTGACTGATTTTATGGATTCAGACCGCATTGACTTCGCTGGACCATCGACCTTGCCGCAGCAGGAAACGCGACGACACCCAGCAAGAGAAAGGCGAGGACGGGGATGCGGAGCCGGGGGTCATTACCGGGTTCCGGGGGATCACTGATGTATCTTTTTTTTTCCCAGTATTTTTGTATCCATTTTTTTTACTGTTATTTTAATGTAATACAGTTGGATGTAATTATTTTTTTTTAATAAAAAGTCCATTTTGTTGATCTCTGTCCAACAGGCAATGCACAGGAAAAAAAATATAAAAAAAATTTGTTTTGCCCTAAAATAACACTTAGGCGCCATCTCACTTGGCTTAGGGCATGCCCTAAGCACATAGGCGCCAAGTGAGATGGCGCCTCCCTTAAAAAAAGAGGTGCATGCGCCATTTCAGATGGCTCCTCCTTTGGGGAGTCATCTGAAACATGGTTATTTGCGTATTTTTTTCCGAAACCCGGTTATTTGCGAAATATTATTTTAATACTTGGTTATTAATAAAAAAAATTCTACTTTGACCACCCAAATGAAATAAAACCCTTTTCCAAACAAGGTGAATTTTTTTTTTTTGAAGTTGTGAATATTTGTTATCGAAGCATAAAATGAAAGCTGGGTTTTTTGTAATAAAAACAAATTGTAATATTTAGTATAAACTAATTATATTAAGGTAAATTCTTGGTTATTCTTTGTAAATTTATGAGTAATTTACTCTCTTATGACGTGCATCAATCGAATTCTGTGTAAAATTTTAAAATCACATATTAATCTAAAACCATAAAGAATTAAAATAAAATTAAGAAAAAAATATATAATCTAATTTTTTTAGTAGTAATATATTGGAATATCACGTGTGAGTAATGATTCTCACATTAGATGGAAAAAAAAAGATATTGAACTTTTTTTTATGTGCGAAAAGACATAAACCCAATATCTTAAGGTTTTGGGTTAATATGTGATTTTAAAAATTAATTTTATGTGGTAAAATTTCATCGATATAAGTCATTAAAGATAAATTATCCCTAATTTTGTAAGGGATAGCCTAGGTCTCACCTTATATTAATAAAAGCATTACATGAAAATACATAAGAATTAATTATATTACTATAAATTTAATAAATTTCTAAATATTACTTCTATACTGTCAACTTTAATATAATATGTTGATGATTTATTTCACTTTAGAAGAAATTATCATTATTACTGAATAAGTACTTACAAAAAAAGACAAAATTTTTAGAATAACATCTAATTAGAAGAATCATAAGAATGAAAAAAAATTATTAATATTTATAGTGTGTAGGAAATAAGACGGGAACATGTTGAAAGTTCGTATCGTGTTTATTAGACCTTGTAGTTATACAAAAGAGTCAAATCACATTACATTCACACCAATATTCAAAAACTTAATAAAAAATTGATTCTAGTAAAAACTTAGTCATTAGTTTGTAATGACATAGAAATACAACAAAAGAAACAACTCTAGAGAAGAACACCCTTAACACTTGGTGGTGGGACCTTCTTCCAAATAACATTAACAAGATCAACGAATAACTGAAACTGAATAGCTGCATAGTATGTGACGGGCAAGAAAATGGAAATATATAAATAGAACAAGATACTTCCCTTTGTATATTCATCTGTGAGCACAAAGAAATGTCCAGCACAGAAAGAAACAAGCATAGCAACAACGGATACGAAGAGAGAAATCAAGCCAAAAAGAAGCTTCATTGGCAAGTTTAGACGAAACTCTTCGAGTTCTTTTGGAGAAGTGAGTATAGAAAGGAAAATTATGAGTGCAGTGACAGAGAAGTAAAGTCCAATTAATGAGGATATAGCAAATCCTTCAAATGCAGGTTGTCCTTTTAATGTTGGTTCTCCTGTTGGCTTATTGCCACCAGGTATATTGCTTGATGTCGCAAAGGCAACACCCGCAATAAGAGCTGCTACTACTGAGTATGACTGTGTTGTGTCTTTCAACCAATCAACACTTTTTTGTAGAAGTTCTTTGTGTTCCTCCTTAAATATTTCACTTGGGGTTTTTCTTTCTTTGTTGTCTTTATTACTGAAATGCTCTGGTACTAGTTCTTTTATGTACTATACCAAAAAAAAAAAAAACATATAAAGACATAGTGATAAGAAATTATTAAACTCATAAATCTCAAAGTTTGTTTTGCAAGTTCTGTGTAGGTTAGCAACGACTTAGTTGTTACATAACAATGAGTGACCCTATTTAACCATGGTTTAAGTATCAAAATTTTCTTGCGACCATATTTAGCCATAGTTTAACCTTGGATAATTTGGAGATCTACTCTGAAAGTCAATTTAAATTAAATTATAAATGTACCTGGTACCACTTGATGTCCCAAGTCAATTGCATGGCAGCACCAGATAACCTCCAAGTATTTTTGCTCTGGAATGAGGTGTATGCTGCCAAGTGTAACATGGTATTCTCATTTTTATCAATTTGTAAATTTAGGATACCAAAGTCTCCTTTAGATAAACTATTAAGCAAGAATTGAATAACAAGTGGTTGCCTATTCTTTACTCCCAAAAGCAATGCATTTTCATTGTTACTGTTAGTCTCAAGGATCACGCTTCTTATATTTGATTTAAGTGCTCTCATCATCTCAATTATTCCAAAACTTGCTGCAATCAAATATGCTGTGTCCTTTAAAACATTTTCCTCTTCTGATAATTCTGTTTTAATATTCTTCATTGCTATAAGTAACAAACCCTTTTGATCGGATGTAATCGATACTTTAGCATTAAGCTCTTCCATAATTTCTTTTATGCCACTTTTCGCCGCTGCCAAAAATGTTGTATCTTTTACATCCATATTTGGTGAATCTTCTTTTGTATTATCCATTGAGGCATCACCTGCAAATATACAAATAATTGATTCTTTAGATTTTAATCATATTGTTATCTTCTTTTGTTGTTTTGTACTTATTTTTATTTACCTACTCCCCGTGCGACCTTGATGAACTCTTGAAAATGTTTTGAATCATCATTGATTTCGCAATCATAGTTTTTGTCAGCATATGGAGTCTCTCCACCACCCATGTATGACCCATAAGGCTCCTTCATAAATTCTTTAAGGAGCTGACCACCATATATGTGCTTCTCCTTAATAGCCTTTATTTCCTCTAAGCCTGCAATATTATTTCAGCAAAAGAACACTTATATATAGAACATTTCTCATACTTGTTCACTATAAATGTAGACTTAAATCAAATCATGTAAAAAATTTAAGTTTCAAGTGTTCAATATACATACCCAATAGTGACATGATTGGCCATCTCAATACTAACTTTAGAATGTGGTGACAAGATTGAGCAAGAGACTTTAGAATGTGGTGACAAGATTGAGCAAGAGAACGTCGTTTTGTGTATGTCTTTTCTAATTCGTCACCAATGTATAAAGTTACTTCACAATAATCTTCCTTCTCTACAATATTAGCATGTCTTTAGTAAATAATAGTGAGCTCTATTAAATAAAAAATCTAACTTTGTTATTTCCTTTGATCAAAATTAAAATGAAAAATGGAGGAGAAAATGAAATTGAAAAGTAGACCGTACTTAATGAACTTATTATTAGGTTTATGTTAAAATTCCATATCGATTAAGAATGTAACAAATGTTAGGTTTATAAGAGAGGTGATTCATACTCCAATTTTTTTTATTTTTAATTTTAGGTAGATATGTATCGTTAATGTCTCTTGTAACCATTAACGAATTTCCCTCTCCGAACTATTCGGCCACTATAACCACTAGAATTCGGTAAAATTTTAGATGTTGCGAAATTTTGATCACTAATAATTTTTGTTTTTTTCTCTATTTTTCTAATTCTCTTTATTAAATTTACTAATGATAATTAGTAACACATTTGAATTTTTATTAATATTAATAACATATAAAAATTTCATAATAAAATTATTTTTGTTTTAATTATATAAATTAATATATATGACAAATAGTATAAGAGAATATTTAAAATATCATATGAAATTTCAATTTGTTTATGATATATATCTAAGTTTCACAAAGATAACAATCTAAATGAAATTGTGTTCAGGAACTCAAGTAAAAAACAGGAGGACGGCAGTTCAAATTCATTATTGGTTACAACAAACTATAACAGATCATACAACTAACTGAAAGTTGTTATAATAGACGATAAAACTGTAAAATAACTACAACTACGCTATCATATATAAACGAAGTCAATAATTTTGGAAAAATAAACATGAATAGTATAAATAGTTCAAGAATTTAAAACACTAAATAATAATAGAAAATTCATCCTAAGAGCTGGTTCATCGAAAGCGTACCATTATTTGCATATTCTTTAGATAACTCCTTCATTGTAGTTTCTGCGTCAAGTTTACGAATAGGATAACCTTTGACACCAAAATTTTGTAAACAACATTAATGTTTTTTCATGAAGACCTACTACCACTCTTTTTTATAAAATCCATAATTGTGTCACTTACAGTAGTACAAAATTAGCTTCCACCATGATAACCTACTACCACTCTTGAAGGCTGATGTCTTAGTAGCAAGAGTTTTGAGAGGAGTTGCACCATCTTTGTCCTTTAGAGAGCTAAGACTTTCGTAGCTATAAATTATTATAATTGCCAAATCTGCGTGCACAAGAAACATAACTTTTCATTATTAACCGGTCGTAAAAAAAATAAGAATAAAGAAATAAAGAAATAAAGAAATAAAACTAACCAAACATTTCTCTCTGAATGGCAACATGAAGGATGCTAGTATTATTCCTATTGATTGCAATACTGAAATCGGTAGGATAAAATTGTCGTAGGTAAAGAAACACTATTGTTTGACGTTCTTGCACAGCCCAAAAAAGCGGTGTTTCTCCATTCTCATTTTCCACTTGAATCAAATATTTCCTTTCACCATCTCTTCCGATTATCAATTCACACATATCTTTGTATCCTGCATTTGCTGCAAGGTGAAGAGGAGTAGCACCTCTTTCATTTATCATTCTCAAACTAGTTTCATCAAGATGTTTTATTATTTCTTTTACAAGACATTTCACTACTTCTTTGAGTCCACTGCTTACTGCCACGTGTAACGCTGTTCCTCTTCCCTTGATTTCTATCTTGTGAAAATAACTATCTTCTTCGAATTTTTCAATTACATCTGGCCAATTTTCATCCATTACTAGCTGACTGAACCTCATAGCTGCATAATTTCATTTTGCAACTTGCCTTAATTAATAACAAAATGTAAAGATGCTATTGAGTGGTAATATATAAGCAAAGTCTAGTCTTACCTTCTTCAGAATTAGAAAATTGAGCTTCGCTTAGGGTGGAAAAATTATATGCCATTCTTAAAGATTGAAATGCAGAATGAAAGCCTAATTTTCTTATATAAGGAAAAAAAAAAATAGAATCTGATACTTAGGAAAAACATTGAGCATACTCTCTTCTAAACGAGTTTCACATTTGGAGTTTCACTTACCAACAATATTTTTATTCCTTTCTTCAACTTTGCAGCTTTTGAAGTGTGTAAGAAACATATAATATTATGACAAATGAAAAGTGCAATATGCTTACTGCTCAGTGAGACTCAAGCTTAAGCAAAAGCTATTACGTACCTTCTTTTATATTTTACGTTGGTCTCAAGTAAAAGCTACCTTTTTTCTGTTAGAAGTAATTCATATTCAGAAGTGGTTGATTAGAATCAGAAGTTTCTATTGTGTTACTCAGAAGCAATAAAGCTTTTGAGGTTGTTAGTCAGATGTTGTTATTAGTCAGAAGTAGAAATTTTTGAGGTTACGCTCAGAAGTATGCTTAACTTCTGGAATTCTGAAGCTGAGTTTGTTAGCGTAGCAGTTAAGTTTAGTATTTCTTAGTTTATATCTTTAAACTTAGTTATTAAGTTTATTTTTATTAAAATCTACGTGACAATTTACTTTGTGTATAAATAAACTAGTAGTAGCTGTCATTTCTAACAGTAACAATAACAACAATCATTTTCCCCTACAACTTTATAACCGTCATTGCATAATTTTAATATTATTGTCTCTTACCTTTTCTTCATTTATTAAACTTGTGCACCAACACTTTTCTTTACTTAAGTCTTGATATAAGGCTTCTAATATCTGTTCGTGTAGAATCCAACACTATAAAGCACAAAACTTGATATCGAGATCTGCAATATTAAATTCATACTAAATACATTAAGCCAATGTTAAGCACACTAAATGCGCCCTGTTTTGTCCTTTCTTACTTTTACAAATGTTAACTCAATATTTTTGTAAGTGTTTGTTGACAGCAATTTTGATAAAACAATGACATGTTAGTGTTTTGCTAAATGTCTTAACATTTGGAGCAAAACTGTTGTGAATGATGTCAAAACAGATGTCTTGACATCTGCCTACTAAACCGATCTCAGCCTAAAATCAGTTAAGTCTTTTGTTTCCTGTTTTCATGTGTGGCATAATTCAGGATTTGTGATCTACATGTTGCGAAAAACATGGAGGAATATTTTTTAAATTGCATAATTTTATCTTGGCCTATTTTTATGGAAATATTCAAAAGATTTGAATATTTGTTTTTAAGCCCAAACCCAAAGCTTCGCATATATAAGGACTTGTTTCCTTATTCAAAGACAAGCAACTTTTAAATAAGAATACTTTTTTCTGATTAAAAGTCTAGGCTTTTTATTTGTAATACACTCTAAGTACTAGTTTAAATACTTGAGTTGTTATTTGAGTTGTTAATTGTGTATCATTCATAAACTTTTAAGCATTGAATGATTGAAGTGTTTCAAACTTATTAATTTTGTTAAGTTCTTCACTGTAAGTGGTTGAAGGGATTTGAGGATGGTCTCATACCTAGGTGAGTCTTAGGTAGATGTTTAGCTTGGGTAGTGATTAAGTGATTAGATCGTAAACTAGTTGTTTACTGAGGGAGGGTCTATGAATTGATACTATTTAGTGAACTTGTCCCTGGTTTGGTAGCCCCTAGAGTAGGTCTTGTTGTACACTGAACTGAGTGAACAATCTCTTGTGTTTTTACTGCTTTTGATTTTACTGCACCTTACTTGCAAACAGATATTTGTGTCGTGACATCTCATTAGACATCACATATCTGATACCAAAATTTCAATTGGTATCAGAGCAGACATCCTGCTCTTTATTTGGGTGAGATCCAGGGAAGATACTTTCTGGTACTATGGACAAGGAAGGAGGATTTGTAAACAGACCATCCATTCTGGATAGAAGCAATTATGACTACTAGAAACCGCATATGGTTTCCTTTTTAAAGTCCTTAGACATCAGGGCTTGGAAAGCTGTTTTAAGAGGATGGAAACACCCTGTCAAATTGGGAGAAAATGGAGAACCTACTTCTGAATTAAAACCTGAAGAAGATTGGTCTAAGAAAGAAGATGAAATTGCTCTTGGAAATTCTAAAGCCTTGAATTCTATATTCAATGGAATTGACAAAAACATTTTCAGGTTAGTGAATACATGTGAAGTTGCTAAGGATGCATGGGAGATTCTTCAATCTACTCATGAAGGCACATCCAAAGTTAAGATGTCAAGACTTCAGTTACTCACCACAAAATTTGAGAATTTGAGGATGAAACATGATGAAAGTATAAATGACTTTCATATGAACATCCTTGAAATTGCTAATGCCTCCAGTGCTTTAGGAGAGAAAATATCTGAAGACAAATTGGTGAGAAAGATGTTCAGGTCTCTTCCCAAGAGATTTAATATAAAAGTAACTTCTATAGAAGAAGCCCAAAACATTGACAAAATGAAAGTGGATGAACTTGTCGGATCCATTCTAACATTTGAATTAAGCATAAATGAAAGATCTGAAAAGAAAACTAAAACCATAGCCTTTGTATCTAATATTGAAGATGAAGAAGAGGACTGTGATCTGGATACAGATGAAGGAATATCAAATGCTTTAGCTATGCTTGGAATACAATTTAATAAAGTTATAAAAATAATGGACAGGAACCAAAGATCAAATGTCAAGAACATCACATCTGATATCTATAAGTCAAATGAGGTGGGAAGAAAAAGGGCTGAAGAGAAATCTTCTCAAGGGAAGGGAATACAATGTCATGATTGTGAAGGCTTTGGTCATATTAGACTTGAATGTCCTACATATCTAAAGAAACAGATGAAGAATCTATCTGTTACTTGGTCTGAAGAGGACTCAGAGAGTGATCTTGAAGAATCTTCCAAATATGTTAAAGCATTGATAGGTAAATATGTATCTGATGAAGAGTCTAGTGATTGGGAACTGACTTTTGATGAGTTAGCTACTTGATACAAAGAATTATGTCTGAGAAGTGCAGAAGTGTGTCTTGAAGGGAAGAAACAGAAAGCCATCATAACTCAGCCGAAGGAGGAAAGGGAAGAGCATCTTAAAACTATTCCTGATCTGGAAAGTAAAGTGTCCTCTCTAAATTTAAATCTTGATAGAATGGTCAAATCTCTTAAGATGCTGAATAATGGGTCCAACTCATTAGATGAAATTCTCCAAACAGGAAGAGTGACAGGAGATAAGAGTGGTTTAGGTTTCAATGAGAAAAAGGAACCTAACTCAAAAGAGCCTTCATATGTTTCTACTCATGCCAAGCCTAAACCAAAGATGTTGAATCAAATGTCTCAACATGTGGGAAAACATCATGGTAAGAAAGGACATCTTGGCAATCATCATGTGAAGAAAGAACACCATGGCAAACAACCTTCATCTGTTTCCACTCATGTCAAGCCTAAACCAAAGATGTCGAAGCAAATGTCTCATCATCATGATAAGAAAGGACATCTTGGGAAACCTCATGTGAAGAAAGGACATCATGGAAAACATCAAGGGAAGAAAAAGCTTAATCACACCAGGGAGAATCCCCAGCCCTGGAGATGTCATCACAATGGAAGGCTTGGACATATAAGGCCCTTCTGTTTCAAGTTGTATGGATACCCTAAAAATTCTCCTCTTCCCAAAACTGATAAGATTCCCCAAAATCAGAAAAAGGAGAAACAATGGGTTCCCAAGTCCAAGGTTGGTAGTTTCATTGCTCACACCTCTCTCATAGTATCAACCAAAGATGACTGATACTTCGACAGTGGTTGTTCTAGACACATGACAAGTGTCAAGAATCTGTTAGTGGATGTCAAATATCATTCCACCAGTTATGTGACTTTTGGTGATGGAGCAAAAGGGGAAATCAAAGGTGTTGGCAAGCTTGACTGTTCAAGAGTTCCTAAACTTGATAATGTGTTACTTGTAAAAGGGTTAACAGCTAACCTAATAAGCATAAGCCAACTATGTGATCAAGGATTCAAAGTTAACTTTTCCAAGGAAAAATGTCTTATGTACAATGAAAATAATGAAGTTATCATGAAAGGAATCAGATTTAAAGACAATTGTTATTTATGGGTTCCTCGAGAGTTAAACCTCTCCTCAACATGTGTTTTAGCCAAAAAAGAATGAAGTTAAACTATGGCACCAAAAATTGGGGCACTTGCATCTGAAAGGTATGAAGAGAATTATATTTGAAGAAGCAGAGAGAGGGATTCCTAAGATCAAGATAGAAGTGTTAGACGATGTGATCAATCTAGAAGGGGGATTGAATAGATCGTTTAAAATAATTTGCGCTTTTTAAAATTGTTTTCTGAAAAATGTGTGAAAGCTTCCTGGAATCTCTAATCGTCTAAACGATCGTCTATTGAAAAGATCGGATATGCATAACCGTATGGGATGTAATGACAAAATAAGAATCAATGCGTTTTACTCAATTGATCAATCACTTATACACCCTCAATGATTATTAATTACTACCAATGCGTTGAATGAGATAAGGATAAGCACAATGAATAATTTGTGGATTAGTCAATTTGTCAAACACCTTGTGAGCAAAGTACCTTAGGTTTGGTTTTACTAAATTCTAGTGGTTAGTTTTCTTAGGTATCAATCAAAAGGATTGTTAACAATGTTTTGAAATGAACTCAACACACTACAGTTTCAATAAATGCATATTTGACAAATTAATTTTTGCACAGTATAGTAATCAAGTATAGGGATAAAGAAAAAGCAGAAGAACACACGATTTGTTAAGGAAGTTCCCCTCATCGTCTTCGGGTAGGGTACGTCTACCCCCAATTCTAGAATCTATAATTGAGATATTTTATATTAAGTTGAAAATGATACAAGAGAAGAGATAGTTCACAATACAAATAAATCAATGTTGCTGATGTAACAATCTTCTTCCCTTTCCTAGGTTTAAGCAAAACCAAGTTCCAAATTCATCGAACAAACCTCTGGTTACCTCTACTTGATTAAGCAAGCCCACCATTTCTTAATCCTTTCACTCGTCTGGTTTTAATCGCAAGCAATTTGACCCCAAATCAATCTTCACAATCCTCCGGTTACTGCTACTTGATTAAGCAAACCCACGTTTCTTAATCCTTTCACTCGGCTGAATTCAATGAAGCAAATACTTGTGCAAAAACCCCAGCACCAATAGGAATCTTGGAGGATAAAATCCCAATGATTTTATTCAAGAACAGTCCAAAATTGCTCAACCCAAATCTAAATTGAATACTTGATTTGAACGTTATCACCACAACAATTTTCTTGAATCAATAACCATGATTATGTGTACATGTTAATTTTTGAGAAGAGAGGATGAATATGATGAGCACCATGTGTATCTTTCACTAGTTCTTGTTAACTTCAAATAATGATGCATAATGAATATATATATATATATATATATATATATATATATATATATATATATATATATATATATATATATATATATATATATATATATATATATATATATATATATATGTTACCTAATAGCCAAGACCCACAAACATAACAGAAAATCAGATGAGGCCAGCGAGCGGTCGACTCAACCAGAAGTAGGGGTCGACACGACACAACCTGCACCCAGAGAGAAAACTATTTTTAAGTGTAATGCGTCGACCACTTCAGGACTTGCATCGATGCAAACATTGGATATTTTAATTCCCAGGTTGATTCGACCAGAAGGGTCGGCGCGATACATCCAGCAATGAGAGAGAATTCCATTTTGAAGTGCAGTGCATCGACCGCTTCAGGGCTTGCATCGATGCAAACTTTGAGTGTTTTGATTTCTAGTTTGAGTCGACCGAAAGGGTCGACCTGACACATCCAGGGCTTGATTGAAGATGATGAGTCGACCGCACATATGTTTGAGTCACACACAGATTGAATTTTCTCAAAAAAAAAGGTTTCTCGAGATCTTCATTCCAATCATTCCATTGCAAGATTGTTCATAGGACCAACCCAGATAGAGAGAGATTAATAATCGTTTTGACATCATTAAAATACTTATAGAGGGATTTTTCCCTCACATACTCACCCCTTTTGATGATGTCAAAACAATGCTCAAATATGCTCCCCTTGAGTTTGTGCGTTTCGTTTGCAAGCTATGTATAGTCTTCTATGTTCACTTCTCCCCCTTTAACAATATCAAAAAGAGAAAAAGCACAAGGTCAAGAGTAACAAAATATATCAAATGTAACATAATTTTCCATTAGCAACTAAAAACACCAACAATCATTCACATAAAATGAAATTAGTGCGGATCATAAAATGCAATAATTAGACAAATGTATGTAGAATATTACAAACCAGTTAATAAGGATAAGTACATGAGGTTATCAAAAAAAAGTAACATAAGAACTTAAACAAAATTACATATATATAAACATGAATCAATTCTCTAGGTTGTCAGTATCATTGTTTTCTGGAGCATCAAGTTGAAGGTTTGGAAAATGCTGAAGGAAGGTGGAATGAAGGGAGGCAAGGTTCTCAGCTTGTGATTGAAGCATGCCTTCCAACGTGAAGTACCACTGATCTTGAATATTTGAATAGTTTGGGAACATTTTGTTTTGGACTTTGACAAGGTTGTAGATGTTCTAAATCCACTCATTTTGAAGGAATGCGTCTTCCTTTTGTTGGATCTGCATTTTCTCCAAAAGAGCTATCACATTGGCATTTTTTTCTTGAGGAACCAGGATATCCTCGTCCATATTTGTTTCATTTTCTTCTTCCTCAGAATCTTCTTCTTCTTCATTATCATCCTCTTCACCATCACTATTTTGGAACGAAACAGATGTACTTCTCACAACATAACGGTATTTTTGTTCCTTGTGATCCCATTGGAAGCCCATCAAGGTAAGTGATTTCTTTGTGAATTCAAGAGAAGAAGTCATACCAACATAAGGAATTCCTGGAACTTTAATCTTTTCTCGATTGAGAACTCTTTGAATGAAAGAGGGATAACATAATGTAGTGCCTCTTCCAGAGTTATGCAGATCAAACATTCGGCTAGCAAACTAATATGGCCAATGAACCTTTATTTTATGTTTTAAAACATAAAGCAGTTGAACCTCAGGTTTATCCACACGAGAAAGACCTCCCTTCTTGGGTCGAATGATGTGGCAAACGATCAAAAAGAGAATTATGTCAAATGGGGCTAGGGCACCAGTTGTTATAGATCTTGGAAATAAATCAATGTTTACAATTCTGTCATTGTAAGGTTTCTTAAGCATGGAGGTTAAAGCCGACTTGAATTCATAGTTAGGAGTAAGAACAGTATCAGAGATTTTAATAGCATCAGAATCAAATGGCCACATACCAAATAGGTCTTTCCATACATGCGAGCTAACCATATAATATTTGTTGTTCATTCTATATTTAAATTCAAAACCCTCAAACTTTCCTTGCATGCCAGCATAGAACATTTTGACTAAATCCTCATTATACGGTGTATGACATTCAAGAAATATGTGGAAGTTCTGAAATCTTAACAATTCAATAATTTTAGGAAGATGCATATGACCCAAGGTTTTCAGATATAAATTTGATTGTATAACTATGTTTCTCTTACCAAAAGTGTCTGCAACAGTACCAGCAATGTCATCAGAGATAAGTGAAAGAGCAGTTACCTGATTATCCAACGAAACATTGGAGGAGCTGCCTATGAAGGTTCTCTTCTTAGCTACACTTGAATCCATTAGGGAAATTTCTTGATAAAAATGAGTATGTGAGGGATATTTTGAGAGAGATGGGTTTTGAGAGTTTTTAGGGTTTTGAGAGAAGAGAGTGAATATAGAAAACAAAAGAATAAAATTATAAAGAAATATAAATCAGACATTTTTCTCGATGCGTTGACCACTCATAGAGCGTTGTGTCGATGCAAGAATTGTTTTAATTGATGCTGAGTGAAATATAAAGTATGCGTCGATGCATGTAAGCTATGAGTCGACTCAAAAGTAAAGAATTTTGATTTTATGCAGCTTTTTCAATTGATTTCATGCAATTTATATAACTCTTAGAATCCATATGTGCTTTAAAAATAAAGATAAAGAAGAACAAGCTTACCATTTACACATGGTTAAGAGTAGATAATAGATGAGAACGATATTACCTTCATGAGAGTTGATAAGAGCTTTAACCAAGGTTATCCATAAGTGCATCAAGCATTAAGAGAATATGTTCAATAAAATAAAAAGTATGCAACTTACTTAAGTTACAACCTATCAGAGATATCGAGAACACCAAGTTCCCTATGGATGTGATGGAAGGGATCCGTAGCGAGTGGTTTAGTAAAAATGTTAGCAATTTGATTTTTGCTATAAACATGCTCGAAAATAACGTCACCCTTTTTCACATGATCCCTTAGGAAATGATGCTTTATCTCAATATCTATTGTGCGAGAGTGCAAAATCAGATTTTTGGTTAGGTTGATGGAACTTGTATTGTCACAGAAAATAGGAATTTGATCAAGTTGGACATTGAAGTCGAGTAATTGTTGTTTGAGCCTCAAGATTTGGGCACAACAATTATCGACTGCAACGTATTCCGCTTCAGCGGTTGATAATGCAACTGAAACTTACTTTTTGCTATACCAACTTACCAAAGAATTTGAAAAGAAATGACAAGTACCACTAGTTCTTTTCCTATCCGATTTGCAACCAGAAAAGTCAAAATCGGAATAGCCAACCAAAGAACAATCATTACCCTTGGAGTACCAAAGTCCATACTTAGTTGTAACACTAAGGTACCTAAGTATGCGCTTTACGGCTTTTAAATGTGACTCCTTAGGACATGATTGAAATCGAGCACACATGCAAACACTAAACATAATATCTGGACGAGAGGCCGTAAGATAAAGAAGGGAACCAATCACACCTATATACCTTTTAATATGGACGAGCTTACCATTATCATCATGTTCCAAGTTCACCGTCGAAGGCATAGGAGTATCGATTTCTTTAAAGTTTTCCATGTCAAATTGCTTTAGTAGGTCAAGACAATATTTGGTTTGACTCACGAATGTTCCATCATTTAATTTCTTGATTTGAAGTCCAAGGAAGTAGTTTAACTCTCCCATCATACTCATCTCAAATTCTCCCTGCATCATCTTAGAGAATTTCTTGACCAAAGATGTGTTAGAAGAACCAAAAATAATGTCATCTACATAAAATTGAACTAAAATAAAATGATTTCCTTCATGCTTAATAAAAAGGGTTGTGCCAACCTTTCCTCTTGAGAATCCTTGATCTAATAAGAATTTGCTAAGACGTTCGTACCAAGCCCTAGCGGCTTATTTAAGACTATATAGCACACTGTGATGCGGTGGGAAGAACTGACTATTTTTGGAATGCTGGTTCACGTTTTGCGTTTGTTTTTGCAAAATGTCGCGGTAAGCAAGAGTCGCCACCGTCTTTTATTTTATCCAACAAGGAAAGGAAAAAAGCACAGAAAAATTCCTTTTTCGAGATGTTTCTCGGGTCCGGGGGGTAGATTATAGAAAAGGAAGGTGTTAGCACCCTTTCTATCTGTGGTTATCCACGGGCTCTTAGGTACTTGCTCAAAGTGTTTTAAAAAAATTTCTTTTCTTTGTGTTTGTGGGTTTGAAAGAAGTTTTTGTTTGAAAGGTGTAAGTGCGAAAAGTTTTATTTTATTTTGAAAGGAGCAAGTACTTAAGAACCATCTACCTACTCGAAAAAGGAATCAATATGTGCTAATGTCCTTTAGACAATGTTATCCCACTATTGATGAGTAGGTAGCACCGCCGTTGGAGTTTAAGGGTCAATTCGATTAAGGAACGTGCGGTCACTAAAGCAATGTTAGGATGCCTTAGCGGTAACCCTAATGTCTTAGATCATTTTTTCGAGGCAACCGTTTTGAGGAAACTATGATCTTTGGACAAGAGGGAGACCTCTAAAACTTCCTATACTCAATGACCACGTTCGAAGGCAACCAAGCAAGGTGTACCCTAAGAGTGCGCATGTGCGAGTGTGTTATTTTCAGTTAATTTGTCTTTGTACATGTCAATGGTTATCTACGTTGATTTTAGGTTTAAACATTTGATCTTGTCATGCATTCCCTATTATCAATCATCTAACAGTTTATAAGTAGCGGAAATTAAATTTGCGGAAATTAAATCTAAACTATTACAAGGCGTCGGGTATTTACATCGCCAAAAACAACCCTTGAAATTAAAATGCGGAAAGTAAATAAAGCGATAAAAAATAGTAAAGGTCCTATTAAACTATTACATTCCGGGAAAACAATTACATCAATATGGTAAAATGGATCGCGTGCGAGAAAATTAAATCGGGCGCATTTTTTAGGGTTTTGACCCTTTTTTGAAAGAAAGCATTTTTTGGTTATTTTTTGAATTAAAAGAAATTAAATTAAGTTATCAATTGAATAAATAAATTAATTAATTAATAAAAAATATTTTTTTGGATTTTTGAGTATTTAAAGGAATAAAAATAAATCAATCAATATTAATAAAACCTAATTATCTAAATCAATTTTAATTATTGCAAAAATATTAAAGAATTTTTTTTATTAATAACCAAGTATTAAAATAATATTTCGCAACTAACCGGGTTTCGGAAAAAAATACGCAAATAACCATGTTTCAGATGACTCCCCAAAGGAGGAGCCATCTGAAATGGCGCATGCACCTCTTTTTTTAAGGGAGGCGCCATCTCACTTGGCGCCTATGTGCTTAGGGCATGCCCTAAGCCAAGTGAGATGGCGCCTAAGTGTTATTTTAGGGCAAAAAAAAATTTTTTTTTCCTGTGCATTGCCTGTTGGACAGAGATCAACAAAATGGACTTTTTATTATAAAAAAAATTATTACATCTAACTATATTACATTAAAATAACAGTAAAAAAATGGATACAAAAATACTGGGAAAAAAAAGATACATCAGTGATCCCCCGGAACCCGGTAATGACCCCCGGTTCCGCATCCCCGTCCTCGCCTTTCTCTTGCTGGGTGCCGTCGCGTTTCCTGCTGCGGCAAGGTCGATGGCCCAGCGAAGTCAATGCGGTCCGAATCCATAAAATCAGTCAGATCTCCATATCTAGAAGATCCGCTCGGGTACAGTCGGTTACCCATACCCTCAAAGTTTGGTCGTGTTGGCAGTGGGTGGGGTTCCATGGTTGGTCTGTAGCATTGGTCGTCTGAGTACGGGGGGTATAAAGGAAATGGATCTTGGGGTGTTTGGTATTGAGGATGTTGGGTGGTTTGGTGATATGGTGGGTGATGGTAGGTTTGGTCGGCTTGGTCATAATCTTCCGATATTCCCATATCAGGGCTAAGGCTGGATGTTGAGGGCGCCATATTGGGATATGTGGAAGACTGAAATTGTGTGTGGGGTATGTGGGTGTGATGGTATTGGGGTTGGTATTTTGGTTGGGTTTGAGGCATATCGGGGTATTGGTAGTTTGGTGGTGATTATGGTTGGTTGTACGGCATTTGATTGTAGTTGTGTTGTGGTGGGGAATGTGGTTGGGTGTTTGTGGGTCTGTTTCTTCTTGGGGGTTGCTGGGAGGTTGATGGGTTTTGGGTTTGTTGATGGGGAATCGAGGGTTGTGCCTATTGTGTGCGTGGGTCAACCAAGTACCTCAGATGAGACACGTGCATTTTTGGGTTACTAACCGACCTGTACCACGATAAATATTGATCCGTGTGTCGCATGTTACCTTGAGTAAGGAAAACTGGGAATTGCAAGACGTAGCAGTGACGCCTCTGCCACATCTTACACCATTCCGGAGCGAAGTCTTTCCAGTTGGTAAGACCCCACTGGGCGTCGACCCTTTTAAGATGCCATGGGGACAGATCTGTTGGATCACTTGGTATCTCTTGATGCATTCCAAATTGCATCTTCACACGGTCGCTGTGGTGCATCTCCATAATGTTGAACCGAATGATTGCAGTCTTTGCAGTCCAAGTTGCTGCATCCTCTGGGTTTGGATCATGGCCCAAACCCAAATATGGTCTCCAGACGAACTGCGATAAAATTTAAATCAGGTTAGCGCAAAAGTAATGTATAAATAATTTAAATGAACAAAAGTTAAAAGCTACGACGTACGTCATCTGGGCCTAAGTGATCCAACAGATTGCGGTAGAGTGCGACATTGAATCTTGGATTCTTGCCGTAATCCATACCCCTCACGCAGTACCTAAAGGAAATGAGAAACATGTTATTCTTAGCATATATTTTGGGAAGAGCAGAATAGTTATAAATGCTATAACTTGATGACTTACTTTGTTGCGTACGGTGGTGCTTGGAGCTTTTTCCTGAAAAATCTTCGGACACACGTGGCTCCTCAACCAGATCTCTGTTTGATCTCGGACAGACATGCCTCCATTGAAAGTGAAATTCATGCCTCATGGAAACAAGATGTCCAACGATAATAATCTTCAAATGTTTTCTTCTATGAATGGCGTGAGGTAATTAAACACTTCTAAGTTGATCGAACTGTAAAAATAATTAAAAATATTAACAAACTATTATCAAGATAAAAATTATTAATACCGATAGAGACAATATTTAACATGTATTTCAACATAAAATCCTTCTAATTGTATATTCATCATCAAATAAATTTTTATTTAATAAATAATAATACAAACCAAAAAACACAAATTCTTAAAGACAATTTAATGTGACAAATAGAAAAGTTACATAAGTGTACAAATTTTGGAATATTTATTTCTAAAATCTTGCATCAAATTGTATCCCTCAAAGACTCTAAATGTTAAAAACAATTTAAATATTACACTATATTAAATGTTAAAAACAATTTAAATATTACACATTATTACAAAGTCACTAAATATTTTACTAAGTAACATGAAATAAAAACATCAAGGCTAATTGGATGTTTTATCCTTGAATCTTTTTGTATGTCAAAGAAACATAACATAATTACACTACTCCTCTTATGATAGATAATTATTAACTCTCAATGATCACTACATGAATAAGAGAATAATTACTTACGAAACATAACTACTCCTCTTATGATAGAATAATTACTTAGCCAATGTTATATGTATGTGTTAATCCTCTATTTTATGATTGATATTAGTTTTGGTAAAATTAACTTGGCAGCAACATGTTGATCAAGATGTTCTAATATATAGGGAAATATATTGACCAAGATATCCCATGATGATGATTCGAGATCGTGTCTTTTAACTTGTGTATTTAGATATATTTGGTTTATAATATATTCTGAATATTCTGGGATTATTATGTTATCCTATGTGACGTCTAAGATTGAGGAATCAGAGATTCTATTTTGAAATTCAAAGATATTATGTGTTTTTAAATATAGAGACATTTTAGGAAACTCTTGATTGAAGACCTATTTTTTTTTTTGCAGAAGATTCTGCAGACTTTTAGCAGCCTCCTAGTTGCGTTTTTGGAGTCCAAACTTATGCCTATAAATAGAATGGCTTAAACCTAATTATGTGTCAAACGTGTTGTGTTATGAAGTGATATTTTAGGATTTGCGTGTTCATGTTATTTGTGAGCCTCTCTAATATCATCTTGATATAAGAGAAGGATTGTCACTATTGAGTTGTATTTGGTAATCATTTTTAAGCTTTTAAGCATTGAGTGATTGTGTGTCTTTGAAGTGTAACTTATGAAATATTCTAAGTATTAGAGTTTTCATCACTGTTGTGATTGAAAGAGAATTGAGAAGGGTCTCATACCTAGTTGAGTTTTAGGTAGAAGTTAAGCACACATAGTGATTAGGTCCATAGATTGTAAACTGGAGATAACTTGTTGAAGATCTATAAATTGATACTACTTAGTGGATTTCCTCCCTTGCTTGGTAGCCCACAGACATAGGTGTTGTTGTACATCGAACTGGGTAAACAACTCTGTGTGTTTGTTTACTTTCAGTATTCTTAATTGTGTTTATATTGTCATTATGTTTTGATCAGATATCAGTGTCTCAACGTCTCCTTGGACATCTGATATCTACATACAAGAATTTAAATTGGTATCAGAGCAAGCATCATGCTCTGTATCTGGGTGAGATTCAGAGAAGATACTTACTGATATGCTGAAGGATGAGGAAGATTGGAATGATGAATATGATAAATTAGCTGAAGGAAACTCCAAAGCATTGAATTCGTTGTTCAATGGAATGGACAATAATATCTTCAGGCTGATAAGTAATTACGTTGTTGCTAAAGAATCTTGGGAGATCTTGAAGACTGCTCATGAAGAAACCTATAAGGTGAAGATGTCAAGACTTCAACTTCTTATAACCATGTTTGAGAACTTAAGAATGAATGAGGATGAGGGCATCCATGACTTTCACATGAATGTTATTGAGATAGCCAATGCCTCAAGTGCTCTAGGGGAAAAATGTTAGAAGGTAACTTGGTCTGAAAATTCTCAGATCTCTTCCAAAGAGGTTTAACATGAAGGTAACTTCCATTGAAGAATCTCAAGATATAAACAACATGAAAGTTGATGAGCTTATGGGATCTCTACAGACCTTTGAATTAGGGATCAATGAAAAGTTTAAAAAGAAGGAAAACATTGTTTTTGTCTCTAATGCTGAAGACTTAGAAGATGAATGAGACCGAGATACAGATGAAGGGATATTGAATTCTATTGTGTTACTTGGAAGAAAATTCAACAAAGTGATGAAGAAGATGGACTGGAAGTCAAGATCAAATGTCAAGAATAAGTCACTCGACATCAACAAAAATCGGGATTTTAGGAGAAGGCCCAGAACTGAAGAAAAGACTAACAAAGGAAAAGGAATCCAATGTCATGGATGTGAAGAGTTTGGACACATAAGAGCTGAGTGTCCCACTTATCTGAAGAAGAAGAAGAAGGGTCTATTTTCCCCATGGTCAGAGGATGATTCTAAAAGTTATCCTGAAGAAGAATCTTCCAAACAAGTTACTGCCTTGACTAGTATTTGTGATTCTGATGAAGAATCAGATTGTGAAGAACTCGCCTTTGAAGAACTTGTTGCTTTATACAAGGAGTTGTGCCTCAGAAGTGAAGAAGTTTTTCATCTGGGAGAAGATCAAAAGAATTTCATTTCTCAACTACAGGTTGAAAAGGTGGAGCATTTGTTTATCATCTCTAATCTGAAGGATTAAGTTGTATTGCTCAAGTCTAAACTCGACAATACGACTAAATCTGTAAGAATGCTTAACAATAGTTTTGATTTACTGGATGAGATTCTTCAAACTGGAAAAATGTTGGTAATGTTAAAGGTCTTGGTTATGATAATCAAGCTGTGAAGAACAAAGGAAATGGGCCTGAAGTGAAGTTTGTTTACCCAAAACAAAAACAAGAACAAAAGATGTAAAATCAAATGTCCCAACATCAGTAAAGACATCAAAATTACTCAGGAAGCAAAACTCAAAGATGAATATGTTATTATTGTGGAAGGTTTTGTCACATAAAACCATATTGTTACAGATTATATGGATATCCCAAACCTGTTGCACAACCCAGAAGAGAACAAACTTGTGTTAAATCAAAGAAAAAGTGGATTCCCAAAAATGGCACTTTTGGACTCATAGCTCACACTTCTCTCAGAGCTTCTTCCAGAGAGGATTGGTATTTTGATAGCGGTTGTTTTAGACACATGACTGGTGTCAATAAATTCTTGGTGGACATTAAACCATATTCCACTGGCTATGTCACTTTTGGAGATGGATCAAAAGGTGAACTAAAGGGTGTTGGAAAGTTGGATTGTACATGACTGCTAAGTCTTGACAATGTGTTAGTGGTTAAAGGTTTGACTACTAATTTGTTATGTATTAATCAATTATGTGATCAATGTCTCAAAGTTAACTTTACTAAATCTGAATGCTTGGTAACAAATAAGAATAATGAAGTTATCATGAAGTGAATCAGGTCAAAAGATAATTGTTATATATGGACTCCTCAAGAAACCGATTGTCTCTCCACATGCTTGATGTCAAAAGAAGATGAAGTTAAGTTATGGCATCAAAATCTTAGCCACTTACACCTGAAAGGTATGAAGAAAGTGTTATTAAAAGAAGCAGTTAGAGGTATTCCTAAGTTGAAAATTGATGAAGGAAGAATTTATGGTGAATGTCAAATTGGAAAGCAAATGAAGATGTCACATAAGAAGCTCTAAGATCTGACCACTTCAAAAGTTATAGAGCTACTTCATATGGACTTGATGGAACCTGTGTTCCATGTGTGACAACTCCAAAAGTATATTTCAGATCCATCTCATGTGATTTCGATGGATGATGTGCAAGTGCGGGATAATCTTACTGTTGAGATCGATCCTGTGAGGATCGAGAATCGTGAAATGAAGAATCTGAGGGAAAATAAATTGCTCTAGTGCAAGTAATTTGGGGAGAAGATGCTAGAGAGAATATGATATGGGAATATGAGAGTAAGACGCGAGAATATTACCTGGTGTTGTTTGCATCAGGTAATTTTCGAGGATGAAAATCTTTTAATTGGGGGAGAGTTGTAACACCTTGATTATTTGCTTAATTATTTTAATAGATTAATGATTTGATGTTGTTTGTTTTGTTCTTTTATGAACACTTTGTTGTGTTTTATTTGATGCAATAGATGATATTATATATGGGGTGGTGTCAGATTAAAATAGTAATGGGAATTATTCTGCAATTTAGATAATTAAGTTAGAATTATTTGGATTTTAGAATATTTGTGTAGGATTTATTTAATAATTAAATTAGATAATATGAGTAGAGATATTGAGGGCATCATGGTAATGTTGAGTAGAGTAAGTAAGGGTAAGAATTAGAATACCATATTAGAGGTCCAAGGGGTAAGAAGGAATTAAGGGAAAAGTTAAAGAGTGAATCATATTGTTGGAATGATCGTACTCTGAGAAAGGAAGAAGTAGAGAAGTGAGAAGAGCTAGGGAAAAGGAAGTCATTGTTGAAGCTTAGAAACCGTCAATCTAAGATAAGAGTGGGGTTCCGACTATCTAAGGGATTGTGTAATGATAACTATGTGGGGGTTAATTTGTATGTCACCATTGATAGCGATTTTAGGTTTGTTTGGGGTTTTGTGAATGAATTGATAATATGGTGATTGTATTGAAAATTGTGTTTTATGATGTGCAAAATACTATGTTTTGATCTCCATAATTTGTGTGATAATGTGTGGTGGTTGTTGGGTGATTACATGTTAGAGTTTGATGAAAATTGAATAGTAATATGATGAAATCGTATGCAATTTTGGGGCAAGACTAGTGCAGAATCGCAACTGAGAGGTTGTTGTTTTGCACGTCTCATCGGGTTATCCATGTGCAGCGCCAGGCAAAGTTGTTTTACCTGGGCAGCACTGAGCAAGCTCGAGGAGAGTGAACCTATGAATTTGGATTGCTACTAGAAAATGTGTGAGGGAGCATGTTCGCCTCAACTTCGCCGGGCAAAGGGAGTGGCAAGCGCGAGTCGCGGGGCAAATAACTAAGAAGGGATGGGTGGAAAAACAATGCTACTAGAAAATTTATGGGAGGCATTAGTTCGCCTCTGCTTTTCTGGGCGAGACCCATGCGATAGATCTTAGTCGGTGAGAGAGCATCAGGCGAGCAGGGCTGTTTGTATTTGTGTAAGGATTGTAACTTGAGTTTCTAGACTCCATTTGACACTTCGTTCGAAGCGTTGGGAATATAACATGAAGAGATATAATTTGGTATAATTAAATGATTTTACTAATGTCTATTTTCAATGCTTATAACAAGATGAGTTATATACAGTGTAATGACTTTATTGTGATATATGTGCTATAATGAATTGGTGTTGTTATAATGATACTATATGATTGTGTTGGGCATTGTGAATTATATGTTGTATGTGTGGGCAGATGATGGTCATATTTGTGTGTCACATTGGTAGTGGTAGATGTCAATGTGTGTTGTTTTGTTGCATGGTTGTGTCACATGCATTTCCTATTGGGGGCTTCGATCATGTCTGTTGGCTCTGATCCTAGATGGCGTGGATCGGGGGGCGCTGTGAACCTCATCGTTCATGATGTGGGTTGAATCTGATCTTAGATGGAGTGGATCAGGAGCGAGGTGAACCAAAATTATTCATGATATTGGTGGCTCTGGTTCTAGATGGCGTGGATTCATGAGCGATATTGGTACCACATGTATTGGGTATGTGAGTCAGTCACAATGTACTACATTGTCATTAGTATGATGTTTGAGTTGTGTGTTTGGTGTAAGTATTACATGGTAATTGATGTTATGTGTTGATGATTATGTTTGATTGGTTAAATAACATGCAATATAATTATTGTGCTTAGTTAAGGTGTGATAAGTGGAATGTATGGCTATGCATGATTTACTTGCTATATACTTATTATTATGCATTCTCTTATATTATTGTGATATCTCACTCTTCTGTTGGAATGATACTTTATACGATATCGTGTAGATAGTCAGGAGTAGTACGAGGATGCAAAGGTTTGACGAGGTTGCTCTTTGTTTTATTTAGTGTTGATGTCATTGCTCTGAAATGTGACACCGGGAGGGATGAATGCCTATTTTATTTTTTTATCTTTGGCTATTGTTTGGAGTCTTTTGAACTCCTAATTATTTAAATAAATGGTTCTTTGGTTTGAAAAGCTAGTTGATTTCTAATATGAATATTTTTCCGCTGCATTAATCAAAGTTGAAGTTTAAAACTATGAGTTGACGTTTTGAGTTCATCCATAAATGTGTTATGTATCTGATTTTATGTTTTGAGCAATTTTTTGTATTGTTTCAAAGTGTAGTATCATAATGGTTTGTTAATTGATTTATTTTGAAGAACAAAAATTACTATGACATTTATTATTTATTTTTCGGGGAAATTAGGGTGTTATAGAAGGCCTTAATAATCATATCTAAATCATCTGGCCCAGAGAAAGTTTGACCAACTATAATCTGATTCATCATCGAAATCGAAAAAAATCATATGCTCTCTCACCCTTCTTCTTCTTCTTCTTGCTCTCCTCTGCCTGAGAGCTCTCCTGAATCTCAAAAGTTCTTGATTATGAGGAGGCAGAATATCTTCAGCATTGTTGGAAGCTCTCTCATCATAGTTGAAAGATTTAGTTGAAGTACTCATTTTGATTCTTCTTCTTCTTCTCTGATTTGTTTAGATGAAGTTCTTTTTGTGTTTTGGTTCAAAGAGTAATTCTGATTTTATATTGTTTCTTTTGATCCTTCCTCTTCCCTGATCCTTGAAAGTCTAAAAGCTAAAAGATTTCACGCATGTCAAATTTTCTCATTATTGGCTCTTTAATTCCTCGAACTGTTGAATGATTATATCTACTTATCTTTTCATATATATTTTTTCCCTTCTTTGATATTCCTACTTACGTATAGATTGATGTAATATAAGTTTTTGTATCAATTCATAACTGATGTATTGTTGATTCTGGTATGACACGAATGAGATTTATTCATAAACAATATAATAACGGTTATTTCTGACAATCATTTTTATAGGGCGCGCGTTTTTCAATTTACTACTACGGTCAATGAACCATAATTGAAAGTAACACATATACAACCACACACTATATAACAATGCATGGACCTACGTGATTATATATCATTTTCAACCGTTGTTAAAGTCCTTTTTCGTAATATATATATATATATATATATATATATATATATATATATATATATATATATATATATATATATATTAGAGGAAACAATTTCACCCTAATTAAAAAACATAACCGAGGTGAAAAGTGGCTCATTTTTAACTTAAAAATAAAATATGCATGCAACATCACTTTTAATAAAATAAAAATATAAATGGAAGTTTTTTGAATTTGAATCACGTATCTTGAATTAGTTTATCCTTCCCTTCAGTTTTCAACTATAACCAACATATTATATTGTTTTTTTGGAAAGAAAAAAATCATGATGTGTACATGTATTTATCTTTGTTTTTTTTTACGTGAAGGGAAACCGTTATCATAAAATATATTATTTATAGTAGTAATTTTGTGTTTTACTCCTTGAAACTTCATTTGTATTCTATTCAAGTGGAAAAGTAAGGTTTTCATTCCAACGCGTCATTTTGAAATGTTGTTGTTTGGAATTAAATTCATAACTATTGCCATTTTTTATTTTAGTTGGAAAAGGTCCATAGAAAAAAAATAGTGCATTTTCTATGACACCGTAAGTTATCTTGACCACCCAAATGAGATAAAAACCCTATTCCAACTAATATGAACGTGATTTTTGTTGTAGTGAAAGTTTGTTAACGAAGCATAAAATAAAAGATGGGTTTTTTCAAATAAATAGAAATTGTAATATTAATTAGTTATTTTAATTAATAAATTACTTGAAAATGTGGTTTTTTTTTAATAATAATTATGTTTTGAAAAAAAATACACAAATAATCATATTTCAGAGAAATTTACGCATATAATTATGTTTCTGAAAAAAAATGAATTAAAGAGGAAGCCACACTTGAATTGATGCGTCTTATATATTTTATGTACCTACGTATTTTCCTACAGAATCACCTGTGGGAAAATTGTCTACTGATGAATCTGCAAGTAAATCCGCAGGAAATGTCAAACTTGCAGGAAATGTCAAACTTCTGAAACATAGTTTATTTGCGAAAATTTTTCTAAAACATGATTATTTGTGTTTTTTTTTAAAATATGATTATTGCTAAAAAAAATTCTAAAAATGCATATGAATAAATTAGATTACAATAATATTATTTATATTTTAAATAAATTTTTAAATATTTTATTTATATATTGACTACTTTAATATAATAAGTTTATGTGTTAAGAATAAATTAAAGGACACCACAAGAAAATCTGCAATTAGCTACGACAAAAATGGATTAACTAGGATATATGGCGTAACATAGATTGAGTGGCTAATTATTTTGACCAAATATTCCTAGCAAAATTCAAACTAATTTTTAAAAGTTTCTAGCTAAACCACAAGTAAAAGGTAGCAAAATGTCGGCTTTAATTTAATATTTTTTTAACTATACAGCTGCAATATAGCCTCAAAATTATCCTCGTAAATCTCAAGCTAAAGTTTAAAGTGAATTTGATGTTTATTTTTATATAATTATTTCTAATCAAAATTAATTACAGAGGATTAAATTATAATCTTTCGTAAAAATTATTAAAAGAATAATTTTATAATATTATAAACAGAACAAATACATGAAAATCTCATTCTATTTTATTTCAACTTCACATATCACAACTCGGTTCAAAAAATAGATTGGAATTACTCATGTTTGATTATCTCTCACTCTAAAACTAAAAATACTCACATTTAAGCATGTTCGACACTACATCAATTTAAAAAAAAACAACTAACAAAGTATTTATAACTCATGAGTATCATACGTGTTAAAGACAGCCTCAACCTAATACCCTTCTATTTTGAGATGCTTCTTAAATAATGTTGAGTTATTAATGGGTAGATCAGAGGAGAGAGTGGAAAATAATCCAAAGTAGTAAAATGTATTTAAATTCCAAGGAAAGGGGAGGCTTCAAATAAAAGATATAAAAGGCCAATATGATTTCACCCGTTGTGCCAGAAGCATCAACCCTACCATAGAAAGTAGCATGAGAATTATCAAGTATTTGTACACCCTTCTTCCGGTGCACCAGACTAGCCCTATCTGAATTGATAGCCCGTAGCTGCTGCATAATCTGAGCAGAACTCCATAAGTGCAAACTTCAATTCTTCCATACGTTTGATATCATAACTTTAGTCACGTCATCATGCAATGGAAATGTATTAACAATAATAATTACTTGGCATTTTAAATGTATGTTTCACGAAAGTTATAACAGCTAGGTGATAGCTAGTCTTGCTATCAAGTTTTATAAACCTTCTCATAGTTTGACTAGTTCTACACCAAGTCCACTGCCTGTGTCTTATCAAATTTGGACAAACAGTTCTACTCCAACAATCTTTGCAATCATGCAACCACATATCCTGATGTGTGAGTCAAAATATAAATAAGCAAATCGATATGAATAAGCTTGAATTTTTTTTTACAATAACCAAGTATTAAAATAATATTTCACAAATAACCGTGTTTCAGAAAAAATTACGCAAATAACCATGTTTCGGATGACTCCCCAAAGGAGGAGCCATCTGACTTGGCGCCTCCACCCCTAGATTTTCCCTAGGCGCCATCTCACTTGGCGCCTCCCTTCACTTTTAGCCAAGTGAGATGGCGCATTCTCCTTAAAAGTGAGAGGAGGCGCCATCTCACTTGGCTCCTAGGGCAAAACTAGGGCAAAATTCTGTTTTATAAATAATTCGTCTGTTTCTCCGAAATTTCGCACACTTTCTCGCACTGTATTTTTATTTTTTACTCTGTTATTTGCGTCATGACGTCGCCCATGATTTTTAGCAGAGATGGTTACGTTATCTTCTCCGCCACGAAACTTGCGATGAAAATGAAATTCTGGCACATTCACTCCATGGAGCGTCTGAAGCGGGAGTTGATGCGATGGCTAGATGGAGACATTGCGGAGGGGGAAAAAATTCGAAAGATCTAGGAAAACGAACAACAACCTCACATGCGACAGGAAGACCTAATGTATGGTTGGAGGAAGTCAAAACAGACAGCGATGTAATGTTGATTATGCATGGGTCAGATGAAATTGTGTTAACAGTTGTAATTTCGTAGACGGAATATCGTTAATTTTTCTTGTACGCGCAATATTTATTGTAGCAAAATCTGTTAACGGAAAACCCTAATGTTTACAACATAATTAAGGAAAGATTTTATGTATTACAATTTTTATGTGGTCGAGGCAGACGCCCGATTCAGACAATTTTTGCGATTGTGTCCGACCTGACGGCATAAACCACACTTTCTTTCCAACTTGTCAAGATCGTCCTTTTCTGTTGTGATGCGCTTACTTTTGGGACGACTCTTCTTGTTCCTTCGCATTTGGTCATTGTGCCACACTATTTCGCCGTCGTATGCTGGCCAATAATCTGGTTTTGCTATCAAAGGAAAGTTGTTATTGTAAACGTTGAGCAACGTTTCAGATTTGTAAATGTTTGACAGAAATTGCAGCACGTCTTGATGGGTATGAGCACAAGCGGCAATGACATGAGAGCAAGGCATACGAAATGCTTGAAACCTGCCACAATCGCACCAACGAGAAGGTAGCATGACCCTATATTCTTGTCTTGGCAGCCCTTTGTTGTGGTCGATTGTCTCTTTCACAATGAAGTTGTGGCTGTGTCGGTCAAACCGTATAACCATATGAGTGTTAGCTTTGGCACTTTCTACCTTAATATATTTCATGCAGCTTTCACTCCATAGTTGTCCAGATTGCAACACCGCATTCCATATTTCACCTCTTTTGGAAAATAACGCAGCCATCCTAAAATACGTAGATTTTACCAAAGCAGTGGTCGGGAGGTTTTGTATGCCTTTGAATACCCCATTCATTGATTCAATAAGATTCGTTGTCATGTGCCCCCATCTTTGGCCATTGTCGTATGACCTAGTCCATTTTTCCACCGAAATATTGTCGATCCACCTACTGGCTTCCGGAATTGACAAACGGATCTCGTTACGGTAATATTTGAATGTGGGTTGTGTCAATGCATATCCCGCATTCATAACCGCTTTCCTTAATGTTTTGTCCTTGATATCCCTCGTGAAATTCTGGACGATATGCCTAACGCAATAGACATGCGTAGAAGGAGGGTCATGCCAACCGTTTGCAGGATTATTGTAGGAACTTTCAATGGAGGCATGTCTGTCCGAGATCAAACAGAGATCTGGTTGAGGAGCCACGTGTGTCCGCAGATTTTTCAGAAAAAAGCTCCAAGCACCACCGGTTTCCCCCTCGACAAGGGGGCAAAGGCAATGGGGAAAATGTTGTTGTTGCCATCTTGTGCAACTGTCATCAGTAGCGTGCCTTTGTACTTCCCATACAACCAAGTCCCGTCAATTTGTATAATTGGTTTGCATGATGCAAACCCTATGATGCAAGGTTGAAATGCCCAAAACACTCGACTGAATATTATGTTTCCGTTTAGTAGACTACCATTTTGGGCATATGCTGGCACTGTTTCCAGAACGTAAACAATACCCAGAGAATACGTCTTGAGTGCATTCAGGTAGCGAGGAAGTTCTTGGTATGACTCCTCCCAGTTTCCGTACACCTTTTCAATCGCCTTAGTCTTTTCTAACCACGCCTTACGGTAAGACGGAGTGTAGTTAAAAACCGTGGTGATGTGCGAGATGATTGTTTTCACCTTCAAAGATGGGTCGTTGCTGACCAGGTGTAGGATTTCTTGACAAATGAGATCGTAGTTATGTTTTGGGTGGTCCTGTGATTGGGTAGAACTTACACAAGTGTGGGTAGTCATGGAACCTATGACCCAGCAGTCACCTCTTAATCTGTATGATGCAGTCAACTTGAACATACAGTCAGGGTGGACACACTTGATCTTGTACCTTTCCGGGTTGACACGGTCCACCTTAAAATCAACCGATTTGAGCATGTGGAATTTTTTTATGGCTTTGATGCATTCCTCTCTGTTACGAAACTTGTCATTCTCTTTTAAATTTCCATCCGACTGCATATACGGATTGGTAAATAAGTCAGTAGAAGGTTCATCTCCACCCATGTTGAAGTTTGTCATGTGCGGAGGTGGTGTGTAGATCTCGTTTGCAGGAATACTAGGTATGCCATCATCGTCGGAATCATCATTCACCATTTCATCAAACTCTAACTCGTCATCTTCTTCTTCTTCATCAACTGCATCTACCTTAGCCTGTTCATTCTCCAAAGGATCAACCACTTGTGTCACCTGAGGCTCTCGCAGCATAATGTATAACTCAATAGAGTCGTACCCAGAATACACATGGCTGGAAAACATATTCTGGAGATCCTCGTCATCTTGAACTCCAACCTTATAAAAAATTACTTGGTTGTTTCCAAAAAAAACTGGATTCTGATAAAATATATGGGTCACCGGGCCTCGTCCAAGTTTGGCCTCCAATCATTTTTTGAAGTACGAGAAATTGGCTTTCTCGTTTAAGAGAAATCAAATGTTGTCTGTGTCTCTAAACAAAAACCCAACGGTGGGACAAATGTATGTCTCACCGTTGAAATATGCTTTGACGACATATTGTGGTGCAGAGGCCATTGTGTAGGGTTGTTTGAAGGTTTAAAGGTTGGGATGTTTGAAGTTTATGAGTTATTCGAAGGTTGGAATGTTTGAAGTTTATTGATTGTATGAAGGTTTGAAGGTTTGAAGGTTGTAAGGTTTGGAGGTTGGAATGTTTGAAGTTTATGAGGTATTCGAAGGTTTGTATGTTTGATTGTTTGAAGGTTTGAAGGTTTGATTATAAGAACGTTTGAAGGTTAGAAGATTTGACAGATTAAGTGAATCAATGTTATGATAAACGTAAGACTAAAAATCTCATACTGAATTTCAATTAATTAAGGATGTAACCCCCAAGGCTGCCAATAGTGTTACATGCATGGCATCCCAAAGGCTGTCACGTAGCCTGAGCCTAGCCTGCAAGAGATGACACCTCTTATTCGCCAATTGGGATGACGACACCTTTCATTTTTGTACTCTTTCGCCAAGTCCATTGGCGCCTCCCTTACTGTCCAATCGTGTTACATGCATGTAGATATGTAACCCCCTAGGCTGCCACCTAGCCTGCGCCTACTCTGCACCTACACTATATCTTGTAAGTCTCCTCACATCACCTCCAATAGGGTTACATGCATTCAGGCATGGCATCCCAAAGGCTGTCACGTAGCCTGAGCCTAGCCTGCAACCAATGACACCTCTTATTCGCCAATTGGGATGACGACACCTTTCATTTTTGTACTCTTTCGCCAAGTCCATTGGCGCCTCCCTTACTGTCCAATCGTGATACATGCATGCAGATATGTAACCCCCTAGGCTGCCACCTAGCTTGCGCCTACTCTGCACCTACACTGTATCTTGTAAGTCTCCTCCCATCACCTCCAATAGGGTTACATGCATTCAGGAATGGCATCCCAAAGGCTGTCACGTAGCCTGAGCCTAGCCTGCAACCAATGACACCTCTTATTCGCCAATTGAGATGGCGACACCTTTCATTTTTATACTCTTTCGCCAAGTCCATTGGCGCCTTCCTTACTGTCCAATCGTGTTACATCCTTAGGCTGCCACCTAGCCTGCAAGAGTGACACCTTTCATTTTTGTACATGCATGCAGATATGTAACCCCCTAGGCTGCCACCTAGCCTACAAGAGTGACACTTCTTATGCATGCATGCACCAGCTACCACCTCACTCACTCTATGAAATTTTTGTGCCTATAAATACAGACCATATCATACATCTCTCACACCCACACAAGTCTCACTCTCTGCTACGAAATCTTTCATAATCTCTTACACTTTCTAAGTCTTTCATAATCTCTTACACTTTCTAAGTCTTTCATAATCTCAAGCATTTTAAACAATGGCTCTTCTAAGAATGGGCGATTCTCACAGAGGCACAAGGGAAAACATTGCCGCATTTGTAAGTTTCTATTTTGGTTATACATTTTTCATACTTCAGATAATGCTTTGTTCATCTTACTTAATCTTACACCTTTTACATTATGAACTCAGGATACCAAAAGATTCAGAATCCATTCTCACAACTACATGGCTCCCGACCCATTTATCTTACCATATCTGGAATACGCAGGTTTTGGATATGTTATAAAGATCTCCAACTGCACAATTGATTCGAAGTTCATTCTTGCAATGTTGGAAAGGTGGAGACCAGAGACCCATACATTTCACCTACCAATAGGTGAATGTACCGTCACACTAGAGGATGTGTACATGTTACCAGGTCTCCCTGTCGATGGTAAGGCCGTGAACGGGTCGGTTCAACAACCCAACTCTCAGTGTGAAGAGATGTTGGGCGGGGATATGGTAGAAGGTGGTGGTGCGAGAGGTCAGGGAATACTACTCACTGAGCTTAAAAGTCATTATGCAAGTTTGGAATTAAACGAAAATTCCCCTGAGCAAGACAGGGTAGTAAAAGCCAGAACTTATCTTATGATACTATGGTACCTTTTTATTTCTCGAAAGTACGGGAAATAGTGTAAATTTTATGTATTTACATTTACTTAGAGATTTTGAAAAAACAAGAAAGTATAGTGGGGTTCTGCAGTTTTAGCCCACCTATACATTTCCTTGTGCAAAAATGCAATCAAGGAAAAATGTACATTTTATGGGTGCGCTTTTTTACTACAAGCCTGGGGTTGGTGGAGGATGAAGTCCTTAAACCCCGTCAACAACAACACTTTCGTTTTCCCGTACGCAACAAAGTAAGTCATAAAGTTATATCATTTATTACTATTCATCTCTTCACCAAATATATGCTAAAAATAAAATGTTTTTCATTTCCTTTAGGTATTGCGTGAGGGGTATGGATTACGGCAAGAATCCAAGATTCAATATCGCACTATACCGCAATCTGTTGGATCACTTAGGCCCGGATGATGTACGTCGTACCTTTAAACTTTTCTTCATTTAAATTATTTATATATTACGTTTTCGTTAACCTGATTTAAGTTTTATCGCAGTTCGTCTGGAGACCATATCTGGGTTTGAGCCATGATCCAAACCCGGAGGATGCAGCAATTTGGACCGCGAAGACTGCAATCATTCGGTTCAACATTGTGGAGATGCACCACAACGACCGTGTGAAGATGCAGTTCGGAATGCATCAAGAGATACCAAGTGACCCAACTTGTTTGTCCCTATGGCATCTCAAAAGGGTCGATGCCCAGTGGGGTCTTACCAACTGGAAAGACTTCGCTCCGGAATGGTGTAAGATGTGGCAGAGGCATCACCGCTATGTCTTTCAATTCCCGGTTTTCCTTAATCATGGTAATATGCGACACACAGATTAATATTTATCTTGGTACATGTCGGTTAGTAACCCTGAAATGCACGTGTCTCATCCAAGGTACTTGGTTGACCCCCACACACAATAGGCACAACCCTCATTTCCCCAACAACAAACGCAAAACCCATCAACCTCCCACCAACCCCCCAGAAGAAACAGAACCACAAACACCCAACCACAGTCCCCACCACAACACAATTACACTCAAATGCCCCACAACCAACCACAATCACCACCTCACTACCAATACCCCCATATGCCTCACACCCAACCACATTACCAACACACCCGCATACCCCACACACAATTTCAGTCTTCCGTATATCCCAATATGGGCCCCTCAACATCCCGCCTTAGCCCTGATCTGGGAATGTCGGAAGATTACGAACAAACCGACCCAGCCTACCATCAACCACAATATCACCAAACCACCCAACATCCTCAATACCAAACACCCCAAGATCCATTTCCTTTCTACCCAACGTACTCAGACGATCAATGCTACAGACCCACCATGGAACCCCACCCACCGCCAACACGACCAAACTTTGAGGGTATGGGTAACCGACTGTACCAATGCGGATCTTCTAGATATGGAGATCTGACTGATTTTATGGATCCGGAATGCATTGACTTCGCTGGGCCATCGACCCTGCCACAGCAGGAAACGCGATGACACCCGGCACGAGAAAGGCGAGGACGGGGATGCGGAACCGGGAGTCATTACCGGGTTTCGGGGGATCACTGATTTATCTGCTTTTTTTTCTGTTTTTTTTATTTGTTTTTTTTATCTGGTTTTTTTAATCTGTTTTTTTAATGTAATACATTTGGATGTAATTATTATTTTTTTAATAAAAAGTCAATTTGGTTGATCCTGTATCCAATACGCAACGCACCGGACAAAAAAAAAAGAAGCAAATTTTGCCCTAGAAATACACATAGGCGCCATCTCACTTGGCTTAGGACATATCCTAAGCACATAGGCGCCAAGTGAGATGGCGCCTCCCCTTAAATAATGGGTGTAGGCGCCAAGTGAGATGGCTCCTCTTTTGGGGAGTCATCTGAAACATGATTATTTGCGTAATTTTTTTCGAAATGCGGTTATTTGCAAAAAAAATTTTAATACTTAGTTATTCAAAAAAAAATTCGAATAAGCTTCCTATCATACATACAACACATTGAATAAAATTATACACTGTATTCAATCATTTATTTAGCACATAGGTAACATGATTTGGTCTATACATTGTATATGATTCAATCATGTATTTAACACATGGGAACAATAGTCAAAATAGAAATAGCAGTCAAGGAAATCTTCAAATATTAATACATTGGCAGGAAAAAGATCATACCACAGTACTCCTATTTGCGTCATCCATCAGTGATGCAGCAAGAATCATTTCTCTAATGTCAATGGTCTGAATCAGGAAACATTATAATTCCACACAAATAATCAATGTAGAAAATAACTTAATTTACATTAAAGACCCATCAACAGAATCGACAATGATATGATTGTAGAGAATTCAAATCTTGCAACCACTACAAGAAAAATGGTTCAGTGGATTTATCCAACACTCAAACCACCCTGTATTTCACAAGGTCACAATATTCTCCAAGAACCAGTGGACAGTCCGGATAACATGCTTGCATAAATTTACTATAAATTTCTCAAGAATGTAGGCAGCACAATTCTCATATAATGAAGGACAAATCCTTGGAGTTCACAAAGTGCAGGACCCTGTAAAATCATAAAATATGAAAGTAATGAATTCAAATAAATCAATCTACTTGTTTATTCAAAAAATCAGTTGTAGCATGCAATTTTCAAGTGTTGTCAAATGTTCCATGTGATAGTAATGAAGTATAAGAACTTAATCATACATGTCTAAAGAATATGAAAGAGTCATTTTCTCACTAATACACTTACCTACTAACATATATCATGTGTTGGCGATTTTGTATCACCAATGTATTTTAGTAGTAATGTGATTTCTAAAGGCCGATGCAATTATGCGTTAAGTTCGGAGACGAGTTAGGGAAGTGCGGAGTGCACGCTCGTCGAGCCAATGCATAATTGAATACGAATAATTGAAACGGGGTTCCAAGGGGCGAAGCCCCTGGCGGGGTGCGGGGCAGCGCCCCGCGGGGTCCAAGGGGCGGAAGCCCCTGTCTGGGGTCCCGCTGCCAGGTCAGCGGGCGAAGCCCCTTTCCCTAACGGACATAACTGTTTCCCAACTGACATATTCGTTTCGAACAAATATGTCTCTTCGTTTTCAATTACTGTTCTCCTATATAAGGAGTCGTTCGGCCTCGGTCTCGCATACAGAAAAAAAACGCATCCTTCTCTCTATAATTACAATTCGTTTTCTTTTGTCGGAAACATAATTTCTTCGAGAATTATCCCCACAAAGATTTCGTGAACCCAGGCAAGAATAGGGTCGAAATACTTTGTTCGGAAAGTGTACGAACACGATTCTTCGAAGTTATCCAGGATTATCACACTCTAAATATATTACAAACGAACAAAGTAATTTTTCTGATAATCATGGCTGGAGGAAGCACCATCAAGGAGATGACAACAAACTTCGGAAAATTGGACAAGTTTCAAGGACAAGATTTCAGGCGTTGGCAGAAGAAGATGCACTTCATGTTGACAACGTTGAAAGTGGTACACGTCCTGTCTACACCGATTCCAGAACCTCGCGAGGATGAATCAGTCGAAGATATCAGACGCAGATCAAAGTGGGAGAACGACGACTACATATGCAGAGGGCACATTCTTAACGGTATGTCTGATCCCTTATTTGATATTTACCAAAACGTGGAATCTGCAAAAGAATTGTGGGATCAACTCGAATCCAAGTACATGGCAGAGGAATCATCCAGTAAAAAGTTTCTGGTAACCGATTTTAACAATTACAAAATGGTTGAATCGAGGTCTGTCATGGAACAATTCAATGAACTCCTCTGAATCCTTGGACAATTCACACAACATGGATTGAATATGGATGAAACAATATCTGTCTCAAGCATCATAGACAAATTGCCTCCTTCGTGGAAGGATTTCAAACACAACCTGAAACATGGAAAAGACGAACTGTCTTTGATCCAACTTGGAAGTCATTTGCGCATAGAAGAATCTCTAAGAGCGCAGGAAGATGACAAAGGAAAAGGCAAAGGAATTGTTGGACCCTCGGTTAATATGGTCGAAGAGGGTGGTAAGAACGATTACAACAAAAACAAAGGAAAGAAGCGTGCCTTCAAGAACAAACAGGGCGGTTTCGGTAAAAATAAGAAACCAACACTAGAATGCTGGAAGTGTGGCAAAACAGGCCACTTCAAGAAGGACTGTCGTTTCGGTAAAAAGAACGACAACGCGAATGCAAGTGGTTCAGGAAAGGGGTCTAAGGACCACTCCGAAAACCAAGGTCAGAAATCAATTCGTGATTTGAATAGTTTGATTAAACATTCGGTTTCACTAAATTCTGAAGCATTTTATGTGCAGGATGATGCTGCCGCGTGGTGGATTGATTCTGGTGCCACAACACATGTTTGCAAGGATCGTTTCTGGTTCAAGACTCTTGTTCTAGTGGAAGATGGTTTTGTCCTCTACATGGGAGATGATCACTTCGCTCCCGTTGAAGGCAAAGGAAACGTGGTGCTAGAATTCAGTTCTGGAAAGACTATTACTTTGTTTAATGTATTGTATGTTCCTAAATTACGTAAGAATTTAATTTCTGGTCCTGTATTAAACAAGCTTGGATACAAGCAAGTGTGTGAATCCGATAAATATGTATTATCGAAGTCTGGTGTGTTTGTAGGATTTGGATATTATAATAATGGTATGTTTATGATGAATTTGAATGGAGTTCCTAATGATTCTGGTTCTGTTTTTATGTCCTCGTCAAATGTTATTAATTTTTCGTTATGGCATGCCCGTCTAGGACATGTACACTATAAAAGAATGCATGAAATGTCTAAAAATGATTTAATTCCTAATTTTAATGAAAATGTAGAAAAGTGTAAAACTTGTATGTTAACAAAGATCAATAGGCAACCTTTTAAAAGTATAACAAGGAAATCTATCATTCTTGAATTGGTACATAGTGATTTATGTGATTTGCATGCTACTCCTTCGTTAGGGCATAAAAAGTATTTTATCACCTTCATAGATGATGCGTCTAGATTCTGCTATGTTTATTTGTTGCATGCTAAGGATGAAGCCTTATATAAATTTAGAATCTATAAAACTGAAGTTGAAGTGCAACAGAATGTATTGATTAAAACATTACGTACAGACAGAGGTGGTGAATATTATGATCCTGTGTTTTTCCAGTCCGTAGGAATCATTCATGAAACTACGGCACCTTATACACCTCAACAAAATAGTGTGGCTGAAAGGAAAAATAGAGTTCTTAAGGAAATGGTGAACGCCATGTTATCCTACTCTGGTCTGAGTGAAGGGTTTTGGGGAGAAGCTATGTTAACGGCTTGCTATTTGTTAAATAGGGTTCCTAATAAAAGGAACAAGTCTACCCTGTTATACCCCAAAATTTGCCCTCCCATATTCCTCGAGAAATTGCCAAGCCAAGCTACAAAATTCCCCAAGGGTTGTGCAGTGCAACAGTCTCCCATACAGTCAAAACTAGGGTTTGGGTTCTGATCAAGAAAATGAAGTTTTCAAAGGCTCAATCAAGTCTCATATGCTTAAAAACATGGTCAAGCATCCTCATATCAAGTTTCAAGGCATTCAGCTCAAGATTGCATAGTCAAAACCCTAAATTGCACTACAGTCAACTGTAGGGGCAAAATGGTCATTTGACAGTCAAAAGTTCAAATTTTTGGTCAACATATCATTTTGAAGCCACAAACATCATTTGATCAATGCTTGATCACGACTCTCAAAATTTGGCTCAGAAATCATCAAAGATGCAAAAGTTGCTATATTTGGACAACTGAAAAAGTCAACTGAAATTGACCAGGGCATAACTTTCACATGGATTATCAGAAAAATTCCATCCAAAGCTCATTTTGAAGAGAAAGACATTTCCTACAACTCATCTTCATACTTCAAGTCCAAGAAATGCTCTCACAAAAAGTTATCAATTTCAACATTATAGGTCATTTTCAAAAGTCAACAAAAAGGGACTTTAAGTCAAAGACCATAACTTGAGATTGGTAAATCAAAATGACATGGGACCAAAGGCATTGGTTAGAGGACTCAAAGACCTTTCCAAAATGTCCAAGAACATGTGAAAAGCTTAAAAATTGAGCAAGTTATGCCTTGTAGAAGTTGGGAAATTTTTGTGAAATGGCAAAAGTCAACTATCCTTGAAACTCCAATTTTTGACAAAAGGGCCCACTTTCTTCCACTTGATTCATCCTTGTCATGCCACACACGTGTCCCATGATTAATTTCAAGACCAAATATTGATTTTTCTATTTTATTTAATTTTTGATAATTTAATTCATTTTAAATCTTTAAAAATTCAAATAAAATTCAAAAAACCAATGGAATAGTGTCATTTGAATTTGGACAACTTCCATATATCATGGGCCAACTCAAAAACTCAGGCTAGGGTTAAATTGCACACTAAGTCTTGGTCTTGGCTTAAAAGAAGGAAAATTGGTTAATGGTAAAAACCCTAGGACTTGTTCTCTCATGAGCATAAATCAAGGCCAGCTAGCAAGCTAATTCTCTTCCATCATAAGCACTGAGTCAAACCCTAAGCCTTGGACACTATAATCTGCGCCCAAAAAAGCTATTGCACATTGAAAAAATTTCCATAAAAACACAAAAACTGATTTCAAGGTTAGAGGGGGATTCCAGGCATAAAAGTTTTTCTAATAGCTTCCTCAAGCTGTCCTGATCATATTGCAATCCCTAACATCCATCAATACGCGAAGAATTGGTACATAGAACCCTCCCTGTACAGCAAAAAAGTGGCAATCGTATTTTAAATTCTAAGCATTATCATGACATTCTAACTGTGGATTTATGTTCCTTATGAATTTCTAGAGCTAACCATTGCATTTAATTGAAATATCGTGCTGTGTATAAGATTCTGCCATGGCCAGTTTCTAGGGTTTGCAGGTCTTTCCATTTGGGGCTTTCCAGCCAAGGCAAAATCAAGGTTCCTGAGTATCACCATTGGAATCATCATGCCCAAACGAACAAAGATGGACCCTCGCGATCAATTTATTGATGTCACAGCGCTAGTCGCTATTTTTCATAAACATGCCTAACACAACGCGTTGAAACCGTTGCCTCTGTGTTTTGTATTTCAGGCACGCGAGGAAGATGAGTACATGGCACGCTGTGATTCGTCAGTTCAAAAATTGGTGCGTTGAAGGCCACTAACTCTCTTTTCTTTTTATTATATTCATTAATCATTATATGTTAAAAGTAGCTCAAGTGCTTCAGTGGCAGGCGTATTCCTTTGCATTGTCCAAGACCTGGGTTCGAACCCCAGGTCTGTATAAATTTCAATAATATTTTTCAATACAAGATCTTGTGCAGCGCTAACGTCCAGGGCATACCATACACACTCAAAACTCATCGTCCACACGTCCCAGTAGATCAATCAAAGGGCTCAGATTCAAGGCACATGATACGCTATGGTCAACGCATTGGCACGTGAACTGAAAAGTCAAGTGGATTTCAATGTTAATGGGCCAGAATGCTAGGCCTTACCTCCAATTCTGGGGCTACCCCCCCTGGTTTGATTTTCTTTTTATATTTCATTTTCTCAATTGTTATGTTATTTATTTATTTTATTTGTTTTAATTAATTAATTATTTCTACAAAAATATGAAAAATATCATAAAAAATCAGAAAAAGGCAAAAAATATAATTTTTATTTTAATTACTTTTATAAATAAATTACATGTAAATAAATTTAGTAAAATAGGTTTTAACTTTAATTCTTTCTTCCATAAAAAAATCCAAAAATATAGCATTAGGTTAATGACTTTTTTTTATTCCTTTTAACTTTCCTTGTTTTTTTCCATAATATTAGTAATTTTCATAATTAAACTTGTAAATTAACTAGGGTTGCATTTAGGTTAGATTTTACTACTTTCTTAATAACTAAAAATCCAAAAATATAGCATTAGGTTTAATGACTTTTTATACCTTTTAAATTTTCCTTTTTTTTATCACAATATTATTTATTTATTTATTTTATTTTTATAATTAAATGTACATAAGTAAAAATTAGGGTTTAATTTAGATTAATATAACATTTTCACAATAACTAAAAAACATTAGAATTAGGATTTGCATTTCAAATTTCATTCTAAAAAGTTCTTTTTCTTTTAAATCTTAAAAAACACAAAAATACCAAAAAACATTTAATTTTTAACTTTCATTTTAATTCCTCATTAATTTGATATTTTGCAAAAGGGTCCAACGCCCGTCGCTTTAATTATTTTGTTTCGCGCATTTTACTTTGTCGCTTATTATAATTATGTACATGTCCCAAAGCCTTGTAATAATTTTATTTCTTGCACTTTTATTCGCTTTATTTATTTTTCAGTCCAAATCGGGTCCGGTTTAATTTTGGCGATGTGGACCCGCGCCATTTGTAATAGTTTAGATTTATTTTCCCGCAAATATATAACTGTTAAAAAGCATGCAAGAATGAATGTCTTAATTAAAATCAAGCGTAGAACACAAATAAACATGACAAGACAAATAACTGAAACATGACGCACAATTCGCACACACCACCCCTAGGGTACGCCTCACCTGTTGCCTTTCGAAAGGTGGTCGTCGAGTAGAGGACGTCTTAGTAAGTCCTCATGATCCGGGAACCTGGCATGAGGGTAGCTTCTAAGGTGTCTTCCTATTGCTCCGGTGATCACCATGTCCCTATAAACTCGAATTGACCCGAACACCTCCAACGGTGGTGCTACCTACCTCTCAATGGTGGGATGGCACTACTTTAAAGGACATTTACACAGACGAATTCCTTAGGGTAGGTAGACGACTCATGGATACTTGCTCTCTTCAAAACAAACTGAAATCTTTTCACACCAACATTTTCAAAAGCTTTCGAAGCAAATTTTTCAAACACTCTGACGTACGAGTCGAACTGAAATTTTTCAAAGAAACTTTTAAAACCCACAATTGAAAAGCAAGCAAACATTTTTGAAAACATATTGAGCAAGTATCTAAGAGCCCATGGATAACCATGGATAGAAAGGGTGCTAACACCTTCCCTTTCTATAATCTACCTCCCGAACCGAGAGCAATCTCTTTAAGGAATTTTTCTGTGCTTTTGTCCTTTCCATTTGGAGAAAATAAAAGACGGTGGCGACTCTTGCTTCCGCGACATTTCGCGAACCAGCTTTAAAACAGTCAGTTCCAGATCCACCGATCACAGAACTGGCGACTCTGCTGGGGATGATACTTAAAGTGAGGTGTACCTTAGGGCTAGCTCATAACTATGTTTTCAATTGTCTTCTTTGCTTGCTTTATTATTGTGGGTTGCTTGGGAGTTCTATAGATCCTAACCCGGATCTGGGGGATACCTTTCTTAGAAAGTAGCAACAAGGTTGTGAGGGAACTGTGCGGGGTATACCGACATGGTTGAAACAGTCTGCTACGTTGATGTGGCACTTTGGTGTGTACCGGTAACCCTTGAGTTCAGTCAAGGAGAGTACGGGGCCTCCGCGTGGTGTCGTGAAGCATCAACATACCTTAGGAACCTTAATTGAACTATCTTGGCCTCTTTAGGGTAGTGAGATAACTAACTTTGGTGCAGTCCGAGGTTGGTTGATACTCGATACTACACTCAATTGAGGGTTGCTTTCCTGGAATATTTCGGTCGCCAGTTCAGTGGCTAAATCGAAACGATGAACAATGAAAGCAGTCCCGTGATATTGGGAACCTTAGAACCCGGTTACTTTGATTAGGACAGGTTGAACCCACCCACTTCAAGAGGGTAGTACCCCAAACTTCATGCTGGCCTAAACTCTAAGGGCTCTTTTGTGTGACTTGTGTGCCTTTGTACTTGCCTACTTGCATGCTTGTTAGCTGACACATGAACTACTTACAGGTTTTGTTTATAGTCCTTAGCTAGGACTCATGACAAGGTTTACCAAATTTCTTGCAGGTTTTGTTTATAGTCCTTAATTGGGACTCATAACAAAGTATACTGAATTTCTTGCAGGGTCTGTTTATAGTCCTTAATTGGGACTCATAGCAGGGTTTACCTACATCACCCCATGCATAGCATGACATCATACCATTGCATACCATTGCATACATCCTAACCCATTTCAAGGATCTCAAGGGCTTGTGATACAGGTCATATAAATCAAACATCTAGCAAGGGGCAAAGAGGATTTATTTTCCTCTAGCCAATGTTGTCAGAGGCTATGACCCACTTGATATGGTGAGCTCTGACTCCTGAAGAAGGTTCCCTAACCAAGGTTGTTTGGAAATCAAAACCAGACATGATGACTAAAGTCAGGGGCTATGACCCACTGGATATGGTGAGCCTTTGACCCGTGACGAAGGACTCTCAACAACATGAAGTACTTTCAATCAAGTTGCCAGTTTCCAACTCTAACAAGTTTCTCTGTTTACCCCACGAGGTCCTTGAAATCATTGCATGCATATCATACATATCATTACATAACAGGTACCCTTCCTCTGCAGGTTGCTTACCTTCTTCGCTGTTCATTTCAGCAGTCTCGTCATGAATCCTGAATCATCAACCGAGGCATCTATCAAGGCTCTTCAGGCGCAGAACGCCCAATTTCAGGCGCAGAACGCCCAATTTCAGGAGCTGATCAAAGGCTTGGCTCAGGGTCAACAAGATCTGAAGGCTTTGTTTTTGAAGAAGGACAAGAAGAAGAAGAGGATTGTTCTGTTCAGCCCTAGACGCAGATTTGGGAATACACCACAGGAGGAAACTGAGGGGACAACCCCATCTGTGAGGGAAAGCAGTCACCATGAGAGAGAGGTGCCTAGTCCAGTGGTCTCCGACAGCGAGACAGATTTCAACGACGAACAGTACCCTCCGGCTGAGGACAAGTACAAACAGTTGGAGGATAGGCTGAATGCTATGGAGATCCAACAGGTACCTGGGCTGGATTTTGGAGATCTGGGTTTGTCAACTGGTGTGATTATTCCTCGGAAGTTCAAGGCACCATCCTTTACCAAGTATGACGGGGCGTCTTGTCCCAAGTTGCATCTCAGGTCTTATGTTCGGAAAATCCAACCATACTCAGCAGACAAGAACTTGTGGATCCACTTCTTCCAGGAAAGTCTTTCAGGGACTCACCTCGAATGGTTCTATCAACTGGATGGGACCAAAGTTCGTAACTGGGAGGAGTTGGCGACTGCTTTCTATAAGCAGTACCAGTACAATGCCGACCTTGCTCCCACACGTACCCAACTCCAGGGTATGTCGTTGGGGTCAAGTGAAGGTTTCAAGGAGTACGCGCAAAGATGGAGAGACCTTGCTGGAAGGGTGCAACCTCCGTTAACTGACCGGGAACTCGTTGATATGTTCTTGGGGACCCTATCCGGGCCATTCTTCAATCACCTCATTGGTAACTCATCTGATGGATTTACCGACCTCATCCTGACTGGCGAAAGAATTGAAGCTGGTATCAAGTCGGGGAAGATTCAAGAGGCCACACCTTCTGATATTCATAAAAAACCTTACACGGGAAAGAAGGAATCCAATGCTGTATACAGTCAAAAGAGTCGCCGTGATCAACATGCAGGGGCAGTCATGATCTCTGGTTCTGCACCACGCCGTCAACCACAAAGGGGAAACCAGCAAAGGCCGGAAGGGCCTAAAAGGCAATTCACCAACATTAACATGCCTTGGTCACAAGCATTGCAGCATATGGTGAAGATGAACCTGATTGCAGTAATCAACCCTCCTGCCAATCCTAAGACCTCCTCTCCTAGCTACAATCCAGAAGCAAGGTGTGCCTATCATTCTGATAGCCCGGGGCACGATACTGAGGACTGTTGGGCACTGAAGTACAAAATTCAGAACATGATCGATGCCAAAGAGATCGAGTTCGAGCCTGCGGAGACTCCCAACGTGATCACCGCTCCATTGCCAAAGCATGGCTAAATTTTTGTTCATTTGATTTCAAGTTGTATTTTTCCTTTTCTTGTTCAGATAAACAATTATTGTGTTAAACTCTTTTATTTCATGAATGCATTACACATGTCTGTCTTGAATTAATTATGTTTACTATGCTTAAAACTGCTTTCATATTTTTTGGCGATGGTCAATTCTTAATTGAAAAGTCTAAACCTCTTGAGGGAGGATGACGAAAACAATACCACAATTTACAGTATGCTTTTGAACAGACCCCGCTGATGAGGTACAGGCATTGTTTCAATTCCTAAACACTGGAGTTATAAGGATGATAATCCCTCGTCAACCCATCAGAGCCAAAGAAGTAGGAGTTTGTATTTTCGAAAATCAAAACCCTTAATCATAACCTGGGGCAGGGTAGTTCTCTCAGTCGATCCAAGTGCACAATGAATGTCACTAAATGAGTTTTTCAAAAACAAAAGACAGTGATGGTTCCGAACAATCATAAGGACAGGCAGTCATTATCAAAAAAAATTCATGAATGAAAAGCCCAAAAAGTCAAAACCAATAAAGAAGACTTACCAAACTGGGGCATCCCGCTGACTGTAATCCCAAAAAGGAAACAGTTCAGGCAAAAAAAAAAGAAAGGGATAACTAAATCAAAAAAAAAAAGAGGTCTCACAAACCCTCAGCAAAAAAGGGGATGATTGCCTATTCAAATAAACGTTCAATATCCAAATCATCACCGGAAAATCAGAGCAAAGACTCAAACAAGGTCTAACGCACGATCAACTGAGTTTAGGTTTGGAGAACATCACGAAGAGCGGGTGGGTACAAATAATTTGAGCCTTTATCCTTTGTTTCTTAAACCGTGAACCAGGCCACGATATAACTCTTAAAAGTCCTAGCTGAAGCATGGGTTAGTTCGAAAGCATACTGTTACGAAGGTATCCTGACTCCTGAAGGTTTGCTGTAAAATATTGAGTTGACATCGCACTGTATTACAAAAAATGCATTTTCAAAATTCAAGACAGACATAGACTTTTGCATTCTTAAAATAACCTTGTTTGCATATGACTACTTGTTTGAACAAGCAGGGAAATTCGCACGATGAACACCTTGTGAACAGAAGAACCTCCAATCAAGGGGCACATTGCTCATTATCTGGGGCATGGCAAAATACTTCCAACAGGGGCAACTCCCTACATTCTGAGAGCGTGGACATAGTCGAAAAAAATACTGCGCATAATCAAAGACCCGCTAGGTTGACATACCTAGGCAAAAATAAGGGCTTCCCGGCGAACTAAAAGGGTTCGGGCAAAATGAAGGGATGAAACGAAAAACATGTACACCCGGCAAGTCGAAAACCTGAAAAGGCGGCTTGGGCAAAAATGGGTATCCCGGTGGACTGAAAACCCGAAAGGGCGGTCCAGGCAAAAGTTAGGGATCGAAGCGTACGACTATGTTCCGGTATCTCGTCACTTGCCTACCCGAAGATTTGTCGATCACCCGCACAGGTATCCTCTTCCCTCACCTCCGAAGCAGGGGCAATAATGAGCTATCCAGGCGATCCAATTGCTCTGTCAACCAAATTACAAAGGATAGATCAACATAAAGATGATTACCATCTACCTTTACAAATTCCAGATCGTGGGCTAACGTCTGAGACCAAACAGGACAATTATCCACTTAATCAAAATCATGCAACCCAACACCGGTTTCTGCTCAACCTTCAGACAAAGTCATACACAGACTCCTCCTCCATAAGATGACCTAACCCCGGTTCATCAAGAAGTTTTACACAAACTTATCCCGAAGCAACCTTACCCCGGTTCCTCCAGAAGTTTTTACACAAACTTATCCAAGTAACCTTACCCCGGTTCCTCCAGAGATTTTTACACAAACTCAACCAAATAACCTTACCCCGGTTCCTCCAGAAGTTTTTACACAAACTTACCCAAGTAACCTTACCCCGGTTCCTCCAGAAATCTTACATGGATTTATCACAAGTAACCTTACCCCGGTTCGTCAAGAAGTTTTACACGAACTTATCCCGAAGTGACCTAACCCCGGTTCCTCCAGAAGTCTTACATGGACCTATCTCAAGATGACCTAACCCCGGTTCATCAAGAAGTTTTACACAAACTTATCCTGCCGTAACCTAACCCCGGTTCCTCCAAGAGTCTCACATGGACCTATCTCAAGATGACCTAACCCCGGTTCATCAAGAAGTTTTACACAAACTTATCCTGCCGTAACCTAACCCCGGTTCCTCCAAGAGTCTCACATGGACCTATCTCAAGATGACCTTACCTCGGTTCGTCAAGAAGTTTTACACGAACTTATCCTGCGGCAACCTAACCCTGGTTCCCCCCAGAAGTCTTACATGGATTTAGCTCAAGATAACCTCACCCCGGTTCATCAAGAAGTTTTACATGAACTTACCTCACCAAGCAACCCTACATCGGTTCCCTCTCTTCAAGATGCAGTTTTACATGGACTCGTCACCCAGAAACCCTACACAGGTTCTCCCTTTCCAAAAAAACGAAGTTTTACACGAACTCATCATCAAAGTAACCCTACCCAGGTTCCTTCTCCATTTCAGATACAGTTCTACACAAACTCATCAGCATGCAACCCTACATAGGTTCCACCTTTCAACTTATAAAATTACATTCCAAAACTCCCCAGAAGAGTCCAATCCAGTTTCCCCAGGAAAATTGGAATTCATCTCTCCAAGCAGTAAGCTTATCCCCAGTAGATTCTGGAAGCTTATCCCCTCGCAGAGCACGAACGCGTCGTCCGGCTTTATTCAAAGAGTTATTTCCTTAACAGGATATAACTGGGTTATCCTCAGCCAAAAGCCACGGAAAGGTCATCGTCAACATAGTTCTTTCCTATCCCCAGCGAAGTCCATTAACACTTCCAACAACAAAGACATCCTCAGCAAATTACTGCTATCAACACTCAGCAAAGCATCTCTATCCCCACAGAGTATTGCTTCCCAGCATGATCGCTAGAATATCTTTTCTCCCCGCAGAATCTTCCATTCGCCAAGTTTATTCCGCAACGGAGTCATCTTCTCCTACCGGTATCCTTGCAGTTATCATCCCCAGCGGAAGCAAAATCTATTCTTCGACATCAGCCCAGGATACGACTTCCCGGCACCCGTCAAGGATTCACTTTCCTAGACAAAAATATACATGAAACATCACATACATCATTATAGCATGCATGTACACATCATATCTTACAAATCTCATTTATGTTGAGAACATCATTGCTTGATCCATATCATGCATTGCATATGACTGACTTTTACCTTTCAGGAAAGATCCAGCTAAGTTCTCAAGCTACATTTCAAGACCTAGACCGGTTCAGTTAAATCGTCCCAAGATTTTCCTGATGCTTATCCAGTCAAAGGCCTTCTCTGGTTCAGTCAGATCGACCCTAAGATCTCCCTGATGCTTATCCAGTTGAAGACATTTCAAGACCTAGACCGGTTCAGTTAAATCGTCCCAAGATTTTCCTGATGCTTATCCAGTCAAAGGCCTTCTCTTGGTTCAGTCAGATCGACCCTAAGATCTCCCTGATGCTTATCCAGTTGAAGATATTTCAAGACCTAGACCGGTTCAGTTAAATCGACCCTAAGATTTTCCTGATGCTTATCCAGTCAAAGGCCTCCTCTGGTTCAGTCAGATCGACCCTAAGATCTCCCTGATTCTTATTCCAGTAGAAGACACCCAAGATTTTTCTCAACGAGCGTTGTTGAAGTTAAAATCGCCCAAGGTTCTCTTACCATCCATGCTGAGGCAGTAACCATCCCTGGTTCATTCATCAGCGTTTGAAGCTCCAGACTCAGCTCCTGTAACCAGTCAGGACACATCTATACCAAGCATCTAAAATCAGCTCCTGCAACGTGTCAGGTACTCATTTTTTCTTTTGCAGGTATGCAGGTTCTCGCTAAGGAATCTCTTACGCGATCAATCTCTAAATGGCATCTATAAGCCCATTCCCACCACACTGCCACTATGTGAGCGCAAATTTCTGGGCACTCTAGTGTCCAATCATCTTTTACCCTCGGATTACGAAAGGCACGTCAGCCAATCTGCATCCTCAGGTCTAAGAAGATTGAACAGGGGCAACTGTTATACCCCAAAATTTGCCCTCCCATATTCCTCGAGAAATTGCCAAGCCAAGCTACAAAATTCCCCAAGGGTTGTGCAGTGCAACAGTCTCCCATACAGTCAAAACTAGGGTTTGGGTTCTGATCAAGAAAATGAAGTTTTCAAAGGCTCAATCAAGTCTCATATGCTTACAAACATGGTCAAGCATCCTCATATCAAGTTTCAAGGCATTCAGCTCAAGATTGCATAGTCAAAACCCTAAATTGCACTACAGTCAACTGTAGGGGCAAAATGGTCATTTGACAGTCAAAAGTTCAAATTTTTGGTCAACATATCATTTTGAAGCCACAAACATCATTTGATCAATGCTTGATCACGACTCTCAAAATTTGGCTCAGAAATCATCAAAGATGCAAAAGTTGCTATATTTGGACAACTGAAAAAGTCAACTGAAATTGACCAGGGCATAACTTTCACATGGATTATCAGAAAAATTCCATCCAAAGCTCATTTTGAAGAGAAAGACATTTCCTACAACTCATCTTCATACTTCAAGTCCAAGAAATGCTCTCACAAAAAGTTATCAATTTCAACATTATAGGTCATTTTCAAAAGTCAACAAAAAGGGACTTTAAGTCAAAGACCATAACTTGAGATTGGTAAATCAAAATGACATGGGACCAAAGGCATTGGTTAGAGGACTCAAAGACCTTTCCAAAATGTCCAAGAACATGTGAAAAGCTTAAAAATTGAGCAAGTTATGCCTTGTAGAAGTTGGGAAATTTTTGTGAAATGGCAAAAGTCAACTATCCTTGAAACTCCAATTTTTGACAAAAGGGCCCACTTTCTTCCACTTGATTCATCCTTGTCATGCCACACACGTGTCCCATGATTAATTTCAAGACCAAATATTGATTTTTCTATTTTATTTAATTTTTGATAATTTAATTCATTTTAAATCTTTAAAAATTCAAATAAAATTCAAAAAACCAATGGAATAGTGTCATTTGAATTTGGACAACTTCCATATATCATGGGCCAACTCAAAAACTCAGGCTAGGGTTAAATTGCACACTAAGTCTTGGTCTTGGCTTAAAAGAAGGAAAATTGGTTAATGGTAAAAACCCTAGGACTTGTTCTCTCATGAGCATAAATCAAGGCCAGCTAGCAAGCTAATTCTCTTCCATCATAAGCATTGAGTCAAACCCTAAGCCTTGGACACTATAAGCTGCGCCCAAAAAAGCTATTGCACATTGAAAAAATTTCCATAAAAACACAAAAACTGATTTCAAGGTTAGAGGGGGATTCCAGGCATAAAAGTTTTTCTAATAGCTTCCTCAAGCTGTCCTGATCATATTGCAATCCCTAACATCCATCAATACGCGAAGAATTGGTACATAGAACCCTCCCTGTACAGCAAAAAAGTGGCAATCGTATTTTAAATTCTAAGCATTATCATGACATTCTAACTGTGGATTTATGTTCCTTATGAATTTCTAGAGCTAACCATTGCATTTAATTGAAATATCGTGCTGTGTATAAGATTCTGCCATGGCCAGTTTCTAGGGTTTGCAGGTCTTTCCATTTGGGGCTTTCCAGCCAAGGCAAAATCAAGGTTCCTGAGTATCACCATTGGAATCATCATGCCCAAACGAACAAAGATGGACCCTCGCGATCAATTTATTGATGTCACAGCGCTAGTCGTTATTTTTCATAAACATGCCTAACACAACGCGTTGAAACCGTTGCCTCTGTGTTTTGTATTTCAGGCACGCGAGGAAGATGAGTACATGGCACGCTGTGATTCGTCAGTTCAAAAATTGGTGCGTTGAAGGCCACTAACTCTCTTTTCTTTTTATTATATTCATTAATCATTATATGTTAAAAGTAGCTCAAGTGCTTCAGTGGCAGGCGTATTCCTTTGCATTGTCCAAGACCTGGGTTCGAACCCCAGGTCTGTATAAATTTCAATAATATTTTTCAATACAAGATCTTGTGCAGCGCTAACGTCCAGGGCATACCATACACACTCAAAACTCATCGTCCACACGTCCCAGTAGATCAATCAAAGGGCTCAGATTCAAGGCACATGATACGCTATGGTCAACGCATTGGCACGTGAACTGAAAAGTCAAGTGGATTTCAATGTTAATGGGCCAGAATGCTAGGCCTTACCTCCAATTCTGGGGCTACCCCCCCTGGTTTGATTTTCTTTTTATATTTCATTTTCTCAATTGTTATGTTATTTATTTATTTTATTTGTTTTAATTAATTAATTATTTCTACAAAAATATGAAAAATATCATAAAAAATCAGAAAAAGGCAAAAAATATAATTTTTATTTTAATTACTTTTATAAATAAATTACATGTAAATAAATTTAGTAAAATAGGTTTTAACTTTAATTCTTTCTTCCATAAAAAAATCCAAAAATATAGCATTAGGTTAATGACTTTTTTTTATTCCTTTTAACTTTCCTTGTTTTTTTCCATAATATTAGTAATTTTCATAATTAAACTTGTAAATTAACTAGGGTTGCATTTAGGTTAGATTTTACTACTTTCTTAATAACTAAAAATCCAAAAATATAGCATTAGGTTTAATGACTTTTTATACCTTTTAAATTTTCCTTTTTTTTATCACAATATTATTTATTTATTTATTTTATTTTTATAATTAAATGTACATAAGTAAAAATTAGGGTTTAATTTAGATTAATATAACATTTTCACAATAACTAAAAAACATTAGAATTAGGATTTGCATTTCAAATTTCATTCTAAAAAGTTCTTTTTCTTTTAAATCTTAAAAAACACAAAAATACCAAAAAACATTTAATTTTTAACTTTCATTTTAATTCCTCATTAATTTGATATTTTGCAAAAGGGTCCAACGCCCGTCGCTTTAATTATTTTGTTTCGCGCATTTTACTTTGTCGCTTATTATAATTATGTACATGTCCCAAAGCCTTGTAATAATTTTATTTCTTGCACTTTTATTCGCTTTATTTATTTTTCAGTCCAAATCGGGTCCGGTTTAATTTTGGCGATGTGGACCCGCGCCATTTGTAATAGTTTAGATTTATTTTCCCGCAAATATATAACTGTTAAAAAGCATGCAAGAATGAATGTCTTAATTAAAATCAAGCGTAGAACACAAATAAACATGACAAGACAAATAACTGAAACATGACGCACAATTCGCACACACCACCCCTAGGGTACGCCTCACCTGTTGCCTTTCGAAAGGTGGTCGTCGAGTAGAGGACGTCTTAGTAAGTCCTCATGATCCGGGAACCTGGCATGAGGGTAGCTTCTAAGGTGTCTTCCTATTGCTCTGGTGATCACCATGTCCCTATAAACTCGAATTGACCCGAACACCTCCAACGGTGGTGCTACCTACCTCTCAATGGTGGGATGGCACTACTTTAAAGGACATTTACACAGACGAATTCCTTAGGGTAGGTAGACGACTCATGGATACTTGCTCTCTTCAAAACAAACTGAAATCTTTTCACACCAACATTTTCAAAAGCTTTCGAAGCAAATTTTTCAAACACTCTGACGTACGAGTCGAACTGAAATTTTTCAAAGAAACTTTTAAAACCCACAATTGAAAAGCAAGCAAACATTTTTGAAAACATATTGAGCAAGTATCTAAGAGCCCATGGATAACCATGGATAGAAAGGGTGCTAACACCTTCCCTTTCTATAATCTACCTCCCGAACCGAGAGCAATCTCTTTAAGGAATTTTTCTGTGCTTTTGTCCTTTCCATTTGGAGAAAATAAAAGACGGTGGCGACTCTTGCTTCCGCGACATTTCGCGAACCAGCTTTAAAACAGTCAGTTCCAGATCCACCGATCACAGAACTGGCGACTCTGCTGGGGATGATACTTAAAGTGAGGTGTACCTTAGGGCTAGCTCATAACTATGTTTTCAATTGTCTTCTTTGCTTGCTTTATTATTGTGGGTTGCTTGGGAGTTCTATAGATCCTAACCCGGATCTGGGGGATACCTTTCTTAGAAAGTAGCAACAAGGTTGTGAGGGAACTGTGCGGGGTATACCGACATGGTTGAAACAGTCTGCTACGTTGATGTGGCACTTTGGTGTGTACCGGTAACCCTTGAGTTCAGTCAAGGAGAGTACGGGGCCTCCGCGTGGTGTCGTGAAGCATCAACATACCTTAGGAACCTTAATTGAACTATCTTGGCCTCTTTAGGGTAGTGAGATAACTAACTTTGGTGCAGTCCGAGGTTGGTTGATACTCGATACTACACTCAATTGAGGGTTGCTTTCCTGGAATATTTCGGTCGCCAGTTCAGTGGCTAAATCGAAACGATGAACAATGAAAGCAGTCCCGTGATATTGGGAACCTTAGAACCCGGTTACTTTGATTAGGACAGGTTGAACCCACCCACTTCAAGAGGGTAGTACCCCAAACTTCATGCTGGCCTAAACTCTAAGGGCTCTTTTGTGTGACTTGTGTGCCTTTGTACTTGCCTACTTGCATGCTTGTTAGCTGACACATGAACTACTTACAGGTTTTGTTTATAGTCCTTAGCTAGGACTCATGACAAGGTTTACCAAATTTCTTGCAGGTTTTGTTTATAGTCCTTAATTGGGACTCATAACAAAGTATACTGAATTTCTTGCAGGGTCTGTTTATAGTCCTTAATTGGGACTCATAGCAGGGTTTACCTACATCACCCCATGCATAGCATGACATCATACCATTGCATACCATTGCATACATCCTAACCCATTTCAAGGATCTCAAGGGCTTGTGATACAGGTCATATAAATCAAACATCTAGCAAGGGGCAAAGAGGATTTATTTTCCTCTAGCCAATGTTGTCAGAGGCTATGACCCACTTGATATGGTGAGCTCTGACTCCTGAAGAAGGTTCCCTAACCAAGGTTGTTTGGAAATCAAAACCAGACATGATGACTAAAGTCAGGGGCTATGACCCACTGGATATGGTGAGCCTTTGACCCGTGACGAAGGACTCTCAACAACATGAAGTACTTTCAATCAAGTTGCCAGTTTCCAACTCTAACAAGTTTCTCTGTTTACCCCACGAGGTCCTTGAAATCATTGCATGCATATCATACATATCATTACATAACAGGTACCCTTCCTCTGCAGGTTGCTTACCTTCTTCGCTGTTCATTTCAGCAGTCTCGTCATGAATCCTGAATCATCAACCGAGGCATCTATCAAGGCTCTTCAGGCGCAGAACGCCCAATTTCAGGCGCAGAACGCCCAATTTCAGGAGCTGATCAAAGGCTTGGCTCAGGGTCAACAAGATCTGAAGGCTTTGTTTTTGAAGAAGGACAAGAAGAAGAAGAGGATTGTTCTGTTCAGCCCTAGACGCAGATCTGGGAATACACCACAGGAGGAAACTGAGGGGACAACCCCATCTGTGAGGGAAAGCAGTCACCATGAGAGAGAGGTGCCTAGTCCAGTGGTCTCCGACAGCGAGACAGATTTCAACGACGAACAGTACCCTCCGGCTGAGGACAAGTACAAACAGTTGGAGGATAGGCTGAATGCTATGGAGATCCAACAGGTACCTGGGCTGGATTTTGGAGATCTGGGTTTGTCAACTGGTGTGATTATTCCTCGGAAGTTCAAGGCACCATCCTTTACCAAGTATGAAGGGGCGTCTTGTCCCAAGTTGCATCTCAGGTCTTATGTTCGGAAAATCCAACCATACTCAGCAGACAAGAACTTGTGGATCCACTTCTTCCAGGAAAGTCTTTCAGGGACTCACCTCGAATGGTTCTATCAACTGGATGGGACCAAAGTTCGTAACTGGGAGGAGTTGGCGACTGCTTTCTATAAGCAGTACCAGTACAATGCCGACCTTGCTCCCACACGTACCCAACTCCAGGGTATGTCGTTGGGGTCAAGTGAAGGTTTCAAGGAGTACGCGCAAAGATGGAGAGACCTTGCTGGAAGGGTGCAACCTCCGTTAACTGACCGGGAACTCGTTGATATGTTCTTGGGGACCCTATCCGGGCCATTCTTCAATCACCTCATTGGTAACTCATCTGCTGGATTTACCGACCTCATCCTGACTGGCGAAAGAATTGAAGCTGGTATCAAGTCGGGGAAGATTCAAGAGGCCACACCTTCTGATATTCATAAAAAACCTTACACGGGAAAGAAGGAATCCAATGCTGTATACAGTCAAAAGAGTCGCCGTGATCAACATGCAGGGGCAGTCATGATCTCTGGTTCTGCACCACGCCGTCAACCACAAAGGGGAAACCAGCAAAGGCCGGAAGGGCCTAAAAGGCAATTCACCAACATTAACATGCCTTGGTCACAAGCATTGCAGCATATGGTGAAGATGAACCTGATTGCAGTAATCAACCCTCCTGCCAATCCTAAGACCTCCTCTCCTAGCTACAATCCAGAAGCAAGGTGTGCCTATCATTCTGATAGCCCGGGGCACGATACTGAGGACTGTTGGGCACTGAAGTACAAAATTCAGAACATGATCGATGCCAAAGAGATCGAGTTCGAGCCTGCGGAGACTCCCAACGTGATCACCGCTCCATTGCCAAAGCATGGCTAAATTTTTGTTCATTTGATTTCAAGTTGTATTTTTCCTTTTCTTGTTCAGATAAACAATTATTGTGTTAAACTCTTTTATTTCATGAATGCATTACACATGTCTGTCTTGAATTAATTATGTTTACTATGCTTAAAACTGCTTTCATATTTTTTGGCGATGGTCAATTCTTAATTGAAAAGTCTAAACCTCTTGAGGGAGGATGACGAAAACAATACCACAATTTACAGTATGCTTTTGAACAGACCCCGCTGATGAGGTACAGGCATTGTTTCAATTCCTAAACACTGGAGTTATAAGGATGATAATCCCTCGTCAACCCATCAGAGCCAAAGAAGTAGGAGTTTGTATTTTCGAAAATCAAAACCCTTAATCATAACCTGGGGCAGGGTAGTTCTCTCAGTCGATCCAAGTGCACAATGAATGTCACTAAATGAGTTTTTCAAAAACAAAAGACAGTGATGGTTCCGAACAATCATAAGGACAGGCAGTCATTATCAAAAAAAATTCATGAATGAAAAGCCCAAAAAGTCAAAACCAATAAAGAAGACTTACCAAACTGGGGCATCCCGCTGACTGTAATCCCAAAAAGGAAACAGTTCAGGCAAAAAAAAAAGAAAGGGATAACTAAATCAAAAAAAAAAGAGGTCTCACAAACCCTCAGCAAAAAAGGGGATGATTGCCTATTCAAATAAACGTTCAATATCCAAATCATCACCGGAAAATCAGAGCAAAGACTCAAACAAGGTCTAACGCACGATCAACTGAGTTTAGGTTTGGAGAACATCACGAAGAGCGGGTGGGTACAAATAATTTGAGCCTTTATCCTTTGTTTCTTAAACCGTGAACCAGGCCACGATATAACTCTTAAAAGTCCTAGCTGAAGCATGGGTTAGTTCGAAAGCATACTGTTACGAAGGTATCCTGACTCCTGAAGGTTTGCTGTAAAATATTGAGTTGACATCGCACTGTATTACAAAAAATGCATTTTCAAAATTCAAGACAGACATAGACTTTTGCATTCTTAAAATAACCTTGTTTGCATATGACTACTTGTTTGAACAAGCAGGGAAATTCGCACGATGAACACCTTGTGAACAGAAGAACCTCCAATCAAGGGGCACATTGCTCATTATCTGGGGCATGGCAAAATACTTCCAACAGGGGCAACTCCCTACATTCTGAGAGCGTGGACATAGTCGAAAAAAATACTGCGCATAATCAAAGACCCGCTAGGTTGACATACCTAGGCAAAAATAAGGGCTTCCCGGCGAACTAAAAGGGTTCGGGCAAAATGAAGGGATGAAACGAAAAACATGTACACCCGGCAAGTCGAAAACCTGAAAAGGCGGCTTGGGCAAAAATGGGTATCCCGGTGGACTGAAAACCCGAAAGGGCGGTCCAGGCAAAAGTTAGGGATCGAAGCGTACGACTATGTTCCGGTATCTCGTCACTTGCCTACCCGAAGATTTGTCGATCACCCGCACAGGTATCCTCTTCCCTCACCTCCGAAGCAGGGGCAATAATGAGCTATCCAGGCGATCCAATTGCTCTGTCAACCAAATTACAAAGGATAGATCAACATAAAGATGATTACCATCTACCTTTACAAATTCCAGATCGTGGGCTAACGTCTGAGACCAAACAGGACAATTATCCACTTAATCAAAATCATGCAACCCAACACCGGTTTCTGCTCAACCTTCAGACAAAGTCATACACAGACTCCTCCTCCATAAGATGACCTAACCCCGGTTCATCAAGAAGTTTTACACAAACTTATCCCGAAGCAACCTTACCCCGGTTCCTCCAGAAGTTTTTACACAAACTTATCCAAGTAACCTTACCCCGGTTCCTCCAGAGATTTTTACACAAACTCAACCAAATAACCTTACCCCGGTTCCTCCAGAAGTTTTTACACAAACTTACCCAAGTAACCTTACCCCGGTTCCTCCAGAAATCTTACATGGATTTATCACAAGTAACCTTACCCCGGTTCGTCAAGAAGTTTTACACGAACTTATCCCGAAGTGACCTAACCCCGGTTCCTCCAGAAGTCTTACATGGACCTATCTCAAGATGACCTAACCCCGGTTCATCAAGAAGTTTTACACAAACTTATCCTGCCGTAACCTAACCCCGGTTCCTCCAAGAGTCTCACATGGACCTATCTCAAGATGACCTAACCCCGGTTCATCAAGAAGTTTTACACAAACTTATCCTGCCGTAACCTAACCCCGGTTCCTCCAAGAGTCTCACATGGACCTATCTCAAGATGACCTTACCTCGGTTCGTCAAGAAGTTTTACACGAACTTATCCTGCGGCAACCTAACCCTGGTTCCCCCCAGAAGTCTTACATGGATTTAGCTCAAGATAACCTCACCCCGGTTCATCAAGAAGTTTTACATGAACTTACCTCACCAAGCAACCCTACATCGGTTCCCTCTCTTCAAGATGCAGTTTTACATGGACTCGTCACCCAGAAACCCTACACAGGTTCTCCCTTTCCAAAAAAACGAAGTTTTACACGAACTCATCATCAAAGTAACCCTACCCAGGTTCCTTCTCCATTTCAGATACAGTTCTACACAAACTCATCAGCATGCAACCCTACATAGGTTCCACCTTTCAACTTATAAAATTACATTCCAAAACTCCCCAGAAGAGTCCAATCCAGTTTCCCCAGGAAAATTGGAATTCATCTCTCCAAGCAGTAAGCTTATCCCCAGTAGATTCTGGAAGCTTATCCCCTCGCAGAGCACGAACGCGTCGTCCGGCTTTATTCAAAGAGTTATTTCCTTAACAGGATATAACTGGGTTATCCTCAGCCAAAAGCCACGGAAAGGTCATCGTCAACATAGTTCTTTCCTATCCCCAGCGAAGTCCATTAACACTTCCAACAACAAAGACATCCTCAGCAAATTACTGCTATCAACACTCAGCAAAGCATCTCTATCCCCACAGAGTATTGCTTCCCAGCATGATCGCTAGAATATCTTTTCTCCCCGCAGAATCTTCCATTCGCCAAGTTTATTCCGCAACGGAGTCATCTTCTCCTACCGGTATCCTTGCAGTTATCATCCCCAGCGGAAGCAAAATCTATTCTTCGACATCAGCCCAGGATACGACTTCCCGGCACCCGTCAAGGATTCACTTTCCTAGACAAAAATATACATGAAACATCACATACATCATTATAGCATGCATGTACACATCATATCTTACAAATCTCATTTATGTTGAGAACATCATTGCTTGATCCATATCATGCATTGCATATGACTGACTTTTACCTTTCAGGAAAGATCCAGCTAAGTTCTCAAGCTACATTTCAAGACCTAGACCGGTTCAGTTAAATCGTCCCAAGATTTTCCTGATGCTTATCCAGTCAAAGGCCTTCTCTGGTTCAGTCAGATCGACCCTAAGATCTCCCTGATGCTTATCCAGTTGAAGACATTTCAAGACCTAGACCGGTTCAGTTAAATCGTCCCAAGATTTTCCTGATGCTTATCCAGTCAAAGGCCTTCTCTTGGTTCAGTCAGATCGACCCTAAGATCTCCCTGATGCTTATCCAGTTGAAGATATTTCAAGACCTAGACCGGTTCAGTTAAATCGACCCTAAGATTTTCCTGATGCTTATCCAGTCAAAGGCCTCCTCTGGTTCAGTCAGATCGACCCTAAGATCTCCCTGATTCTTATTCCAGTAGAAGACACCCAAGATTTTTCTCAACGAGCGTTGTTGAAGTTAAAATCGCCCAAGGTTCTCTTACCATCCATGCTGAGGCAGTAACCATCCCTGGTTCATTCATCAGCGTTTGAAGCTCCAGACTCAGCTCCTGTAACCAGTCAGGACACATCTATACCAAGCATCTAAAATCAGCTCCTGCAACGTGTCAGGTACTCATTTTTTCTTTTGCAGGTATGCAGGTTCTCGCTAAGGAATCTCTTACGCGATCAATCTCTAAATGGCATCTATAAGCCCATTCCCACCACACTGCCACTATGTGAGCGCAAATTTCTGGGCACTCTAGTGTCCAATCATCTTTTACCCTCGGATTACGAAAGGCACGTCAGCCAATCTGCATCCTCAGGTCTAAGAAGATTGAACAGGGGCAACTGTTATACCCCAAAATTTGCCCTCCCATATTCCTCGAGAAATTGCCAAGCCAAGCTACAAAATTCCCCAAGGGTTGTGCAGTGCAACAGTCTCCCATACAGTCAAAACTAGGGTTTGGGTTCTGATCAAGAAAATGAAGTTTTCAAAGGCTCAATCAAGTCTCATATGCTTACAAACATGGTCAAGCATCCTCATATCAAGTTTCAAGGCATTCAGCTCAAGATTGCATAGTCAAAACCCTAAATTGCACTACAGTCAACTGTAGGGGCAAAATGGTCATTTGACAGTCAAAAGTTCAAATTTTTGGTCAACATATCATTTTGAAGCCACAAACATCATTTGATCAATGCTTGATCACGACTCTCAAAATTTGGCTCAGAAATCATCAAAGATGCAAAAGTTGCTATATTTGGACAACTGAAAAAGTCAACTGAAATTGACCAGGGCATAACTTTCACATGGATTATCAGAAAAATTCCATCCAAAGCTCATTTTGAAGAGAAAGACATTTCCTACAACTCATCTTCATACTTCAAGTCCAAGAAATGCTCTCACAAAAAGTTATCAATTTCAACATTATAGGTCATTTTCAAAAGTCAACAAAAAGGGACTTTAAGTCAAAGACCATAACTTGAGATTGGTAAATCAAAATGACATGGGACCAAAGGCATTGGTTAGAGGACTCAAAGACCTTTCCAAAATGTCCAAGAACATGTGAAAAGCTTAAAAATTGAGCAAGTTATGCCTTGTAGAAGTTGGGAAATTTTTGTGAAATGGCAAAAGTCAACTATCCTTGAAACTCCAATTTTTGACAAAAGGGCCCACTTTCTTCCACTTGATTCATCCTTGTCATGCCACACACGTGTCCCATGATTAATTTCAAGACCAAATATTGATTTTTCTATTTTATTTAATTTTTGATAATTTAATTCATTTTAAATCTTTAAAAATTCAAATAAAATTCAAAAAACCAATGGAATAGTGTCATTTGAATTTGGACAACTTCCATATATCATGGGCCAACTCAAAAACTCAGGCTAGGGTTAAATTGCACACTAAGTCTTGGTCTTGGCTTAAAAGAAGGAAAATTGGTTAATGGTAAAAACCCTAGGACTTGTTCTCTCATGAGCATAAATCAAGGCCAGCTAGCAAGCTAATTCTCTTCCATCATAAGCACTGAGTCAAACCCTAAGCCTTGGACACTATAAGCTGCGCCCAAAAAAGCTATTGCACATTGAAAAAATTTCCATAAAAACACAAAAACTGATTTCAAGGTTAGAGGGGGATTCCAGGCATAAAAGTTTTTCTAATAGCTTCCTCAAGCTGTCCTGATCATATTGCAATCCCTAACATCCATCAATACGCGAAGAATTGGTACATAGAACCCTCCCTGTACAGCAAAAAAGTGGCAATCGTATTTTAAATTCTAAGCATTATCATGACATTCTAACTGTGGATTTATGTTCCTTATGAATTTCTAGAGCTAACCATTGCATTTAATTGAAATATCGTGCTGTGTATAAGATTCTGCCATGGCCAGTTTCTAGGGTTTGCAGGTCTTTCCATTTGGGGCTTTCCAGCCAAGGCAAAATCAAGGTTCCTGAGTATCACCATTGGAATCATCATGCCCAAACGAACAAAGATGGACCCTCGCGATCAATTTATTGATGTCACAGCGCTAGTCGCTATTTTTCATAAACATGCCTAACACAACGCGTTGAAACCGTTGCCTCTGTGTTTTGTATTTCAGGCACGCGAGGAAGATGAGTACATGGCACGCTGTGATTCGTCAGTTCAAAAATTGGTGCGTTGAAGGCCACTAACTCTCTTTTCTTTTTATTATATTCATTAATCATTATATGTTAAAAGTAGCTCAAGTGCTTCAGTGGCAGGCGTATTCCTTTGCATTGTCCAAGACCTGGGTTCGAACCCCAGGTCTGTATAAATTTCAATAATATTTTTCAATACAAGATCTTGTGCAGCGCTAACGTCCAGGGCATACCATACACACTCAAAACTCATCGTCCACACGTCCCAGTAGATCAATCAAAGGGCTCAGATTCAAGGCACATGATACGCTATGGTCAACGCATTGGCACGTGAACTGAAAAGTCAAGTGGATTTCAATGTTAATGGGCCAGAATGCTAGGCCTTACCTCCAATTCTGGGGCTACCCCCCCTGGTTTGATTTTCTTTTTATATTTCATTTTCTCAATTGTTATGTTATTTATTTATTTTATTTGTTTTAATTAATTAATTATTTCTACAAAAATATGAAAAATATCATAAAAAATCAGAAAAAGGCAAAAAATATAATTTTTATTTTAATTACTTTTATAAATAAATTACATGTAAATAAATTTAGTAAAATAGGTTTTAACTTTAATTCTTTCTTCCATAAAAAAATCCAAAAATATAGCATTAGGTTAATGACTTTTTTTTATTCCTTTTAACTTTCCTTGTTTTTTTCCATAATATTAGTAATTTTCATAATTAAACTTGTAAATTAACTAGGGTTGCATTTAGGTTAGATTTTACTACTTTCTTAATAACTAAAAATCCAAAAATATAGCATTAGGTTTAATGACTTTTTATACCTTTTAAATTTTCCTTTTTTTTATCACAATATTATTTATTTATTTATTTTATTTTTATAATTAAATGTACATAAGTAAAAATTAGGGTTTAATTTAGATTAATATAACATTTTCACAATAACTAAAAAACATTAGAATTAGGATTTGCATTTCAAATTTCATTCTAAAAAGTTCTTTTTCTTTTAAATCTTAAAAAACACAAAAATACCAAAAAACATTTAATTTTTAACTTTCATTTTAATTCCTCATTAATTTGATATTTTGCAAAAGGGTCCAACGCCCGTCGCTTTAATTATTTTGTTTCGCGCATTTTACTTTGTCGCTTATTATAATTATGTACATGTCCCAAAGCCTTGTAATAATTTTATTTCTTGCACTTTTATTCGCTTTATTTATTTTTCAGTCCAAATCGGGTCCGGTTTAATTTTGGCGATGTGGACCCGCGCCATTTGTAATAGTTTAGATTTATTTTCCCGCAAATATATAACTGTTAAAAAGCATGCAAGAATGAATGTCTTAATTAAAATCAAGCGTAGAACACAAATAAACATGACAAGACAAATAACTGAAACATGACGCACAATTCGCACACACCACCCCTAGGGTACGCCTCACCTGTTGCCTTTCGAAAGGTGGTCGTCGAGTAGAGGACGTCTTAGTAAGTCCTCATGATCCGGGAACCTGGCATGAGGGTAGCTTCTAAGGTGTCTTCCTATTGCTCCGGTGATCACCATGTCCCTATAAACTCGAATTGACCCGAACACCTCCAACGGTGGTGCTACCTACCTCTCAATGGTGGGATGGCACTACTTTAAAGGACATTTACACAGACGAATTCCTTAGGGTAGGTAGACGACTCATGGATACTTGCTCTCTTCAAAACAAACTGAAATCTTTTCACACCAACATTTTCAAAAGCTTTCGAAGCAAATTTTTCAAACACTCTGACGTACGAGTCGAACTGAAATTTTTCAAAGAAACTTTTAAAACCCACAATTGAAAAGCAAGCAAACATTTTTGAAAACATATTGAGCAAGTATCTAAGATCCCATGGATAACCATGGATAGAAAGGGTGCTAACACCTTCCCTTTCTATAATCTACCTCCCGAACCGAGAGCAATCTCTTTAAGGAATTTTTCTGTGCTTTTGTCCTTTCCATTTGGAGAAAATAAAAGACGGTGGCGACTCTTGCTTCCGCGACATTTCGCGAACCAGCTTTAAAACAGTCAGTTCCAGATCCACCGATCACATACCCCATATGAACTTTGGTATAAGAGACGACCCAACTTAACATTTCTACGTGTTTGGGGTTGTAGGGCCGTGGTTAGAATCCCGGACCCAAAAAGGAAAACTTTGGGTGAAAAGGGTATAGCTTGCATCTTTGTTGGATATGCTGAGCACTCCAAGGCCTATAGGTTTTATGTTATAGAGCCTAATGACTCGATTTCTATTAACACAATAATAGAATCAAGAGATGCCATATTTGATGAGAATTGTTTCTCTTCTATACCTAGACCAAAGATTTCTATACCTAATTCAGATGAATCTCCAAGGGATGATCATTCAAATGATGTGCCAAGTGAGACACTTGAACCTCGTAGGAGCAAAAGAGCTAGAAAATCTAGAACTTATGGATCTGATTTTCAACTATATTTGGTTGAGGGATCAAAGGATCAGATTAATACTCAATACTATTATTGCTATAGTATAGAGGAGGATCCAAGAACATATGATGAAGTTGTGAAGTCTCGAGACTCTGTTTTTTGGAAAGAAGCAATTGATGAAGAGATTGGTTCTATCATGGAAAATAATACTTGGGTATTATCTGATTTACCACCTGGTTGCAAACCATTGGGTTGCAAATGGATCTTCAAAAGGAAGATGAAAGTCGATGGTACAATTGACAAGTTTAAAGCTAGATTAGTTATCCAAGGCTTCAGACAAAAGGAAGGGATTGATTATTTCGATACTTATGCTCCAGTTGCTCGTATCACTACTATTAGACTGTTGATTGCCTTGGCGGCTATTCATAATCTAGTGATTCATCAAATGGATGTCAAAACAGCATTTCTAAATGGTGCTTTGGAAGAAGAAGTGTATATGAAGCAACCTGAAGGATTTGTTATGCCTGGTAATGAGCATAAAGTGTGTAAGCTAGTTAAGTCATTGTATGGGCTGAAACAAGCTCCGAAGCAGTGGCATCAAAAGTTTGATGAGGTTGTTTTGTCTAATGGTTTCATTCTAAACCAAGCTGACAAATGTGTATATAGCAAATTTGATACATCCGGTAAAGGAGTTTTCATTTGTCTATATGTTGATGACATGTTGATCTTTGGCACTGACCAAAATCAAATTGATAAAACAAAGAATTTTCTGTCATCAAAATTCTCCATGAAGGATATGGGAGAAGCGGGCGTTATTCTTGGTATTAAGATTAAACGGGAGAATAAAGGGATTGTAATTACTCAATCCCATTACATTGAGAAAATACTCAAGAAGTTCAATTGTGAAAGTTGTTCTCCAGTAAGTACTCCCATGGATCCGGGAGAAAAACTCATGCCAAATACAGGTAAACCTGTGGATCAACTCGAATACTCAAGAGCTATAGGCTCTTTGATGTATGCTATGATTAGCACTAGACCGGATATTGCTTATGCGGTTGGAAAGTTGAGTAGATTTACTAGTAATCCTAGTAGACACCATTGGCATGCAATAACTAGGGTATTCAAGTACTTGAAGGGTACTATGAATTATGGATTGTCGTATATGGGATTTCCTTCGGTGTTAGAAGGTTACTCAGATGCTAGTTGGATAAACAATGCTGAAGATTCATCCTCAACAAGTGGATGGGTGTTCTTGCTTGGGGGAGGTGCCATTTCGTGGGCTTCCAAGAAGCAAACATGTATAACCAGTTCCACAATGGAATCTGAGTTTGTGGCATTAGCTGCTGCTGGTAAAGAAGCGGAATGGCTAAGGAACTTGGTATATGAGATTCCGATATGGCCTAAACCAATATCACCAATTTCTATCCGTTGTGACAGTACTGCCACATTGGCTAAAGCTTATAGTCAAATATACAATGGGAAGTCTAGACATTTGGATGTTAGACATAGTATGATTAGGGAATTAATCATGAATGGGGTGATATCTATTGATTTTGTTCGGTCGCAACAAAACTTAGCTGACCACTTGACGAAGGGGTTAGCTAGAGACTTAGTGAAGAAGTCGGTAATTGGGATGGGATTAAAGTCCATTTAAATCCGTTAGCTATGGTATACCCAATTCCCTTCTAATACAACGTTAGAAGCAAAATTCAATGTGGAAAGATCATAGTTAGGGATTGGAGCAATCGTGTTTATCTTCCCAAGGTATGTGCTCAGACCTGCAAGTAATGACTAGGTTGAAGTATATATTCTTAATGGTTCTCTTTGAAAAATTGCAAATGCAGGTGCAAGATTAAAGGGATCACCTATGTGAGCATGAAGTTTTGCCGCTTCAGGAAGCTTGGACTTGGCTTTCTATATGCTTATTAATGGATAAGGACACATGGCTTGTAAAAGTGTCAAGAATGAATAGTAGAGTATTGTAAGAAACATATGTGTACTGTATCTTCAGATGTTCAAATGGATTGACGGGTTCAATCGTTATGACACCCCGATTTTCGAGTATTTGGAATGTGTATTTGTACTAAGATGAAAATTCAATCGTAAGACATTTTCGTTTATGCATGTGTTTAATCGTTTTACCTGTAGATTGTACCCTTGTATATAACTATATATACTGAGTAAATCAAGGATTACACTAAAATGGGGGGGATTTGTTGGCGATTTTGTATCACCAATGTATTTTAGTAGTAATGTGATTTCTAAAGGCCGATGCAATTATGCGTTAAGTTCGGAGACGAGTTAGGGAAGTGCGGAGTGCACGCTCGTCGAGCCAATGCATAATTGAAACGGGGTTCCAAGGGGCGAAGCCCCTGGCGGGGTGCGGGGCAGCGCCCCGCGGGGTCCAAGGGGCGGAAGCCCCTGGCTGGGGTCCCGCTGCCAGGTCAGCGGGCGAAGCCCCTTTCCCAAACGGACATAACTTTTTCCCAACTGACATATTCGTTTCGAACAAATATGTCTCTTCGTTTTCAATTACTGTTCTCCTATATAAGGAGTCGTTCGGCCTCGGTCTCGCATACAGAAAAAAAACGCATCCTTCTCTCTATAATTACAATTCGTTTTCTTTTGTCGGAAACAGAATTTCTTCGAGAATTATCCCCACAAAGATTTCGTGAACCCAGGCAAGAATAGGGTCGAAATACTTTGTTCGGAAAGTGTACGAACACGATTCTTCGAAGTTATCCAGGATTATCACACCCTAAATATCTTACATCATGTAATACTACTCTAAAAGTATATTTTTTCATTTTACTAGGATCTTACGTTTTTTGTTGCGATCTTATGATTTAAGATCTTGTTACCCCCTCTTGATCTTTCAATAATAATTGGATAGGATCTTCCGATCTTAGCTACGATTTTATATTTTACGATCATTCTATTCTCTCCCGATCTTATGTAAGATCTCGATCTTGACAACCTTGCTTGGATCATCAAGCTAGTTTGCACCTTTCTTAATTACACCATCTTCTAATAATTACCTGGAACATCAAAAGAAATCCAAGGACACTAACATATACTAAATTATATGTCTAAGCCAATCCACCAGCTTCAGCTGATAGAACAATTTTATGTTATCAATAATTTAGATCGTTTATGAATCTTCTTATACATGAAAATGGAATAAAAAAACTTGACTGGAGTCGTGTAATCTGGTTCAGGAATCAGTCTCTCTGATTACTATACTCTCCAAATCCAAGTTGTCAACAAAGAAATCCACATTCACAATTATTAGTCAGAATAGTAGTAACTTAGAAAACACTGACACCGAAAATGATACTAATACTGAAACATTGCGGTTGTGTGGAACACTACATTGAAGTTTCAAGGCTACATAGTTAATGAAAGATACTTATACAATACAAGCTTAGCATAATTTTTAAGCAACATAAAAACCACAGGACCTACAGCAACTTTCTGATCTACTAATGCCGACACGTGAACGGAAGCTTCCACAATGCTCTGAAATGTTATAGTAGATAGTTCAAACTTTAAACATAAAATTGAAGAGGTCATTAAAAGCTTATCGTGTAGTAATATGAATTCAAATCTAACATTGAATCATCATCTGAAAAATTCATTAGATTCATTATCATATAGTAGTTAAAGAAGCTAACATTTAAAACAAATATTGATAAAGGTAAATTCACAATTAACAACTAACTAATGTAAATGGCTTTTAGTATGTTTCAGATTCAAAATTAGATAATTGAAGAAAAGAATTAACCTTGTTGCAAATAATGGTATCCTCGTGAACCGACTATATAATACAAGTTCAACTACTTGAATATTCTTCTATTCTTTCATAACATTAATATAATTTTGTTCATGCAAAAAAATCAGTATCCCTTAGAAAGCATATTAGAAATTATTATACAAAGAAAGCATATTTATAGGCTCAATTATTATTATATGAGTATCCCTTAGAAAGCATATATAATAATAACTAATTAACATAATAATAGGAATACACAAACAATTTAATAATATGAATAGTATATGAGAAATTAGATGGGAAGGAACTTGAATATTCATATCATTCTGATCTGACCTGATCAGAAATGGACCGTCACGGCTGGCTCCGAGCAGAAAGCTTTTTTGAACGAGATGGGGGTACCTGCAAGGCACTCCGATGCTGAAGTAAGTAGGAGTACGAGCAGATAATAGCAAGTGTAAGGTTAGAATGATGAATACCTGACCCTCTGGAAGCAGAGGGTATTTATAGCCCCCAGCGCTGGGCCAAGGTTCCTTCATTGGGCCGGGCAGGTTTGGCCCAATGGAGGAACTGCCAGGTTCTACGTGCGTAGTGGGGACCCGCACGTGGTCCCCTTCCTGGATGTTCTGCGTGAATTGCGGGCGGACGGAGACGCGGTCTTTTCGGAGTATCGTTGGGGGAACAATGGACTGAGTCTGCCCTAGCTGGATTGCTCGAGGTAATGTCGAGCAGGACCTCAGGTTGTGGTGCTGGACCGCAGCATGCCGAGCAGGAGGTTTGCCGTCGAGCAGCATGTCGTGCTCTCTAGTCGGCGTGACCCTTGTGATTCCATTTGGACTGGGCCTTTACAATGCCTTTGGGCCTGTCGGGCCCAGTCCAGAACAGGAGCCCCCCAAGTCGTGGTTCCTTTGTGAGGAGCCATGGCTTGAACTCAGGTCGCTTCCTCATCGGGGTCTCGTGCCCGGGACAGAGGTGTGGGCCCTCGAGGGCCTCCTCGTGTCGTGCTCGGAGACGTCTTCCGCGGTGGATGCCTGGAGGATCCTCACCGGGCGCGTCCGTCGAGCATACGAGGTATCTTTCGGGAACTGTGTCGCCACCCTATGGAGATAGGGTCATCATTGCGTTGGGAGCAGCGCGTCGAGGAGAGAGGCTCCGTGGTTGCCCGAGGTGACGTTTGGTATTCCACGTCATCACTATAAATAGGAACCTTGGGCCCCATAACACGTTTCTATTCTCTGTGCTCTCTCTGCTGCTGCTCTTCCAGATTTTTTCCAGTTGCGACTTTTTGTCACGGATTCTTCTCCTCCGTAGCCAAATCCCACTTTTTGATTCAAGTAAGTGGCCTGTCTTCTTCATTTTCCTGTTAAAATGCATGATTTTTGTCGTTTGTAGATGTTTTAGGGACTGTGCGCGTGGGATTAGCCCGGTAAACTCATACGTAGCTCGACATATTCATGCCTAGGACCGGCAAACGCATGTTTGTGGTCGGCGTATTCATAGTTTTAGGTGATAAACTTCAGCGCTGCCCGGGGTCTTCATGGTCCAGGGCGCCTGATTCATGATCGCGCCCGGTATGTTCATGGTCTTGGCCGTGGACCTCATGGTGTGGCTCGCCATGTTCATACCTTGGGTCGACATGTTGGAGAGTGACCGCGTAGTTGGTTTGAGGAAGAACACACCGAGTTTCAGGATGTCGGGGAGGCAACCATTCGTGGAAACGGACTATGTGGTCGTGAATGGGACGACGTGATTTGTCGAGCGTATGACTTCGTGCCCAATTGATTGGTTTTCCGTGCTCTGCAGGTAACCATGGCGGACGAGCCGAGCTCCTCGGGGCGTCACGATCGCGAAGAACAAAGCGCCGACGAGTCGGTCAATCTGATTGATACTGTGACCGACCCTTTGCTGGATTGGGTGGGCGTCGAGCCTCGAGGGATCGCGTCGATCTACAGCCGAGACGACCGAAATCCGTACGCTGTCATCGAGGTGGGCCAGGGCCAGCCCGACTTCCAAAGGAACTTCGTAGTCATGCGCCCGTCATCCCGTTCAAGGATCTGCTCGGTTTATCCGGAATATAGCTTCACGATGTACGAGATCGCGTTCAAAGATCTTGGGCTGCGGCTGCCCTTCACTGATTTCCAGGTCGGGGTCTTCACTCACCTGGAGTTGGCCCCGTCCCAGCTACATCCAAACTTGCTCGCCTTCATCCGGGCGTTTGAGCTGACGTGTCGCTATCTGAGGATCGGGGCGACCATACCGCTCTTCTTCCGGATTTTTCATCTGCAGCGCCAGTCCCGAGGAGGGAAACACAGCTGGGTCTCCTTGAAGCAGTCGAGGAGACTCTTCAAAATGTATATGGACTCCGTAAGGGGTTTTAAAGACAAGTGGTACGTGGTGCGGCCAGTTACCACCTCGGCTTTAGGAACCCTGTACGAGGAGGAGGAGGCTCTAAGCGATGAAGAAGGGGAGGCGGTTTTGGGCGACGATGGGAGTCCTGTGATGGCACGTACGGCTAAGTTCCCTGTGCACTGGCTATCCAGGCACTACGAGCATGGGACTGGTTACTACCACACTGCTGCCGGGGATATGTGCTCGGAGGATGAGGAGGCGTACGCCGCCCTTTGTCGGTTTGTCGATAGCTTCCATCCTACCCGGTGGGCTACGAGGGAAGGGGACGACATACTGGACGCAGAGGGTTACCCTACGTTTGAGTCCCGGCCGATCGACACCAAGGCACTCGTGGAGTGCGAGACATACAGGCAGGCTGCCCGTCTGCTAGGTCGTTTATTGCTTGAATTTCTTTGCTCGTCATTTATTTATGAGTTTGCTCGATACTGACCCAACTTTTATTTTGTGCAGGTTCGATGGCTGGTCGACATGAAAGGCTTTTGAAATTGTCTTACGACCAGAAGCGAGGCAGGGGGGTCGTGAAGGCCCCACAAGCGACGAGGATGGGCCCACCACACAGTCCAAGTGCTCCTCAGCCGGTGAGGGTGGACTCGCCGTCAAGCTCGGGGGCCGCATCAGATGGGACCCCAGAAGTTGAAGAGGTCGACCCCAGCGCCGTCTTGATACAGAGGAAGAGGACCCGTGTGGAAAGTGGTCCGACTGTTGGCGAGGACGCCAGTGCCGTTAAATCTTTCGCGTTCCCCCTGTGCTTCAAAGAGGCGGGCTTCTTCGAGAGATTCCCTCTGACAGTGGTTGCCGACGAGGCTGCAGCTATAAAAAAGATGAGTAAAGAGGACCGGAAGACGCATCTGGCCGCCAGCATGGATGGGTTGGTGAAAATGGCCGAGATGGCTTTGCTGCTATCCGAGGAAGGAGGGGATCCTGCCCGTGTCGAAGAACTCGAGCAGGAGAAGGCGGCCCTGACCTCGAGCTCGCGGAAGTTGAAGATCGCTCTGGAACGCTCCGAGGAGATGTTCCGCGAGCAGACGGCGATGCTCGATGCTGAGAGGGAAATGTTGACCCTGGAGAAGGAGAAGTCGGGGAAGTTGGCCGAGGAGGGGGAGCTTCTCCTGGCAGACAAGGATCGTCTGGGGGCCGAAGTCGGACGCTTGGCCCAGCAGATTGAGGAAATGAACGCTGCCATGCAACCTGCCGAGGACGAGCCCGAGGACATAGTGGCTTTGAAGAGTCGGTTGGAGCTGGTCGCCCATATCCGGCTCCTCGAGGCAGATTGCGTCGGTGCCCTGGAGGATGGGTTCAACTCTGCGGTCGGTCAACTCTCCTTGCTAAACCCTGGTCTGGTTACTGAGGGTATCGGCCACACATATCAGATCGTGGATGGCGTGATCGTTCCTCCGCCTGACTCTCCAAGCGTCGACAATGATGGTTCTGGGGAGACCTGACTAGGATAGCGGGCCTGCGTGCCCTTGACATTTGTATTCTTTGGGCCTGCGTGCCCGTTTGTTGTACGTTATGAACATCGTCGGCCTTCTTGGTCGGTTTATAATTGTTTTATCGCCTTCGGGCATTTTTATCTGAATGCTGTTTTAAATTTTGGATGTTTTGCCCTTGTTTGAAATCTTATATATTTGCATGAATTTTTAGCCTAAGTCATGGGCCCGAGGCGTGCCCGTAAGTGGCTGTGATGTTGGCGAGCGAGTCTGCCCGTCTTCCGTTTGTCTATGTGCCCGGCCTCCTTTCACTGGCCAGAATCACCTAAGTGTTGTGCTCGAGGGGAGAGACATCCTTTTGACCCTTTTAGATGGCCCGTCATTCTTGACGATTTGTCGGGCATTTGGAGCGAGGTTGCTCAGTCGGGCGCGAAGCCCGGTCGGGACTATTCGCCCTTGGCGTGAACTGCCCATCGCGAGCTGAGTGTTCTGCCTCATGGGTACAACGACGGTGGGGCTCGGTGTAGCTGTCCACGTCGGGCACTATCGATCGTCATTGTTTTCCGCGCGATGCTGTGCGATTTGGCCGTATGTCGGGCTTGTACCTTAGCCTTTATACGAAGTCAGACGTTTTTTCCTCGTTGACCAAGCGCGGGCGCCGTTGGTCGAGGGTCCTAGGTGTTGGTAGTTTCTAACTTTAGTACTGCTTTAGCTTAGCAGCGTTCCAGGGTCGTGGTAATGGCTCTCCGTCTAATTGCTCGAGGTAGTATGCCCCGGTACCCGTGGTGCCGTGGACGCGTTAAGGTCCTTCCCAGTTCGCGGCCAACTTCCCTTTGCGGGAATCTTTCTGGTTCCTGCGTAATACCATAATGCCGATTTCGAACTCGTGCTTGATGACCTTGTCGTTGTGGCGTAGAGCCACTCGTTGTTTAAGGGTGGCTTCGCGCAGGGCTGCCCCCGATCGGATTTCCTCGACTAGGTCGAGTTCATCCCTTAGTGCTTCGTCGTTCATTTCTTCGTCGAGGGGCTCCTCCGTTCGTCGGGATGGTTCCATGATTTCGACCGGGATGACAGCCTCGGTGCCATACGTCAGTCGAAATGGTGTCTCACCCGTTGTTGAGTGGGGTGTGGTGCGGTATGCCCACAAGACGCTGTGGAGCTCCTCGACCCATCCTCTTTTGGCTTCGCCGAGTCGACGTTTGAGCCCTCGGAGGATGACTCTGTTCGCGGCTTCGGCTTGCCCGTTGGTCTGGGGGTGCTCGACTGACGTGAAATGTTGTTTTGTCCCTAGTTTGGTGACGAAGTCCCGGAACCCGTGGTCGGTGAACTGGGTACCGTTGTCGGTCACCAGGGCCTGCAGAATTCCGAACCTGGCGAGGACGTTTCTTTTGTAGAAACGGAGGATATTGTGCGAGGTGATTTTCGCGAGTGCCTCGGCCTCGATCCACTTCGTGAAGTAATCCACGGCGACGATGAGAAATTTGTTCTGGTAGGTTCCTTGCACGAAGGGCCCGAGGATGTCCATGCCCCACCAGGCGAACGGCCATGGGGACGACAATGTGTTCAGCTCGTGCGGGGGGGCGAGGTGCATATCCCCGTGCTTCTGGCACTTATCACATTTTTTCACGTGCTCCTTGGCGTCCTGTTGCATCGTCGGCCAGTAGTATCCTGCTCGAAGGGCTTTCCGTGCCAAGGATTTACCGCCCATGTGCTGGGCGTTGATCCCTTCGTGTATCTCCCGCAGTACGTCGGGGATGGCGGACTCGTCGATGCATTTCAGGAGGGGAATGGAGAATCCTCGTCGGTACAGTTTCTGCTCGAGAACCACATAGGAACACGCTCGTTGCTTGGTTATGGCAGCTTCGGCCTGGTTCGACGGGAGTTCTCCTTTTGTCAGGAAATTATAAACCGGGGTCATCCAGGACGTGGCATCCCCGATGGCATGGATCTCGACCGTAGTCGAGGGTGATTCGATACTTGGACGCGCCAGAGATTCCTGGATGACGGATTTATTCCCGCCCTTCTTTCGTGTGCTCATGAGTTTGGACAATATGTCCGCCCTCGTGTTTTGCTCGCGGGGAACGTGAGAAATTTCTGCTCGTACGAACTTTGCCATGTGTTTTTTGACTAAGTTCAAATACTCGATGAGGTTGTCGTTTTTGGCCTGGTAGCTTCCCTGTACTTGAGAGGCGACGAGCTGGGAGTCGGTGTAAATTTGAACTTCGCGGGCTCCCAGGTCCTCGGCTAGTCTCAATCCTGCGAGCAGGGCTTCGTATTCTGCCTGGTTATTTGACGTCGGGAAGGAGAGAACTAAGGAGTGCTCGATTACTACGCCTTCTTCGTTTTCCAGGAGGATCCCTGCGCCGCTACCGGACGAGCTGGACGCTCCGTCGACGAAGATGGTCCACTTGTGTTCTTTCCCCGAGGGGAGGTCGTGAGTGGTCATCTCCGCGACAAAGTCGGCCAAGGCCTGTGCTTTCAGGGCTTTCCTGCTTTCGTACTGAATGTCGAATTCGGAGAGTTCCAAAGACCACTTCAGCATCCTGCCCGCCATATCTGGCCGACCCAGGAGTTGCCTCACCGGCTGATTGGTTCGCACGATGATGGTGTGGGATAGAAAGTAGTGTTTGAGCCTCCTCGCAGCATTGACGAGGGCCAGAGCAACCTTTTCTATCTGCTGATATCTGCCTTCGGGCCCTTGTAAGGCTTTGCTCGTGAAGTAGACAGGTTTCTGCCCGTCGGGGGTCTCGCGGACAAGGGCTGCGCTGATGGCTTCGTTCGAAACGGCCAAGTATAAGTACAACGGTTCCCCGTCGTCTGGTCGAGACAGCACGGGCGGCTAAGACAGGCTCTGCTTCAGATGGCGAAGTGCGTGCTCGCATTCCTCGTTCCATTCAAAGGCTGCTTCCTTTCGGAGGAGTTTGAAGAAGGGGAGGGCGTGCTGAGCGGACTTCGCGACGAAGCGGGATAGTGACGTAAGCATGCCGTTCATGATTTGTATTGACTTCTTCGACGTCGGTGTCGGGAGGTCGAAGAATGCCCGACATTTGTCGGGGTTGGCTTCAATCCCTCGTTCTGTTAGATAGAATCCAAGGAATTTTCCTGCCTTAACCCCAAACGTGCACTTCTCGGGGTTGAACCTCATTTTGCACTGTCTTGCTTGGGCGAAGACTGTCTTGAGATGAGCTGCGTGATCGGTGTCTGCTCGGGATTTGACGATCATGTCGTCCATATATACCTCGAGCATGTCGCCAATCTGTTTGTTGAACACTCTGTTCATCATACGTTGGTAAGTTGCTCCGGCGTTTTTCAGTCCGAAGGGCATCACGTTGTAGTAATAGTTGCCCGAGCTGGTCATAAATGCCGTGCAGTGTTTGTCGCCCAGAGCCATTGGGATTTGGTTATATCCTGAGTATGCGTCCATGAACGACAAAGTCTTGTAGCCGGCCGAGTTGTCGACCAGCATGTCTATGTTAGGTAAAGGAAAAGCATCCTTCGGGCAAGCCCAGTTGAGATCGGTATAGTCAACACACATTCTCCATTTTCCATTATTCTTTTTCACAAGTACAACATTTGACAGCCAGGTGGAATACCGGGCTTCAGAAATAAAATTTGCCTCTAGGAGGTCTTTTACAGCTTTTTCAGCAGCCTCCGTTTTTTCTGGAGACTGCCTACGCCTACGTTGTACTACGGCCTTGGCGGCTGGATCAATGGCGAGGTGGTGACAGGCGACCTCAGGGTCGAGTCCGGGCATCTCTGCAGCGCTCCAGGCGAAGAGATCAACATTCTCGCGCAGACAGGCCTTGATTTGCTTCCTGGCCAAGTCGGGGAGGTCTTTACCAATCTTCACTCCCTTGGTCGGGTCTGTGCCGAGGGGAACGAGTTCAAAATCCCCGTACGGGATTGGTCGGAGCGGGATTTACTCGTTGCTGGATGGCTCTTCCTGATCGAAGCGGGCGTCGAGGGCTATGGAGTCGACCTTTGGTGGAGCCTTCTGGACTTCTTCCTCGGGGGATGCTTTTCTGTCGGGCTCCTGCTTTGTCCTCTTGGTGGGTCTGGTCCCCACGTCGACGGTATCCCGTCCCTTTGAAGCGGCGTTGAAGCACCTGCGGGCAGCGGCGAGGTCTCCTTGGATGGTGGCTACCCGTGCCCTTTTGGTATAGAACTTCATTTTCAGATGGACAGTCGAGGGCACCGCTGTCAGCTCCGCCAGTGTCGGTCTCCCCAAGATGCAATTGTATAGAGACGGGCAATCAATGACGAGGAAGCGGACCTTAACCTGTCTCGTAGCCGTTCCTTCTCCGAACGTAACCAGGAGCTCGACATAACCCCAAGGTTTGGAAGTCGAGCCGTTGAAGCCTTGAAGATCCGAACCCACATACGGAGAGAGATGTGAGTCGTCCAGTTGTAAGGTCCGGAACAGCTGGCTGTACATCACGTCGACGGAACTCCCTTCGTCGACCAAGATGCGATGCACGTCAAAATTGGCCATTTTTGCCCTTATCAGTAAGGGGATGACTGCGCTCGGGGCTCCGCCGGGGAGTTCTTCTAGGTAGAAGGTGATAAGCTCTGACCTGCCCTTCACCCTTTCGAACGTTACCGTTTGCGGAGGAGCTATGTCGACCAGCTCGTCCAACTTCCTCTTAGCTGAATTGATGGTGAGGTCGTTGAACCCGCCCCCGTTGATGACCATGGCGGAGGGGAAGTATTCCCACCTGCTGTGTGTTGTCAGGGGCTCCTGCAGGAGCTCGGGAACGTCGAAATCCTCGGGCCTGGTTACCGAGAAGGCGGTCTGGATAGGCACCGACTCGTCTGATGGTCGGGCATCTTCTTCGGGCTCCTTGGTTTCATGGGCGTCACGACGGGGAGCGTCGTTTCGCCTGTACTGTGCGAGCCTCCCTCCCTTGATGAGGGTTTCAATGGCGTCCTTGAGGTGGACGCAGTCCTCTGTCAAATGACCATGACTCCTATGGTATTGACAGTATTTATTTTTATCTGCCCCTGGCTTGGCGGGAGCAGGTCGGGGACACTTGACGCCACCGTCTCTGAAATCTGTACTGGCACATTCCGCCAAAATACGCTCGCGGGAAGCTGTGAGCGAGGTGTACTCGGTGAAACGGCCCGAGGGGCCCCTTTGTTCCCGGGCCTCCCGGGGTCGGTCTTCTTTTCTTTTCTCCCCGGTACGTCGGGGGAGAGCCTCTTGCCGTGAGCTGCTGCTGTTGTTGGGACCGCGAGCTCTGGAGTCTCGGGCCCTGTTGGCAGCTTCCCTCTCCTCGTAGTCCATGTATGCGCGGGCCTTGTCGAGGAGGGCATCAAAAGTTGGAGGTGGCTCAATACCCACAGCCTTTCTGAATTCTGTGCCGGGGAGGAGACCCCTCTCCAACAAGTATCTTTTCATATGGTCCGCGCAGGGGACCTGTATTGCTTCCCGGTTGAAGCGGTTGATGAATTCCCTCAAGGTTTCATCCTGTCTTTGGATGATGGCCTCGAGGGCCGCCTCGGTCTTCGGATGGCGCCGAGAAGCTGTGAAGGAACTGATGAACTGGTTCTTCAGGTTCCGCCACGACGTAATTGAGCCCGGGGCGAGTCCTTTATACCAGTCCATGGCCGCCTTCCTGAGAGTCGTGGGGAAAAGACGGCACTTGATGGGCCCCCCGACATTATGATAGTGGAGCATGGCTTCGAACCCGTCAATGTGGTCGACCGGGTCCGCTACTCCGTCATACTCCTTCAGGTGCGGGGGCTTCTCCATGCCCGGGGGGATGGGTGCATCCATGATGGCCTGCGACAGGGGACCGCGGGGGTCGTCCTCGTCGCTCCTCTCCGGAGAAAGAGAAGGGGTCCTGTAGTTATGTCTGGCACGATGATCGTGCTGAGTTTCCCTCGAGCGTGATGCTCGGTGGTTGAAGGTCACACGCCCGTCCCCGGCGTGCCTCTTGTCGTGCCTTGATGGGTCGCGACTGGGTTCTCCGGCAGGGACGGCGGGCTGTCTCTCATGGTAGGGCCGCCTCTGCTTTGGCCGGGGAGAAGGGCTCCTGGAGTTCTCCCTGTAGTGTCTTCGCGGGGGAGAAGGGTGTCGAGCTTCCGTGACCCGAGGAGGTGGAGAATGTGGCCTTCGATGCCTCCTCGGGGGTCGTCGATCATCTTCAAGTGCCCTTAATCTTTCTCCTTGGGCGAAGATGAGATAATTTGTCTGATTAGTGGCCGCGAACAGTGCCTGAGTCGTGGCATCTGCCCCGGCGGGAACTGGGACTTCATAGAACCGGGCAGCTCTGTGATGAGCGAGAGCTACCGGGTCGTCTTCGAGTGCTGGAGGGGTCGAAGAGGATGATGCAGTAGCCCCGTCCCTGTAGGAGGAAGGTCCAGGGGCGGTCGTCACAGGGATGGTACTGTGGCCGGGATCACCGGGGTTATCGAGGTGTCCATTCTTTTCCGCGGTACCGTTATTAGTGTCGGCGACACGGACGGGCTGCTCGTCACGAGCTGGATCAGCCATGACAGGTAGTTGAATTGAGCTTTGGTCTTTTAGAGTTGTTCGTTAGACGGGGAAGCTAGTTTCCCACAGACGGCGCCACTGATCTGACCTGATCAGAAATGGACCGTCACGGCTGGCTCCGAGCAGAAAGCTTTTTTGAACGAGGTGGGGGGGTACCTGCAAGGCACTCCGATGCTGAAGTAAGTAGGAGTACGAGCAGATAATAGCAAGTGTAAGGTTAGAATGATGAATACCTGACCCTCTGGAAGCAGAGGGTATTTATAGCCCCCAGCGCTGGGTCAAGGTTCCTTCATTGGGCCGGGCAGGTTTGGCCCAATGGAGGAACTGCCAGGTTCTATGTGCGTAGTGAGGACCCGCACGTGGTCCCCTTCCTGGATGTTTGCGTGAATTGCGGGCGGACGGAGACGCGGTCTTTTCGGAGTATCGTTGGGGGAACAATGGACTGAGTCTGCCCTAGCTGGATTGCTCGAGGTAATGTCGAGCAGGACCTCAGGTTGTGGTGCTGGACCGCAGCATGCCGAGCAGGAGGTTTGCCGTCGAGCAACATGTCGTGCTCTCTGGTCGGCGTGACCCTTGTGATTCCATTTGGACTGGGCCTTTACAATGCCTTTGGGCCTGTCGGGCCCAGTCCAGAAAAACAATTTAATAATATGAATAGTATATGAGAAATTAGATGGGAAGGAACTTGAATATTCATATCATTCTTTTCACACATTATAGTTATACAAAAAATTCAAATCACACTACATTCACACCAGTACTCAACTTAAAAAAAGACATTAATCAAGTACAAACCAAACACATTAGTCTCAATTCACATAAAAATACATCAAAACAAACACCTCTAGTGAAGAAACCCCTTAACAGTATCTGGTGGAGACTTTATCAAAATAATTTTAAAAAGATCAACGATCAAATGAAACTGCACAGCTGCAAAGAATATGACAGGCAAGCAAATGAAAATATATAAATAGAACAAGACACCTCCCTTTGTATATTTATCTGTGAGCACAAAGAAATGTCCTGCACAAAAAGAAACAAACATGGCAACAATGGATACAAAGAGAGAACTCAAGCCGAAAAGAAGCTTCATTGGCAAGTTTAGACGAAACTGTTGGACTTCTTTTCTAGAAGTGAGTATAGAAAGGAACATGATGAGCGCAGTGACGGAGAAGTAAAGTCCAATTAACGAAGTTATAGCAAATACTTCAAATCCCTGTTGTCCTTTTAATGCTGGTTCTCCTGTTGGTTGATTGCCACCAGGTACACTACCTGATGTCGCAAAGGCGACACCAGCAATGAGAGCTGCTACAACTGAGTATGACTCTGTTGTGTTTTTCAACCACTCAACATTTTCTTTTAGAAATTCTGTGTGTTGCTCCTCAAAGATTTCACTTGGAATTTTTCCTTTTTTATTGCCTAAAATATTGAAATGCTCTGGTACTAGGTTTTTAATGTACTGTACCAGAAAATATATGTTAATGATACTTAAAAAAAGTTACATATAAACATATAGTGATAAGTAATAATTAAACATAGGTCTCTCTTAAAGTTTTATGGGCTATGTGGTTATACACGACTTAGCCATGACAAAACAATGAGAGACCCTATTTAACCTTGGTTTAACTACGACAAATTGCGTGAGATCATATTTAGTCATAGTTAAACCTTGGTAAATTTTGAGCTCTTTGTTGTAGTCCACCTTACACACCCTCAAAGTCGATTCTTATAAAACTATAAATGTACCTCATACCACTTGATCTCCCACGTCATTTGCATGACAGCGCCAGATATCTTCCAAGTACTTTTTGTCTCGACTGAAGTATATGCTGCCAAGTGTAACATGGTATCCCCGTTATTATTAACTTGTAAACATAGGATATCAATGTCTTCTTTAGTTAATCTCTTCATTAACCATCGAATAACATGTGGTTTCCTATTCTTTACTGCCAAGAGCATTGCATTTTCATTTTTAGTGTTAGTGTCGTGGATCACGCTTCTTATCTTTGATGTAAGAATGGACATCATCTCAAGTATTCCAAAACTTACTGCAATCAAATACGCTGTATGTTTTGCTGGACTTTCCTCTTCTGATGATTCCGTTTTATTATTCTTCATTGCAACAAGTATCAAACCTTTCTTATCAAATGTAATTGGTACTTTAGAATTAAGCTCTTCCATAATTTCTTCTCTCGATATTTTTTTTGCTGCAAAAAATGTTTTATCTTTCACATCAATATTTTCTAAATCTTCCATTTCTTTGTATTCTTTTGTCTCTTGCATTGAGGAATTGCCTGCAAATATACAAATAATGATTATTTCATACTTTAGATTCTAATCATATTGTTATCTTTATTAATATTTTGTACTTATTTTTATTTACCTCCTTCCCGTGCGCGATTGATAAACTCACGAAAATCATCTTTCATTTGTCTATCATATTCTATGTCACCTGTTGGATCATCCCCGCCATCCATGTATGACTCCATAGGTTTTTTCATAAATTCGTTCAAGATCCAACCACCATATATGTGCTTCTTCTTAATATTCTTTATTGCATGTAAATCTTCAAAATTAATTAAGTAGAAGAGCACTTATTGATCGAGTTGTGGAAACAAACTTATATATTCAACATTTGTCTCACTTGTGCACTATAAATGTAGACTTAAATCAAAGAATGTAAAATTAAAGTTAGAAGTGTTCAATATACATACCAAATAGTGACATGATCGGCCATATGAATACTAACTTTAGAATGTGAAGAATTAATTGAGTAATAGAAAGCCGTATTCTGTCTGTGTTTTCAAATCCCTCGTTGTGGTGTAAATGTATTGCTACTTCACTATATTCATCTTTCTCTGAAATATTGACACGTCTTTAGTAAATAATAATGGAAAAGTGATCATTAGAGCTAGTTCATCAGAAGCATACCATTCTTTGCTTTTTCTTTCAATATAACATTCTTTAAATGCAATTCCACTTCATCTTTTCCGTTGTAGAAGCTTATAGGAACACCTTTTAAACCAAAATTTTGAAAACAACATTAAATGTTTTTTTCATGACATTTGATCGGAAAGTAAAAAATAATGCTAGAGAATGTCATTTGGACTTCCAAGCTACGTTGTTTTTTCACAATGGAAGGTGGTATGGTGCTTTTAAGCCCCGGTGTTTATGATTTTCTATATTTTTTGGGTCTACAAGGAATAGGAGTTATCAAGGTATATTTTGGCAGTGTCATGTTCAATAAAACTTAATGTCCTCCAAATAGAGGCATATTAATATTGTTAAGGAATATTGATATATTATATTTGTCTTTAAATCTCTTTCACTCTTAAAAGAATGTTTGATGTTTGTTTTCTTCTCCCTCATTCGAGAGGAAGATGAGATCACACACAAGGAGGGTGCAGAGAATTTAATTATAGGGTTTGGCCACAACTTCATGAATGAATTTTGACAATTGAAGAATTAAAAAAAAAAAGGAATTTAAAATCATTATCTATAATATTCATAAGTATGTGTAACTTACAATAGTATAAAATTTCCTTCCACCACGATAGACGACATTCACTCTTGAAGGCTGATGTCTTAGTAGCAAGAATTTCAAGAGGAATATTGCCATCCTTGTCTTTCATAGAGATAAGACCTCTGTAGCAATACATTATTATAATCGCCCAATCTATTGCACAAGAAACATAGACTATTATTATTGACAAGATTTAATGTTCAAAATTATTTTTATTCTAACGAGATATAACTGATTATTGTAATTAAAACATTAAATACAATTGCTCAATAAATGGTATAAAGTCGAAACTTGGAGAAACAAATATGTCAGCCTCTATAGTAGTTTCTTTTGTTACTTTAAAAAGACAATTAAAGAAAATTGAGTATTAACAAATAAAAAGAATAAATAATAAATAAATAAGGTAAAAGATAAAAAAACTAACCAAACATTTCTTTCCTAAGGGCAAGATGAAGGATACTAGTATTATTCTTATCGATGGCAATATTGAGGTCAAGAGGATAAAACTGTTGTAGGTAATCAAACACTAATATTTGACGAGCAAGCACAGCCCAAAAAAGTGGTGTTTCTCCATTTGCATTTTTTTCTTGAATCAAATATTTCCTTTCACCTTCTTTTCCAATTATAAGTTCACACACATCAGTGAATCCTATAGATGCTGCAATGTGAAGAGGAGTAGCACCTCTTTCATTCATTATTCTCAAACTTCTTACATTATAAAGATTTATTATTGCATCTACAAGACTATTCACTACACATTTGTGCGCACTGCTTATTGCCGCGTGTAACGCAGTTCCTCTTCTCTTGATTATTATGTTGTGATAGTTGCTATCTTGATTGTATTTTTCAATTACTTGTTCCCATTTCTCTTCCATTACTAGGTCTTGAAACGCCGCAACTACATAATTACATTTTTCAAGATGCGTTAATTAATAAGAAAATGTGGAGAAGCTATTGAGTGTCAATATATAAGGAAAGTTTAGACTTACTTGCGTAATCATCCATTTTTGCGTAATCATCCATTTCTCAAGATCGAAATGCAGAATGAAAGTAGGTACAAGGCAGATATACTGCATGCGTAATTGTCTTATATAAGAAAAGAAATGAATCTGATACTTTGGAAAAACATTGAGCATACTCTCTTCCAAACACGACTTTCATATTAGGAGTGTCAGTTACTAATATTTTTATTCCTTTCTTCAACTTTGCTGCTTTTGAAGTGCAATATGTTCATTAATGCTGAGTGAGACTCAAGCTTAAGCAAAAGCTACTATGTATCTTCCCTTTATTCTTTTGGTCTAAAGCAAAAGCTAAAGGCTTCTAATATCTCTGAATTAGTGTTTGAAAAGTATTATTGTCCAGTTTAGTTATTGACATTTTCAATATTACATCATTCGATCTAAGACAACCTAGTATATCTTCGGATCAGCTATATGTGTCACTGTTAATTGACACCAAAAATCATATCAACATATAAGTTAAAGCAATTCAGTGAAACATCTTTTTATGATCAAAATAGCAATCAAGAATCTAAATCTATATAACATTTGTTATGGCTCAAATTTGGCTTTGAATCCAATTAAATTAAATAAGTTATATGTGTTGATTAAGAAATGATAACTTCATTTAAAATTTGCATTTGTATGCCTTTTCAAATTTGACATTAAAATCCGAGTTTGTTGATACAATTGGCGTTGGGGATGCATTGATTGAAGCCATTCTGTATGGTAGGTGTAGTTACTAACCTGATTTTTTCTTTCTTACTCTCTAAGCTTGTTACTCGAGATTTCATCTTGTTGAAAATATTAAACTTGATTTGAGCCTAAATTTATTAATTGGTTTTTGGGCTTAGTTATTTTGGGCTTAATTAGTTTTCTAGAGAATTCTTATAATATATGGAATCTCTAGACATTTCTTATAATTATAATATTTTCTAGAATAGTCTTTGAATCTCTAGAGTTGAGAACTCTCTAGAATTAGTGTGTCTAGAGTTCTCCTTAGAGTACTATAAATAGAGATGTAATCTCACACATTTGAATCAAGCAAAAATACAAAGTTCTTCTCCTCCATAAAGAATTATCCTACTTATCAAATTTATATTCAAACCTTCAATATTCCCACACAATTCTCCTTAACATAAAAGGTCTTATTTCCAACAAAGTGGTATCAGAGCTTCAAGATCCACAAAATGGGGAATGGTGATTTCCCTTTCCAAATGCCGATGCTCACAAAGAACAACTATGATAATTGGAGTATCAAGATGAAGGCGCTACTAGGAGCTCAAGATGTGTGGGATATTGTTGAGAAAGGCTTCAGGGATCAAGATGAATCCTCGCTAAGTCAAGGTGTAAGAGACACATTGAAGGAGTCAAAAAAGAGAGACAAGAAAGCTCTCTTTCTCATTTATCAATCGGTGGATGAAGATACGTTTGAGAAGATATCCAACGCAACAACGGCCAAAGAAGCATGGGACAAGCTTCAAACTTGCAACAAAGGAGTTGAGCAGGTAAAAAAGATTCGTCTTCAAACTCTTAGAGGTGACTTTGAACGTTTATATATGGAGGAGTCCGAGTCAATTTCAGATTATTTTTCTCGAGTATTGGCTGTAGTCAATCAACTTTAGAGAAATGGTGAAGATGTTGATGATGTGAAAGTCATGGAGAAAATACTTCGCACTTTAAATCCAAGTTTTGACTTCATTGTTACCAACATTGAAGAAAATAAGGATCTAAAGGCCATGACTATTGAGCAACTCATGGGTTCCTTACAAGCATACGAAGAAAAACAAAAGAGAAAAATCAAACAAAAGGAGGCTATGGAGCAATTACTACAACTCAACATAAAGGAAGTAAACTATGTGAATTACAATAGCCAAAGAGGACGAGGTCGTGGCCAATGTCGTGGATGTGGACGAGGACATGGAGGAGAAGAAAGAGGCGGTTGCAATAACAACTCCAACAACTTCAACAATGGAGAAAGAAGTTGGAATCCACAAGAAACTAGAGGTCGTGGAAGATGAACCTCATGGTCGAGGAGCAATAAATCACAAGTCAAATGTTTCAACTGCAACAAGATTGGTCATTACGCAACCGAATGTAGATTCTCGAAGAAGGTGGAAGAGAAAGCTAATTTTGTAGAAGAAAAATGTGGAGAAGAAGAAACTTTGTTACTCGCGTGTCAAAACGAAGTTGAAGAGAAAAGAAATAAGTGGTACTTGGACATTGGCGCAAGCAACCACATGTGTGGCGATCAAAGCATGTTTGTAGAGATCAATGAAGCCGCAACTGGTGATGTATCATTTGGAGATGACTCAAAGATATCGATCAAAGGCAAATGTAAAATTCGCATACGCTTGAAGAATGGGAGTCATCAATTCATATCCAATGTCTATTATGTGCCTAACATGAAGAATAATATTTTGAGTTTGGGACAATTATTAGAGAAAGGCTATGACATCCACTTAAAAGAACATAGTATTTTCTTAAGAGATTATAGTCATAACTTGATTGCTAAGGTGCCTATGTCAAAAAATAGAATGTTCCTCTTTAACATTCAAAATGACGTAGCAAAGTATCTCAAGGCTTGCTATACCGATTCTTCATGGTTATGGCATCTACGATTCGGGCACCTCAAATTTGATGGTTTAGAACGTTTGTCGAAGAAAGAGATGGTGAGAGGCTTGCCTAAGATTAACCATCCAGACCAACTCTGTGAAGAATGTCTAATTGGGAAGAAATTCCGAAAAAGTTTTCCAAAGGAATCAACGTCAAGAGCGACAAAGCCACTAGAGCTCATACACACGGATGTCTGTGGACCAATCAAACCCAACTCATTTGGTAAGAATAAATACTTTCTCCTCTTTATTGATGATTATTCCAGAAAAATATGGGTTTATTTCTTGAAGGAGGAGTCAGAAGTATTTGACAACTTTAAGAAGTTCAAAGCCCTTGTGGAGAAAGAAAGGGGTCTTTCCATCAAGGCCATGAGATCTGACCGAGGAGGAGAGTTCACTTCAAATGAGTTCAACAAATATTGTGAAGACCATGGAATCCGTCGCCCACTGACTGTGCCAAGATCGCCTCAACAAAATGGAATAGCAGAGAGAAAGAATTGTACTATACTTAACATGGTACGAAGCCTGCTCAAGAGCAAGAAGATGCCGGAGGAGTTTTGGGCCGAAGTAGTGGCATGTGCAGTTTACTTTACAAATCGTTCCCCAACAAGAAGTGTGCATGAAAAGACACCCCAAGAAGCATGGAGTGGAAGGAAACCTGGGATCTCTCACCTCAAAGTATTTGGAAGCATTGCCTATACCCATGTTCCAGATGAAAGAAGAACAAAGCTCGATGATAAAAGTGAGAAGTATGTGTTTGTGAGTTATGACTCAAGCTCTAAAGGGTACAAGCTTTATAACCCAAATAGTGGAAAGATCATCATAAGTCGTGATGTGGAGTTTTACGAAAAAGATTATTGGGATTGGAGTGCTCAAGAAGACAAGTATGATTTTCTTCCTTACTTTGAAGAAGAAGAAGAAGAAGAAGAAATGGAACAATCAATGATAGAGGAACATATTACACCACCTTCCTCACTGACACCAAGGTTGGATGAAACAAGTTCAAGTGAGAAGACACCACGACTAAGGAGCATTGAAGAGCTTTATGAGGTAACCGAAAACTAAAACGACATTAACCTTTTTTGCCTTTTTGTTGATTGTGAGCCTCTAAGCTATCAAGAAGCGGTAGAAAACATAAAGTGGAGAGACTCCATGGACGAAGAAATCAAGTCTATCACGAAGAATGATACATGGGATCTTACTACACTTCTACAAGGACATAAAGCAATTGGAGTAAGATGGGTGTACAAGGCAAAGATGAATGAAAAAGGAGATGTGGAGAGATACAAAGCAAGATTGGTGGCGAAAGGCTATAGTAAAATACAGGGAATTGACTATGATGAGGTATTTGCTCTTGTTGCTCGTCTTGAAACTATTAGACTGATCATTTCTTTGGCAACCCAAAATGAATGGAAGATCTATCAAATGGATGTGAAATCAGCCTTCTTGAATGGTTTTCTCGAAGAAGAAGTTTATATCGAGCAACCACTAGGCTATGAAGTAAAAGGGCAAGAATAAAAAGTCTTGAAGTTGAAGTATGTAATGTCTCAAGATCAAGCTGTCGACATTTTCACCAAGCCACTAAAGTTGGAAACTTTCGTGAAGCTAAGGAGTATGCTTGGAGTCACAAATCAAGTTTAAGGGGGGATGTTGAAAATATTAAACTTGATTTGGGCCTAAATTTATTAGTTGGTTTTTGGGCTTAGTTATTTTGGGCTTAAGTAGTTTTCTAGAGAATTCTTGTAATATATGGAATCTCTAGATATTTCTTATAATTGTAATATTTTCTAGAATAGTCTTTGAATCTCTAGAGTTGAGAACTCTCTAGAATTAGTGTGTCTAGAGTTCTCCTTAGAGTACTATAAATAGAGATGTAATCCCACATATTTGAATAAAGCAAAAATACAGAGTTCTTCTCCTCCATAAAGAATTATCCTACTTATCAAATTTATATTCAAACCTTCAATATTCCCACACACTTCTCCTTAACATAAAAGGTCTTATTTCCAACACACCTGAGTATTCATTTTTCATTTATTTACTTTTGTTTATTTATAGTCGTCTTTGAGCAACTTTGATATTAATAATTTAAAATTATAAAATTAAATATTTATTATTAAACTAAAACTCTCAAGTGTAGTATAGTGTTAACAAAAACCCATTTGATGTCATATTTTAGTAGTGATGGCATTGGAGGCATAATAAGTCATTGTCAAAAGTGTGTTGAGGAAAACAAACATGAAGATTTTGTCATGTATGCTACTAAAATCTTCATTTTATTTAGCATTTAACTATGCATATTTTCTTAACAATTGGGAAAATGATGCTAAGAACAGAGTATAACAGGATTCTTTGAGGCAAGAAACTCATAAGATATGAATCAGGAAAGCAAGAAGAACACAAGGAATTGGTTATTAACTATTATTCTTCACTTTCTTTTTGATCAAGATTACAAGTGTTACAAGAATAAAAAATAACCTTCTATCCCTAAATTAGGATTTGGAATATGCAATGATGAGAGACTAGTATGTTATTTATAATAAACCTAACATACTAAACTAATGGATTTTTTCATAAATATTCATTACAAACTAACTTAGGGTACAAGTTAACTTAACCAATTGGACATAACAAACATGTCCAATTCGAATACTAACAACCCTAGCATTTCGACACCCACATACTATAACACACTTCAATTACAGAATGTAGTTATTCAACACCAGCATGTCAAACGAAAAGCTACTCTTCAACCCAATAGAGTTCGATCCAATATCTCACAAATCTCCACCAGGAACAAACTCTAATTTTAAAGAACAAACTAGCTTTCTTCATTCAGCTTTATCAACTGCATAAAGTGGAAAAAGTTGCAATTGGGCAATGTCTTGGTTATCATATAAGCATCATTGTGATATGTCGAAACCTTCAGCACTTGGACTTATCCACGCTCGATTATCCCTCTGACGAAATGCAGTCTCACATCAATGTGCTTGGTTCACTCACGATGGGCTGAATTCTAAGACAGGTGTATAGCACTTTGAATATCAAATTTAACAGTAATAACTCAACCTTGAAGTTTCATCTCCTTAGGAAAACCTTCAAGCCACATTGCTTCTTTCACAGCTTCAGTGAGGGAAATATATTTCGCTTTCCTGATTGATAAAGCAACAACCTTCTGAAGTGTCGCTTTCCAAGTGATTGATGTGTCAAACATAGTGAAAACATATCAAGAAGTAGATTTTTTGGAATCCATACTACCTGCATAATCAGAGTTGACATACCCTTCGATCACCACATTATTATCTTCATCCAAGGCTCCACCATAAATTATGACTTTATTCAGAGACTCATTTGTGTATCTTAGAATCCACTTCAATGCTTGCCAGTAAGCCTTTTCAGGATTAGCTATGAACCTACTTACAGAACTTACTGCATATGTGTGATCGGTGGATCTGGAACTGACTGTTTAACGCTGGTTCGCGAAATGTCGCGGTAAGCAAGAGTCGCCACCGTCTTTTATTTTCTCCAATTGGAAAGGACAAAAGCACAGAAAAATTCCTTTAAAGAGATCGCTCTCGGTTCGGGAGGTAGATTATAGAAAGGGAAGGTGTTAGCACCCTTTCTATCCATGGTTATCCATGGGCTCTTAGATACTTGCTCAATGTGTTTTCAAAAATGTTTGCTTGCTTTTCAATGTGGGTTTCAAAAATATTCTTTGAAAAGTTTCAGTTTAACTCGTACGTCAGAGTGTTCGAAAAGTTTGTTTTGAAAGTTTTTTGAAAGCGTGTTGGTGTGAAAAGTATTATTTGTTTTGTTTTTGAAGAGAGCAAGTATCCATGAGAACCTACCTACCCTAAGGAATTTGTCTGTGTAAATGTCTTTTAAAGTAGTGCCATCCCACCATTGAGAGGTAGGTAGCACCACCGTTGGAGGTATTCGGGTCAATTCGAGTTTTAGGGACATGGTGATCACCGGAGCAATGGGAAGACACTTTAGAAGCTACCCTTATGCCATTGATCTTTTATTCCGAGGCAACTTTGTTTTAGGCAACTAGATCAATGGACACAAGGACTCACTAAAATATCCTCTACTCGATGATCACCTTTCGAAAGGCAACAGTGAGGCGTACCCTAGGGGTGGTGTGTGCGAATTGTGTGTCATTTTCAGTTTATTGTTTGTCTTGTCATGCATTGGTGATCTAACGATTCGATTTTATTTTTGGGCATTCATTCTTTCATGTTATTGTTTAACAGTTAAAAGTGCGGGAATTTAAAGTGCGGAAAAGATAAAAGTCCTACGCTATTACAAAGGCGAGGGTCTACAACGCCAAATTAATCCAGACCCGTTTTAAAATAAATTGCAGAAAAGAAATGTCTAATAGCTATTACACGGCTTTGGTACATATACATAATTATTTACAAAAGAAATAAATGAAACGCGCGAAAAAAAAGAAAATAATCAAATGCGAGGGCGTTGAACCCTTTAAAAGAATTAAAATAATTAAGTTATCTAAAATTAAAATTAAATGAAAAATGGTATTTTTTGTGTTTTTTAGATTTAAAAGAAAAAAAAGAAAAGTTAATTAAAATTAAAATCCTAGTTCTAATGTCTTTTAAGTTTATTATGAAAATATTGACTTTTAACCTAATTTAATTCTAAATTAATTTATGTGCATTAAATAAATAAATAATATTATGATTAAAAAAAAAAAAATAAAATAAAAAGTTATTAAACCTAAACTCTATTTTTTGGATTTTAGTTATTAAAAGAATTAAAATCTAACCTAAAATGCAACCCTAGTTTAATTATGAAAAACACTAATACTATGGCAAAAAACAAGGAAAGTTAAAAGGAAAAAGTCATTAACCTAATTCTATGTTTTTGTTTTTTTGATTTTTATTAAAAGGAATTAAAGTTGAAAACCTAATTAAAACTAAATATTTACATGTTATTATTTATGAAAATAATTATAATCTAAATTATATATTTTGGCATTTTTTGATTTTTATGATGTTTTTATTATATTTATGTAAAAAATAATTAATTAAATAAATAGCAAATAAAAGAAATAAAAAAAAGAAAAGTTAAAGAAAGAATAAAAATTAATAAGGCAAACCAGGGGGGTAGACCCCAAAATTGTGAGGTGCAGGCCTAGCAAATCAGGCCCATTTGCATTGAATTGGTTGACTTTTCCAATCTTGTGTGATGCTTTGACTGGGATTCATGGTGTTCCTTGATCTTATGCCCTTGATCTGAGTGGGATGGACGCGTGGATGGTGGGAGGATGAAGGAGCATGGTGCGCCTTAATGAGAAACCTGCACAGGAACTTGAATAGAAAAATAATGGAAATTGTGTAGACCTGGGACTTGAACCCAGGTCTTGAAGGCCACATGCGCGTGTCCCTGGCCACTGAGCCATTTGTGGTTCATTTAACATATAATGGCAAACAAATAATAAAAAACAAAACCAATGCATAGTCATCAAAACGCGCGCAAATTTAAATGAACCTGTCCTTGTGTGACACGACACCATCTTCTTCATCCCTGTAAAAAACAAAACGCATTGGCCACGGTTTTTCATGCGTGGCTTAAAGCTAGCTACAGAAAAATAGCGATTAGCTTGTTTCCAAATATAAATTAGGCGCGAGTGTATGAATCTTTTCGTCCAGATGCGTTGAGTGTGATGGCAATGGTCTTGAGCTCTGATTTTTCTTATTTACAAAAGCCCTAAATTAAACTCTACAAAACCCTAGAACATGAAAATGGTGGAATCACGTATGATCACTAAAAATGCAATTGAATATAATGGAGAGCTTAGAAACTTTGCAAGGAACAAGGATATATGTTTGAAATGCAATGAAGAGGCTTAGAATTGAGAACACGATTTCAAAAAAAAGTTCTGTACAGTTTGAGTACGATCCACCAATTCCCTACGCTTTTGTTGTTGTTTGTGATTGAGATTCGTTCAGGAATGTCTAAGGATGCTTATGGAACAAAAATTAAGGCTTGAAAGATCCTCTAGCACTGATTTCAGATTTGTCTTTTAAGGAGAAATTTTCAATATTCAAAAGCTTGTTTGGGCGCAGCTTCTTATGTCCTCAGCCTAGGGTTTGACTTAGTGATTATGCTGGAGTGGAATTGGCTTGCTAACTCACCTTAATTCAAGCTTGGGAAAGAATTGGTCTTAGGGTTTCTTCCATTAACCATTTTCCTACTTTTTAGCCAAAACCTAGACCTAGTGTGCAAATGAACCCTAGCCTGATTTCTTGAGTTGGTTCATGATACATAGAAATTGTCCAAGTTCATTTGACACTATTCCATTGGTTTTTAAATTTTATTTGAATTTTCAAAGAATTAAAATGAATTAAATCATCAAAAATTAAATAAAATAAAAAAATCAATATTTGGTCTTGAAATTAACCATGGGACACGTGTGTGGCATGACAAGGATGAACCAAGTGGAAAAAATGGGGCCCTTTTGTCAAAAATTGGATTTTCAAGGATAGTTGACTTTTGCCATTTCACAAAAATTTCCCAACTTCTATAAGGCATAACTTGCTCAATTTTTAAGCTTTTCACATGTTCTTGGACATTTTGGAAAGGTCTTTGAGTCCTTTAACCAATGCCTTTGGTCCCATGTCATTTTGATTTACCAATCTCAAGTTATGGTCTTTGACTTAAAGTCCCTTTTTGTTGACTTTTGAAAATGACCTGTAATGTTGAAATTGATAACTTTTTGTGAGAGCATTTCTTGGACTTGAAGTATGAAGATGAGTTGTAGGAAATGTCTTTCTCTTCAAAATGAGCTTTGGATGGAATTTTTCTGATAATCCATGTGAAAGTTATGCCCTGGTCAATTTCAGTTGACTTTTTCAGCTGTCCAAATATAGCAACTTTTGCATCTTTGATGATTTCTGAGCCAAACTTTGAGAATCATGATCAAGCATTGATCAAATGATGTTTGTGGCTTCAAAATGATATGTTGACCAAAAATTTGAACTTTTGACTGTCAAATGACCATTTTGCCCCTACAGTTGACTGTAGTGCAATTTAGGGTTTTGACTGTGCAATCTTGAGCTGAATGCCTTGAAACTTGATATGAGGATGCTTGACCATCTTTGTAAGCATATGAGACTTGATTGGACCTTTGAACACTTCCTTTTCTTGATCAACACACAAACCCTAGTTTTGACTGTATGGAGGCCTTTGCATTGTGCAATTCTTGGGGAATTTTGTAGCTTGGCTTGGCAGTTTATTGGAGAATATGGGAGGGCAAATTTTGGGGTACAACAGTTGCCCCTGTTCAATCTTCTTAGACCTGAGGATGGAGATTGGCTGACGTGCCTTTTGTAATCCGAGGGTAGAAGATGATTGGACACTAGAGTGCCCAGAAATTTGCGCTCACATGGTAGCAGTGTGGTGGGGGAATGGGCTTATAGATGCCATTTAGAGATTGATGGGTAGGATGATGGGCTTATAGATGCCATCTGGATGTTGATTGCGTAAGAGATTCCTTAGCGAGAACCTGCATACCTGCAAAGAAAATGAGTACCTGACACGTCGCAGGAGCTGGTTTTCAGATGCTTGGTATAGATATGTCCTGACTGGTTACAGGAGCTAGGTCTGGATCTTCAAACGGTGATGAAGTTGTCTCTACTGACAGGTTGTTCCCAAGGACGAGTGGTCTTTAACGATGGGTGTCTATAACGAATGTCTATAACGACAAGTGTCTACACTGACGAGTGTCTATCACGACGAGCGTCTATCACAACGAGTGTCTATCACGACGAGTGTCTATCACGACGAGTGTCTATCACGACGAGTGTCTATCACGACGAGTGTCTATCACGACGAGTGTCTATCACGACGAGTGTCTATCACGACGAGTGTCTATCACGACGAGTGTCTATCACGACGAGTGTCTATCACGACGAGTGTCTATCACGACGAGTGTCTATCACGACGAGTGTCTATCACGACGAGTGTCTATCACGACGAGTGTCTATCACGACGAGTGTCTATCACGACGAGTGTCTATCACGACGAGTGTCTATCACGACGAGTGTCTATCACGACGAGTGTCTATCACGACGAGTGTCTATCACGACGAGTGTCTATCACGACGAGTGTCTATCACGACGAGTGTCTATCACGACGAGTGTCTATAACGACGAGTTGTATCAGAGGAATCTTTAGGCATTGATTTAAACTGGATTTGTATTCTTTGACCGGATTTGTCTCTTATGACGGGATTTGTCTTTTCTGACGGTGTTTTGTCTATTTTGACATAGCTGATCATTCAACTGTATCCTTCCTGAAAGGTAAAGGTCAGTTATATGCAGTACGTGATATGAATCAAGCAACGGCATAAATGCAATTGTATGACATGATGCGTACATGCATGTGTCATGATGTACGAAAATGTGATGTTTATGAATGTATGCTTTCGTCTAGGAAAATAAATCCTTGACGGGTGCCGGGAAGTCACTCCTGGGCTGGTGTTGGAGAATAAGCTTTTGCTTCCGCTAGGGATGATAAGACTTTACTGAGGACGGTCTTTTCCGTGGCTATTGGCTGAGGATAACCCAGTTATATCTTATTAAGGAAATAACTCTTTGAATAAAGCCGGACGACGCGTTCGTGTTCTGCGGGGAGTGAAAATATCTGGGTCGCATTCTTTAGCCGAACCTATGATGGACAGAGCAACCGGATTTTTTAGACAACTCCTTATTGCCCCAGTTTCAGTGGGAGGAGGCACTTGTGGGAGTACTTGACGAGTCTTCTGGTAGGCAGGTGCCGAGATGCTGGGACATACTCGTACGCTTTGATCCCTAACTTTTGCCTGGACCGCCTTTTCGGGTTTTCAGTCCACCGGGATACCCATTTTTGCCCAAGCCGCCTTTTCAGGTTTTCGACTTGCCGGGTGTACAGATTTTTTTCATTTCATCCCTTCATTTTGCACGAACCTTTTTGGTTCGCCGGGAAACCCTTATTTTTGCCTAGGTGTGTCAACCTAGCGGGCCTTTGATTGTGCGTAGTATTTTTCCGACTATGTCCATGTTCTCAGAATGTAGGGAGTTGCCCCTGTTAGAAGTGTTTTGTCATCAGAAGATGTTTGATCAGGCGAGATTTGTTGTTGAAATGCCCCAAGTGACTCAGGTGGAGATTTGCCCCAGGCTAGTTGGCCTTTGAGAGATTCTCCGAATCTTGACTGAACTGCCCCAGATGATTGGACCATGATCATGTTGTGCCCCTTGATTGGAAGCGCTTTTGTTCACTAGGTATTCATCGTGCGAATTTCCCTGCTGTTCAAACAAAAAGTCATATGCAAACAAAGTTATGTTAACAATGCAAAGCCTATGTCTGTCTTGAAGATTTTGAAAATGCATTTTTTCATAAAACATGTGAATGTTTGTAAAACATGATGTCAACTCTGTATTTACCGTAGGCCTTCAGGAGTCAGGATACCTTCGTAACAGTATGCTTTCGAACTAACCCATGCTTCAGCTAGGACTTTTAAGGGTTATATCGTGGCCTGGTTCACGGTTTAAGAAACAAAGGATAAAGGCCCAAACTATTTGTACCCACCCGCTCTTTCGTGATGTTCTCCAACCCTAAACTCAGTTGATCATACGTTAGACCTTGTTTGAGTCTTTGCTCTGATTTTCCGGTGATGGTCCAAACATTGATGATTTATTCTGACTAGGCAGTCACTTTTTGTTGAGGGTTTGTGAGACCTCTTTCTTGATTTTTGTTATCCCTTTCTTTTTTTGCCTGAACTGTTTCCTTTTTGGAATTACAGTCAGCGGGATGCCCCAGTTTCGTAAGTCTCTTTTCATAGGTTTTGACTTCTTGGGCTTTTCGTTTATGATTTTTTTTTTGATAATGACTGCCTGTCCTTATGATTGTTCGGAACCATCACTGTCTTTTGTTTTTGAAAAAACTCATTTGGTGCCATTCATTGTGCACTTGGATCGACTGAGAGAACTACCCTGCCCCACGTTATGATTAAGGGTTTTGATTTTCGAAAATAAAACTCCTACTTCTTTGGCTCTGATGGGTTGGCGAGGGATTATCATCCTTATAACTCCAGTGTTTAGGGGTTGAAACAATGCCTATACCTCATCAGCGGGGTCTGTTCAAAAGCATACTGTAAATCGTGGTATCGTTTTCGTCATCCTCCCTCAAGAGGCTTAGAATTATTAGTCGAACGTTGATCATCAGAAAAAAAAAATATGAAAATAATTTTCACATAGTGAATATGAAATAATTACTTCAAAACAGACACGTATAACGCATTAATGAAATAACCAAGTTTGACATGAAATAAAATGTTTGAACAATTGAAAGAAAATTACAACTTGAATATTTGAATGAACAAAAACTAATCCTAGCCATGTCTTGGCAAGGGAGCAGTGATCATATTGGGAGCCTCTGGAGAGTCGAGCTGGACTTCCTTTGCGTCAATCAGATCTTGAACCCTGTTTCTCAAAGTCCAACAGTCATCTGTAGCATGCCCCGGGCTGTCGGAATGATAGGCGCAGCGAGCATTGGGATTGTACCTCGAGGGTGTCCTGTTAGGATTCTTTGGAGGGTCCATGAGGGTTACCAACTTGGTTTCCAGCAACTGTGGCAATATTTGTGACAAGGTCATGCCGAGGGGAGTAAATTGCCTCTTAGGTCTCTCTTCCCTTTGTTGATGGTGACGCTGAGGAGCACCGGCCGGTTTTGCGATAGCTAATGCGTTGACAGCACTAGATTCCCTCCTGGATGGTTTCTTTTCAGTGTTCGAGGAATCACCATTCTGTATTTTCCCTGACTTGATGCCCGCTTCGATTCTTTCTCCGGTCAAGATTAGATCTGTAAACCCAGCAGCAGAATTCCCAATCAAGTGGTTGAAGAATGGACCAGACAGGGTCCCCAAGAACGTGTCTACCAACTCCCGATCAGTCAACGGTGGCTGCACTCTGCCAGCTAGGTCTCTCCACCTCTGAGCGTACTCTTTAAAACCTTCACTTGCACCTAACGACATACCCTGAAGTTGGGTACGTGTGGGGGCAAGGTCGGCATTATATTGATACTGCTTGTAAAAAGCAGTGGCCAGATCCTCCCAGTTACGAATGCTGATTCCATCCAGCTGATAGAACCAATCGAGGTGAGTCCCTGAAAGACTCTCCTGGAAGAAATGGATCCAAAGGTTCTTGTCTGCTGTGTAAGGCTGGATCTTCCTTACATAAGAACGGAGGTGCATCTTGGGACAGGAAGCCCCGTCATACTTCACAAAGGCAGGTGCCTTGAACTTGTGTGGAATCACCACCCCAGTAGATAACCCCAAGTCTCCGAAATCCAGTCCAGGCACTTGCTGAACCTCCATAGCCTTTAATCTGTCTTCCAGCTGTTTGTACCGGTCTTCAGCAGGAGGGTACTGTTCGTCGTTGAAGTCTGTTTCAGTGTCAGAGCCCACGGGAGTAGGGACCTCCCTTTCTTGGTGACTACCTTCCGTCACAGATGGAGGAGTCCTTTCAGCTTCAACCAAAGTGTTCCCGAGTCTGCGCCCAGTGTTAAATAGCACAGTCCTCCTCTTCTTCTTAGTCTTCTTCAGCAGCATGGTCTTCAACTCTTGTTGACCCTGAGCCAAGCCCTTGATCAGCTCCTGAAATTGGGCGTTCTGCGCCTGAAATTGGGCGTTCTGCGCCTGAAGAGCCTTGATAGATGCCTCGGTTGATGATTCAGGGTTCATAGTGCTGAAATAAACAGCGAAGAACAGTAAGCAACCTGTCAAGGGGATACCTGTAATGCAACGAGATGTATGACATGCATGCAATGATTTCAAGAATCTCGTGGGGTAAACAAGAAAATAGTTAGCATTGGAAACTGGTGGCTTGATTGAAGGTACTTCATATTGTTGAGAGTCCTTCTCCAAGGGTCAAAAGCTCACCATATCAAGTGGGTCATAGCCCCTGACAACCTGGTCTAGAGGAAAATAAATCCTCTTTGCCCCTTGCTGGGACAGTTGATTCGTCCTGACCTGCATCACAAGCCCTTGAGATCCTTGAAATGGGTTAGGATGTATGCAATGGTATGATGTCATGGTATGCATGGGGTGATGTCAGTAACCCTATTATGAGTCCTAATTAAGGACTGAAACAAACCTGCAAGAAACAAGTGTTAGATCACAAGCATGCAGATAGTCAAGTACTAAGGCACACAAGTCACACAAGAGAGAGCCCTTAGGTTTAGGCCAGCATGGGGTCTGGGTAGTACCCTCTTGAAGTTGGTGGGTTCAACCTGTCCTAATCAAAGTAACCGGGTTCTAAGGTTCCCAATATCACGGGATTGCTTTCATTGTTCATCGTTTCGATTTAGCCACTGAACTGGCGACCGAAATATTCCAGGAAAGCAACCCTCAATTGAGTGTAGTATCGAGTATCAACCAACCTCGGACTGCACCAAAGTCAGTTATCTCACTACCCTAAAGAGGCCAAGATGGTTCAATTAAGGTTCCTAAGGTCTGTTGATGCTTCATGACACCACATGGAGGCCCCGTACTCTCCTTGACTGACTCAAGGGTTACCGGTACACACCAAAGTGCCACATCAACGTAGCAGGCTGTTTCAACCATGTCGGTATACCCCGCACAGTTCCCTCACAGCCTTGTTGCTACTTTCTAAGAAGGTATCCCCAGATCCGGGTTAGGATCTATAGAACTCCCAAGCAACCCACAATAATAAAGCAAGCAAAGAAAGCAATTGAAAACACAGTGATCTTAATCCTAAGGTACACCCCACTTTAAGTTTTACTCCCCAGCAGAGTCGCCAGTTTTGTGATCGGTGGATCTGGAACTGACTGTTTAACGCTGGTTCGCGAAATGTCGCGGTAAGCAAGAGTCGCCACCGTCTTTTATTTTCTCCAATTGGAAAGGACAAAAGCACAGAAAAATTCCTTTAAAGAGATCGCTCTCGGTTCGGGAGGTAGATTATAGAAAGGGAAGGTGTTAGCACCCTTTCTATCCATGGTTATCCATGGGCTCTTAGATACTTGCTCAATGTGTTTTCAAAAATGTTTGCTTGCTTTTCAATGTGGGTTTCAAAAATATTCTTTGAAAAGTTTCAGTTTAACTCGTACGTCAGAGTGTTCGAAAAGTTTGTTTTGAAAGTTTTTTGAAAGCGTGTTGGTGTGAAAAGTATTATTTGTTTTGTTTTTGAAGAGAGCAAGTATCCATGAGAACCTACCTACCCTAAGGAATTTGTCTGTGTAAATGTCTTTTAAAGTAGTGCCATCCCACCATTGAGAGGTAGGTAGCACCACCGTTGGAGGTATTCGGGTCAATTCGAGTTTTAGGGACATGGTGATCACCGGAGCAATGGGAAGACACTTTAGAAGCTACCCTTATGCCATTGATCTTTTATTCCGAGGCAACTTTGTTTTAGGCAACTAGATCAATGGACACAAGGACTCACTAAAATATCCTCTACTCGATGATCACCTTTCGAAAGGCAACAGTGAGGCGTACCCTAGGGGTGGTGTGTGCGAATTGTGTGTCATTTTCAGTTTATTGTTTGTCTTGTCATGCATTGGTGATCTAACGATTCGATTTTATTTTTGGGCATTCATTCTTTCATGTTATTGTTTAACAGTTAAAAGTGCGGGAATTTAAAGTGCGGAAAAGATAAAAGTCCTACGCTATTACAAAGGCGAGGGTCTACAACGCCAAATTAATCCAGACCCGTTTTAAAATAAATTGCAGAAAAGAAATGTCTAATAGCTATTACACGGCTTTGGTACATATACATAATTATTTACAAAAGAAATAAATGAAACGCGCGAAAAAAAAGAAAATAATCAAATGCGAGGGCGTTGAACCCTTTAAAAGAATTAAAATAATTAAGTTATCTAAAATTAAAATTAAATGAAAAATGGTATTTTTTGTGTTTTTTAGATTTAAAAGAAAAAAAAGAAAAGTTAATTAAAATTAAAATCCTAGTTCTAATGTCTTTTAAGTTTATTATGAAAATATTGACTTTTAACCTAATTTAATTCTAAATTAATTTATGTGCATTAAATAAATAAATAATATTATGATTAAAAAAAAAAAAAAGAAAATAAAAAGTTATTAAACCTAAACTCTATTTTTTGGATTTTAGTTATTAAAAGAATTAAAATCTAACCTAAAATGCAACCCTAGTTTAATTATGAAAAACACTAATACTATGGCAAAAAACAAGGAAAGTTAAAAGGAAAAAGTCATTAACCTAATTCTATGTTTTTGTTTTTTTGATTTTTATTAAAAGGAATTAAAGTTGAAAACCTAATTAAAACTAAATATTTACATGTTATTATTTATGAAAATAATTATAATCTAAATTATATATTTTGGCATTTTTTGATTTTTATGATGTTTTTATTATATTTATGTAAAAAATAATTAATTAAATAAATAGCAAATAAAAGAAATAAAAAAAAGAAAAGTTAAAGAAAGAATAAAAATTAATAAGGCAAACCAGGGGGGTAGACCCCAAAATTGTGAGGTGCAGGCCTAGCAAATCAGGCCCATTTGCATTGAATTGGTTGACTTTTCCAATCTTGTGTGATGCTTTGACTGGGATTCATGGTGTTCCTTGATCTTATGCCCTTGATCTGAGTGGGATGGACGCGTGGATGGTGGGAGGATGAAGGAGCATGGTGCGCCTTAATGAGAAACCTGCACAGGAACTTGAATAGAAAAATAATGGAAATTGTGTAGACCTGGGACTTGAACCCAGGTCTTGAAGGCCACATGCGCGTGTCCCTGGCCACTGAGCCATTTGTGGTTCATTTAACATATAATGGCAAACAAATAATAAAAAACAAAACCAATGCATAGTCATCAAAACGCGCGCAAATTTAAATGAACCTGTCCTTGTGTGACACGACACCATCTTCTTCATCCCTGTAAAAAACAAAACGCATTGGCCACGGTTTTTCATGCGTGGCTTAAAGCTAGCTACAGAAAAATAGCGATTAGCTTGTTTCCAAATATAAATTAGGCGCGAGTGTATGAATCTTTTCGTCCAGATGCGTTGAGTGTGATGGCAATGGTCTTGAGCTCTGATTTTTCTTATTTACAAAAGCCCTAAATTAAACTCTACAAAACCCTAGAACATGAAAATGGTGGAATCACGTATGATCACTAAAAATGCAATTGAATATAATGGAGAGCTTAGAAACTTTGCAAGGAACAAGGATATATGTTTGAAATGCAATGAAGAGGCTTAGAATTGAGAACACGATTTCAAAAAAAAGTTCTGTACAGTTTGAGTACGATCCACCAATTCCCTACGCTTTTGTTGTTGTTTGTGATTGAGATTCGTTCAGGAATGTCTAAGGATGCTTATGGAACAAAAATTAAGGCTTGAAAGATCCTCTAGCACTGATTTCAGATTTGTCTTTTAAGGAGAAATTTTCAATATTCAAAAGCTTGTTTGGGCGCAGCTTCTTATGTCCTCAGCCTAGGGTTTGACTTAGTGATTATGCTGGAGTGGAATTGGCTTGCTAACTCACCTTAATTCAAGCTTGGGAAAGAATTGGTCTTAGGGTTTCTTCCATTAACCATTTTCCTACTTTTTAGCCAAAACCTAGACCTAGTGTGCAAATGAACCCTAGCCTGATTTCTTGAGTTGGTTCATGATACATAGAAATTGTCCAAGTTCATTTGACACTATTCCATTGGTTTTTAAATTTTATTTGAATTTTCAAAGAATTAAAATGAATTAAATCATCAAAAATTAAATAAAATAAAAAAATCAATATTTGGTCTTGAAATTAACCATGGGACACGTGTGTGGCATGACAAGGATGAACCAAGTGGAAAAAATGGGGCCCTTTTGTCAAAAATTGGATTTTCAAGGATAGTTGACTTTTGCCATTTCACAAAAATTTCCCAACTTCTATAAGGCATAACTTGCTCAATTTTTAAGCTTTTCACATGTTCTTGGACATTTTGGAAAGGTCTTTGAGTCCTTTAACCAATGCCTTTGGTCCCATGTCATTTTGATTTACCAATATCAAGTTATGGTCTTTGACTTAAAGTCCCTTTTTGTTGACTTTTGAAAATGACCTGTAATGTTGAAATTGATAACTTTTTGTGAGAGCATTTCTTGGACTTGAAGTATGAAGATGAGTTGTAGGAAATGTCTTTCTCTTCAAAATGAGCTTTGGATGGAATTTTTCTGATAATCCATGTGAAAGTTATGCCCTGGTCAATTTCAGTTGACTTTTTCAGCTGTCCAAATATAGCAACTTTTGCATCTTTGATGATTTCTGAGCCAAACTTTGAGAATCATGATCAAGCATTGATCAAATGATGTTTGTGGCTTCAAAATGATATGTTGACCAAAAATTTGAACTTTTGACTGTCAAATGACCATTTTGCCCCTACAGTTGACTGTAGTGCAATTTAGGGTTTTGACTGTGCAATCTTGAGCTGAATGCCTTGAAACTTGATATGAGGATGCTTGACCATCTTTGTAAGCATATGAGACTTGATTGGACCTTTGAACACTTCCTTTTCTTGATCAACACACAAACCCTAGTTTTGACTGTATGGAGGCCTTTGCATTGTGCAATTCTTGGGGAATTTTGTAGCTTGGCTTGGCAGTTTATTGGAGAATATGGGAGGGCAAATTTTGGGGTACAACAATATGCTATGTCGAGTCTAGTACAGACCATAGCATACATCAATATATAAGTTAAAGCAATTCAGTCAAACATCTTTTTATGATCATAATAGCAATCAAGAATTTAAATCTATATAACATTTATTAGGGTTTGATTTTGGCTTTGAATCCATTTAAATTAAATAAGTTATATGTGTATTGATTAAGAAATGATAACTTCGTTTAAAATTTGCATTTGTATGCCTTTTCATATTTGACATTAAAATCCGAGCTTGTTGATACAACTGGTGTTGGGATGCATTTATTGGAGCGATTGTGTATGGTAGGTGTAGTTACTGACCTGAATTTTTCTTTCTTTCTCTCTAAGCATGTTACTCGAGATTTCACCTGAGTGTTCATTTTTCGTTTGTTTACTTGTGTCTATTTATATTCGTCTTTGAGCGAATTTGATATTAATAATTTAAAATTATAAACTTAAATATTTACTGTTAAACTAAAACACTCAATTGTAGTATATTGTTAACAAAAACAAATGTTATGTCATATTTTAGTTGTGATGATATTGGGGAATTTTTTTTGGGAATAACTAGGTATTAAAAAAAATTTCACAAATAACCATGTTTCGGAGAAAATTACACAAATAATCATGTTTCAGAAAACCCCACAAGGGAGGAGCCAACCCAGTTGGCGCATGCACTTAGCATTTTGCCCTATGCGTCATCTCACTTGGCGCATGCTCTCTCATTTAGCCAAGTGAGATGTCACATGCACTTTAAAAGTGAATGGAGGAGCCATCTCACTTGACTCCTATGGCAAAATGCATTTTTTATAAATAATTCGTTCGTTTCTTCGTCACTCTTCACACTTTCTCGCACTGTCCTCTTATTTTTTTTCTCTGTTATTTGCGTCATGACATCGCCCATGATTTTTACCAGAGATGGTTACGTTATTTTCTCGATCACAAAACCTCCGATGAAAATGAAATTCTGGCACATTAATTCTATGGATCGTATGAAGAGGGAGTTGATGCAATGGCTAGAGGGAGACAAATTAGAAGGATCCATCAAAGAAGAACAACCACCTCACTTGCGACAGGAAGACCAAATTTTTGGTTGGAGGAAGTCAAAACAGACAACGACGTAATGTTGATGATGCATGGGTCAGATGAATTGTTTTAACGGTTGTAATTTAGTAGACGGTTTATCGTGTTTTATTTGTTGTTCGTGCAGGGTTTATTGTAACAAATGTTGTTAATGAAAAACCCTAATGTTTACAACTTAAAAAAGTAAAGATGTTTTGTAATACAATTTTTATGTGGTTGAGCTAGTAGCCCGAGTCGGACAATTTTTGCGATTGTGTCCGACCTGACGACATAAACCACACTTTCTTTCTAGCTTGTCAAGGGAGTCCATTTCAGTTGTGATGCGCTTACTTTTTGGATGACCCTTTTTATTCCTTCGCATTTGGTCATTGTGCCATACTATTTCGCCGTCGTATGCAGGCCAATAATCAGGTTTTTCTACAAATGGGAAGTTGTTTTTGTATATGTTGAGCAAGGTTTCAAATCTGTAAATGGGATACATAAGTTGTAATGCGTCTTGATGAGTATAGGCACACACAGCAATAACATGAGAGCAAGCCATACGAAAGACTTGAAACTTTCCACAATCGCACCAACGAGAAGGTAGTATAACCCTATACTCTTGTCTTGGCAGGCCCTCGTTGTGGTCGATAGTCTCTTTGACAATGAAGTTGTGGATGTGTCGGTCGAACCGTATAACCATATGGGTGTTAGCTTTCACACTTTCTGCCTTAATTTACTTCATGCAGCTTTCACTCCATAGGTTTCCAGATTGCAACACAGCATTCCATATTTCACCTCTTTTGGCAAACAACGAAGCCATCCTAAAATATATTTATTTAACCAAAGAAGTTACTGGGAGGTTTCGTATGCCTTTAAATACCCCGTTCATGGATTCAATTAGATTTGTTGTCATGTGGCCCCATCTTTGTCCATTGTCGTATGACCTAGTCCATTTTTCTACCGGAATATTATTGGCCCACCTACCGGCGTCCGGATTTGACAATCGGATCTCATTGCGATAATATTTGAACGTAGGCTATGTCAATGCATATCCTGCATTCATAACCTCTTTCCTAAGAGCTTTGTCTTTGATCTCCCTCATGAAATTTTGGACGATATGTCTAATGCAATAGACATGCGTAGAAGGAGGGCCATGCCAACCGTTTGCAGGATTGTTGTATGCACTCTCAATAGATGCATGTCTATCAGAGATCAAACAGAGATCTGGTTGAGGAGCCACGTGTGTTCGGAGATTATTGAGAAAGAAGCTCCAAGCACCACCAGTCTCTCCCTCGACTAAGGAAAAGGCAATTGGGAAAATGTTGTTGTATCCATCTTGTGCAACTGCCATCAGTAGCGTGCCTTTGTATTTTCCATACAACCAAGTTCCATCAATTTGAATAATTGGTTTGCATGACGCAAACCCTGTGATGCAAGGTTGAAAAGCTCAAAACACTCGACTGAATATTCCATTTCTGGTGAGTTGACTACCATCTGGGGCGTACGCTGGCAGTGTTTCCAGAATGTAAACAGTACCCGAAGAATAAGTCTGAAGTGCATTCATGTAGCAAGGAATATCTTTGTATGACTCCTCCCAGTTTCCATATACCTTTTCAATCGCGCTGGTCTTTGCTAACCACGCCTTTCAGTAAGACGGAGTATAGTTAAATACCGTAGTGATGTGGTAGATTATAGTTTTCACCTTCAATGATGGATCGTTGCTGACGAGGGGTAGGATTTCTTGACATATGAGATCATAATTTAGTTTCCGATGATCATGTGATTGAGTAGAACTCACACACGTGTGGGTGGACATAGAACCTATGACCCAAAAATCACCTCTTAATCTGTATGATGCAGTGAGCTTGAACATACAATCTGGGTGGATACACTTGATCTTGTACCTTTCTGGATTTATACGGTCTACCTTAAAATCGACCGAGTTGAGTATGTGAATTTTTTTTATGGCTCGGATACATTCTTCTCTATTACGAAATTTGTCTTTCTCTTTTAAGTTTTCATCCGACTGCATATACGAATTGAAAAATAAATCAGATGACGGTTCATCTCCGCCCATGTTGAAATTTGTCATGTGGGGAGGTGGTGTGTAGATTCGTTTGAAGGTATACCAGGTTGTTGTACCCCAAAATTTTCCCTCCCATATTTCTCAAAACATTTCAAGAATGATACTCAAGTTGCTCAAGGTAGTCCAAGGATTGGCCAGACAAGCTCTCTCCTAAGGCAGTCTACCTCAAATTAGGGTTTCATGTTGCATCAAGATACTTGAGTCCAAGGGACCCCAAATTCTCAACATTTCCCTAATATGTTCTCAAGATCATCCATGTCAAGTTTCAAGCCTTGCATAGAAAGTTTGCTCAGTCAATTGCTCAAAGGCCTGAAAATTGACTATGCTAGGGCAAAAGTCAAATGTGGCCCACATACAGTCAAACTTCAAGATTTTTGGTCAACATCCTAATTTTGAAGTATATTTTATCATTTTATCAAGGGTTGATCATGATTCATCAAGGATTGCTCATAATTCATCAAGACTCAAAAGTTGCTAAATTAGGGTTTTGCCGGAAAAGTCAACTCAACTTTGACCAAGCATAACTTTCTCATACTTTATGAGAAATGACCCATCCAAATCTCATTTTGAATATAATGAAATTACCTAAAATCCATATTCATCTCCCAAGTTCAAAATGTGCACTCAAAAGAAGTTATGAATTTGGACATTATAGGTCATTTTGAAAAGTCAACAAAAACATCTTTTTTGTCAAAGCTTAATACATGAGCATGGAAGATCAAATTTAGATGAGACCAAAATGTTTGATTAGAGGACATCTCAAGCTTTCTAAAAAGTCCAAGAACGCCTCCAAAGAGTTAAAATTGAGGAAGTTACGCATTGGTGAAGTTGACCTTTTTTGCAAAATTGCCAAAAGTCAACTATGCCTAAAACTTCAACTTTTGCCAAATGGGCCCAATCGTTTTCACTTGTTTTGAGTTGAAAACATAGTCCACGAGCTCTAGCCCTTGCCACTTGTCCTTATCATGTTTTTATTATTTATTTTGATTTTTATTTGAATTAATTCAATTTAAATCAAAACAAATCATATAAAATCCAAAATATTGAAAACATAAGATTTTGTACTTGTTTCAGGTCTTATTACACAGCTAGCATCAAATCAAACTCGTATCAAGGCATGTGTGCACAAAAATATTGGATTTAGGCCATTTTTGGAAAGGTTTCAAAGTGAATCAAATCAAGAATCCAATGCATTGATGGAGGAAGATTGAGATCAATTATCAACCCCAATCCCTTCCTCAATACATATAGAAGGTGTGCAGACTCAAAACATGGTGACAAACAGGCGCATGAGCAAGAATCAAAACTAAAAAAAATCAAGAAAAAGTGGTGAATCGAATTTGCATTTAGAGGCCAATACAAGAATCTTTGCCTATCCCAATCGATTCCTGGGAGTCTCAGCAAGCCAAAGCAATCAAGAGCAAGCATTTTCAAGCCCCATATTGCACTGTAAGTCAGTCACGATACCTCTCTTTTCTTGAAATTGAATCTCATGATTTAGGCATTGTTAGGTTGGATTAATCACATATTCTTGATCTATGAGACATATGCAAGCTTTCTGTATGGTTTAATTGCATTTATTTGGTCTGTACTGGAATGTGCCATTGTTAGGGTTTGTAGCTTCGAATTAGGGTTTTTGTTTACAGGAAAAATAAGCCTTGATAAAGGGTACCATCATGTTCAGAATGATGAGACGAATCCAGCCTTGGCGTTAGGTTTCATTTATATGGCCCATGGAAGATTTGGGAACGAGTCAGGCTTATAGCAACGGAAAAAATGTTCGTAGGTAAAAGTCTGGGACTTTTACCCACGGAGAGGAGAAGAAGATGACCTATGTGTCACCATTCCATTGGCCCATTCAAACTTTCTGCACGCATTTTTTTTGTCCTCCACTAATGCTTATTTTTGTATATTATTATTATGTATTTTATGAACAACAAAAGAAAAGTGGTGCAGTGGTGAGTGCAGCGCTGGAAATTTCCTTGGGGCCTGGGTTCGAATCCCAGGTCCCCCAACTTCTCCATATTATTTTTCTTTTCAGGATCTCATGTATGTACAAACTCAGGGTCCACCATACATCCTTCCAATCTAGCCAGCCAAATGTCAGATGGTCAAATCTGATGGCCATCATCTGAAGGTGCACCAAAGGCAAGGTCAAAGCAATCACACTGGATCCCCAAGTTCAACGTGGACCTCACTCAAATGGGCCCAGATCTGGCTGTTTGCATCCCCCAAAAATGCTATTCAGGCTCAATTTTTCTTTCTCTATATTTCTTTTTTATTATTTTATTTATTTATTTATTTTACTAACCAAATAATTATTTTCTTTTATCAAAAAATCACAAAAATATTATTTTTCACCAATTAGATTTAGGTATATTTTTTATCAATAAATTTATTAATTTAATTAGGTTAGATTCATTTAGATAACTTTAATTATTTTGTATATAATTAAAAAAATAATTAGAATAAATAGGTTTTATTACTAACTTAATTATATTTTATTTTTTCCTAAAATAACAAAAACCCCAAAAATAGGTATTGTAATTATTTTTATTAATTAATTTAATTAATTAATTAATTGCATATTTAATTTGGGAAACTTATTTCTTTTATTAAAAACAACAAAAAACATTTTTTCTTTTAATTAGGTTAGAAGGGTCAAAACCCTAATTTCTCGTCGATCTAATTTTCATCGCGCGCCTTATTATTATTACCCAATTATTGTATCTGCTCACAGTTTGTAATAGTTAATTAGGACGTTTACTTTTCATTTATCGCTTTATTTTCAAAGGGTTTGTTTTTGGCTATGTAAATACTCGAAGCCTTGTAATAGCTTAGTTTAATTTCCGTAATTTAAATTCCGCAAATTATTAACTGTTAGATGTATGATAATAGGATGCATGACAAGAATGTATGATTAATTTTAAAACAGTTAGATCATCCTAAATGTGCAAAGATAAATAAACTGAAATTGAATCACACGCACATGCGCACTCCTAGGATACACTCCCACTTGGTTGCCTTCGGTAAACGGTCATTGAGTATAGGATGCTTTAGTGGTCATCATTTTGTCTAAACAAAGATCAAAGTCCCGATTCAGAAAAGTTTTCTCGGAATGGTTACCTCGGAATTGTTGTCTCGAATAATTGATCTAAGACATTAGGGTTACTACTACGATGTCCCAACATTGCTTTAGTGACCGTACGTCCCTTTTGAATTGACCCTCAAAACTCCAACGATGATGCTACCTACTCACTAATAGTGGGATGGCATTGTCTAAAGGAAACAAGCATAGAACGATTCTTTTTTCGAGTAGGTAGATTAGTTATTAAGTACTTGCTGAATCCGAACAAAATTTTTCACACTTACACTCCTTTACAAACAAAGTTTTCAAAAACACTTCATTACACTCTTGAAGACAGAAGCAAGAGTTAAATCGAAGTCAAAACAAAAGCTTTTCAAATCACGTAAACACAAAGAAAACAATTTTGAAAATGATGAGCAAGTACTTAAGAGCCCGTAGATAACTACGAATAGAAAGGGTGCTAATACCGTCCCTTTCTATAAATCTACCCCCCGTACTCAGAAATATCTCGAAAAGGAATTTTTATGTGCTTGTTTCCTTTCCTTGTTGGATAAAATAAAAGACGGTGGCGACTCTTGCTTACCGCGACATTTTGTGAACACAAACGCAAAACGCAAACCAGCAATTCCTAAAAAAGGGGAAATACGTCCCGGTTCTGGCCACCGTGTCACAGAACTGGAGACTCTGCTGGGGAGTTTAATAAGTGGGGTGTACCTTAGGATTAGTCCATCATATTATTTTCAATTGTTTGAATTATTTGCTTTATATTTGTGGGCTTTGAATCGGAGTTACTATAGATCCTAACCTTGATCTGGGGATACCTTTTAGGTAAGTAGAAATAGACTGTGAGGGAACTGTATGGCGTAGACTGATACGGTTGAAGCAGTAGCTACATTGGTGTGACACGTTAGTTGGTACCGATATCCCTTGTGGAGGAAAAAGGAGAGTGTGGGGCTGCTAATGGGTCATTAAGCATCAATTGACCTTAGAACCTATAATTGACCAACTTGGCCATAGAAAGTAACAGTATGCTACACTCATTGAGGCTATACTCTCGCGATGATTCCGACCGCAAGAAAAGATTGCTAAACTGAAATTATGACCGATCGAGGATGGTCAGTGATATTGAGAACCTCTAGAACCCGCTTACTATTACTAGGACAGGTTGAACCAACTAAACTGAAAGAGGGTAATACCTAAACTCCATGCCAGCCTGAAATTTAAGGGCTATTGCGTGACTTGTTTGCCCTTACCATGTTTGCTATCTGTGATACCTGTGGTGTGTCTTTATCATGACATCATGCATCATGACATTGCATGCATATTTCATTAGACTAACTATTTCAAAGACCGAGGGGATTCATCTTTGTTCTATTTTGCAGATCATGGCCTCTATGCGCAGAAATACTATTCGAATCAGCTTCGTGCAAATCCCTGCTCAGCTTAGAGATTTGGTTTCCAAAGTTCCTGATAATTCTTCCTTTGTTAGAAGACATGGTCACCTCATTAGCTTGGTCACTTCAATGTTGGATGAGCAAATGATGAGTGTCCTGTTCTAGTTCTTTGACCCGTTGCATCACTGTTTCACCTTCCCGAACTATCAGTTGGTCCCTACTTAGGAGGAGTTTTCTGATTTACTTGGCATATCTATTCTAGAGCAGACACCCTTTACAGGTTTGGAGATAGCTCCTAGGTCAGAGGATATTGCTTCAGCCCTACATCTAACAAAGGCTGATGTAGTGTCTAACTGGGAGATTCAGAGTGGGGTTAAAGGTTTCTTGGCTAAGTTCTTGATCGATCAAGCTCAACAGTTTTGGGACAACTTAGACTTTCAAGCTTTTGAAGACATCCTGGCTCTCCTCATCTACGGCTTGGTTCTGTTCCCAAATCCAGATGCCTTCATAGACGTGAACACAGTCAAGATCTTCATGTCTCGTAACCCAGTTCCTACTCTCTTAGGTGATATTGTGCATGCTCTTTATACCTGTACTGTTCGGAAAAGGGGAACCCTCTTGTGTTGTGCACCTCTGTTGGCGAGGTGGTTTATTTCTCACCTCCCCAAATCTGTATTGAGGAATGAGGAAGATATGGATTGGGCTTACAGAATCATGTCCCTTGCTCATACGGACATCCTTTGGAGTACTAAGGATATGGAAAAGGTAGCTGTCATTGATCGGTGTGGGGAATACCCCAATGTTCCATTGCTTGGAACTCGAGGAGGCATAACCTATAATCCTTGTTTGGCCTTACGACAGTTTGGACGAGCTCGGAGGGACGGTCCTCATGAGCTGCTGCTTACAGGCATTGTTTTTTACTTCAAGGGGGATGTTGAGGGACATCGTCGCAGGTTTATACGAGCTTGGGACAGGGTAAACAGGTCTAATCCACATGAGCTAGGAATGAAGACTTCTCTCCCGATGCAACCATACCTCCAGTGGGTTCGAGCCCGTGCTCAAAAGCTGGGGATGCCATATGAAGCCGTTTTGCCGGTGATTGTAGAGCATACTGATGAAGAAGGGGTTCCTTATAGGGTCCTCCATCCATACATGCCTACTGATATTGGGGCATTGGAGAGATCTTGGATCCAATTAAGGGAAGAAAGGGATACCTACAGAGAGAAGTATCATGAGCAGGAGAGGAAGATCCTGAAGCTTACAAGGAAGCTGGAGAACGAGAGGACAATCAACGATTATGTCAGCACGAAAGGAAAATGACCATGGGAATTATGATGTCTTTTACTATTTCTAGTTTAGATTTGCTTTTCAATATTTCTTTTGTAACGCCTTAAGGGAATTTGTTAAACATTGTTTCAAGTTTTAATTTAATAAAGTGTGTTTTATTTTGGTTTACAAATTTGAATCTCCCTAAGTCTTTGAAATCATTTCATACGCATTCCACTCCCATGCACCTCATTACAAGTACCCTTACATGTTTCTCATCTTCTTCGCTGTTTATTTCAGCACATCATGTCTTCTGAAACACCTACTGATCAAGCCATCAAGGCTCAACAGGCTCAGAATGCTCAGTTCCAGGAAATGTTCATGAACTTGGCCAAGAGCCAACAAGATTTGAAGACTCTTATCTTGAAGGACAAGAAGAAGAAGAAGAAGAAGAAGAAGAAGGTGGTCCTCCTGAATATGGGTCACAGGTTTGGGAATAGGTTGCGACAAGAAGCTGATCTATATCATTCATCTGGAGGGGGAGAGAATCAAGAAGAAAGGAAAGGTCCTAGACCTGTGGTTTCTGACAATGACACAAACTTTGATGAAGACCAGTATCCTCCTGCCGAGGATAGGTATAAGCAACTCGAAGATCAGTTAAGCACAATGGAGATCCAAAAGATACCTGAATTGGACTTCGAAGATTTGGGTTTGGCATCTGGGGTGGTGATCCCACACAAGTTTAAATCTCCTGTCTTTATTAAGTACGACGGGGTCTCTTTCCCGAAGTTACACCTCTGCTCGTACGTCAGAAAGATTCAACCATATACTGCTGATAGGAACCTTTGGGTTCATTTCTTTCAAGATAGTCTGTCAGGGACTCAACTTGAATGGTTCTATCAATTGGAAGGATCTAATGTATGCAATTGGGAGGACCTTGCTGCTGCTTTTTACAAACAATACCAGTATAACGCCGACCTTGCTCCCACGTGTACTCAACTTCAGGGTATATCTATGGGTGCGAGCGAAGGTTTTAAGGACTACGCTCAGAAGTAGAGAGATCTTGCTGGAAGAGTACACCCCCTCTGGCTGATAGGGAGTTGGTGGATATATTTCTTGGGACCTTGTCTGGTCCATACTTCAATCATTTGATCGGTAGTTCATCGTCCGAGTTTACTAAATTGATTATGACTGGGAAGAGAATTGAAGCTGGTATTAAAAGTGGCAAGATACAGAAAGGTGCTTCGTCAAGTACAGAGAAGAAGCCTTTCAAGAAGGAATCTAGTGCAGTTTACAGCTCAAGGAGCCAAAATTGTCCCGAACGCCGCCAAGCAGTTAATGCGGTGGTAATTTCAAGACCAACTTTTGCCCCACAACGCAACACTCAGCAAAGAGTAGAGAGACCGCAAAGGCAATATACTCGGATCAGTATGACTCTATCCCAAATTCTGCCGCAACTGTTGAAAACCAACTTGGTGATTTTGAAGGAGGCTCCAAAGAATCCCAGTACTACATCACTGTTGTATAATCCAAACGCTCGTTGTGCTTATCACTCTGATAGCCCGGGGCATGATACCAATAACTGTTGGGCTTTGAGGAATAAGGTGCAGGATCTGATTGATGCTAAGGAGATCGAGTTTGAAGTGCCAGAAAATCCTAATGTCATGACTGCTCCTATGCCCAAGCATGGAGTAAATGCTTTGGACAATTATTCGTTTGTAACCCCTGTAGAAGACATTTCTACTCCGTTGTTGACCGTTAAGAAGAATTTATTGTTGGCCGGTTTATTTCCGGGCTGTGGCGAAGGTTGCCACTCATGTTCCATCCTACCTGCTGGTTGTCTTGTGTTGAAATCAGGTATTCAGTACTTGATGGATAACAAAGAGATCATGTTCGAGAAAACTTTGGTTCCATTGATTCCTGTTGAAGATGTGTCCATAATCACCATTTCCGCCAATTCTTCCAAGGCTTCCTCGAGAAATCCTGTTAGAATTACATATGTTCCGAGAGTTGCTCCATTGATCATTACTATTCCTGGACATATCCCTTACACGTCAGATAAGGCTGTCCCGTGGCATTATGGGGCCGATGTGTATTATCATGGGATTAAACAAGACTTGAAGGTTGAGAAGGATGATACTGATGTCAGCAATATTGTTGGGTCTAGTAAAGTCACCCGAAGTGGAAGACTTTTCTCTCCTGAGATCTCACCACCAACTGTTCAGAAGCCTATTGCTATTACACCCGCCAGTACATCTGCTACTGTCCCTGTTCACGTTCCAATCATTACCCATGTCGCCGAGTCATCTGACGCTCGGGGCAAAGAGATCACTGGTGAGCCTGCCCAGACGGAGGCACCGGAGAAGATTACTGTTGAAACCTCTAGGCAGGAGATAGAGGAGATTTTGAAGATCATCAAGAAAAGCGACTACAACATAGTCGAACAGCTGGGGCAAACCCCGTCGAAGATCTCTATGTTATCTTTATTGTTGTGCTCAGAAGCCCATGCTAAGGCTTTAATTGCTTTCCTGAAAACTGCGCAAGTGCCGCAGGAAATATCTACTGATCAATTCAAAGATTGTGTGACTAGTTTGACCGCTGATAACGGGTTGGGTTTCTCTGATGCAAATCTGACTTCCAAAGGAAAGAATCACGATGACGCTCTGCATGTTTTAATCGAGTGCAGGGGCACTACTCTGGCCCACGTACTGGTGGATACTGGGTCTTCATTAAATGTTTTACCCAAGAAAGCGTTAGACCAGTTGGACTGTGAAGGGTTGGTTCTGAAGCCAAGTAATATTGTGGTTAAGGCCTTTGACGGGTCCAAAATAATGGTACACGAGGAGGTGGATGTCCCTGTTAAAGTTGGTTCCCAGACCTTCGCATCTACATTCTATGTGATGGACATCCGACCATCTTATTCTTGCTTGTTGGGTCGCCCGTGGATTCATAAAGCTGGGGCAGTAACTTTTACGCTCCATCAGATGTTGAAATATCCAGTGAAGGGGAAAATTGTTACAGTACGAGGAGAAAAGGAGTACATGGTGAGCCACGTTAACTCTTTTCGGTATGTGGAGATGGATAGGGAGTTCATTGAAACCCCGTGTCAAAACTTTGAATAAGTCCCCCAGACTCTGGCGTCGACTGAAACTGTTGCTAAAGATCCTCCAATGAAGATGGCTTCCCTCAAGGATTCTCGGGCTGTTATTGAAAAAGGTGGATGTGCGAATTGGGGCCAACTCCCTGACTTTGCACACAAAACTGACAAGTTTGGTTTGGGTTTTACTGCAGAAGCTCAAAGGGATGTTTGGCGTGCGCGGATTGGAAGACCTCCCCTGCATATCAGTAATCCGAAAGTGAATGTAATTGAAGATGATGATGAAGAGTCAGAGTTTGACAGCTGGATTTACCCGACTATCGACGGTGGATTAAGCTATTGGATGGCGAAGGACTTCGTGTCCATTTCTTTTATTACACAGTAATAGACTTTTGTTTTGAGTTTTGTAACAGACAATTTGAAACTTTACGGCCCGGTGCTTTGCTCGAGACACCGTGGCTTTGTTTGTGAGGGCTTAATATTTGTCATTTCTATATATCATCAATAAAAGCATTGGGCGTTTTCTTGCATTAAAAATTTTGCGCTCCTTGTTTTTCTTTTCTATCTTGCAAAAACAGCTATTGTCTTACAGACACTCACATATCATAATACAGGTCCACATCCACTCTGGATCCCTCTGGTAACGACTCTGCTACTGCCAGTTATGACTTCGAAAGTCTGATCAACCAAGTCGAGGACGAAGGTGAGGATGATTGCAAAGTTCCTGGGGAGCTTGCTAGACTATTACTACAGGAAGAGAGGGCCATACAGCCCCATGAAGAGCCAGTGGAATCAGTAAATCTGGGTACAGAGGTAGACAAGAAAGAGGTCAAGATCGGTGCAAATCTAGAGTCTAGTGTTAAACAACGGTTGATACAGATGTTGCGTGACTATGTTGAGATCTTCGCTTGGTCTTATGAAGATATGCATGGGTTGGATACTGATATTGTGGTTCACCGCTTGCCAACTAAGGAAGATTGTCCTCCAGTGAAATAGAAAGTTCGCCGAATGCGCCCGGAGATGTCTGAGAAAATCAAGGCTGAGGTTATGAAGCAGTTTGATGCCGGTTTTCTAGCAGTTACTTCTTACCCATAGTGGGTGGCCAACGTGGTTCCAGTGCCAAAGAAAGATGGTAAGGTTCGAATGTGTGTTGACTATAGGGATCTGAATAGGGCAAGCCCCAAGGATGATTTCACTCTGCCTCATATCGATGTTCTGGTTGACAACACCGCACAATATAAGGTCTTCTCCTTTATGGATGGTTTCTCTGGTTACAATCAGATTAAGATGGCTCCCGAAGACATGGTGAAGACAACTTTTATCACGCAATGGGGTACCTTTTCCTACAAAGTCATGCCATTCGGATTGAAGAATGTTGGGGCAACGTATCAGCGCGCCATGGTCGCTTTGTTCCACGACATGATTCATCATGAGATTGAGGTATACACTGAGGACATGATTGCGAAGTCCCAGACTAAGGAAGAACACCTCGACCATCTTCAGAAGCTATTTGACAGGTTGAAATTGTACAAGCTGAGGTTAAACCCGAACAAGTGCACCTTCGGGGTAAGGTCTTCTAAGCTTCTAGGTTTCGTCATTAGTGATAAAGGTATTCAGGTAGATCCTGCAAAGGTGAAGGCTATATAGGAAATGCCAGCTCCCCGAACTGAAAAAGAAGTCAGAGGCTTTTTGGGACGTCTGAACTATATTGCCCGATTTATCTCGCACCTGACTGCTACTTATGAGCCAATCTTCAAGCTGCTGAAGAAAGATCAAGTGGTAAGATGGAAGATGAATGTCAGGCCGCTTTCAAAAGGATCAAGGAATACCTGCAAGAGCCACCTATTCTGATGCCTCCAGTTGAAGGAAGACCTTTGATCTTATACTTGACAGTACTCGACAATTCGATGGGGTATGTGCTGGGGCAGCATGACGAGTCTGGTCGAAAAGAGCATGCTATTTACTACCTTAGCAAAAAGTTTACCGACTGCGCAACCCGATACTCATTGCTTGAGAAAAGTTGCTGCGCTTTGGCATGGGATGCTCGCCGGCTGAGACAGTATATGCTGACTCACACTACTCTATTGATATCGAAGATGGATCCAATCAAGTATATCTTCGAGAAGCCTGCCTTATCTGGAAGAATAGCAAGATGGCAGATGATCTTGACTGAGTATGACATCCAATACACGACCCAAAAAGCAATCAAGGGAAGTGTGTTGGCGGATCATTTGGCACATCAGGCAGTGGACGATTACTAGTCTATGAACTTTGAATTCCCGGATGAGAACATTATATTGGTGACTGAATGTGAAACATCTGGACTAGATGAAGGACCTGAGGAGGGATCCCGATGGTCTATGTACTTTGATGGAGCTTCAAACGCTTTGGGTAATGGCATTGGCGCCGTGGTCATATCTCCTGAAGGCTGTCATACTCCGTTCACCGCCCGATTATGTTTTAACTGCACCAATAACATGGCGGAGTATGAAGCATGCATCATGGGCCTTCGAGCAACTATTTACCTAAGGATTAAGTTCTTAAGTGTATTCGGAGATTCCGCTCTCACGATCAGTCAGATCAAAGGCGAGTGGGATACGAAACACCCAAATCTTATTCCTTACAAAGAGTATGTGTTGACCTTGCTTCCGCACTTCGAGGAGATAACCTTTGAACACTTCCCTAGAGAGGAGAATCAGTTGGTGGACGCGCTAGATACAATGTCTTCTATGTTCAAGGTCAGATGGAACAATGAGGCTCCCCAGATTACCATTTAGAGGTTGGACGAACCTGCACATTGCTATGACATTGAGACTGAGGAGGTAGCAGATAAACCCTGGTTTCACGAGGTAAAAAGGTATCTTGAGGCTCAACAATACCCTGAGGGTGCATCTGTTAATGATAAGAAGTTTCTGAGGAGGTTCGCAGCGAAGTTCTTCATGAGTAATGGTATCCTTTACAAGCGTAACCATGATTTGACCTTACTGCGATGTATGGATAAGAACGAGGAAAAAAGGATTATGGTAGATTTACATGAAGGTACTTTCGAGACTCATCCCAGTGGACACACCATGGAGAAGAAAATCCTACGGGCAGGATATTATTGGTCTACTATGGAAGCCGACTGTTATCAGCATTCTCGGACCTGTCATAAGTGCCAACTCTATGCTGATAAGGTGCACATACCTCCAGTACCTTTGAACGTCTTGATAACTCCTTGGCCTTTTGCAATGTGGGGCATCGATATGATTGGTGAGATCAGACCTACTGCGTCCAACGGGCATCGTTTCATCTTGGTAGCGATTGATTACTTTACAAAGTGGGTCGAGGCAGCTCCCTTTGCTACGGTAACCAAGAACGTCGTGGCACGGTTTATTCAGCACAACCTGATCTGTCGATATGGCGTACCAAAGAGGTTCATTACGGACAATGGTACAAATCTAAACTCAACAATATAATGATCACCAAGCTCTACAAGCAGTTCAAGATACAGCATCACAACTCTTCTCCTTACCGGCCGAAGATGAATAGGGCTATAGAAGCGGCTAATAAGAATATCAATAAGATTGTGTAGAAGATGACGGTGACATACAAAGACTGACACGAGATGTTACCGTTTGCTCCTCATGGATACCGTGCCTCAGCGCGAACGTCAATAGGGGTAACACCATATTCCTTGGTATATGGCATGGAGGTCGTCTTACCCATTGAAGTTAAGATACCCTCTCTTCAGATTATGAAGGATGCAGGTTTGAGCGAAGATGACTGGATTCAGACCCGACTTGATCATCTAAACTTAATCGATGAAAAGAGACTTACTGCTATTTGTCATGGTCATACGTATAAAAAGCGGATGATCAAGGCATTTAACAAGAAAGTCAGACGACAAGAGTATCAAGTTGGGGATCTGGTGATCAAGCGCATCATCCTGCCGCAAGGTGATCCCAGGGGCAAATGGACCCCTACGTACGAAGGGCCATTTGTGGTTAAGAACATTTTCTCAAGAGGAACTATGATTCTAACCACCATGGATGGTGACGACCTTCCTCACCCCATCAATGCAGACATAGTGAAAAGATACTACGCATAATTAAAGACCCGCTAGGTTGACTGGCCTAGGAAAAAATAAGGGCTTCCCGGCGAACCAAAAGGGTTCGGGCAAAAATAAGGGATGAAAATGAAAAATCTGTACACCTGGCAAGTCGAAAACCTGAAAAGGAGGCTTTGGCAAAAAAGGGTATCCCGGTGGACTGAAAACCCGAAAGGGCGGTCCAGGAAAAAATTAGGGATTAAAGCGTAACACTATGTCTCATTGGATCACCTTACAAACAGACTTCGGTATCGGCTATCAAGCTCGAACGGCGCCAAACAATCTGATCCACCTTCAACCAAGTAGCAAAGTGATGAGATGCTCAAGGACATAAGGGCAATAGCAGAGCTGAAATCCAGTGGGATTATTCACATAGCTATTTTTCTTTGTTTTTCACAAATTGTATAAACTCTATTGTTCGGCGGCATTCTCTTACTAGGACGTCAGCCTCTTGTGCAACAACGCCTATTTACAGGCTAATTTCAAAATCAATACAATTCATTTTCACAAAGAAATTTCAAATTGTTTTTCTTTTTTCTGTTTTGTTTTGCAAGAACGTCCAATGGTTAATTTTTGATATATGCATTTGACATTAATTGCTGCTCATGAATATTTACATGCGAAACAAAAGACGATTACTCGTAATATCAGAAACAGGGGCAAACAAGAAATGTTTGAACCGTACAATTTCTATATCCACCAGGTATAGGGATAGACCTAGTTGGAGAAATCCGTTAAAGGTATATTCACTCCCCGCAGAGTAAGAGAAAGACAATGGTGTTAATTCTCCCCAGCTTAGGCTTGCAACCGAGAATGAATCGGAGATATTCTCCCCTAAGCAGAGTTTATCTACCATCAGCACTAAAAGTTATCCCCAGTGGAGTTTTGAAAATTATCCCCAGTGGAGTTTTGGAGAATTATCCCTAGTGGAGTTTTGGAGAATTGTCCCCAGTGGAGTCTTGAAAATTATCCCCAGTGGAGTATGAAAAATTATCCCCAGTGGAGTATGAAAAATTATCCCCAGTGGACTCTGGAAGATTATCCCCAGTAGAGTCTAAAAGATTATTCCCAGTGAAGTCGCAACTGGAAAATCATCCCCAGTGGAGTTCACTCCTTTTTACAAACAGAAACTCAATCCCCGACAGAGTTTATCATCGCCAGCAACGGCAATTCATCCCCAGTCGAGGTTATTTCTCCAAATCAACAGGTTCTCTGGCAGAATTTTTCCTCCCCACAAAATCATTTCCTCATCAGTTTATTCCCCAGTGGAGTTATCCTCTCCTGCATGTTTATTTTTACAATCATCTTCATTCACTATCCCCAGCGGAAATGAAGAATTCAACTCTTTTCTCTAGCAGCAATCCAAGATTTATTTTCCCCAGCTAAAAGCATCACATTTCCGTACATCATGACATGCATACGCATCATACAACACAATCTCATTTATTTTGAGAACATCATTGCTTGATACATATCATGCATTGCATACAGCTAACCTTTACCTTTAAGGAAGGATACAATCAAATTCTCACAAAGTTCAAGCTATAAAGCCTTTACCCCAGTTGAATAATGGACGACCTAAGTTCCTAAATGTCAACAGAGATGATTCCCCGGTTGAATACGGATGACCGAAGCTCCTAAAATTCAGCTTTCCTCTTCAATAGAGATGATTCCTCATTCGAATACGGACGACCGAAGTTCCTAAAATTCAAATTGAGATGATTCCTCAGTCGAATACAGACGACCGAAGTTCCTAAAATTCAACAGAGATGTTTCCTATGTTGAATACGGACGACCGAAGTTCCTAAAATTGAAATTGAGATGATTCCTCAGTAGAATACGGACGACCAAGTTCCTAAAATTCAAATTGAGATGATTCCTCAGTAGAATACGAACGACCAAGTTCCTAAAATTTAGCAGAGATGTTTCCTCAGTAGAATACGGACGACCAAAGTTCCTAAAATTCAAACTGAGACGACTCACCAGTAGAATAACGGACGACCGAAGCTCCTAAAATTCTATTTCTCTCAAGACAGAGATCAGCATTCCCCAGCAGAATCTTCCTCAATGACAGGTATACAAGCTCTCGCTAAGGAATCTCTTATGCGATCGACACTCCTTCGGATGGCATCTTTAAGCCCATTCCCGACATCACAAGACAATTACCACTTCATGTGAGTGCAAATTTCTGGGCACTCTAGTGTTCAATCATCTTCTACCTTAAGATCATGAAACGCAGACAAGCCAATCTAAATCTTCAGGTTTAAGAAAATTGAACAGGGGCAACTGTTGTACCCCAAAATTTTCCCTCCCATATTTCTCAAAACATTTCAAGAATGATACTCAAGTTTCTCAAGGTAGTCCAAGGGTTGGCCAGACAAGCTCTCTCCTAAGGCAGTCTACCTCAAATTAGGGTTTCATGTTACATCAAGATACTTGAGTCCAAGGGACCCCAAATGCTCAACATTGTCCTAATATGTTCTCAAGATCATCCATGTCAAGTTTCAAGCCTTGCAGAGAAATTTTGCTCAGTCAATTGCTCAAAGGCCTGAAAATTGACTTTGTTAGGGCAAAAGTCAAATGTGGCCCACATACAGTCAAACTTCAAGATTTTTGGTCAGCATCCTCATTTTGAAGTATATTTCATCATTTTATCAAGGTTTGATCATGATTCATCAAGGATTGCTCATAATTCATCAAGAGGATCCAATTCCCTACAATCCATCTTCAGCCCCCAAGTTCAAAATATGCACTCACAAGAAGTTATGAATTTGGACATTATAGGTCATTTTGAAAAGTCAACAAAAACACCTTTTTTGTCAAAGCTTCATACATGAGCATGGAACATCAAATTTATATGAGACCAAAAGGGTTGATTAGAGGACATCTCCAGCTTTCTAAAAAGTCTAAGAACACCTCCAAAGAGTTAAAATTGAGGAAGTTATGCATTGGTGAAGTTTACCTTTTTTGCAAAATTGCCAAAAGTCAACTATGCCTAAAACTTCAATTTTTGCCAAATGGGCCCAATCTTTTTCACTTGTTTTGAGTTTTCAACATAGTCCACGAGCTCTAGCCCTTGTCACTTGTCCTTATCGTGTTTTTATTATTTATTTTGATTTTTATTTGAATTAATTCAATTTAAATAAAAACAAATCATATAAAATCCAAAATATTGAAAACCAAAGATTTTGTACTTGTTTCAGGTCTTATTACACATCTAGCATCAAATAAAACTCGTATCAAGGCATGTGTGCACAAAAAGATTGGATTTAGGCCATTTTTGGAAATGTTTCAAAGTGAATCAAATCAAGAATCCAATGCATTGATGAAGGAAGATTGAGATCAGTTATCAACCCTAATCCCTTCCTCAATACATATAGAAGGTGTGCAGACTCAAAACATGGTGAGAAATAGGCGCATGAGCAAGAAGCAAAACTGAAAAAATCATGAAAAAGTGGTGATCGAATTTGCATTTAGAGGCCATTACAAGACTCTTTGCCTATCCCAATCGATTCCTGGGAGTCTCAGCAAGCCAAAGCAATCAAGAGCAAGCATTTTCAAGCCCCATATTGCACTGTAAGTCAGTCACGATACCTCTCTTTTATTGAAATCGAATCTCATGATTTAGGCATTGTTAGGTTGAATTAGTCACATATTCTTGATCTATGAGACATATGAAAGCTTTCTGTATGGTTTAATTGCATTTATTTGGTCTGTACTGGAATGTTCCATTATTAGGGTTTGTAGCTTCGAATTAGGGTTTTTATTTACAGGAAAAATTAGCCTTGATGAAGGGTACCATCATGTTCAGAATGATGAGACGAATCCAGCCATGGCGTTAAGTTTCATTTATATGGCCCATGGAAGATTTGGGAACGAGCCAGGCTTATAGCAACGGACAAAATGTTCGTAGGTAAAAGTCTGGGACTTTTACCCACGGAGAGGAGAAGAAGATGACCTATGTGTCACCATTCCATTGGCCCATTCAAACTTTCTGCGCGCATTTTTTTTGTCCTCCACTAATGCTTATTTTTGTATATTATTATTATGTATTTTATGAACAACAAAAGGAAAGTGGTGCAGTGGTGAGTGCAGCGCTGAAAATTGCCTTGGGGCCTGGGTTCGAATCCCAGGTCCCCCAACTTCTCCATATTATTTTTCTTTTCAGGATCTCATGTATGTACAAACTCAGGGTTCACCATACATCCTTCCAATCTAGCCAGCCAAATGTCAGATGGCCAAATCTGATGGTCATCATCTGAAGGTGCACCAAAGGCAAGGTCAAAGCAATCACACTGGATCCCCAAGGTCAACGTGGACCTCACTCAAATGAGCCCAGATCTGGCTGTTTGCACCCCCCAAAAATGTTATTCAGGCCCAATTTTTCTTTCTCTATATTTCTTTTTTATTATTTCATTTAATTAATTTATTTATTTTACTAACCAAATAATTATTTTCTTTTATCAAAAAATCACAAAAATATTATTTTTCACCATTAGATTTAGGTATATTTTTTATCAATAAATTTATTAATTTAATTAGGTTTGATTAATTTAGATAACTTTAATTATTTTGTATATAATTAAAAAAATAATTAGAATAAATAGGTTTTATTACTAACTTAATTATATTTTATTTTTTCCTAAAATAACAAAAAACCCAAAAATAGGTCTTGTAATTATTTTTATTAATTAATTAAATTAATTAATTAATTGCATATTTAATTTAGGAAACTTATTTCTTTTATTAAAAACAACAAAAAAACAATTTTTCTTTTAATTAGGTTAGAAGGGTCAAAACCCTAATTTCTCGTCGATCTAATTTTCATCGCGGGCCTTATTATTATTTTTACCCAATTATTGTATCTGCTCACAGTTTGTAATAGTTAATTAGGACGTTTACTTTTCATTTATCGCTTTATTTTCAAAGGGTTTGTTTTTTGCTATGTAAATACCCGAACCCTTGTAATAGCTTAGTTTAATTTCCGCAATTTAAATTCCGCAAATTATTAACTGTTAGATGTATGATAATAGGATGCATGACAAGAATGTATGATTAATTTTAAAACAGTTAGATCACCCTAAATGTGCAAAGATAAATAAACTGAAATTGAATCACACGCACATGCGCACTCCTAGGATACACTCCCACTTGGTTGCCTTCGGTAAACGGTCATTGAGTATAGGATGCTTTAGTGGTCGTCCTTTTGTCTAAACAAAGATCAAAGTCCCGATTCGGAAAAGTTGCCTCAGAATGGTTGCCTCAGAATTGTTGTCTCGAATAATTGACCTAAGACATTAGGGTTACTACTAAGATGTCCTAACATTGCTTTAGTGATCGTACGTCCCTTTCGAATTGACCCTCAAAACTCCAACGATGATGCTACCTACTCACTAATAGTGGGATGGCATTGTCTAAAGGAAACAAGCATAGAACGATTCTTTTTTCGAGTAGGTAGATCAGTTCTTAAGTACTTACTCAATCCGAACAAAATTTTTCACACTTACACTCCTTTACAAACACAGTTTTCAAAAATACTTCATTACACTCTTGAAGACAGAAGCAAGAGTTAAATCGAAGTCAAAACAAAAGCTTTTCAAATCACGCAAACACAAAGAAAACAATTTTGAAAATGATGAGCAAGTACCTAAGAGCCCGTAGATAACTACGGATAGAAAGGGTGCTATTACCTTCCCTTTCTATAAATCTACCCCCCGTACTCAGAAATATCTCGAAAAGGAATTTTTCTGTGCTTTTTTCCTTTCCTTGTTGGATAAAATAAAAGAAGGTGGAGACTCTTGCTTACCGCGACATTTTGCAAACACAAACGCAAAACGCAAACCAGCAATTCCTAAAAAAGGGGAAACACGTCCCGGTTTTGGCCACCGTATCACACAGGTATCCCATCGTCTTTGGAATCATCGTTGACCATGTCATCAAACTCCAACTTGTCATCTTCTTCTTCTTCGTCAACGACATCTACTTCTGCTTGTTCGGTCTCCAGAGTATCAACCACTTGTGACAGTTGAGGCTCTCGCAGCATAATGTAAAACTCAATAGACTCTTACCCAGAATACTCATGATTGGAAAACATATTCTGAAGGTCCTCGTCATCTTGAACCTAAAACTTATAAAATATTATTTGGTTGTTACAAAAAAAAACTGGATTCTGATAAAAGATTTGTGTCACGGGACCTCGTCCAAGTTTGGCCTCCAATCATTTTTTGAAATACAAGAAATTGGATTTCCTGTTTAAACAAAATCAGATGTTCTCAATGTCTCTAAACAAAAACCCAGAGGTGAGACAAATGTATGTCTCACCGTTGAAATATGCACTGATCACATATTGGGATGCAGAGGCCATTGTGTATGATTGTTTGAAGGTTTGAAGGCTTCAAGGTTTACGTGTTTGATTATTTGAGTCTTTGAGTTAATTGCTTGAATTTTTGAATGTTCTAGTGTTTGAGTGATTAAGTGTAGAAGTGTTTTGATAAATGTAGGATTAAATAGGTTTACTGAATTTGAATAAACCAACAGTAAGCAACCTCTAATTAGCATCCCTTCACGTCCAATCGTGTTACATGCATGCAGATATATGCCTTCCCCAAGGCTGTCACCTAGCCTGCACCTATACTGCAACCCATGCCACCTCTTATTCGCCAACAGGGATGGCGACACCTTTCATTTTTTACTCATTCGCCAAGTCCAATGGCGCCTCCCTTCACATCCAATCATGTTACATGAATGAAGAGATGCCTTCCACAAGGTTGTCACCTAGCCTGCACCTACACTGAAACCCATGTCACCTCTTATTCGCCAATAGGGATGGCGACATCTTTCATTTTTGTACTCATTTTCCAAGTTCAATGGGGCCTCCCTACACGTCGAATCGTGTTACATGCATGTAGAGATGCCTTCCTCAAGGATGCCACCTAGCCTGCACCTACACTGCAAGAGTGACACTTATCATGCATGCATGCACCCACCAACCACCTCAGTTACTTTGTGATAAAAGTTTTCCTATAAATACAGAACCTCACATACTTCTATTGCATCCACAATCGTCTCACTCTCTGCTACAAACTCTTTAATAATCTCATACAATTTCAAACTCTTTCATAATCTCAGACAATTTCAACAATGGCTCTTTTCACAATGGGCGATTCTCACAGAGGCACAAGAGACAACATTGCAGCGTTTGTAAGTTTCTTGTATACTTATACATTTTTCATACTTCTATTAATGCTTTATTCATCTTATCGACTCTTACACTTTTTACATTCTTAACTTAGGATACTAAAAGATTCAGAATCCGGTCACAGAACTACCTTGCTCCCGACCCGTTGATCGTACCCTATCTCGAATACGCAGGTTTCAGAAACATTATAAAGATCTTCAACTGCACGATTGATTCAAAGTTCATACTTGAAATGTTGGAAAGGTGGAGACCAGAGACCCATACATTTTATCTACCAATAGGTGAATGTACCGTCACACTAGAGGACGTGTACATGTTATTGGATCTCCCTGTCGACGGTAAGGCGGTTAACGGGTCAGTTCAACAACCCAACTCTCTGTTTGAAGAATTGTTGGGCAGGGATATGGTTGAATGTGGTGGTACGGGAGGTCAGGGTATACTACTTACTGAGCTCAAAAATCATTATGCGACTCTGGAATTGAACGAAAATTCCTCCGAGCTAGCTAAGGTAATAAAAGTTATAAATTATATAATGATACTATTTGGAACCTTTTTATTTCCCAAAAGTACGGGAAATAGTGTAAATTTTATGTATTTAAATTTACTTAGAGACTTTGAAAAAACTATAAAGTATAGTTAGGGTTCTGCTGTTTTAGCCCATCTACATAGTTCCTTGTGTAAAAATGCAATCAAGGAAAAATGTACATTTTATGGCTGCGCTTTTTTACTTCAAGCCTGGGGTTGATGGAGAATGGAGCCCCTAAACCCCGTCAACAACAATGCATTCATTTTCCCATACGCAACAAAGTAAGTCATTAACTTATATCATTTATTATTATTCATCTCTTCACCAAATATATGATAAAAATAAAATATTTTTCAATTCCTTTAGGTACTGCGTGAGGGGTATGGATTACGGGAAAAATCCAAGATTCAATGCCGCTCTATATCGCAATCTATTGGATCACCTTGGCCCGGATGATGTACGTCATACCTTTCAACTTTTCTACTTTTAAATTATTTATTTATTACGTTTTCATTAAGCTGATTTAATTTTATCTGTGGTTTGTCTGGAGACCATATTTGGGTTTGGACCATGAACAAAACTCCGAGGATGCAGCAATTTGGAGTGCAAAGACTGCAATCATACGGTTCAATGTTATGGAGATGCACCACAGCGACCGTGTCAAGATGCAGTTTGGAATGCATCAAGAGATACCCTGCGATCCAACTTGTTTGTCCCTGTGTCATCTCAAAAGGGTCGACGCCCAATGGGGTCTTACCAAATGGAAAGATTTGGCTCCAGAATGGTGTAATATATGGCAGAGGCGTCACCGACATGTCTTGCAATTCCCAGTTTTCCTCAACCATGGTAATATGCGACACACGAATCAATATTTAGCTTGGTACAGATCGATTAGTACCCCAGAAATGCACGTGCCTCATCTAAGGTATTTGGTTGACCCACGAACACAATGGACCCAACCCTCATTTCCCCAACAACAAACCCAACACACATCAACCTCCCACCAATCTCCCCGACGAAACAGAACCACAAACACCTAACCACAATCACCACCACAATAAGATTACACCCACATGCCCCACAACCAACCACAATCACCACCTCAGTACCAATACCTCCATATGCCTCACACCCAACCATAATTTCAATCACAATACCAATACACCCGCATACCCTATACACAATTCCAGTCTTCTACATATCCCAATATGGGCCCCTTAACATCTAACCTTAGCCCTGATCTGGGATTTTCCGAAGATTATGAACCAACCGACCCAACTTACCATCAACCACCACATCACCAAAGCACCCAACATTCCCAATACCAAACACCCCAAGATCCATTTCCTTTCTACCCCCCGTACTCAGACGACCAATGCTACAGACCAAACATGGTACCCCATCCACCACCAACACGACCAAACTTTGAGGGTATGGGTAACCGACTGTACCAAAGAGGATCTTCTAGATATGGAGATCTGACCAATTTCATAAATCTGGAACGCATTGACTTCGTTGGGCCATCGACCCTGCCACAACAGGAAACGCAACGAAACCCAACACGGGAAAGACGAGGACGGGGATGCGGAACCGGGGGTCATTACCGGGTTCCGGGGGACCACTAATTAATCTGTAATTTTTTTATGTAATTGTTATGTGTGTAATCATATTGTGTAAATAAAAAGTCAATTTTCTTGATCCTATATCATTTCCGTAACGTACCACATTTGAAATAAAAAACGCGAAAAATTGCCTGCCATTTGCACTAAGGCGTCATCTCACTTGGCTTAGGGCAAGCCTTTTACACATAGGCTCCAAGTGAGATGGCGCCTCCCCTTTAAAATAAGGTGCATGCGCCAACTGGGTTGGCTCCTCCCTTGTGGGGTTTTCTGAAACATGATTATTTGCGTAATTTTCTCCGAAAAATGGTTATTTGCGATTTTTTTTTAATACCTAGTTACTCCAAAAAAAATTGATATTGGGGGCATCATAAGTCTTTATCAAAAGTGTGTTGAAGATAACAAACATGAATGTTTTGTCTTGTATGCTACAAAAATCCTCATTTTATTTAGCATTTAACTTTTAAACATTTTCTTAACTGTTGTGAAAACGGTGCCAAGAACAGAGTATAAGAGGTTTCTTTGAGGCAAGAAACCCATAAGATATGAATCACAAAAGAAAGAAGAACATAAGGAATTGGTTTTTCACTGTTATTCTTTACTTTATCTTTGATAAGGATTTCAAGTGTTACAAGAATAAAATATAACCCTCTCACCCTAAATTAAGATTTGCAGTATACAATTATGAGAGACTAGTATGCTATTTATAATAAAACTAACATACTAAACTAATGGGATTTTTCATAAATATCCATTACAGTAAAACTTAGGGTACAAGCTAACTTAACCAATTGGACATAACAAACATGCCCAATTTGAAATACTAACAACCCTTGACTTTCGAACCCACATACTAGAACACACTTCGACTATAGTATGTAGGTTTTTAACACCAACATGTGAACATGCTTTGACGGCATGTGTAACGCGGTGGGAGAACTGGCTTGGGATGTTTGTGTTTGATCACAAATGTTGCGGTTTAGTAAGAGTCGCCACTGACTTTTATTGTATCCAAAAGGAAAGGTTGAAAAGAACAGGAAAGACCTTTCGAGATTATTTCTTGAGTTTGGGGGTAGGTTATAAAAAGGGAAGGTATTAGCACCCTTTTCATCTATAGTTATCTACTGGCTCTTAGTTTCTTGCTAGATCACTTGCTTTTGTTTGAAAGTATGCTTGTGGTGTGGGTTTTGAATGTATTCTGAAAAGGTGTCTTTGCAATGATTCTCATTTCTATAAGAACGCATACAAAGTGTTTGTCTTTTGAAAATGTTTCAAAATGAAAGTGTTGGTGTATAAAATGTTTTTGTTGTGAGCAAGCGAGCAACTAGGGGAATCCTACCTACTCAAAAGTTCTTTAGTGTTCTTTTCCTCCTCCTTAAGATGTTGCTATCTTACCATTGATTTGGTAAGAAGCCCCATAGTTTGGATGTGAAGGGACGGGCGTGGGACGTTTGTATAGTCATAGAAGGCAACCTATGGGATGTTTTAACAATTTTAATTTAGGGATTAGATCGTTTACCGAAGGCAACATTGAGGGTTATCAAGGGAATACAGTCTTTTATCGAGGGACTTTGCTAAAATGCCCATATTCGAGGGACATGACTACTTTCCAATAGGCAACAAAATGGGATTACCTTAAGGGTGCATTTGTGAAAGTATGTTTTATTTGCATGCATTTAGTCTTTATTAGGGTTATCTATTTGTTTATTTCATGTCTTGCCATACACACCCTAATTACTAACAATATATGAAAGCAATAAAAGTGCGGAAAAGTAAACTCATATGCTATTACATCATTAAGGGGATGTGGGTACAAATTTACAAAATGGGAATTGCAAGAAATTAAAGTCCTAATTATCTATTACAACCATATTGAAATAATGTACAAGAAATATAAAATGGACTTGTTTTGTTTAAGAAAAGAAATAAGTTTGCTTAAGAAAATATTTTTGATCTTTTGGTTCTAAAAGAAATAAAAATAAAATATGTGAATATAAAATATTTTTGGTGTTTTTGATCAATGAAAATAGAATAATGATAAAAATGATAAGAGGAAAAAAGGGTCTGAATCAGTGCGTGGATGAAAGGGACAGAAATAAGAGGCAGAAACTCTGACTATGATGTGCTTCAAAAAAGGAAAATGTTAGTAGGAAAATAGAAGGTCATAAGTTCTGGGTCCGGGTATACCAAGTTCTGAGGTTACTGGGAGCAAAGGAAAGCCTAGAAGTTCTGATTGCTGAGGGAGTCTAGGAACTCTGGTACAGTTGGGAATCTAAAAGTTCTAATATCCCTGGCAAGTCAGAAGTTCTGGTTGTTTGAGAGAGTGAAGTGATTATGCTGTTAGGTGAGGATATCTAGAAGTTCTGATCTAGGAATATTATTTGAAAAATAAATGGGTAAAATGTCAATAAATGAACCTAAAAAAAAGATACTTCTGAGGCTAGAACCCAAGACCCTTAGCACTAATGTCTTATGCGCACGCTTTCTACCACTGGGGTGGCTGTACATCTGATATTAGAAGCAAAAGCATAAACATGTAAAATAAAGTAAGTTCTGATGATGAGCTTCACCTCTTTCTTCATGCTAATTAGAACATCTACAACTTAGTCATTTCTCAACAGAACAGAAAACACAAACATAACAATTATGGAAAGTTTCCATCATGGTTTCAGAAACATAAAAAGTATCAAGACTGTAAATCAGAAACAAGCATGTATCTGTTAATCCTAATTTCCTTAAGAAGTTATGAACTTATATTCTCCCTACTTAGGCAGAAAAGACATGAAACCTCAGAATATATACATCATCAGAATCAGGATGTCTACATTGTATTTTGGCCATGCAAATCTAGTAATGCCTAAGTAATATGATGAGGGTCAGCAGAAGCTTACCTTGCAGCTGGAAAATGTCCTTTGAGCTAGAACTTGATTGTGACTGTTGTAATGTTCTGATCAACTTCCTTACGTGCTCAGCAAGCTGAAATAACCTTTGACTTGGGCTATGAATGGTTGGAAAACTCTAGAACAGCCAAGAAACAAAGTTCTGACTTTTTAAGGTGGAGATTGATGGAGAATGTGTTACAGCCTGAAAACAGGAGTTAGGATGGCTTCTAAATGTATATCAGAAGCTGTATGGATGATTTGGTCAAGAAACACTTGAGGGAAATTGGAGTTTGAATGCAAGAATAAAAAACTAGCAGATTTTGTATTTGTGTTTGCAGCTTCAGATTCTTGGAATTTTTAGCTAGGTTTCAAAGCTTTTACTTTTCAAAATTTTGACCCCTTCACAGTTTCCAATGAAGTTCAATTTATAGGCAGGGATTTTGTAGTTTGGAGAAATCAAGAGTACAACCATCATGCTAGGGCGCTGACTTGTTCTTGAAGCAAGTTAAACAAGTATGGTGGTTAGCAGCTTTTAGCCATGCCTAAGCTGGATTTGTAAGCATGAATTAAGAAAAAGTACCCTCAGAATCAAAAGCAAAGCATGGGTCCAACATATTCTTATACAAAAGTTTTCCTTTTCAAGGACAACAATGTACTTATATGCCACACGTGGGGGAATCCTTTGGACAAAGACTCAAAAGTGGGTGTGAGCATTAAATGATGACGAGATTTGTCAAAACAGAATCCTGCAATATGAGATTATGTGTCATAGCTTAATCTGGATCAAAAGTTCAGCATTAGCGTAGCTTAAAACAAACATCCAACTTTTGATCTTTGAATCTTCCTGCTAAAACATGTTCTAAAGGAGTTCTCGGACTTTCCAGAAAGCTTGTAACACGCTATGTAGATTTTCTTTGAATTACTCTTGCAAATTCTGATTGAACCTACATGAAAATTGGTCCAGAAGTTCTAACCAAACTCTGTTCTTTGAAATTTCCAGAATTTGCTGAGTGTTTAAGTTTCATGGACGTGCCTTCAAAGATTCCTAACTTGAAATCCCAACATTTCTAGGAGAAGTTCTGTTCTGCAACGTTTGAGATCTCATTGAGGTCTACAATTCTTGCATCAGAAGTTCTTCCAGAATCAACTTGCATCATGGTAAAAGTCTGGTCAGAATTTCTGAACTTATCATATTTCCTAAACACTTAGAAAAATTTCTAAGTATTTGGAATTTTGTCTTTTCCAAAGTAATTTAGACTTTTGACTTCTTGATGAAACAAAATTCATATTTCAACATGTCTTGATGAAATATGATTCTTGACACTTTATTTTGTTCCAAAAGCTAAGGTTTGACTTTTCAATATGCAATTGACCATTTTTCCCTTGTGCCAATTCTAAGCCTAAATTGATGTATCAGTGTTGCAAACTTGATGTCATGGAAGATCTTGTGAGAAAATACTTGAGAAATGAGAGGGAAAATTTTGGGGTACAACATCTGCCCCTGTTCAATCTTCTTAAACCTGGAGAGTTAGAGTGGCGAGTCCGCCATTCGTGACTTGAAGGTGGAAGATGATTGAACACTAGAGTGCCCAGAAATTTGCACTCGATGATGTGGTAGTTGACTGTGTAGGGAATGGGCTTAAAGATGCCATTAGGAGAAATGATGGAAATTTGTCGGAGATGGGCTTATAGATGCCATTCATAGGTGATTGTTGACAGAAATTAGACTAAGTCTAAACTTTACCTCAACTGGGGCAAGAATCCGAATAAACCTCTAGTCAATTTAAAACTGAACCTAGCAGAAGTCTTGAATAACCTTTAACTGGGAAGAATCGGGATGAATCTTGGAGAGAATTCTCTAAACCAAAGAAGGCGTCTATTTGGAAAGTATCAGGATAAACCATTGAGAGGTTTTATCTGAACCAAAAGAGGTCTTGGGTATTCTTTAATTGGAGAGAAATCAGAATAAATCTTGGAGCGATTTATCTGAACTAGAGAAGATGTATGCGGGAAAGAATCAGGATAAACCATTAAGAGATTTAGACTGAACCAGCAGGGGTCTGGAAAAGAATCAAAATAAATCTTGGAGACTCTTATTTGAACCAGAGGAGATGTCTACTAGGGAAGAATCAGGATAAATCGTTGAGATATTTAAGCTGAATCGGAAAAATATTCCAGTAAAGCATCTCCTCTCGCAAACAAATTTATTCCCCCCTTAGAGTTATTCTCAAGCAGAGTCTCTCCCCGGCCGAATATTCGTAAACAAGGAATAAATCCGCATCATAGTCATCTCCATTCACCATCCCCAGTGGAAATGAAGAACTCGACTTCCTAATACTTTTCAACAGCAGTCTGGGATTTATTTTCCCCGACTAAGAAGTACTGCAATAGCATCCCATGTTCATACATCACGGCATGCACATACATATTGCATACAATACAATCTCATTTATTTTGAGAACATCATCAAAATGCATTTCATACATCATGACATTGCATACGACTAATTCTTCACCTTTCAGGAAAAGACCAAATCAACAAGCTACGTCTAACAAAGGGCTATCCTAGGATTTTCCTCAGATATATGTCCTTACAAGATCTCTCTGCTCACTATGCCGGTAGAAGAAACTCCAAGACTTTCATCTAGATCAGTTGAATCGCTACCAAGATCCTCCTGATTACAATGCCAGTCAAAGTTAACCTAAGATCTCTCTGCTCATTATGCCAGTATAAGAGACTCCAAGACTTTTTTCAGGGTCAGTTGAATCGCTACCAAGATCCTCTTGATTACTATTCCAGTCAAAGTTAACCCAAGATCTCCCTGCTCACTATGATGGTGGAAGAGATTATAAGACTTTCGTATGGGCCAGTTAAATCGCTACTAAGATACTATTGATTACTATGACAGTCAAGGTCATCCCAAGATCTCTCCGCTCACTATGTCGGTGGAAGATATTCCAAGACTTTCTTTTGGGTCAGTCGAATCACTACTAATATTCTCCTGATTACTATGCCAGTCAAAGTTAACCTAAGTTTTTCCCTGGGTCAGACAGGTCGACACTAAGATCTCTCGGATTACTATGCCTGTGGAAGATGTACCAAGACTTTCATCCGGGTCAGTTGAATCGCTACTAAGATTCTCCTGATTACTATGCCAGACAAAGTTAACCTAAGTTTTTCCCTGGGTCAGACAGGTCGACACTAAGATCTCTCTGATTACTATGCTAGTGAAAGATGTACCAAGACTTTCGTCATGGTCAATTGAATCGATACTAAGATCCTCCTAATTACTATGCCAGTCAAAGTTAATTCAAGGCCTTTCCCGGGTTTAGTCAAATCGATGCTAAGATTTCTACCCCAGTTAAAGACAACTTGAGACCTTTCTCTGGTTCAGTCAAATCGATACTAAGATTTTTATTCCAGTTAAAGAAGTTATGAAGCCCAGAAACTGACCGGATAATAGTCAATCAACAATTCAAGTCACTGTGAAGCCCGGATCCTGACCGGATAACAGTTTAATCTCATTTCCCAATAAGTCACTGTGAAGCCTGGAGTACGACCAGATAGCAGTCGGCCTTATCATCCTCAGTAAGTCACTGTGAAGCCTGGATCCTGACCAGATAGCAGTTCACTTCCGTCTCTTCAATCAAGAGATGACTCCCAGTAGAGTAACGGACAACTGAATCTCATAGACTCTATTCCCCAAGACAGATACCAACATTCCTTAGCAAAGTCCTCCCTAACAACAGGAACAGGAATTCCCACGAAGGAATATCTCACGAAATCATCATTGTTTTGGATGGAATATTTAAGCTCATCTCCAACGACTCTCTGTCACTTTCTTTGGATGGCATCTGTAACCCCATTCTCGGCGTCATCAACCGTCAGTTTTACCTCATGTGAGTTCAAATTTATGGGTCCTCTAGTGTTCAATCATCTTTCACCCCCAGGTCACGAAAGGCAGACAAGCCAATCTAAATCCTCGGGTTTAAGAAGATTGAACAGGGGCAGTTGTTGTACCCCAAAATTTTCCCTCCCATTTTCACACAAAACATACTCCCATAGGTCCTCATTTGCTCAAGTTGACTAAGTATTGACCAGACAAATCCTCCTCCTAAGATAACAAGCCTTAAACTAGGGTTTGACTCCTCATCAAGATGGTTGAGTTCCAAGGGTCCCAAATGGTCTCCATTGTCCTAATATGTCCTCAAGATCATCCATGCCAAGTTTCATGCCTTGTACAATAAGTTTGCTCAGTCAACTGTTCAAATGCCTGAAAATCAACTGTACTAGGTTAAAAGTCAACTGTGGCCCAAATACAACCAAACTTCAAGATTTTTGGTCAACATCAACATTTTTAAGTGATGTCCATAATTTAATTAAGGGTTGATCATGATTCCTCAAGAAATGCTCCTAATTCATCAAAAGTCAAAAGTTGCTAAATTAGGGTTTCTACAGGAAAAGTCAACCAAACTTTGACCGGGCATAAATTTCTCATACTTTATCATAAATTTTTCACCCAATGATCATTTTGAAGAGAATCAAATTCTCTACAATTCATCTTCAGCCCTCAAGTTCAATAAAAGCACTCATGAAAAGATATAAAATCAAACATTATAGGTCCTTTTCAAAAGCCAATAAAAACACCTTTTGGGTCAAAGCTTCTTACATGGGAGATCCAATTGAGATGAAACCAAATAGGTTGCTTAGGGGACATCCTAATCTTTCTAAAAAGTCCAAGAACATCCTCTTAGGGTCAAAATTGAGAGAGATATACATTGTCAAAGTTGGCCATTTTTGGAAATTTGCACAAAGTCAACCATGCCCAAAATGCATTTATCTTCAAATGGGCCTAACTTTTTATGCTTGCAACACACTCCTAACATGGTCGACGACCCATGAACCACTCCATGCCTCATTCACTTATTTATTTAATTTATTTTGATTTTATTTATTCAAAATTCAAATAAAATCAAATTAAATCAAAAATAAATCAAATAAATGGGATAAGATTTGTTTTGGCATTGATTGAATATCTCATGAGCTGTCAAATGAAGAACAAAATTGTGCAAGCTCAAAAAAAGAGGATATCTTCAAATGTCGAAAGATTGGAATAAAAAATTCATGACCATTATATCTTGGATTCTTTATAATTCTAATGACTTAGATTGATTCTACTACATATAACAAAGCATTTGCAACCCTAAGGACAACATTACATGCGCAGCCTGCCTCCCACAAAAGAAGAATAGATTTCAAATTTTGTCAAAAAAAGTGTTGATCACATATCCCTCCATAGGACGTTTCAAGCAATTCCAAGGACACAACAACACTCCTAGACATTCACTGAAGCTGTCCCACTCATTCCTAAGCCTTAAAGCATCAAGAATCAAGCATAATAACAGTCACAGTTTGCTCTTTTTTTAAAAATCATTTTCCTTAATTCTGGCATTATCAACATGTTTTAATCATTTATTCATGCTTATTATCATGTTTGCAATATGCTTTGATGATTTGATTTGAGTTTACGCGCAGGAATCGTGAAACACCATTCTTAGGGTTTCAAAGCATGTTTTAGGGCTTTTTGATATAGGTTAAATTAGGCCAAACCATGGGTATATTCAGGCTCAATGGGTAATTTCCAATCAACCCATGCCCTTGGTTGGGATTTATCATGCCTATGCTGCGTTTTGGAAATGTCACAGGTTATAGCTATGGACTTTGTCCATAGGTATAAGTCCAATACCTAAAACGACGGTTCTGGGAGGAAGATGATCACGTGGCAGCCAGACACTGGCTCGTTTGAATTTCGCGCCGTTTTTCTGGACAAAGCACTTTGCTTATGTTATATTTTATTTGTATGTTATATTAACAATTAAACAGGTTAGCTCAGATGGTCAAGTGTGTGTTTGAAAGTGGAGAGGACCTGGGTTCGATCCCAGGTCTAGAAATTTTCATATTTTTTGAGTTTCTTGTTTCAGATCCAACACATCTCACAATCAGATATCCGTCATGCGCCTCCAGATCCAGCCATTGGATCTTCTTTCAATCCAGATCCAACGTTCAACAAGCAAAGAACTTGGTGAACCCCCAGATGAGGGCTCCATTGAATCATGTGCAGGCAATTGGGCCATCACACTTGGGCCTTGCAAATTTCAATCAGCACCCCCAGCTGAAGCTCATGCAGGCCCATTTTTTATTCTTATTGTTTTTTTATTTCGTTTTATTTATTTTGTTTTGTTTATTTCTAAAAATCATTTTTTTAATTAAAACAAAAAAATAAAAAAAAATCACCAAAAAGGTAGGAATTAGATATTTTGCTAAAAAATAATTTTGTTAATTAAATAATTAGTATTAATTAGGGTAATTGGTTAATTTTTTTTCTATAATTAAAACCCATTAGGAAATTAGTTTAAATTCTTAAATATTTTTTCCTCAAATAAAAAATGGCAAAAAAACATTAAGTTTGTTTTAGAATTAACTTCAAATTTTCTTTTCTTTTTATTAATTAAATTTAATTAAATATTTTTTCCAAATAAACAAAACAACAAAAATAATTTTCTTTTACTTAGAGCATTTTAGATTTTTAGACGTCATTTCCAAGTCGCGCGCGTTAGCTACTTTCTTCTTATTATTATTATCATTTATTATTATTTTATCTGATTATGGGTGTTAATAGCTTTTAATTAGGTTTAGTTTTACTATTTTATTTACTGTTTAAATTCCCCAATTTTTGGTTATGTAACCCCCTCCCCCGAAGCCCTATAATAGCGTATATTTTCTTTTCCGCTTTTAATTTCTGCAATTGTTTAAACTGTTTAGATGTATGGATAATAGGATTGTATGCAAAAGATAAATCGAATGTTTAAAACAGTAGAACACCCTAACTGTGCAAAGATAAATAAACTGAAATCAAACACTTGCACATGCTCACCCCTAGGGTATCTCCCACTTCCGTTGCCTCAAAAATACGGTCACTATTCTCGAACGTGAGAATTCTTAGTGACTGTCCTCTAATTCAGAGATCACAAGTACCTTTCGAAGGTTGCCTCGGTAAAACAAAATGCGATCTTAGAACTTTAGGACAATTACTAAGAGATCTTTCCCTGTTGCCTTAAGTGATTGTAATCGTCCCTTTCGATTGTCCCTCAAACTCCAACGATGGAGCTACCTACTCCTTAATAGTAGGATAACACTATCTAAAGGAAATAAGAAAACGAACAGTCTTTTTCGAGTAGGTAGAAACTCTTAAGTACTTTCTCAAAACAATCAGTTTTTTCACACTTACACTTTTCGAACAAAGTTTTCAAAAACGCTTTATCACACTCTTGAGGACTGACGCAAGGGTTACCATAAAGTGAAACGCACCACTAAGGAATTTTCAAAGCTTTTCAAAACACACAAAAAAGCAATTTAAAAATGTGCAAGTCCCTAAGAGCCCATGGAAAACCATGGATAAAAAGGGTGCTAACACCTTCCCTTTCTATAATCTACCCCCCGTACTCAGAAACATCTCGAAAAAGGTTTTTTCTGTTCTTTTTCCCTTTTCCTTTGTTGGATAAAATAAAAGACGGTGGCGACTCTTGCTTACCGTACATTTGCGAACAAAAAACGCAAAACCAGTATAAACAGTCGGTTCTGCCACCGTATCACAATGATCATAATAGAAATCGAGAATCAAAATCTATATAACATTTGTTAGAGCTCAATTTTGGCTTTGAATCCATTTAAATTAAATAAGTTATATACATATTGATTAAGAAATAATAACTTTGTTTAATATTTGCAATTGTATGACTTTTAAAATTTGACATTAAAACCTGAGCTTGTTGATACAACTTGTGTTAGGGATCCATTTATTGGAGCGATTGTGTATGGTAGGTGTAGTTACTGACCTATTTTTTTTCTTTCTTTCTGTCTAAGCTTGTTACTCGAGATTTCACTTGAGTATTCATGTTTCATTTTTTTACTTGTGTCTATTTATAGTCGTCTTTGAGCGACTTTGATATTAATAATTTAAAATTATAAAATTAAATATTTACTATTAAACTAAAACTCTCAAGTGTAGTTTAGTGTTAACAAAAACACATTTTATGTCATATTTTAGTAATGATGGCATTGGGGACATCATAAGCCTTTGTCAAAGTGTGTTCAGAACAACACACATGAAGATTTTGTATTGTATGCTACAAACATCCTCAATTTATATAGCATTTAACTTTGCACATTTTCTTATTTGTTGTGAAAACGATGCCAAGAACAAAGTATAACAGGTTTCTATGAGGCAAGAAACCCATAAGATATGAATCAGGAAAGCAAGAAGAACATAAGAAATTGGTTATTAACTGTTATTCTTTACTTTCTCTTTGATCAAGATTAAAATTGTTACAAGAATATAAAATAACCATCCCTAAATTAGGATTTGTAGTATGCAATGATAAGAAACTAGTATGCTATTTATAATAAACCTAACATACTAAACTAATGGGTTTTTTCATAAATACCCATTACAAGCAAACTTAGGGTACAACCTAACCTAACTAATTAGACATAACAAACAGGCTCAATTTGAAATACTAACAACCCTAGCATTTTGACACCCACATACTAGAACACATTTCATCTATAGTATGTAGGTCTTTGACACCAACATGTGAACATACTTCGACGTCATGCATAAATCCTATCAAACTAGAAGCTACTCTTCGATCCAATAGAGTTCAATCCAATATCTCACAAATCTCCACCTTTGAACAAACTCTAATATCGAAGAACAAACTAGCTTTTCTTCATGCAGCTTTATCAACTGCATACAGTCGAAAAACTTACAACTGGGCAATGTCTTGGTGATCATATCAGCAACTTAGTGATCTATGGAAACCTTCAGCACTTGGACTTCTCAACGCTCGATTACCCCTCTGACAAGATGCAGCCTCACATCGATGTGCTTGGTTCGCTCATGATAGACTAAATTCTTAGACAGGTGTATTTCACTTTGACTATCACATTTAACAGTGATAACTCAACCTTTAAGTTTCATCTCTTTAGCAAAACCTTCAAGACATAATGCTTCTTTCATAGCTTCAATGAAGACAATATGTTCTGCTTTAGTGGTTGATAAAGCAACAACCTTCTAAAGTGTCACTTTCCAACTAATTGTTATGCCAGATATAGTGAAAACATATCTAGAAATAGATTTTTTGGAATCCATAAAACCTGCATAATTAGATTCTCCATACCCTTCGATTACTACATTACTATCTTCACCCAAGGCTCCACCATAAATTAAGACTATGTTCAGAGACCTATTTATGTACCTTAGAATCCACTTCAATGCTTGCCACTGAGCCTTTCCAGGATTCTCCATGTACCTACTTACAAGACTTACTGCATATCTTATATCGGGTCTAATACATACCATAACATACATCTTAGAAACGTCTCCTAAGATGCTTTAGAAAAATATCCCCTTTTCTTATAATTTAGGTGACGTTACGGGGAAGTGGTTCCAAAGAGCAATAAAAAATGTTGCTTGAAACAATAAGCAACGCTCGTACAGAGGACAACATGAAAACGTCTCTTATTCTTTTAGGCAACGCTTTTTACAGATCTAGCAACACTTTTCAATTGTTGTCGAAGAGGAAAAATGTTGTAGAGGCTGAGTCAAGTGATTATAGACATTGCTGATGAGAGCCAGTATGCTTTTTTGCCTGGCAGACATATTCAGGATAATATACTTATAGCTCATGAGCTGATTAAGGGGTATGACATGAAGCATTCATCCCCTTGATGTAATGTGCAAATGGACATTCAAAAAACTTATGATACAATAGTCTAGAAGGCTTTAGAGAAGATTATGCAGAAAATGAATTTCCCAGGTGCGTTTGTAAGGTGGATTATGACATGTATCAACACTATCTCTCATAGATACATGATAAATGGCCAAGTGAGTAGATTCTTAAAAGCTAAAAGAGGGCTCAGGCACGGGGACCCCATATCCCCTTGCTGTTTGTCCTCATTATGGAATATTTGCATAGATGCATGGGAAAGTTGCATACAAATCCTGATTATAAATTCCACCCTAAGTGTGTCAGGCTTAGGAAAACAAATATCTTCTTTGCAGGTGATTTGTTACTCTTCTCTCGAGGTGATGAGAAATCTATGAGGAAGATGATGAAAGTTTTTAATTTGTTTTATGAGCCTACATGTTTAAGATAAAATCCCAATAAATGTAAGGTTTATTTTAGAGGCACTAAAGAAGAGGATAGGAGGAATATTTTAAAGAATACTGGTTTTGAGGAAGGAGAACTTCCTTTTAAATACTTAGGAGTTCCTCTTTTGAGTAGAAAGCTTAGCATTACTCAGTGTCAACCCTTTATAGATAAAATAGTGGCAAGAATAAACCATTGGACATCAAAGCTCTTAAATTTTACAGGTAGATGTCAACTTGTTAAAAGTGTGTTATTCTCTATTACTGCTTATTGGATGCAACTTGTTAAATAAGATATCTCGGTGTTTTGTCTCAACTGAACCATGGCTAACCTAGATAAATCCCTTAAAAACTTGAGAGACTCTCGAGTTTAATTATTACTTAACATTATATCTTTATATGTCACATTTTTAAAGTTGCGTTAACATATATTTTCTTGCATAGTATATACAAGAAATAGTACCAGAGTATTTCATTTATAAAGGAAACAAAGAAGGAAAAACCCTAAGTGAAATTTTTAAGGAGAAACACAAAGAACTTCTACAAATCAATATTGACAGGTTGAAAGAAACAACAGATTCAAACTCAGTTGTAGCGACTCCCATTGTCTGTGTCTCCTTTGCAACATCAGGCAGTGTACCTGGTGGTAATAAACAAACACGAGAACCAACATTAAAAGGACCACCTACATTTGAAGTATTCGCTATATCTTCATTAATTGTACTTTAATTCACTAATCATTATGTTCCTTTCTATAATCACTTCTCGAAAATAAGTCGAAGAGTTTCGTCGAAACTTGCCAATGAAGCTTCTTTTCGGCTTGAGTTATTTATTCATATCCGTTGTTGCTATATTTGTTTCTTCCTGTGCTGGACATTTCTTTACGCTCGCAAATAAATATACAAAGGGAAGTATCTTGTTCTATTTATATATTTTCGTCTTCTTTGAAACACAGATCTAGGGTTTCAGAAATTGAAACCCAGGTCTCAAGGACCAAGGCTAGCTCTTGGATTCTTCTTCTCTTTTATAATTCCTACTCCTCCAATTTCTTCTAAAATTTTCTCCCCCCTTTTGAAATAGTTTTTAGGTCTTTATATAGGTTAGAATTTAGAACAGATTAAGAAAATATGTTTGATTTGTCGTTACAATGTTTTAGTTTTGAAATTAGAGATTAGGTTTGAATTTGCCTTAGGTATTATAATTGATTCTGTTTGTAAACATTTGATTTTGTAATTTGGATGTTTCTGTTTGTAATATAATTGATACAATCATATATTATTAGATATAATTTGATTTTAGGATTATGTTTTGATACGTTTATTCTTTTTAAATCTGTATAGTGTATGTTCTTTGCATCCTCTGGCTTCATTTCTGGGTTTGGGCATTGTAGGGCGCCGCTTGAAACGAACAAACTAGGGTTTCCACCCCTATTGGATTTGGTTGACTTGGTTAACAATTAAAACTATAATAAAAAAAAATAATTAATATATTTTACTTAATAAATAAATAGTAATAGTATTGATTATAATAAAATTATGGATTAATAAAGACTCAATTGTAGCAATTTAAGAATAATAATAATAAAATGTTGACTTCAGTCAACGAACCTAGCGTGATGGGCTTCAACAAAGAGGATATGGGCCTGCCACTTTCCTTAATAGACCGTCGATTTCTTAATTTACACCCCCTCTCTTGTTAGAAAAATGGACCTCTAACAGTGATTAGTAAAAAAAATGTACCGACAATTATTTTGGGAAGCCCAATTGAAAAACCCAAAACAGTTATAGCCCTCCTTTGTTAAAACACATCAGCCCTTAATAGGCCATTTGGATTGCTCTCTAGGCCTGGAAAAAATGGGCCTAAAAAACAAACTTTTAATGGGTTTGATAACGACTACACCCCATTTTCCAATTGTAAGAACAAACTTAATGGGCCATCAGATTTTGATGGTCCATTTTAAAACAATCATCCCCCTTTATCAATTTAAACCCCATAATAAATTTAACAACAATAATCTAACTTCATATTATGATAACATTAGAAATTATTAATGAGGAATAATTTTTAGAAATCTATAGGGAAAATTTGGGATATGACCGAAGATTATTAAATCTTGATAATCCTCAACATATACATATAATAACTGATCATACAATCCCCAACAATATGCTTTTAACAATTTTAGCTTAGAACCACATATATAATCCCTTTTTTGACAATATTCAACCAAGGTTTATAATTTTAGTTACCTTGGTGAATTTATAGAATTCTACCCACATAGAATTACAATGGATAAGTTATTCGCAAATGGTACTTTCCTCACAATAGCATTTGGCTATAAGAATAAGTGAGAGAAAGTAAAAATAAAACTTAGAGACAAAAAGAGTCAATACACAAATTGTTGTTCTGGATAATTTGAAATGATAAATGGAGCCTATATTTATAGGTTTAAGGTTCCCTAAAAAAGGAAATAACATTTAAGCTAAAAAGTTATTATTTAATCGATATGAACTTTTTTTAATCGGTTAATTTTGGAAAATCAAACATAAATAAGTTTCCAATATCGAAAAATAAGATATATATATATATATATATATATATATATATATATATATATATATATATATATATATATATATATATATATATATATATATATATATATATATATATATATATATATATAGTTAATGAGTAGTTCTGAAACTACTTTTTTGTTGTAGCATAAGAACATCAGAGTGGTCAGAATCATAACTTGTCTTCAGAAATAATGACAACAGCCTCTGTGAAACACAAAGCTTTACTTCTGATCTAGAACTAGTCTTGAAGGAGTATTTCTTATATGATCCGAGAGATGAAGATTGAGTGAGAATATGTTTCATTTTAGGATTTTTCATTTGTGGATTCTTGTTTTGAGATATATAAGAAGCAACTCATGTGAGAAACAAGTCTTGTCGTTGTAGGCAAAAGCTTTTCTGATGTTGATATCAAAAGCTTTTTATAATGCTTGGATCTTGTAACCATATATTGAGACAACAACATTTCTAATTATCAAGTCTTTGAGATTTGAGATTTGGTTCTTTTCTTCTTGTTGGATTAATTATGATTGACGAATGATAGTGATCCAGAAGATGCTTCTTTGTGTAGAGTCGCAGTCTTTCAGATATTTGAACATTGTCTTCAGATATATAAGCAACAATTAATTCGAGGAACAACTTCTTTGAATGAAAGCTTTTTTGATCTACCACGTCTTGATCTGATCTTAATTTCTGAAGATAGCTTTTCTGAGTTGTATATCTGATGTCTGATTTCTGAAGCAACATCCTATATCAGTACATCTGATTTTGACGTTGAATTCTTTCTTTCTAATCTCTTGAATTCTGATCTTTGGATTTGAGCTAGAAGCAACAACTCATGTCACCTACATGTTTGTTTCTGATTAAAATTTCTTTCTCTGGAAGCGCATATGATTTTTGAACTGAGAGCGGCACTTTTATGAGAACACATTTGATTCCATTTCGGATGAACATTCAGTATTCCTTAGAACTGCTAATGTTTCTATAGAAACGGTCATAATAGTTCTTTTGGTGAGTGCAATGGTGTTTAAGATGATGTTTATCTTCTGATGAATATTACTTCTGCTGGTTATATTAACTTGAGAAGATGTCATCCTTTGATCTTGTCTTCCAATGGACTATATGATCCTAAAGATCTTTCTTCCTTTGACCCTTTCTTCTGATGGAATAATTCTGATGTTGAATAGAAATGTGCGTATTCCATGAACTAGATGAGTCTTCAGAAAATTGACTTTGTCTTCATATCTATGAGCATAAACTCTTTTGATGAACAAATCTTGATTTTTGATCTTTGTGTTGAAAGCTTGTTTCTTGTGCAATCTGATTTCTGATCTTTTAATGCTTGAGCTCTTCTTAGAAACTCATCGAGATTATTTTCTTTTCGAACATTCAACATTCAACAGAACTACTGATGTTACATTAGAAACTGATTAAATGGTTCTTTTTCTAAGTGTTAAGGTGATTCTGATGATATCTTGATTAAGACTATCCAGAATTCTCATACCTGCACACTCAATGAAACTATTAAAACTAAAATTGTTCTTCATAAAATATATGCATTGTTATCATCAAAATATAGAGATGTAAACACATATTCAAATCTTGTTCTAACATGATTAAGTTCATTATTTGACATATAATTGGTTTCATTTTTATCATGATGGATATGTCTGTTTTTTATTTATATTTGTTATCATCAAAAGATAACGTCTTGATTAAAAGTCTATTATCTGCAAAACAAGGTTCCACATTCTCCCCATTTTTAATGATAACAACAAATCTTGTTCTAACATTATTAAGTTCATTATTTGACATATAATTGGTTTCATTTTTATCATGATGGATATGTCTGTTTTTTATTTATATTTGTTATCATCAAAAGATAACGTCTTGATTAAAAGTCTATTATCTACAAAATAAGGTTCCACATTCTCCCCATTTTTAATGATAACAACGTATCTCTCAGGGGAGGTGGTAAAAGATACAAGATATATTTGGAGTGACAAACTCCGCCCGAGTTATATAAAATATTTTCCCTTTCCCCTGAGAGTATATTTCTCCTCCTTTGTCAAAATAAAAAAGACATGTAAAGGATGTAATTACGAAAAAGCTAAATATGCAAACATTTGTTTATAGGAGAAAATAAAACATCATATTGTATTTTTACTCTTTGAGGTAAACAAGTATAGACATTTATAGTGAAAAAATATCATTGTAAAGTTTTATTAGATGTACACATCATATTAAAAATGTGTTTTATTCATTCTACACTCAAGCATAGCATAATAATTTTAGTGAAGAGAAAATAAACATTTATTTCAAAGTATTTTTCAAAATACGTTAATCAAGGGTAATTATGCAAAATAAGGATTTAGATGTTTTTAAGCAAGGGATAAGCATCATATTTTTTAAGCTTTAGTAACAAAATATCACATTTATCAAATTTTGAAAGGGTAGCATTTTAAAGGTTATGCAAACAAAAGGAACCAAAGATATTTAGGAAAAAAAAGACATGCTTATATTATTTAATTTAAACCACGCCGGCAAAATGAAAATACAGAAGAGAAAGTGCAATAAATTTGGAAATCTAAGTGCTGAAATAAATTGCATAAATATTGCTAGTAAGCCTAATATGGATTATTCTTCATCAAGATTATCATGGTGGAAAAGGTATTGAGATAATTTGGATTGGTCAAGAATGAAGTGGTTCATAATGAAGTCAATTTTTTTCATTTAGGATATCTATATTTTCACATAGAATTTTCATCAGGTCTTTGGTTGTGAGTATTTGAGAAAAGGAATCTTCACTTTCGATGATTTCTATGGGTAGGTCTTGACTTGAGGATTTTCTTTTTATTTTGTTAGAGGGTGTCTTGTCTATGATTTTTCCATCTTTAAGCTCATATTGTATTAATGATAAAACATATTTTCCTTTTATGGTTGTTCCATCCTTGAAGTTTGTTTGTTCCTCAAAGTTGAATCATATTTCTTTCAATATTTTTGTAACCACGTTTCCATATAACATTTGTGTTCCTTTTGTAATGCTTTCTAACATGTAGTCAATTACTTGCTGTCCAAGTTGATCTGTACTTTATTTTCAATAAACCACATGGTTTCTACATTGGATTGGGTTAAGAGTCCTAAATTTCATGTTCTGGGAAAGAGGATGTGAGTCATTATATAGTGAATCATCCTGCTTTCAAGAATGATATAGCCTTCTGTGAGTGGATAAGGAATGAGTGAAAAGGAATTTTTCATTAAGGAGGATGCACCGACAACATTGTTGTACCTATTGGCTTTGTATCATAACTCGGTGAGAAATATTCATGAGGGATGTCTAGTAGTTTCCCAAATTTTTTATAGATAAGTTTATAAAGTGTTTTCTTACTTCAACCTAAATAATTCCACCAGTTAGATTAAGGTTTGAGAAAAAAAATCACTAGGGTGGTATAAGTTCTTTTTGAGGGTGTGCAAAGGAAGTTGGATAGTTTGGGTACTTCTGGGTTTTTGAAGAAGTTGCACTCTTTGAAATATTTGGGATCTAAGGTATAAACTCTCATGATTGTTAGGCTGGCAAAGTGTTTGAAGAATATAGTTTCTTGTTGTTTTGTTGTAAATTTATCGATGAGAGGGCTGCAGGTGAAGCTTAACTTTCTAGGATTCATCCTGCATTTTTTTAGTACAATCTTATTAGTCTATAGAGGAAAGAAAGTGTGAGATGCAAGAGTAGGTAAGAATACCATACATATTTATAGTGTGCATTCTAAAGGATTTGGGCTTGTATTCAGAGAAAGAATGGAATGAGGATTATGCTGTCCAAAATTCGTATTTAAATTCACCTAATTTGGGTCTTCCAATCGGTTGGATTTTGTTTTAATCGATTGGTTTTCTCAATCTTTCAAATTTTGATGATATATTCATTAATTCTGAGAGTTGATCTTCTAGAAGCGTCAGGATGACTTGTATTTGATTTATAATTGTGTGTTTCAAACTATTATAATCTATTAGCAATTTGTGCCAATCAGTTATAATTATTCATTCAAGCCTTCTTGGTGCTTTGGTTGGTTTGTTGGGTTTTGTTGCTTCCTTAACACCTCCAAATGATGCTTTTAGTACCCCTAATATTAAAATACTTGAACAAAATCAGTTTATAGGTAAGCAATAATCAATTTGAAAATAAATAATTTTAAATGGTTTTTAAAGCATGAAATAATTGAATTAATTATTTTAAGGGTCTAATTAGACTCAACTGATAGTTTCAATCTTAAAATAAATTTACCTATTTTGGCAAGAAATTTCTTGACCATAATCCCTAGGGAAAACACCTCAATGATGTGTCATTCTCCACTCATCGTTGGATGAGAAAGTTGGGAAATCACACAAACGAATAAGTCCATCACATTCTTATTCATTCTACTGATCATCTCAGATCATTAATCTTTGAGAATTACTCAAAATATGTTGCTTTGATCACAACGATTAATATTCGTCTTCATCGTTTCATCTTCAGGATAAAAGTCTTTAAAATATGTATACTTATAGAGTATACTTCTTCTTTGTACAACTTCTTCAAATAATTTATTCTTTAGAACTTTTAAGGTGTAAAGCAAAACCTGTAAAATACTTAAGGTTTCACATTTGGATCCCATATCATCTTCTTTGGCCCAGATGCATTAGTCATAGAAGATCTAAGGTTACCTTTAGGTCTTTTTAGTTTAAAACAAAAATATTTTAAGTGTCCTACATTCTTACAATACGTACATTTGTATGTTAGATGCTTTTTATTTTCTCTCCAAAATATATCTTCCTTGTATGGGCCCATTGAGCATATTTTATCTTCTTCGTTGGAAGATGTTTCTTTTAGGTTTCTCTCCATGGTTGATGTCTTTCCTCTTCTTTGTTTAACTGTTGAAGAAAATTCTTTATCTTCTTTGTCGTTGTTTGAACGAGTGAATCCTTCGTCTGATGTTGATCGTTCAACGATAGAGTCACTACACTAAAATTGATATTTTGTAGCATTTAATTTAATAGCACTTTTAAAGAAAGTTCTATTAAAACGGAAAAAAAACACATTTATAATAACACTTTATAGTCGAGCGCTGTTATAGGATACAGACAATGTAATTTTTATTGCACTTTATAAAAAAACGCTATTATTAAACTTTAGTAAGATAACACTTTCTACAAAGCGCTATAAATATAATACACTAAGATAGTATTTTCGTCAAAATGCTATTAATATTATTTACTAAGATAACATTTTTATTAAATGCTATTATTATACTATCTTATATTAGCATTTATGCAAAAGTGCTGTCATTTTTACAATATATAATTAATAAATTAAATATAAAAAAACCAAATCACGCATGTTTCTATGTTAGCATTTATACCTAAAGACTATTGTTTTTATAATATATAAATTAATAATTAATAAAATAAAATAAAAACCAAAACACCTTTTTTTGTCGCTCACCACCAAAAACCAAAACATCTTATTTGTCAATGCAAATAAGTAAGAACATAAATATACTCTAAGGGTGTAGTTGGAAAACATAGGTCAATTATATCTTGAATTTCTAAAATATTATTGTTTTGAAACAAAAATAATATGAAACGGAAGGAGTATTATTTACTGTGTTTGCAATTACGGAATGCAATGTTCTTTTTCTCTGCAGACCTTCATGAGTTTCTAACAGCAGTTTATGCTGAGTATGACATTATGATATGGTCTGCGACAAGGTACATTCGTTTTTCCTTGTATCAAAATTTTTGTTCTTTTTGGAGAATATACAACACTTGTTGTGATTCACTGCAACTGGGGCACCTATATCATGTTCCCTATAATTTAATAATTGTATGCATGTTTAATCCAATTCTTCATTTTTTGAATTGCAATATGAAATGGATTACCTTCAAGATGAGCCAACTTGGGGTTCTGGACAATCCTAACTACAAAATCACTGCATGTCTTGACCTATAGTAGTATTACATGTTGAGAATCTGAATTAACTTCTATTTATTGTGATCTGCGATAGACAACATTTGATTCACCTCCCTATCATGAGCTTCTTGACTAACTCAAAAAGGCATTTCACATATTGATGATTGATACATTTGAATGTGTCTTGTATGTTTCAGTTGCATACCTGGTCAATTGTGTTGTAATGGGTAGATTCAACGATGATGAAATCTGTGACTTTGTTGAGCTGACGCGTGAAAAGCCAATTAATGTTGGACTCATTGAGTCCATGCCTTTTGAAGGTAACTTTCATGCTTGATTGAACTTTGTTTTTTTATATCAAATTTTGGTACTACTTTTTATTGAAAATGTTTAATTACTCTATTTATTTTGAATTAAATTTTATTGTACAATACATAATCAATATATTTCTTCTATGATAGAGGAAAACAAGAAGTAATTGTTTTTCCTAGCTAAGTTCGTATTTGTGGGTTTGGCGCTTTTGGTTCGTGAATTGTGGTTACTACTTGGTGTTCTTTTGTTGTCCTTGTTTTTTAGGTGTTTTGTTTAGAGAATGTGAATATTTTTTGCTCTAGGATTGAAGTATTTTTAGTTGGAATTGATGCATGCATATACAAATTTGGCTATGCAAATGTCCTATTTTTTTTAGTACATTAAAATGTTATGATATTTGTAAACAAGTAGATTTGATTTAAAATGTTATTTGGTATTGAATGTAGTTTTTTGATATTTGCACACCAAAAGAATGATTTTAAGTACAAAAAAAATAAAGTGTACTATAATAGCGTTTTATAGATATTGCTATTAATGAAATACCCAATGATAGCACTTTTAAGAGAAAGTGCTATCAATCATGTGCCATATATTAGTGCTTTAGATGAAAGTGCTATCAAACATGTATATATTAGTATTTTATTTGAAAGTGCTATCAAACTTGTGCTCTATAATAGCGCTTTGTTTGAAAGTGCTATCAAAATCAAATAAAAAAATGTACTATAAAGCGCCAAATGTCCACTTAAGTAGCTCTTAAGTAAAAACGCTATTAAAAAAAGGTACTTTAGTAGTGCTTTTAAAGTGCTATTAAACAAAATCGTTTACAATAGTGACGTAGTTAATAGCGCTTTTAAGTAGTTGATAATTTTGGTAAAACAAGTAGTTGACAATAATTTTATCAAAACATGTTTCAATAGGAAAAACATGTATTGCAGCCTAATATTGAACAAGATGTCATATCATCCTGACCAGTTGGTACAACAGAGTCTACTGATACTTATTTGACAGATATTCTATCAGATGTTGTAACATGTTGTAACAAAACATAATGACAGTACAGTTGAGGATAATATCCTTGAAGATTTGATTGAAAAATATGAGATTCTAGAGGTTTCTTGTACTCATAACAGACGTAGGAAATCAAGATTTTTTAGGAACAATTACATATTTGATTTGTTTTATAAAAAGGATCTTTGAGACTTTTTAGAAAATATTTGAAAGTTTTTTTTTGTTTCTGTTTTTGTGGAGAAGATTATGCAGGATTTAGTGCTGAAGATTGGATTTGTTGAAGAGTGCAAGCCCAACTACAAAAGTCTATATAAGGAGTCGTCCAAGACCTAGTTTTTAAGTAGCATAGTTTTACTGTAAAATCTTGTGAAAATATGAGTTTAGTGTTTGAGAGTTCCTTAATTTCTCTGTGTGTTTTTGTACGTCCTCGTGTATCTTTTAATGCATTTGAGTTGACTAATTGTTACTTGTTTATCAAGTTATTGTTCTCCTCTAAGCTTTTAAGCAAAGATTTAAGTATTGTTCTTAGTGAAACTTTTAAGAAAACAAAGTATCTTTGTATTGGAAGTGTAATCTTCTTTTTGGTTTCTTGAGACATTCCTAGGGACTGAGATTGTTTGATATCACTGCGGTGATTAGGAGTGAGAGGGATTCTCATATCTAGCATGTGCCTAAGTATAAGTTGCATTGGGTAGGGATAAAGTGAGGAGTGTAAACTGGATTTGTTTAGCTTCGAATTGATACTACTGATAGTGGATTTCCTTCCTAACTTGGTAGCCTCCAGAGTAGATGAGTTGTACCAAATTGGATTAACAATTAATTGTGTTTTTTAAGTTTCTACAATTTACTTTCTGCACAATCTTTCTACTTTTAATGTCATACTTCAAATTCGTCCCACCCTTAATAGTTTATGAGTGTCATTTTTATTTCAAATAAATATGATATCCTAGTGGGTAGTGAAGTGAAGTAAAGAATTACATACGTATAATGTCCCAAATTTAAATCCCACCACCGATCATCGCCATCTTCGTATCTGGTCCGTTCCTCTTTCTTTTATCTTGATTGTTTTTATTCTGATAAGATTTTGTGTTGTGATCAGATTTAAAAGAATGAAGTTGGTTTGATAAACAATAATAAGGAATTTGTGAGTTACCTTTTGTGTGTTACACGATAGTGATAATAGGGTTATGGCTGATTGTTCAAATTTCGTTCTCATCTCTTAAACTACCATGTGTCGCCATACCATTGGCATCGCTTAATCTATTATCAATCTATTAAAAGTAAAGTACCTGGAAATTCCAAGTCTAACCTTTTGATTAGATGTTATAACTTTTCTTATTCCAAGGGTATAATAGACTAATCAACACTATGTTGTTACCATATTCATTTGGCATTTAATTTTGCTGACATGTCAATCTATCATAATTTTACACTATTTTTTATTTATTTGATTTATTAATTTATTTTATTTATATTTGAATTTTATTTATATTTGAATTCCAATTCAAATATTTCATTCACGGTTAATTTATTTATATTTGAATTCCAATGTTTTTTTTGACAGAATTTGAATTCTAATGTTTGACTCACGGTTAATGAGGAAGGAATTGGAATGGCCAAATTAGATCTATTATAATTAAATGGAATATTATTCATTGCATGATTTAAAAATACCCACTATTTATCATTACACTACAAGATTAAATGTATATTATTGGAATTAGAATGGATTATTTTGATATTCCAAGATATCACAACTTCCCATGCATTCTAAATCCTATATATAGCCATTCTAAACCCTTACTCTTTCACTCCTCAATCTTCTTCATTCTCCATTATTTTCAAAAGGTTACGTATTATTTTTCAATTCTTCTTCATTCCCATATTTTGATTCTCTCTGTCCATTTTAATACAGATTTTGTAACAGGTCTAAATAGTAACATCAATGGCGCGACCGATTGAAGCTGTGAAAGACATCAACGACTCAAACATTTAATTTTGCTGACATGTCAATCTATCATAATTTTACACTATTTTTTATTTATTTGATTTATTAATTTATTTTATTTATATTTGAATTTTATTTATATTTGAATTCCAATTCCAATGTTTCATTCACGGTTAATTTATTTATATTTGAATTCCAATATTTTTTTTTACAGAATTTGAATTCTAATGTTTGACTCATGGTTAATGAGGAAGGAATTGGAATGGCCAAATTAGATCTATTATAATTAAATGGAATATTATTCATTGCATGATTTAAAAATACCCATTATTTATCATTACACTACAAGATTAAATGTATATTATTGGAATTAGAATGGATTATTTTGATATTCCAAGATATCACAACTTCCCATGCATTCTAAACCCTATATATAGCCTTTCTAAACCCTTACTCTTTCACTCCTCAATCTTCTTCATTCTCCATTATTTTCAAAAGGTTACGTATTATTTTCCAATTCTTCTTCATTCCCATATTTTGATTCTCTGTGTCCATTTTAATACAGATTTTGTAACAGGTCTAAATAGTAACATCAATGGCGCAACCGATTGAAGCTGTGAAAGACATCAACGACTCAAAGGATTTGTGGAAGATTGATGTTCGTTGTAAACATATGTGGACTGTAACAAGTTCATCCAACAAACAACACTTGGAACTCATTTTGGTTGATTCAAATGTATAAATATTAGGGTTTTTTGGTTAATATATGATGTTGGAGGTTTAAATTAATCGTTCTAATTTCCCACGGTTAATTTTACATTTTGCAGCTGGATATGATTCAAGCCATTGTCCCACCGCCTTTGGTGTCAAGATACTTGGCTGGACTTGTTATTGGAGGGTCATACATAATGCAGAATTTCAAAGTCTCGAATAATGATTTCTCATTCAAATCAAGTACTCATGGTTTCAAGTTGGTCTTTTGTGGTTCAAATTTTATTAGGAAAACAGAATTACCAGACATTCCTGTAAATTTTTTAAACATTATTGGGTTGGACACCATTGTTGATGAAAAGTTCCAGTCTAATTTGTTGGTTGGTACGTTTATTCATATCTTTATATTACCTTATTTCGTTGATTCCTTGGATGTTTGATAACTTTTGAAATTTGATCTTGCTTAGATGTTGTTGGAGGAGTTACTGAGATTGTGTAAACTCAAATCAATGCTGATAATAACAAAAGCAAGGCTGTGTTTATAATAACCGATATGAGGTATGGTTATAGTTTTTTTTACATACTGTGCAATTTTATTCTTTGACTTCATTTTTATTGGATCTGTTTTCCTGGCAGCAAATCTTTCGTTCAGTGTACTTTATGGGGACAACTGGCTTTGCAGTTTTATGAATATTACAAGACTCATAATGAAGAAGGAAATGTTGTTGTTCTATTGCAGAATGCAAGGATAAAGGGCGCCCAAGGTAGTGTTAATTGGGCTGCATAATATTTATTTACTGATGTATTAAATTGATTACAAATTAAATCATCTCCATTGAAGTAATATGTGGATTGATCACGTGCTTACGGTATTGTTTTTTTATATATCAAAGGTGGTTTCCCTTTGAATGTATCCAACGTATGGAATGGCACTAAGTTAACTATCAATGATGTTAGCGTCGTTGAAATTAGTAAGCTGAAAGAAAGGTAGTTAATTTTTTGTTGGTCAAATCCTGTTCCTGTATACAATTTTGATATCCATTATAACCGCTAATAACATTTTATGTATTGTTTTTTTCACTGTGTTATACATCACAGTCTTCAAAATGATTTGCCAAAGTTATCGCAGTCTACCTTGCAAGTTGAAACCACCCAAAACTCACAGTATACTGAATTTGATAAGTTTATATGGAAGGCAGAAATTCTTAGTCTGGCTGAAATCTCAAGTCTTCAATATGTAAGCTTAAATTAAGTAAATATTTTATTTATCTCATAACTTTGTATATGATATATTTATTTCGCATTCTTTATTCCATAGGAGACAACTTGTGTGACCGTTGCGACATTGGACAAATTTGAGGCTGGCCAGGCGGGGTGGTATTACGATGGTTGTGGTGTCTGTACTAAAAGTGTGTCTCTGAAGGAAGGAAATTTGAAGTGTTATGCGAATCATATAACGACTGAAACCGTACCGAGGTGTGAGTTAAAACATTATGTTCTGTACCTGTTTGAATAATGTAGTCCATTGTTGTTCACTATGTAATATTGTTTAATTACCTACTTTAATTCTTATAGATACAAGCTTGAGATTATGGGAATTGATGGGAAATTCAAGGCCCGATTCATCTTTTGGGACAACGACTGTGTGAAATTAATCGGAAAGTCTGCTTTGCAAATTAAGACTGAATTGATAGAGGTATTATTCATTTGAATCATTTCTCCAACTGTGGATTTTAGTTACAATTTGACGTTGTCCATTACATGTTGCACTTTTATTATTTTAGTTATAATTTTATCATTTCTCCAACTGTTAATCAATTTTAGCTATTAATTTTATATTTCCTTTGGATGAATTAATTTAGGAAGGTGAAGACAATCCTTGGGAATTCCCATATGAACTTGATGCTTTATTGAAAAAGGAATTAGCTATTAGAGCTGTTTTTCATCCAAAGTTTGGAAGACTCTTAGTTATTGGGTTCAAAGACGATGAAGAAACACGTAAGAAAATACGGGACAATTTCAAATTTGAAGAGGTATGTTTTGTTTGAAGACTAAATTAATTATGCCGCTGAAACAACTTTGGTATAATAAATCGTTTTTCTGATTCAATTATGTCTTGACAGGTAGCATCGAAGCTTGGCGTATCGGAGCCTTCCTCGCAAGAGGATTTGAGGATTTTTTCTGTAAGTATATGCTTTTGTCTTTGATTACATTAAGTACAACATTGCTTGCTGCATATTATCATTAATCAATGTTTCTTAAAATATTGCAGGAACCATTGTCCGCATCTGCAGATTATGATCCTTCTGTTGAGAATTCGGGGCTGACACCGTCGAAGAGAAGAATAACCGATGTAGCAGAAGATGTTGAAAGTGTTCAACTTTCCTCAACAAAGATGACAAAACCAATCAAGGAGGAAAAATTGATATAAAGATGGAACACAAACTGCTGTTTATTAAGCTTTAGTTTATCATGGAAACAACTTAATTTTATTATGCTAAGTATTAGTTTTGGTTTATTTTATGTTTTAAAACAATTGCATTGTTTCCTATTACTTTCGTTGTTTGGGTACAATAGAAACATGTTCATGTAAACATGCTTTCGCATAATTGTTTGAGCTTTGTGTCTTTCTTTTAATATATCATTCCTACTACCATTTAGTTTCATCCACATTAAATGTTTCTGAAATTTTGCAACATTTCCACCAATGCTGCACTTCCCGAGCCAGCACAGCTCGAAGCCTACGCCTATTAAAAAGTTTTCCATTTCTTGCCTTAGAAATGCTCCATATACAGGCAAACCATACCACTTCTATTCGATGCGAGTAGACTCTGGCTACCAGTCCAACAAACTGGTCCAAATGTCTTGCACTGTCGTTTTTTAAATATTCACCACACCAACCAAAATTAACACTCAGTGGCCTACAATATTAAAAGTAGAAAATTTAAATGTTGGACAAAACCATTATCTCAGCTTGAAATTCAGGAAGTCCTTAACCTGATCCTGGCTCACTTCTTTTCACTGCCACATTCATTCCATTCCTGAGAAACCCTTTATAAACAACTCCAAAACCACCCTTTCCAATTATCCACTTCGCATCAAAATTAAAGATCAAGCAAGGAGATTTTAAATCCAAGATTTTAAAACCACCCTTTAATTCGAGTCTGTGTGAGGCTTTTAGTTGAATCATGTGTGATGCTTAAGCTTAGCATGTTCCACATAACCTCCACATCTTTGTAACCGCACATTTCCGCTTCATCTCGAAGATTCAACAACCCGCCAATGGCTCCGCCCATTTTATCTCGAAGATTCAACAACCCGCCAACTGACAAAATTGTAACCGCACATTTCCAATATCAGTTAAAATGATACGTTTAATTTGATTTTGGAGTGAGATACAATCAATATGGTATGGCTATATCAAAAAACGTTTCAAGCCTATCAAATGCATGCTTGAGTAGTTACTATTCATGATGCACTTCATTTTCGGTTTCCAAAGTGAAACTATAATGATTTTTTCTGACCATTGCTTTTCTTTTCAATTCAAGATTAATTGGCAGAATGGTTAGAATCTGGAAAGTTACCTTTTCTTATTGGTACTTGATTGTCCATAATTATAACATTTTTAATTAAATTTTGAAATAACACTTAACACTATTTAACGCTATTATTATTATTAATTATTATTATTAATAATTAAAATGGTTCACAAAAATAATCACTTGGTATTCTGTTGACTTCGGTATTTTACTTCAAAATCTTGGAACCGTGAATGTTGTATTAACAATTATATTTATTATCATATAACCAAAAACTTTATTCATTTTATGTCTACAATCATTTTATGTGGTTAACAAAAAAAAAATTGAATGACAACCATACAATCAAAGTGATTTTCTACCCATTCATTTTTGCATCACCTAACCAACACTATGGAACCATAAGTTGCAGCAATGGCAAGACGTAAAAGGAAGCAGATTCTTAAAGATAAAAGATTGAAAAAAGGAAGAACTGATGAAAACACAATCAATCCCATTGAAAACTCTCAAAGGTATTATGTTCCAACCATGGTTAATATCAGAACACCACTATCTGATTTAACTTCATCAATCTTTAATGAAAGAAATATGAGTTCACCTTCACCAGCATCTGCATCAAGCAACTCAAGTACAATGAAGAGTTTCAATATTGTTTCTACAAATCAACTGGCTGCTTTAGCACGACAGCGGAGGAAAAGTATTATGGAAGGTAAGATGCCCCAATCTTACAAACTTCATAACAACCTTAGCAATAACAGTGGGGGTCCTTTCAGGATAAATTCTCCATCCTTTTCGCATTTCAGAACACCATTTTCTGATATAGCTTCCTCATGTTCTAACCAAAGAAACATAAAACCTCATGCACCGCCAAGTTGTTCTATTCAAAAATCAAAAAAACAGTTGACTGTTACACCTCTTTCTGATATAACTTCCTCATTTTCTAATCAAAGAAATATGGAACCTCATGAACATCCAAGTAGTTATGTTCATAAATCAAAAAAACAGTTGAATGTAGGTGTTATTCAATCCATGACGGTCAAACTCTTCAATTATTTTGGAAATGAGAATCATAATCTGGCTTTTTCATCCACAAGCAATATTCCTATACAAGAACCCACAACATTCACTTCAGATGTTAACATTGAGAGTGATTACTCTGGTGATGAGACGGTAACAGATGATTCTCTCAGTGATAACTCATGTGAATTCAATGCCGCAGATGCAAATTATGACTCAAGTTCCAGCTATGATGACGAAGATGCCTATGACTCCAATTCTACATCATTTGATTCTTTAAATATTGGTATTTATCATTAAAACCAACTTTATTTCTTCTTTAAATTCATTATACATATCAATTTGACGTTGTCCATTACATGTTGCACTTTGATACCTGCTATGATTTAATGTAGATTTTAGTTATAATTTCATTATTTAATATGAATGATTTTAGTTATAATTTTATTATTTAATATAAACCAATTGCTCAACTACGTTTCATTTAAATAGGTTATTCTGATATTAGTGATCCTATAGTTGAATGCACACAATGTGGGGCACTTATGTGGTATCAAGAAAAAACTGACAAGCGAAAACATAGTGCAGTTCCTAAGTTTCAACTATGTTGTGGAAAGGGGAAAGTTGTGTTGCCACTTCTGAAAACACCACCACTATTACTACAACGTCTTTTGTTTGATAATAGTGAGATAGACAGTCGAAATTATCAACAATTTTGTAGAATGTACAACATGATGTTTGCTTTTACGTCTCCGGGAATGAAATTCGACAACAGATTTTTAGCTGGAAGTGGACCACCTAACATAAGAATTCATGGACAGACTTGCCATCGAATTGGGAGTGTGATCGGTGGATCTGGAACTGACTGTTTAACGCTGGTTCGCGAAATGTCGCGGAAGCAAGAGTCGCCACCGTCTTTTATTTTCTCCAAATGGAAAGGACAAAAGCACAGAAAAATTCCTTAAAGAGATTGCTCTCGGTTCGGGAGGTAGGTTATAGAAAGGGAAGGTGTTAGCACCCTTTCTATCCATGGTTATCCATGGGCTCTTAGATACTTTCTCAATGTGTTTTCAAAAATGTTTGCTTGCTTTTCAATGTGGGTTTTAGAAAGTTTCTTTGAAAAATTTCAGTTCGACTCGTACGTCAGAGTGTTTGAAAAATTTGCTTTGAAAGCTTTTGAAAAGTGTTGGTGTGAAAAGATTTCAGTTTGTTTTTGAAATTAGAGCAAGTATCCTTGAGAACCTACCTACCCTAAGGAATTCGTCTGTGTAGATGTCCTTAAAAGTAGTGCCATCCCACCATTGAGAAGTAGGTAGCACCACCGTTGGAGGTGTTCGGGTCGATTCGAGTTTTAGGGACATGGTGATCACCAGAGCAATGGGAAGACACCTTAGAAGCTACCCTCATGCCAGGTTCCCGGATCATGAGGACTTACTAAGACATCCTCTACTCGACGATCACCTTTCGAAAGGCAACAGTGAGGCGTACCCTAGGGGTGGTGTGTGCGATTCGTGTGTCGTTTTCATTTATTTGTCTTGTCATGTTCATTGTGATCTACGCTTGATTTTAATTAGGGCCATTCATTCTTGCATGCTTTTTTAACAGTTTAAAAGTTGCGGGAAAATAAATCTACAACTATTACAAATGGCGCGGGTCCACATCGCCAAAATTAAACCGGACCCGATTTGACGGAAAATAAGTAAAGCAATAAAATAAAAGTGCGAGAAATAAAATCGTTACAACGCTTTGGGAGAATTACATAATTATAATAAACGACATAAAATAAATGCGCGAATAAAATAAATTACGAATGAGGGCGTTGGACCCTTTTGCAAAAAATTAAAGTTAATGAATTAATTAATGAGGAATTAAAATTAAAGATTTAAAAAAAAGAATGTTTTTTTTGGTATTTGGTGTTTTTTAGATATTTGATGAGAAAAGGAATTAATTTAAAGTTAAACTAAAAGGCAAACCCTAATTCTAACTATTTTTATGTTATTAAGAAAATATTGAAATTTGACCTAATTTAAACCTAATTATTTTTATGTACAATTTAATTATGAAAATAATAAATAATAATATTATGATAAAAAGGAAAAATTAAAAGGAATGGAAATTGTTAATTAAACCTAATTCTACCTTTCTTAGATTTATTAAAAAGAATTAAACTTGCAAAAATCCTAATTAAAACTAAATAATTACATGTTAATTTATTTACAAGAAAATAATTACAATAAAAATATTTATTATTTTTGGTCTTTTCTGATTTTTTTAATGAAGTTTTTATATTTTGTAAAAATAATGAATTAAATTAAACAACAAAACAAGTAAAATAATAATTTAAAAAAAATATAAGAGAAGTAAATAAAACTTGCAAACTAGGGTGGGGGTGTAGTCCCAATTTGTGAGGTGCTGGCCTTAGAATTCTGGCCCAATTAAGCATGAAATCCATTGACTTTTGCAAGCACTATGTGGCATGTTGACTGGGACGTAGGGTGCTCTTTGATTCTTGGCCATTGATCTGATTTTACTAAGCACGTGGACGTCTGGATGATGATGGAACATGGTGAACCATAGCGTTGTGCCTGCATAGGAATTGCCATTGCAAAATAATAAATGGAATTATACAGACCTGGGGTTCGAACCCAGGTCTTGGACGTTGCAAGCTCAACACTTGTGCCACTACGCCAGTTTGATCACGTTTAACATATAATATCAAATAAATAATATAAAAGAAAAACTGTATTAGTGAGAATCCGCGCGCGAAAGTTTGAACGGACCAATCCACGCCTGACACTGCATCGTCTTCTTTCTTTTTTCCTGAAACACAAACCTTAAGCAACGGTTTTAGATGCGTGGGTTTAGACAGCTTTAGAAAAAATAGCGAATAGCGCTATAGTGTATATAAATTGATCGCGAAGGTCAAGATCTCTTCGTCCAGATGCGTTGAGTGCAATGGTGTGGGTCTGGAATCCTAATTTTACTTGGTTTGGGAAACCCCAATTTTAACACCTGCAAACCCTAGAATCTCAAACATGGTGGAATCTTATATAACGTGCAATAATTCAATCAAAGGCATTGGTTAGCTTCGAAACATCACACTGAACAAGAATCCATAAATAAAAATGCAAAAGGATGCGTGAATTATGCTATACGATTTCAGAAATTTCGTGACACAGTTTGAACATAATCTACCAATTCTTGGAGCTTTGTTTGTTGTTTGTGATTGGCACACGTTCAGAGAACCATAATGAAGCTATTGGAATCAAGATTAGGGCTTGAATCGTCCTCTAGAATGCTTTTCAGAATTGAGTTTTTATGGAAAATTTTCAAGTTTGTAATGGAGTTTTCTGCGCAGCATGGAGTGTCTAAGGATTAGGTTTAGGTTCAGGCCTTTGTAGTGAGGCAATTAGGTCAAAAACATGGATCAAATCTCTTGGAATTTATTGTTTTGAATATTTGATTTCCTTAAGGATCTTCCATATCTTTTCCATGTGCATTTTTGTTCAATCATGCCAATCAGCTCCAAATCTTTCCCCATTTGTATTTACACAAAATATTGAGTATCAAACATGCATAAAAAGATTGGTTAAGGCAATTTTGATATTTTTCATGTATTTAATTGATTTAATTGAATTAATATAAATAAAAATCCAAATAAATAAATAAAAAATGAGAAAATACTTCCCTTTGAGCCAAGTGGTCGTGCATAGGCTTGGAATGATGAATCATGGAAGAAAAATGGGCCCATTAGCAAATTTAGGTCATTTGAAGTAAAGTTGACTTTTCAAAATTCCCAAATATTTCCCAACTTCCACAAGGCATAACTTGCTCGATATTTAAGCTTTTCACATGTTTTTGGACATTTTGGAAAGGTCTTTGAGTCCTTTAACCAATGCCTTTGGTCCCATGTCATTTTGATTTACCAATCTCAAGTTATGGTCTTTGACTTAAAGTCCCTTTTTGTTGACTTTTGAAAATGACCTATAATGTTGAAATTGATAACTTTTTGTGAGAGCATTTCTTGGACTTGAAATATGAAGATGAATTGTAGGAAATGTCTTTATCTTCAAAATGAGCTTTGGATGGAATTTTTCTGATAATCCATGTGAAAGTTATGCCCTGGTCAATTTCAGTTGACTTTTTCAACTGTCCAAATATAGTAACTTTTGCATCTTTGATGATTTCTGAGCCAAATTTTGAGAATCATGATCAAGCATTGATCAAATGATGTTTGTGGCTTCAAAATGATATGTTGACCAAAAATTTGAACTTTTGACTGTCAAATGACCATTTTGCCCCTACAGTTGACTGTAGTGCAATTTAGGGTTTTGACTGTGCCATTTTGAGCTGAATGCCTTGAAACTTGATATGAAGATGCTTGACCACATTTGTAGGCATGTGAGACTTGATTGGGCCTTTGAAAACTTCATTTTCTATATCAGAATCCAAACCCTAGTTTTGACTGTATAGGAGACAGTTGAACTGTGCAACCCTTGGGGACTTTTGCAGCTTAGCTTGGCAATTTCTTGAAGAATATGGGAGGGCAAATTTTGGGGTACAACAGTTGCCCCTGTTCAATCTTCTTAGACCTGAGGATGCAGATTGGCTGACGTGCCTTTCGTAATCCGAGGGTAGAAGATGATTGGACACTAGAGTGCCCAGAAATTTGCGCTCACATAGTAGCAGTGATGATGGGGGAATGGGCTTATAGATGACATTTGGAGATTGTTGGATAGGACGATGGGCTTATAGATGCCATCTGGATGTTAATCGCGTAGGATATTCCTTAGCGAGAACCTGCATACCTGCAAAAGAAAAATGAGTACCTGACACGCCGCAGGAGCTGATTTTAGATGCTTGGTATAGATGTGTCCTGACTGGTTACAAGAGCTGAGTCTGGAACTTCAAAAGATGATGAATGAACCAGGTATGGTTACTGCCTTAGCATGAATAGTAAGAGAACTTTGGGTGATTTTAACTTCAACAACGCTCGTTGAGAAAAATCTTGGCGGGAATTACCATCTTTGCAATATTGGGAAGAGGACCATAGGCAATTATAATCTGAAAGGAATGATCACCTCACACTCATCGTTGGAGAGGGAAACATCTGAAAAGGAATTGTCACCTCACACACCGTCGGAGAGGGAACCATAGGAGACTATCGCCTCACACTCATCGTCGGAGAGGGAAACATCTGAAAAAGGGATTACTACCTCACACACCGTCGGAGAGGGAACCATAGGAGACTATCACCTCACACTCATCGTTGGAGAGGGAAACATCTGAAAAAGGGATTACTACCTCACACACCGTCGGAGAGGGAACCATAGGAGACTATCACCTCACACTCATCGTCGGAGAGGGAAACATCTGAAAAAGGGATTACTACCTCACACACCGTCGGAGAGGGAACCATAGGAGACTATCACCTCACACTCATCGTCGGAGAGGGAAACATCTGAAAAAGGGATTACTACCTCACACACCGTCGGAGAGGGAACCATAGGAGACTATCACCTCACACTCATCGTCGGAGAGGGAAACATCTGAAAAAGGACTTACCACCTCACACACCGTCGGAGAGGGAACCATAGGAGACTATCACCTCACACTCATCGTCGGAGAGGGAAACATCTGAAAAAGGACTTACCACCTCACACACCGTCGGAGAGGGAACCATAGGAGACTATCACCTCACACTCATCGTCGGAGAGGGAAACATCTGAAAAGGACTTACCACCTCACACACCGTCGGAGAGGGAACCATAAGAGAATATCACCTCACACTCATCGTCGGAGAGGGAAACATCTGAAAAGGACTTACCACCTCACACACCGTCGGAGAGGGAACCATAAGAGAATATCACCTCACACTCATCGTCGGAGAGGGAAACATCTGAAAAAGGACTTACCACCTCACACACCGTCGGAGAGGGAACCCTAAGAGAATATCACCTCACACTCATCGTCGGAGAGGGAAACATCTTGAAAAAGGAATTACCACCTCACACGCCGTTGGAGAGGGAACCATAGGAGACTATCACCTCACACTCATCGTCGGAGAGGGAAACATCTGAAAAAGGACTTACCACCTCACACACCGTCGGAGAGGGAACCCTAAGAGAATATCACCTCACACTCATCGTCGGAGAGGGAAACATCTTGAAAAAGGAATTACCACCTCACACGCCGTTGGAGAGGGAACCATAGGAGACTATCACCTCACACTCATCGTCGGAGAGGGAAACATCTGAAAAAGGACTTACCACCTCACACACCGTCGGAGAGGGAACCATAGGAGACTATCACCTCACACTCATCGTCGGAGAGGGAAACATCTGAAAAGGACTTACCACCTCACACACCGTCGGAGAGGGAACCATAAGAGAATATCACCTCACACTCATCGTCAGAGAGGGAAACATCTGAAAAAGGACTTACCACCTCACACTCATCGTCGGAGAGGGGACCATAAGAGATTATCACCTCACACTCATCGTCGGAGAGGGAAACATCTGAAAAGGAATTGTCACCATCTCTGGATCATATCCGAAATTATATCTAGAAGGAAATCTGGAAGCAGTATCAGAACGTCACCATCTCTGGGTCATATCTGAAACTATATCTGGAAGGATGTCTGGAAGAAGTATCAGAACGTCACCATATCTGGATCATATCTGAAACTATATCTAGACAGAATTGCGATAGTTTGATAGTAGTCATTTTTTTGTATTGATTTTTCCTTGAAAGGCAAAACATAATTGTATGCAAAATCGTGATGCATGAACTGTATGTCTTCAAGATTAATGAGATTCGTGCAGTATGATGCATATGCATGCTATAACGTATGAAGATGTGATGTTTATGAATGTATATTTATCTAAGAAAATAAATCCTTGACGGGTGCCGGGAAGTCACTCCTGGGCTGATGTTGAAGAATAGCTTTTGCTTCCGCTGGGGATGATAGTTGCAAGTATATCGGTAGGAGAAGATAACTCCGTTAGGGAATAAACTTGTCAAATGGAGGATTCTGCAGGGAGAAAAGATACTCTAGTGACCATGCTGAGAAGCAATACTCTGTGGGGAGATGCTTTTGCTGAATTGGTGAGAATGGCTTGCTGAGGATATCTCTGCTGTATTGGAAGTGCTGATAGACTTCGCTGGGGATAAGAAGATTCTGTCGACGACGATCTTTCCGTGGCTTTTGGCTGAGGATAACCCAGTTATATCCTATTGAGGAAATAACTCTTTAAATAAAGCCGGAGGACGCGTTCGTGCTCCGTGAGGATAAACTTCCCGAATCGTCTGGGGATAAGCTTGCTGTTTGGGGATATGAATTCCATCTTTCCTGGGGAACTGGATTGGATTCTCTGGGGAAGTTTTGAACTGTATTGGTTATGTTCTTCCACGGAACCTACCCTGATACCTTGGAGGATAACAATCAGATTGCTTAGACCATTCTTTATTGCCCCTGTTTCTATGGGGGAGGCACTTGTGGGGTGCTGATAGTTGTTGAGGGTCAAACCTTCTTCTGGTAGGCAGATGATAAGATGACGGGACATAGTCGTACGTTTTGATCCCTAACTTTTGCCTGGACCGCCCTTTCGGGTTTTCAGTCCACCGGGATACCCATTTTTGCCCAAGCCGCCTTTTCAGGTTTTCGACTTGCCGGGTGTACAGATTTCTTCATTTCATCCCTCATTTTGCCTGAACCCTTTTGGTTCGCCGGGAAGCCCTAATTTTTGCCTAGGCATATCAGCCTAGCGGGTCTTTGATTGTGCGTAGTATTTTTCGACTATGTCCGTGCTTTCAGAAGGTAGGGAGTTGCCCCTGTTTAGAAGTGTTTTGTCACCAGAAGATGTTTGATCAGGCGAGATTTGTTGTTGAAATGCCCCCAGTGACTCAGGAGGAGATTTGCCCCAGGCTATTTGGCCTTTGAGAGATTCTCCGAATCTTGATTGGACTGCCCCAGATGATGGACCATGCTCATGTCTGCCCCTTGATTGGAGGTACTTCTGTTCATTAGGCATTCGTCGTGCGAACTTCTGTTGTTCAAACAAAGAGTCATATGCAAACAATGTTATGTTAAAAATGCAAAGCTCATGTCTGTCTTGAAGATTTTTTAAAAATGCATTCTTTTTCATAAAACAAGTGAATGTTTGTAAAACATGATGTCAACTCTGTATTTACCGTAGCCTTAAGGAGTCAGGATACCTTCGTAACAGTATGCTTTCGAACTAACCCATGCTTCAGCTAGGACTTTTGAGGGTTATAACGTGGCCTGGTTTACGGTTTAAGAAACAAAGGATAAAGGCTCAAATTATTTGTACCCACCCGCTCTTCGTGATGTTCTTCAAACCTAAACTCAGTTGATCGTGCGTTAGACCTTGGTTGAGTCTTTGCTTTGATGTTCCAATAATGGTTCAGATGTTGATAACTTATTTTGAATGGGCAGTCATTTTTGTTTTGGTTGAGGGTTTGTGAGACCTCTTTCTTGATTTTGTTATCCCTTTCTTTTTTTGCCTGAACTGTTTCCTTTTTTGGAATTACAGTCAGCGGGATGCCCCAGTTTTGTAAGTCCCCTTTGTAGGTTTAGACTTTTTGGGCTTTTCATTTATGAATTCGATGATGACTGCCTGTCCTTTTGATTGTTCTGAACCATCATGTCTTTGTTCGTTTCGTAAAGATCTCTTTGGTGCCATTCGTTATGCACTTGGATCAACTGAGAGAACTACCCTGCCCCCAGGTTATGATAAAGGGTTTTAATTTTCGAAAATAAAAACTCCTACTTCTTTGGCTCGGAAGGGTTGACGAGGGATTATCATCCTTATAACTCCAGTGTTTAGGGATTGAAACAATGCCTGTACCTCATCAGCGGGGTCTGTTCAAAAGCATACTGTAATGATTGTGGTATCATTTTCGTCATCCTCCCTCAAGAGGCTTAGGATTAACGAGGGTTGACATGCGAATATATTGATTCAAAATAGACATAAGCGATGCATTAATGGAATAACAATGTTTTAACATGAATAAATGTTTAAACGGTCAAAAGAAAAACACAACTTGAACATTCAAATGAACAAAAGTTTCCTAGTCTCGGAGCTTGTCACTTTAACTGATGAGCCTTGGAGGAATGGTAGAAAAATTCAGCCTGTCCATCTTGTGTGAACTCCAATGCCCCTTCATCGATCAGGTCCTGGATTTTGTTCCTCAGATCCCAACATTCATTGGTATCATGTCCTGGGCTAGCAGAGTGGTAGGCACACCTCTTATTGGGATCATAGGCAAGAGATGTTGTGTTGGGGTTCCGGGGATGAGCCCTTAATGTGATCATATTCAACCTCAATAGGCGTTGCAAAGCTTGAAACAGCGACATGTTGAGCCGGGTGAATTGCCTCCTGGGCTTGTCTGGCTGAACTTGGCGAGGTTGGTGCTGAATTTGTGGCACTGGAGTCATTTGAGGAGCTTTTCCCTTATCCTCTTGTCTCGAGGATGATTGGATGATGAATGGCTTTTTACCCTTAGATGTTTGCCCCAGTTGGTTACCCTGAAGCAGTTGGTTGACGAGAAACCAGAGCTCCTCTTGTCTTTGAACTAGGCCTTGAATGACATTCCTCTGTCCCAGCATCTGGGCTTTCATAGCATCCATCTCAGCTTGTAGGTGTTCCAACTTTTCATCCTCAGCATTGCCCCTGACGAAGGTCTCCGTGAGAAGTATCCTTAGCTCTTCTTGCCCCTTGGATAGATTCAGGAGGATTTCCCCGAACCGAGTCTCTTGAGTGAGAAAGTCCTGGTCGTCTTGTGGGCAAGCCATTGCTGAAATAAACAGCGAGAAGGGTGAGTGACCTGCAAAGAACGGGTATCTGTAATGCAATGATATGTATGATATGCATGCAATGTTTTCAAGGATCTCGCAGGGTAAACAGAGAAACTTGTTAGAGTTGGAAACTGGCAACTTGATTGAAGGAACTTCCTGTTGTAGAGAGCCCTTCTTCAAGGGTCAAAGGCTCACCATATCCAGTGGGTCATAGCCTCTGACAACTTTGGCTAGAGGAAAATAAATCCTCTTTGCCCCTTGTTAGATGTTTGATTCATCATGACCTGCATCACAAGCCCTTGAGATCCTTGAAATGGGTTAGGATGTGTGCAGGATGCATGCAATGGTATGATGTTATGCTATGCATGGGGTAATGTGAGTAACCCTGTTATGAGTCCCAATTAAGGACTATAAACCGAAACCTGCAAGAAACTTGATAAACTTGTTATGAGTCCTGATTAAGGACTATAAACAGGACCTGCAAGTAGTTAGTACACCCTGTTATAAGTCCCAATTAAGGACTATGAACAAAACCTGCAAGAAACCTAAGTAAAACCTGTCATGAGTCCCAATTAAGGACTATAAACAGAGCCTGCAAGTGGTTAGTACACCCTGTTATAAGTCCCAATTAAGGACTATGAACAAAACCTGCAAGGCATCAAGGGGTCAGATAACAAGCATGCAAGTAGTCAAGTACGAAGGCACACAAGTCACACAAGAGAAGCCCTTAGGGTTTAGGCCAGCATGGGGTCTAGGTATTACCCTCTTGAAGTTGGTGGGTTCAACCTGTCCTAATCAAAGTAACCGGGTTCTAAGGTTCCCAATATCACGGGATTGCTTTCATTGTTCATCGTTTCGATTTAGCCACTGAACTGGCGACCGAAATATTCCAGGAAAGCAACCCTCAATTGAGTGTAGTATCGAGTATCAACCAACCTCGGACTGCACCAAAGTCAGTTATCTCACTACCCTAAAGAGGCCAAGATAGTTCAATTAAGGTTCCTAAGGTCTGTTGATGCTTCACGACACCACGCGGAGGCCCCGTACTCTCCTTGACTGAACTCAAGGGTACCGGTACACACCAAAGTGCCACATCAACGTAGCAGACTGTTTCAACCATGTCGGTATACCCCGCACAGTTCCCTCACAGCCTTGTTGCTACTTTCTAAGAAGGTATCCCCCAGATCCGGGTTTAGGATCTATAGAACTCCCAAGCAACCCACAATAATAAAGCAAGCAAAGAAGACAATTGAAAACATAGTTATGAGCTAGCCCTAAGGTACACCCCACTTTAAGTTTATCCCCAGCAGAGTCGCCAGTTCTGTGATCGGTGGATCTGGAACTGACTGTTTAATGCTGGTTCGCGAAATGTCGCGGAAGCAAGAGTCGCCACCATCTTTTATTTTCTCCAAATGGAAAGGACAAAAGCACAGAAAAATTCCTTAAAGAGATTGCTCTCGGTTCGGGAGGTAGGTTATAGAAAGGGAAGGTGTTAGCACCCTTTCTATCCATGGTTATCCATGGGCTCTTAGATACTTGCTCAATGTGTTTTCAAAAATGTTTGCTTGCTTTTCAATGTGGGTTTTAGAAAGTTTCTTTGAAAAATTTCAGTTCGACTCGTACGTCAGAGTGTTTGAAAAATTTGCTTTGAAAGCTTTTGAAAAGTGTTGGTGTGAAAAGATTTTAGTTTGTTTTTGAAATTAGAGCAAGTATCCTTGAGAACCTACCTACCCTAAGGAATTCGTCTGTGTAGATGTCCTTAAAAGTAGTGCCATCCCACCATTGAGAAGTAGGTAGCACCACCGTTGGAGGTGTTCGGGTCGATTCGAGTTTTAGGGACATGGTGATCACCAGAGCAATGGGAAGACACCTTAGAAGCTACCCTCATGCTAGGTTCCCGGATCATGAGGACTTACTAAGACATCCTCTACTCGACGATCACCTTTCGAAAGGCAACAGTGAGGCGTACCCTAGGGGTGGTGTGTGCGATTCGTGTGTCGTTTTCATTTATTTGTCTTGTCATGTTCATTGTGATCTACGCTTGATTTTAATTAGGGTCATTCATTCTTGCATGCTTTTTTAACAGTTTAAAAGTTGCGGGAAAATAAATCTACAACTATTACAAATGGCGCGGGTCCACATCGCCAAAATTAAACCGGACCCGATTTGACGGAAAATAAGTAAAGCAATAAAATAAAAGTGCGAGAAATAAAATCGTTACAACGCTTTGGGAGAATTACATAATTATAATAAACGACATAAAATAAATGCGCGAATAAAATAAATTACGAATGAGGGCGTTGGACCCTTTTGCAAAAAATTAAAGTTAATGAATTAATTAATGAGGAATTAAAATTAAAGATTTAAAAAAAAGAATGTTTTTTTTGGTATTTGGTGTTTTTTAGATATTTGATGAGAAAAGGAATTAATTTAAAGTTAAACTAAAAGGCAAACCCTAATTCTAACTATTTTTATGTTATTAAGAAAATATTGAAATTTGACCTAATTTAAACCTAATTATTTTTATGTACAATTTAATTATGAAAATAATAAATAATAATATTATGATAAAAAGGAAAAATTAAAAGGAATGGAAATTGTTAATTAAACCTAATTCTACCTTTCTTAGATTTATTAAAAAGAATTAAACTTGCAAAAATCCTAATTAAAACTAAATAATTACATGTTAATTTATTTACAAGAAAATAATTACAATAAAAATATTTATTATTTTTGGTCTTTTCTGATTTTTTTAATGAAGTTTTTATATTTTGTAAAAATAATGAATTAAATTAAACAACAAAACAAGTAAAATAATAATTTAAAAAAAATATAAGAGAAATAAATAAAACTTGCAAACCAGGGTGGGGGTGTAGTCCCAATTTGTGAGGTGCTGGCCTTAGAATTCTGGCCCAATTAAGCATGAAATCCATTGACTTTTGCAAGCACTATGTGGCATGTTGACTGGGACGTAGGGTGCTCTTTGATTCTTGGCCATTGATCTGATTTTACTAAGCACGTGGACGTCTGGATGATGATGGAACATGGTGAACCATAGCGTTGTGCCTGCATAGGAATTGCCATTGCAAAATAATAAATGGAATTATACAGACCTGGGGTTCGAACCCAGGTCTTGGACGTTGCAAGCTCAACACCTGTGCCACTACGCCAGTTTGATCACGTTTAACATATAATATCAAATAAATAATATAAAAGAAAAACTGTATTAGTGAGAATCCGCGCGCGAAAGTTTGAACGGACCAATCCACGCCTGACACTGCATCGTCTTCTTTCTTTTTTCCTGAAACACAAACCTTAAGCAACGGTTTTAGATGCGTGGGTTTAGACAGCTTTAGAAAAAATAGCGAATAGCGCTATAGTGTATATAAATTGATCGCGAAGGTCAAGATCTCTTCGTCCAGATGCGTTGAGTGCAATGGTGTGGGTCTGGAATCCTAATTTTACTTGGTTTGGGAAACCCCAATTTTAACACCTGCAAACCCTAGAATCTCAAACATGGTGGAATCTTATATAACGTGCAATAATTCAATCAAAGGCATTGGTTAGCTTCGAAACATCACACTGAACAAGAATCCATAAATAAAAATGCAAAAGGATGCGTGAATTATGCTATACGATTTCAGAAATTTTGTGACACAGTTTGAACATAATCTACCAATTCTTGGAGCTTTGTTTGTTGTTTGTGATTGGCACACGTTCAGAGAACCACAATGAAGCTATTGGAATCAAGATTAGGGCTTGAATCGTCCTCTAGAATGCTTTTCAGAATTGAGTTTTTATGGAAAATTTTCAAGTTTGTAATGGAGTTTTCTGCGCAGCATGGAGTGTCTAAGGATTAGGTTTAGGTTCAGGCCTTTGTAGTGAGGCAATTAGGTCAAAAACATGGATCAAATCTCTTGGAATTTATTGTTTTGAATATTTGATTTCCTTAAGGATCTTCCATATCTTTTCCATGTGCATTTTTGTTCAATCATGCCAATCAGCTCCAAATCTTTCCCCATTTGTATTTACACGAAATATTGAGTATCAAACATGCATAAAAAGATTGGTTAAGGCAATTTTGATATTTTTCATGTATTTAATTGATTTAATTGAATTAATATAAATAAAAATCCAAATAAATAAATAAAAAATGAGAAAATACTTCCCTTTGAGCCAAGTGGTCGTGCATAGGCTTGGAATGATGAATCATGGAAGAAAAATGGGCCCATTAGCAAATTTAGGTCATTTGAAGTAAAGTTGACTTTTCAAAATTCCCAAATATTTCCCAACTTCCACAAGGCATAACTTGCTCAATTTTTAAGCTTTTCACATGTTTTTGGACATTTTGGAAAGGTCTTTGAGTCCTTTAACCAATGCCTTTGGTCCCATGTCATTTTGATTTACCAATCTCAAGTTATGGTCTTTGACTTAAAGTCCCTTTTTGTTGACTTTTGAAAATGACCTATAATGTTGAAATTGATAACTTTTTGTGAGAGCATTTCTTGGACTTGAAATATGAAGATGAATTGTAGGAAATGTCTTTCTCTTCAAAATGAGCTTTGGATGGAATTTTTCTGATAATCCATGTGAAAGTTATGCCCTGGTCAATTTCAGTTGACTTTTTCAACTGTCCAAATATAGTAACTTTTGCATCTTTGATGATTTCTGAGCCAAATTTTGAGAATCATGATCAAGCATTGATCAAATGATGTTTGTGGCTTCAAAATGATATGTTGACCAAAAATTTGAACTTTTGACTGTCAAATGACCATTTTGCCCCTACAGTTGACTGTAGTGCAATTTAGGATTTTGACTGTGCCATTTTGAGCTGAATGCCTTGAAACTTGATATGAAGATGCTTGACCACATTTGTAGGCATGTGAGACTTGATTGGGCCTTTGAAAACTTCATTTTCTTGATCAGAATCCAAACCCTAGTTTTGACTGTATAGGAGACAGTTGAACTGTGCAACCCTTGGGGACTTTTGCAGCTTAGCTTGGCAATTTCTTGAAGAATATGGGAGGGCAAATTTTGGGGTACAACAGGGAGCATGTTACCTTTAACTGGACAATCTCCAAAATTTGCTCAACTGTATGTTTACGACACCGACAATGAGATTCAACATAGAATTAAAGGAATTGGGTAATTTTACCAAACTTTGTTTTCTTTACAACATATTAAATATTTTTCATTGCTGCATCATAGTATTTCCTTTTATATGCAGGAACAACCCCAATATTATTCCAGAAACAGTTAGTAGATTGAAGGACATGTTAGATGAGTTCAACACACATGCCAAATCTTTTAGGATGGCAGCAGATAGATTAAAGGATTGTCCTTTGCCTGATCTCAAGCTTAAGCTAATATCTGATAGATCAATAGATGGAAGGATTTATAACCAACCTACTGTTTTGGAGGTAGCCGCCCTAATAGTTGGTGATGTTGATACGGGTTCTAAGAGGGATATTCTTCTTGAAAGAAAGAGCGAAAGGCTAAAAAGAATAAGTGAGTTTCATTCAAGTTATCTGGCATATCAATATCCACTTTTGTTTCCTTATGGGGAAGATGGTTTTAGACTTGGAGTTCTTCTTAGAGAAACTAATACCAAAAAAAAATGAAGAGGAATAAGCTTACCATTAGAGAATGGCTTGCTTTTAGGATTCAATGCAGACATAACGAGGCACAAACTATATTGCGGTCAAGAAGGTTGTTTCAACAATTTTTGGTTGATGGATTTACTATGATGGAGTCACAAAGATTGAATTATATTCGAAAACATCAGAAAAAGCTGTGTGTTTCTAAATATTGCAATTTGAGCTCATCTGAACAGAATGCAAACACTCAAGGATCAAACAAAGGTAAAAGAGTGGTTTTACCTTCAACTTATGTTGGAAGTCGGAGGTTTATGGAACAACTCTATTTTGATGGAATGGCAATTTGTAGCCAAGTTGGATTTCCAGATCTTTTTATCACATTTACTTGCAATCCCAACTGGCCTGAAATCCAAAGGTTGCTTAGCAAAATTAACTTGAATTCTCAAGACCGTCCAGATATCATCTCAAGAGTCTTCAAAATTAAGTTCGATGAGTTGTTGTGTGATCTAACAAAAAAGCACGTGTTAGGGAGAGTGATTGCATGCAAGTCAATTTAATACCCTTTCAGTCGAGTTATATTTTTTGACATTAATCTTATTAAATATGTAATATGCATCGTTTTACTAAGTTTAAACTTACTTAATTTCAGATATATACACCATTGAATTCCAAAAGCGGGGTTTACCACACGCCCATATACTATTATTCTTGCATCCTTCAAGCAAGTATCCAACTCCAGATGATATAAACAAGATCATTTCAGCAGAGATACCAACGGAAGAAGATGATAGGCAACTCTACCATTTGGTCAAGACACATATGATTCATGGCCCATGTGGTTTAGCAAATGCGAATTCAACTTGCATGAAAAATGGAAAGTGCTCAAAATACTTTCCAAAGAAATATCAAACCGAAACCATTGTTGATCAGGATGGATATCCCGTGTACCGAAGAAGAGAAACTGGTAATACAGTGCTGAAAAAACATGTTCAACTTGATAACAGATATGTAGTTCCTTACAATCCATATTTGTTGAAGAAATTCCAAGCACACATCAATATGGAGTGGTGTAATCAAAGTACTTCAGTTAAATACTTATTTAAGTATATTAACAAGGGGGTATGATAGAATTACTGTTGCTGTTGTCCAAACTGACGGTGATAGATTTCCCTCGGTCAGAATGGTTGACGAAATCAAGCAATATCTTGATTGCAGATATATCTCACCAAGTGAGGCATGTTGGAGACTTTTTTCATTTCCTATTCATGGTAGATCACCCGCAGTTGAAAGGTTGTTCTTTCATCTTGAAGGAGACAACTCTGTTTATTATACCGATTATGAATTGATAGATGAGGTGCTTGACAAACCAACTGTGAAAGAATCTATGTTTACGGCATGGATGGAAGCAAACAAAGCATACCCAGAGGCAAAGAATTTGACGTACTCACAATTTCTTTCCAAATTTGTTTATGATAAAAGATATCGTCAATGGAGACCGCGTAAAAGAGGAAATACAATTGGCGGACTTATTTGGGTCCCTCCAAGTACGGGTGAGTTATATTTCTTGAGAATGATGCTAACAGTCGTCAAAGGTCCAACTTGCTATGAGGATATAAAACTTGTGGGTGGAAAAGTTCAGGATTCTTTTAGGGATGCATGCTTCGAAATGGGCTTTCTTAGCGATGACAAGGAATATGTTGCAGCCATCGACGAAGCAAAGAATTGGGGTTCCGGGCATTTTTTACGAAAGTTATTTGTCACTATGTTACTATCCGGTACTGTCAATAGACCACGACATGTTTGGGAAAAAACTTGGAGGACGTTATCTGATGGTATCCTCTACCAACAAAGGCAAAAAACAAATAGAAGAGGTATGAACACTTTATTAAACTTTTTTAAGTCAACAAATATTATTTTCCGAATGCAAGCTGTATCTTTTTTTATTACAAAATATAATGATATGAACTTACATTAAAATATAATTATTCTTCATCCATATGTCCCTTATTTAATATGTTTCATCAGGTATGTCCATTTACGTAAGAAACATTTTCATATTTGTCATTTGTCATGTATGTAAGTTATTTTCTTAACTTGCAGCTGCAACAGTGTCTTTGGTTCCATTTAATTTCACGCAGCCGCAACATCAATTGTTTGATTTATGTTCAATGTATTTCAACATCACGACAGCAGTTGCATCATACATATGTAATTATATAGAAAACTAATGAAAATTTTTTAACAGAATTGCAGCTATCGAACAATGAGTTAAAGAATCTCACACTAATTGAGATTGAGAACATGATGCAATCAAATCGAAGAAGTTTGCATGAATTTAAATGTATGCCGTATCCAGATTCATACATCACAAAACATGTTGGCAATAGGCTTATTTATGACGAACTTAATTACGATGCCGATACCGAGAAACAGAAATTCCAAGAACTTTTTCATGCCCTTACAGGTGATTTATTTTCTTTATACTATGAATTACAAAAATGATTTTTATTGTCCTTGCACTTATAATTCTTGGTTTGTATTTTATAGATGAACAACGTTTGATATTTGAGAAAATCATGGATGTTGTTAACAAACAGAGTGGAGGGGTATTTTTCTTGCATGGTTACGGAGGGACTGGTAAAAATTTCATGTGGAGAACACCATCAAGTGCACTTCATTCTCAAAAAAAAAATTGTTCTTACTGTTGCTTCAAGTGGGATAGCTTCGTTATTATTGCCGGGTGGAAGAACAGCACACTCAAAGTTCAAAATACATGTGCCAACGCTTGACAACTCAACTTGCAACATCGACAAAGACACCGAACATTCTCAATTATTTGAAGCAACAGATGTGATAATATGGGATGAGGCACCTATGTCTCACAAGAACTGCTTCGAAGCATTGGATAAAACCCTTAAAGATGTAATGAGCAAAAAGGGTGTTGAGAATACTATTTTTGGTGGAAAAGTTGTTGTATTTGGAGGAGATTTTAGACAGATTCTTCCTGTTGTTCCAAGAGCTGGGCGTTCTGATATTGTTCATGCATCAATTAGTTCATCTTATGTATGGGATTATTTCCAGGTTTTAACACTGTCAAAAAATATGAGACTTCAAGAGGGAAGAGACAACACAAGTTCTAATGAACTAGCGGAATTTTCAAAATGGATTTTAAATGTGGGTGATGGTAAGATTTGTGAACCCAATGATGGTTTGGTTGATATTGAAATTCCTCAAGAGCTATTAATATCAAATTTTGATGATCCTATAAGAGCAATTGTTGAAAACACATATCCCAATTTGTTGGAAAAATATCAAGATGTTGAATTCTTACAAGGAAAGGCTATTCTTGCTTCAACCATTGAAGTTGTGGACAAAATCAATCATTATGTATTAGACTTGATACCAGGTACATGTGTTTTATATTTACTGTATTATTACATTCATAATATATATATATATATATATATATATATATATATATATATATATATATATATATATATATATATATATATATATATATATATATATATATATATATATATATATATATATATATATATATATATATATATATATATATATATATATATATATATATATATATATATATATATATATATATATATTTAAGAACATAGTTTTACTAATTTATTTATGTTTTGCTTTTAAACTTTTTTTTAGGAGAAGAGAAAGAGTATTTGAGTTTTGATTCCATTGATAGAACAGATTCAAGTTATACTGAAGCATATGAAGTTCTAACTCCTGAATTTCTCAGTAAATTAAGAACGTCAGGGCTTCCCAATCATAGGATCAAATTGAAGGTTGGTACACCTATTATGCTAATGAGAAATTTGGACCAAGCCGATGGGTTGTGCAACGGAACGAGATTAATTGTTACAAGATTTGCAAATCATGTCATTGAGGCAAAAATCATGTCTGGAAAGAACATAGGTAACATTTTTTACATTCCACGAATGTCTATGTCACCTTCTGATTCACCTTGGCCATTCAAGTTGATTAGGAGACAATTTCCGATTATTGTCTCCTATGCAATGACAATTAATAAGTCACAAGGTCAATCTCTTGATAGTGTTGGATTGTATTTGCCTACTCCTGTGTTTAGTCATGGTCAATTATATGTTGCAATTTCAAGAGTTAAGAGCAAAAGTGGGCTAAAAATCCTAATTCATGACAAGGAGAATGTACCGTGTTCTACTACTACTAATGTTGTGTACAAGGAAGTCTTTCAAGCACTTTGATAGTTGGTAAACTTTATATCTTATACTTTACGATTCAAATTAAAAATCTATTTTGAATTAAAATATATAGTATGTATATTTTCCATGTATTTCAAGAAGTATATATTTTTTCCTATTTGTTCATGCAGACGTGATTTGTTGATAGGACCGACGCTTGCTACAAATATGGAGTTAAATGCCAACATGGTTTACATGAGACATATACTCAACTGAAAACATGGTAACATACTTAATAATTTAATAATCTATAAATGTAATGTGAATCCAGACGAGACCCGTGCGATAGCACGGGTTTGTTACTAGTATTGGAAAAAAAGTCAATTTTTTTGTTTTGTTGTTTTGTTTTCTAGCCATTTTAATAATAAGAAAAAGGGTGGTGTCGGTTTTAACGTACAGCCTGGCCATGGTTTGTTTTGTTATTCAATTTTATTTATTTATTTGGTTTTAATGTGAAGAGGTCAATTTTTATTATGTGATGTCTTTGTAGTTTTTTATTTATTTATTTAAGAATTAAGACTTTGATTAGGTTAAGTCAATTAGACCTCTTTTAAGCTTTTCTAACATTTTCCTCATACTTGAACTCATATAGAAACGTTGCACCCTCCATTGTTTTTATTTTAGTTCAATATGTTTATTTTCTTCATTTAATTTGACTAAGTTATTCAATTGTGGTTATATATAAAAAAAACCATGTCCTTTTATTTTTATTTAAATTAATTTAGTTTTTTTCACCTATCGAATTAATTTAGGTTAGTTTGAGTTATTTGATTAGGTTATTTTTAATTTAAGTTTTTTTTAAGTTAATTTTAGTCATTATCAAAATATCAAAATACAAAATTAAACAATTAAAATTTATGCGAAATTTAATTTATGTCTATAGTAATAATCAAACACTATTGCTCAAAGCAATAAATAAACAAAGTTAAATTTTTTCGCCTCAAACGAATTAATTCTGTTAAAGATCAAGATTCTTTATCAAGACTTAATCGAATCAATTACTTCACTTAGTGCTACTTAATTTTAAAGAAGACCCGATCTTCTTCAACGATGCAAAACTCTAATTAAAACAGCTAACCAATTACAAACATATTTTTACTAACATAATAAAAATCAAGATGTTTTCAGAAAAAGGATTAAGGAGAATTGCTATCAAAATTAATTGCGAACTACGTCTACGATCACTCACTTTTCAAACCCAGATAAGGTTCAAGGATAATTCATAAGCAATTATACGCAATCCTATAAAAAAACATCAACCAAACAATACGAACTACTAAATTGGACTATGATTCTTCACAAGGAGATACGTAGGCACACGGTTAAAATCAAGGTGAGTCTCTTAACTAGAAAACTAAACATTTGCCAAACATATAGAAACATTAACTGTTAAATTCCCCATCTTAACCTTAGACCTAAAAGTGGATCCCCTTGAGAACAAGGGAGATGAAGGGTGCCTAACATCTTCCCTTCATCTAATTGACTTGCGAATTTAAAATCTTTGTATCAATTAGGGTTACCCGTTATTTTCCCGTCCTTAGGACAAAAATTAATGATGGTGACTCGTATTTTTTGCTGGTTACGACATTTTACAAGTCTGTTTTTTTGTCAGTATATGTTATAACATCTGTCGTGATATTGTGCGTTGTTGAGACATCAGTCTTGACTTCTGATATTGTGTGTGCCAAAATTTCAATTGATATCAAGAGCAGGCACAATGTTTTGTTTCTTGGGTGATATCCAAGGATATACTTTCTGGCACTATGGAGAAAGAAAGAGGATATAACAACAGACCACCCATGTTGGATGGTCCAAACTATGACTGGTGGAAGGTCAGAATAGTAGATTTTCTGAAATATATGGATAATAAAGCTTGGAAGGCTATTTTAAAAGGATGGGAGCATCCAGTTGTGAAGGACAAATATGGAAAAGAATCTATAGAACCTGAAGAATAATGGGATGAAAATGATGATAAAGAAGTCATTAGAAATTCCAAGGCTTTAAATGCTCTATTCAATGGAGTAGACAAAGATGTTTTCAGGTTGATTAATATATATACTATAGCCAATGATGCTTGGGATGTTCTCAAGACAACTTATAAAGGTAGCTCTAAAGTGAAGATTTCAAGACTTCGGCTTCCCACTTCCAAATTTGAGAACTTAAAGATGAATGGTGATGAGACAATTCAGGAATATCATATGAATATCCTTGAAATTGCTCGTGCATCAAGTGCCTTGGTAGAGAAGATGTGAGAAGCAAAGTTGGTCAGAAAGATTCTTAGGTCCTTACCTAGGAGATTTGACATGAAGGTTACAACAAATGAAGAAGCTCGGGATATCTACAACATGAGGGTTAATGAGCTTATTGAGTCACTTCAAACATTTGAATTGACTATTGATGACAAGGCTGAGAAAAAGAACAAAAGCATAACTTTTGTATCCAATGGTGAAGATGATAAAGGTCAAGCTGAGTTGGACACTGATGAGGATTTGTCTAATACTATTGTGCTACTTGGGAAGCAACTCAATAGATTATTGAAAAGGTTAGATATAAGAGGGAGACCAGATGTCAAGAACATCTTATATGACATCAGTAACAATCTTGATTCTTAGAATAAAGCAAGAATAGAAGAGAAGTAATGTCAAAGCAGAGGCATTCAATGTTTTGAATATGAAGGATATGGTCATAAGGATACTTGTGACAGATGTGATGAAAACCTCAAGAAAGAGGAAGAACAAAGGAAGGTCACTGCTGACTTGGAGAATGAGAGGAAGCAACTCCTATATACTGTGTCTCATCTACAAAGTTATGTAACACGCTTAAATTCCAAGCTTGATAACTTGAAATATTTCATAAAGATGGTGAAAAAGGATGAGGATGCCAAAGTTCATTATCAATCTGATTAGTAAACTGAGAAAAATGTCAGAAGAAAAGTTCATTCCTTCTAAAAGGAAGAAAAATATCAACATTTCCAAACACATGTTACAACATCCTGAAAAATATGACGATTCTTCAAATCAACCTCAATCTAATTAGAGATGTCGCTAATGTGGTAAGTCTGGTCATATAAAGTCGTTCTATTTCAAATTGTATCGAGATCAAAAATATTCAGTTTGTTCTAAGGCTAATATAGTGAGCAAAAAGAGAAGTGTTGAAAATAGGGATATTAAACTTATAGCTCATACTTCCTTGAGAGACTTAACTAGTGAAGACTGGTACTTTGACAGTGGATGCTCTAGACAAATAACAGGGGTCCAGAAGATGTTGATGGATATCAAGCCTCATCCTATAAGTTCTGTAAGATTTGGTGATGGGTTTAAACGTGAGATCAAATGAGTTGGTAAGATGATGTGTGTTGGTTGTCCCATTTTAGAAGATGTGTTGTTTGTGAAAGGATTAAATGTTAATCTTATTAGCATTAGTCAATTGTGTGACCAAGGTTTTTTAGTCAACTTCTCTAAATCATAATTTCTAGTCAGGATAGGAAATAAGTTGTTCTAATGAAAGGCATAAGGTCCAAAGCAACTGCTATTTATGGGAATCTCAAATAATTGCTTACTCTTTCACATGTTCAACAAGCAATAAGGATGAAGTAAAGTTATGACACCAGAAACTTCGCCATCTTCATCTCAAAATAATGAAGGAAGTCATATCTGAAGGAGCCATTAGAGATATGCCAAAGCTCTAGATTGAAGAAGGGGAAGTCTGTGATAAGTGTGAAAGTAAAAATCAAATCATGATGTCACAACCAATGATACAACATCAGACTACTTCCAGATTTTTGGAACTTCTTCATATGGATGTAATGGGACCATTACAGATAGACAACCTAGGAGGAAAAAGGTATGTCTTTGTGGATGTAGATGACTTTCTGGATATACTTGATGAATTTTCTTAGAGAAAAATCAGATACTTTTAATGTCTTCAAAAGTCTGTGTCAAAGCATTTGAGAGGAGAAGAAAAGTGTGATTGTCAAGATCATAAGTGACAATAATCAGGAGTTTAAGAATACAAAATTCTCTGAATTTTTTGATTTTGAAGGAATAAGCCATGAGTTCTCTTATTCCTGAAAAAATCATGGAGATGGAATCGTTGAGCAAAAGACTAGAGCTATACACAATAAGCTAGTGTCATGCTTAGTGATAAGTAATTTCCATTTGAGTTTTGGGCTGAAGCTATAAATATTGTATGTTATATTCATAACAGATTCACTTTGAGAGGAGGTACTACTACTACTACTCTCTATGAGGTATGAAAATGAAGGAAACCTAAAGATAAATACTTTCATATCTTTGGAAATAAATGCCATACCTTTACTGACAAAGATCAAGTGGGCAAGAAGGACTTCATAGGGGATGAAGTAATATTTATGGGCTACACTTCAAACATAAGAGCTTATAGACTTTTTAACTAAAGATCTGGAATGACAATGGAATCTATCAATGTGAAAATTGATGATTCATGTACTGGAGAGAAGATAGATGTCAGAGACAATGTTGGAACATCCTGTGTGCAAACTGATGAAGCACTAAAGGAGGAAATTTGTGAATTCACAGGAAATGAATCAGTGAATTTTCAATCCAACAAAGGATTTTCTACTGAAGGAAAAATAGAACAATCCAAGGGACTGACTACATTTCACTATGATAAAGGAAACATCACTGAATTAAGTATTAGGATAGTAATGTTGTTCCCACATCGTCGGGTGAGCATCCTACTTCGTCGGGCGAGCACCAGGCAATGGGCAACAATAGCATTTTTAAAAGTGTCGTAACTTGAGTTTCAGAACTCCGTTTGACGTGTCGTCCGAAGCTTTGGGAAGCTAACGAGATGAACTATACTTTGGTGGAATAAAATGGGTCATATTAAGTTTTTTTCCAGTATATATGCTTTGATTAATAATATGATTCAATAAATTTTCTATTATGATGTGTGTAATATGATGCATGTGATGATATTATGATGATTTTATGAATGATGATGCATTTTGACTAGCCATGGTCGTGTTGTTATTAAGATGTTGTGAATCATGAATTCATTGCATATGTTAGGGCCGAGCCTAGTGATGATTTATTAGGACCTTGGTCAAATGAAGTTGTAGGACGAATAGTCCAGTGATGAACTCAATCCCTTCGTGTGGATTGAGTGCAATTTGTGATGTGCTCAGGTTCCAAGAGGGAATCAATCCTATTGGTGGGGATCTTTGGAGAAAATGGTGATTGTGTCATCAGTGAAGTTTTGTACCATATTCAAGAATCTAAGAAAGTTGCACTACATTATACGTGACATTGCATGATGATTGATTAAGTGATGTTTTGGTGATATGCATGGATTATTGATTGGTTTATTAATAACTGTTAACTGATGATGCTCTGAAGGTTTGAGTATAACATGAGGTTTTAATGATGTGGTGTTTCTTGCTGTTGTGTATAACTACTATATTTACTCCTTATGTCTTTTATAATGATTATGGTTTACTCACCCTTTCTGCTTGGAAATGTTACCTCTATACGTGGGTAACTTGCAGGTAACCAAGAATAGCCCGTAGAGGTTTGAGGATAGCTTGGAGTTATTTTCTTATTTTCATTAATGTTAGTGGTCTTGCTTTGTTATTGTAACATCGGGTGGGAAACGCTTGAATTGAAGTTCCAATTTATTTGATAAACATATTCTTATGAGTTTTATTATGATGGATGTATTTTGAGGTTGACTTGTGATATTTACCAAAAAGGTTTTTAAATTGATGAACCAAATGAAGTTATTTTGAGACTACGATTTCCACTGTGAAATTTGTATGATATTATTAACGTTTTAAATTAAGTATTGTTATAAATGATTTAAAAACATGTGTTACAGAGTAAGATGTTTATTACATGATATTTATATGAAGATGTGACACCCTTGTTGGTGGTATATGTTTGATTTAATATTAAATTATTTGTTAGGTTAGAAGGGTGTTAGAATATTACTTTTGTGCAATATGTTTGTCTCCAATGCTCTGTTTGCTTCAGTTTTTGGGATATTGCCTGGGTGAAACATGTTCTAAATTGGTGTGTGTTTCCACTACATGTGTATATTTACTCAATTTTTTATCAATATTTTGGCTAAAAAGGGGGAGTAAAGTGTTGTTAGGATTTGTGTCCTGATGTTACATCACATGTTTTAACATGTTAATTTAGCATTATTGATAGGATTGTATGCTATTGCTTTTAGGAGAGTAGTTGTTTTATGGTTACTCGTGCAATCATTCTATGGGAGCATGATTGTTCATGCTTTGTTATGTTGAAGTTGTTGCTGCTGGTTCTGCTGTGTTTTCTGCTTCATGTGCTTTAGTTTGATGGTTTTCCCTTGAGGGGTGAACTAATTGTGTATGACAACGGGAGTAATAGACATGTCTGATTGTACAAGCTTTTTAGTTATGTCGTGTTTTTACAAAGTTTACATGGCTTCATGTAACTTGTGTTTGTGATTTTATTCCTCTCTTCAGATTTTGAGCAAAGGCTGTTTTAGCCAAAATTTACCAAATAGGAAGATTGTCAGGTTTGTGATTTTATGGTTGGCAACAATTTTGGTAAAACTAGTAGTTGACAACAATTTTTGTCAAAACATGTTTCATTGGAAAAAACATGTATTGTAAACAAATGTTGAACAAGATATCATAACATCTTGATTAACTGATACAATAGAGTCTGTTGGTACTTATTTGACAGATTTCCTATTAGATGTTGTAACATGTTGCAACAAAACATCATGAAAATACAGCTGGATAATATCCTTGAAGATTTGATTGAAAAATATGATATTATGGAGGTTTGTAGTACTCATAACAGGCGCAGGCAATCAAGGATTTTTAGGAACAATTTCATATTTGATTTGTTTCATAAAATAGGATCTTTGAAACTTTTTAGGAAATATTGAAAGATATGTTTTTTTGTTTCTATTTTTGTGGAGAAGATTCTGCATGGATTTAGAGCCGAAGATTAGATTTGTTGAAGAGTCTAAGCCCAACTGCAGAAGTCTATATAAGGAGTCGTCCAAGACCTAGTTTTTAAGTAGCATATTTTTATTGTAAAACCTTGTGAAAAATAAGGGTTTAGGATTTGAGATTTCCTTAGTTTCTGCATGTATTTTTGTACATCCTCGTGTATCTTTTGATGCATTTGAGTTTGCTGATTGTTACTTGTTTATCAAGTTATTTTTCTCATCTAAGCTTGTAAGCAAAGAGTTTATTATTGTTCATAGTGGAGCTTTTAAGCAAACTAAGTATCTTTGTATTGGAAGTGTAATCTTCTTTTTGGTTTCTTGAGACATTCCCTAGGACTGGGATTGTTTGATATCACTACGGTGATTGGGAGTGAGAGGGGTTCTATATATAGGAGGTGCCTAGGTCAAAGTTGCACTGGGTAGGGATTAAGTGAGGAGCGAAAATTGGGACTGTTTAGCTTCGAATTAATACTATTTATAATGGATTTTCTTCCTGGATTGGTAGCCTCTATAGTAGGTGAGTTACACCGAACTAGGTTAACAGCTGATTGTGTTCTTTAAGTTTATTCAATTTACTTTTCTGCATAATCTTTATGTTTTTAGCAAGTCTATTTTTCTATTAGCAGATGTTATAACATATGTCATGAAATTGTGAGTTGTTTAGACATCAATCTTGACTTTTGATATCGTGTGTGTCAGAATTTGACTATGATTATGGAAAGTAGTGATAAAAGGATGAAAACATCTAGTGGTTACTTCTGAAGATGGTATAACCAATTTGAAATTAGTAGCTTATTGGTCTGATTTTGAAGATTATGAAGCTATTGGAAATTCCAAGGTTTTGAATTTTATTTTCAATGGTATGGACAATAACATGTTCAATTTGGTAACCACATGTTAAGAAGCTAAATAAGCATATGATATTCTCAATATTTCACATAGTCATATCAAGATTTTGTATGTCAAGTGCGCATCTACTTACCACCAAGTTTAAGAATTTGAGGTTGAATGAAGATGAGTATATCAATGAATTTCATATTAGATTACGTGATATTTCTAACACTTTCTTTGCCTTAGCTGAAAAGATGTCTGAAGAAAAGCTTGCTAGAAAAATTCCTAGACCATTACCTAAGAGGTTTGATATGAAAGTAACTGCTATTGAGGAAGCTCAGGACTTGAGAAACATCAAGTTGATGAACTCATTGGTTCCTTATCAACCTTGGAGATATCCATCAATGATAGGGCTAACAAGAAGAACAAAGGTATTGCCTTTGTATCCAACACTCGGGAGGAAGGAAATCATGATGATAAAAAAAGCATGTCAGATTCTATAGCTCTTCTTGGGGAAAATTTTAAAAATTTATAGAAGTGTCTTGATAGAAAGTGGAGGAAAAATGTCCAAGACAAGAAGTCTAACATCAGTCCCTTAAACAAAGGCAGGAGTGAACACAAACCACATGATTGCAGGGGTACACATTATTTTGAATGTAAATATTTTTGACACATTAAAGTAGAATGTCCTACCTTTCTGAAAGAAAAAGGGATTAACAAACACTTGGTCTGATTCTGATATTGAAAGTGAAGGAGAAATTTCCAACAATGTGATGGCTTATTCTGGTAGATTTGAACCCGAAAATGAGTAAAGTGGTAAAGACGTGTATAAAGAAGATATTAATGCATAATTCAATCTACTACAATCCAAGTGGGAAGAAGCATGCTAAATAATAGCCAAATAGAAGAAAACCATTGGTGTACTTTAGAAGGAAATAAAGGATCCTACACCAACCATCACAAGTGTAGAAAAAGAGGTTTATTCACTAAAATCCAAAATAGATATATTTGGAAATCAATTTGAGAATAGCTCAAATTAACTTGACGAAAAAATGGAGCTTAGAGATATTAACAGAATAGATCTTTGGACGAGCATGAAAGAGATGAAGATTTCCTCAGAGAAAGTTGTCATACTAGAAAATAAGACTAAAGATATGATGTAATACCACATGTCTCAGAATCGTGTTAAACATGTATCATCTTATCACCATAGTGTAGCGGTAGAAATGTTCAAGACTAAACCATTAGATTGACTAGCCTTTATACAAATCAGAATAAAAATCACCACCACGCTTTATTGTTTCCAAAGGAATGGGAAAAGAGCGAATAACCCAAAAAGAGGGGGAAAGATTCAAGGTAAGGGGGTTGGTTATTCAAAGGGAAGGTATTAGCACCATAAACATCTACGGTACTCCGCATGAACCTCTTTGTAAAATCTGTATATTTTGGCTATGAAAATGTATTGTATAGAAATAGATGGTGGAGGTAAGGAAAGAAGTATTTTTTATGATTTTTGCACCCTCCGCGGTTGCGAACCTTTAGTACCTACGTACCACCTCTCGTGCAATAGGGGATCAGGGTACACGTAGTTCCTCTTTTAAAAATTTGAAACACAAATGTGTTGGTTGATTTTAAGAGATAAGACATCTTTGTCATTGTCCGTGTGGAAAACATACTTACTACCCACAATCATGAGAAAGGAGAAATTGCATCATCTCGAAGTGAAGGATATGGCTTGGATTTTAAAATCAACCATGCCTCACTCAACACCCAAGTGGAAAATATCTCACTTCACTATATATTGTAGAAGTATAGTTGTTTGCATCACTACAAGGATTGACAAGAGTCCAATATTTTGAGAAAAAAGTTTTAAAGGTAAAAGCCAAAGTGGCAAAATGGTTTGAAATGAGATTGGTTGACTTTTAGTCTTCTCACAAAAAAGTGTCAAAGTATTATTAAATTGATTGAAGTTTATTTATGAAAATGATTTTTGAAAATGCATGGACATAAGTCCAAGTTTATTATGAAAGTGGTTCAAGTTTAGAAATAAAAAGGGTTTAAAAAAAGAAGGAGAAGATTTTTGAAATTAAAGAAAATGGGAGGAGAAGAAGAGACTATCCTAAAGCATAAGGTAAAAGCTAATGGTAAGGACCATCTAAATAACAAGAAGCCAAAACTTGACATTATGAGCCAAGATAGAATTCCCATTCTTTGGATTGAAACCAAGCAAGCAAAGATACTAGACCTCTTCAAGTGTATTAAGTCTTCACAAAAATTAGGCAGAGTAACGGCTGTATACGGGTGAATTCCAAATTACAGACAAAGGATGTAATCACAAAACCTGCACACAAAAACAAACAAGCAACCCAATGTCTTGAGGTAAACCTCAAGAGCTCCAGACAAAATAATCAGATAAGATCACAAGGTCTCTAAGATAGGCCAAGGTTTCTAATCCTAAGTCCAAGAAAAAGTCCCATGCTCCATAATGCCAAGGATAGTAACCAAATAGTCCAAGTACCATTAAGAGTTTTTTAGGGTTTAAGTTGGTTATTAAGTATCTTAGAAAAAAGAAAAAGAAAAGCTCAAGTGAGCAAAGTAAAAATGACAAGAAAATAAATGCTCAAATGAGCAAAGATGAAAATGGCATGAAATGTAAATGCTAAAAGTAAATAGTGCATAAAGCATAAAAAATAAAAGCATAAAATAAAACAAGTCAGTAATTAGTGGTTAGTTGGATGACCATCTTGAAACTTGCATTTGGAACTCATTAGAGGATTGGTAGAACCAAAGCCTCCACACAACAAGTTGCATTTGCTTTTTGTCAAGTATATCATCCATTTGGAATTCTCACAAGTACCATTTAATGACCAACGATGTTTAAGTGATCCGCGTTGACCAAAGGTGTTGTAGATCCATTAGAGGATTTGTAGAACCAAAGCCTCCACACAATGAATCTCAAGGTTATTGGATCAAAGAGATCAAATTAACATACTTGGGCTTGTAATCATAAGTTTGGGCCACGAATGATCATTTATTTGAATCGGGACAAAATTTAGCGCTATGTTAAGCAATCGTAAGTGGACTTATATAGAAGTCACACCTATTTTAAGGTCGGTCAATAGCAATCTATGCACCATTTGTTTTGAGACATGATATAGAGATCATGCTCCAACAACATTTAGTGCAAGGAGAAGGGGATGAGATGAAGAGGAATTAGGGTAAAAAAAGAAAACCACATTTGAATTAATATTTAATCAAACTATTATTAAAATCATTCATCCATTGTGGTGGAGTTAAACTCAACACCATGGATACAATGATGTTAATAAAGCCATGACCAAAAAATCAACCCAAGACATCCATAAAATATTTACAAAATGATATAATATTTAATATATATATATATATTAAAGGATGGAAAATGTTAAAATAAACTAGAAAATAATGAGGAAAATATCAATTATATTCAAATTAATCAAGAAATGAAAAATAAGACCATAGAAAAATAAAAAATGGGTCCAAATATTTTTATAAAAATTTTAGTAATTTTTAAAAGTCAGAAACTATTTTTTAACCATTTAAAATTGCTAAAACAAACATAAAATAGATCAAAAATAATAAACCTCAACATAAAATTCCATAAAATTTCCAGAAAGTCACAAATATGCAAAATAATATTTATGAATTTTTTCAGAATTAAAAAATGTTAGAAAGTATTTTTTTTAAAGTAATTAAAAGAAAGCAAATAATACAAAAAATATAAAAAATACCAAATGTTAAAATAAAATGTAAAAAAATATTCATGAGATCGGAAATAATTCAAAGTATTTTTTATGAATTTTTCATAATTTTTGGATAAAAAATAAAAGAGTTGTGAATTTTTGAAAATTTAATCAAATAAAATATAAAATTAGAAAATAAAATAAAACCAAAAAGATGTGGACCACCAGATCAAAGTCAAAACGCGTTAGTAAGCTAATCCAATGGATCAGACGCGTTGTGCTTGATATGGACCTTAGTGAAACACACATGTAATCAGAAAAAGGGCAACCAATGAAATTAAAACGCTTGGCACGCTATCATTGGTTGAGACGAGACATGTCATCGTCTTCAACCTCCAGACACCCTGCAATGGGGATTTTGTGAGATCCTTCAAAGAGAAAATTAGCATCCCTGACTAGCATCATTGAACTCGTCTCTTCAAGACGATTCTAACACAACCATCGCACCAAATTTATGTAAAGTATGGAGAGAGATATGAATCAAAATACAGAAAAATAGCGAGCACCTTCAATTTGAGATTTCTCTCTCAATTCTCAATGGATTTAAAATTTGTAAGCATCATTAGAATCAGACAAAAGAGTAGAACGGATTAGTGCTTGATTTGGATCTAATTGGTGGAGAATTCTACCTTTTCGAAGTTCAAGTAAGAAGCTCTGAAACTGGACTTCAGTAGCTTGGATTATGGGTCGTTTTGATTGGTTTAAGTGCTGGAGAGTTTGTATGAAGTTCAAGGATGATGAATACGCAAAGAATTTTGGAAAAGGAAGCTTAAATTTCAAAAACTGAATTCAACAAAATTGGGTTCGTGTGAGGTTTTGGCAGGGTGTTCTTGGCTCTCTAAGCTTGGGAAATTGAATGGGGGATGACCCTCAATTTATAGGGAAGTGGATGGGAATGAAAATTTGAAGAAACAAGGAAGTTTGGAGGGAAATTGAGTAAGGGTCGAGCACAAGTGAAGTGTGACTTCATTTCCATCAAAACTCAGCTAAACCTTGCGTTTTGGGGTGCTAATCACTTCTGGCAAGTTTGCTAATCAAGTTTAAATCAAAAACACGCACAAATATTGTGTTTAGAAGTCACATTATGGATTTCAAAATTCTGACTTTGTGCAAAATTCAGTTTCAAACTACCAAATTCAAATCTATGGCATTTCCACCTCAAGGGGCCTTAGGGCATAATTCTTGATGCTTTGGAAAGATGAGGTTACAAGCTTTGAAATGGAAAAAGAATGGAATCAAATGGATGCTTGAGCTGAAAGTTACATGGAGTCAAAGTTGAAGAAAACGAGTTGACTTTCCATACTTAGAAAATTTTCAAACTCTTCTTTAAAAATGACCTATAATCTCTTGCATCCAAACATGGCCTTCCACTTAGAATTTGCTCTTGACCAAAAAAGATGGAATGAAGTATACCTCTTGAATGAACCTTTTCAATTTGAACAACTCAAAATCTCCAAAAATTGAGCAAGTTATGACTTGTTGAAGTTGGCCAAAAATCAATAAATGACCTATAATCTCTTGCATTCTTAAGGCAACTTCCATCAATTTTTTCACTTTGCACATAAAATAAGGCATTAAGGACACATCCTTAGGATCATCATGAAAAAATAATAGGCTCAAGGTGATAAAAATTGACCAAGTTATGATCATTTGAAATCACATTATGAAAAATTGGGGATTCATCTGGATGACTTGTAATCTTTCCTCTTCATCAGGTTTCTTCCACATGAAAAATTATTGAAACTTTTGAAGTTATTTATTGGTAACTCTTTGAAGAGGAGAATTTTTTTGGAATCAATCAAAAATACCCAAAGATGAGCAAGATATGCCCCTCTGAAGTCCAAAACCCTAGCTTCTAGATCAAGAGAATGCTTGGTGGAACTTTGTCAAGTTTGAACAAACTTTTTGTGCCAATATTCTTCCTTTGTGAATAGGATTTGTTGAGGATGATGATGAGGACTCATGGCCACCAGAACTACTTCCATACCAACTTCAAAACAACTTCAATGGTGAGGTTTGGATCTCTCAAGCTTTTGACTAGGGCATGTGTGATCGGTGGGAATAGAACTGACTGTTTTTTAGCTGGTTCGCGAAATGTCGCGGTAAGCAAGAGTCGCCACCGTCTTTTATGTTCTCCAACAAGGAAAGGACAAAAGCACAGCAAAATTCCTTTTCGAGATGTTTCTCGGTTCCGGAGGTAGATTATAGAAAGGGAAGGTGTTAGCACCCTTTCTATCTGTGGTTATCCACGGGCTCTTAGGTACTTGCTCACTATGTTTTCAAAAAATGTTTGATTTTCTTGTGTTTGTGGGTTTTGAAAAGAGTTTTGTTTGAAAACTTCGTTTTGACTCTTGTATCTGTCCTCAAGAGTGTTTAAGAAGTGTTTGTTTGAAAACTTTTGTCAGAAAAGTGTAAGTGCGAAAAGTTGTTTTTGTTTTGAAAGAGCAAGTACCCAGGAGAAATCTACCTAGTCAAAAGAAATTAAGCTGTGTAAATGTCCTTTAGACAGTACTATCCCACTATTGAGAAGTAGGTAGCACCGTCATTGGAGTTATTCGGGTCAATTCGATTATAGGGACATGTGTGTTCACCAAAGCAATAGTAGGACGCCTTAGCGGTAACCCTAATGTCCTAGATCCTTTTCATCTGAGGCAACCGTTTCGAGGCAACTTGGATCTTTAGACATGAGGGCGACCTCTAAAACACCCTATACTCAATGACCACGTCGAGGCAACCAAGTGAGGCGTACCCTAGGAGTGGCATGTGCGAGTGTGTCAGATTTCATGTTAAGTTATCTTTGCACATGTATTATGGTGAGCTACGAGTTGATTTTATTTTTCAGGCAAGTCTTGTCATGCATAGTTAACAGTTAATAATTGTGCGGAAAGTAAATTGCGGAAAGTAAATCTACGCTATTACAAGGCGCGGGTATATACATCGCCAAAAGCAACCCTTGAAAAAATAAATGCGAGAAAATAAAAGAAAGCGATAAAGGTCCTCATTACGCTATTACATCCTCGGAACAGTTACATCGATATGATCAAAATAATAATGCGCGAATAAAAATTGAATCAGAGAAGTCTTAGGGTTTTGACCCCTTTTTGAGAAAAGAATGGAATTTTGGTCCTTTTGCATTAAACTAAATTAATTCTAATTAATTAAATAAAAGAAAAAGTATTTTTTATGTTTTTTATGCTTTAATGAAAATAAAAATAAAATGAAATAAAGTCAAAAGTTAGTAAAACCTAATTCTAATTTATTTTATTTATTATGAAAAAGTCAAAATTAAACCTAATTAAACTAAATTGATATGTTAGTATTTATTTACAAAATAATTAAATTAATTAATAATAAAATATTTAATTTTCTGAATGTATTATGAAAAATGATAATTATGTTAGTTAAATAAATATAATAATAATAATTAGTAAAAGAAAATAAAAAGAAAAAGAAAATAATAAGGAATAATAAAGAAAAAGAACCCAGGGGGTGCTGGCCCATTAGGAGGTGCTGATTGCAATTTATGGCCCACTAAGCTCAAGCCTCTTTGACTTTCTGACTTGTCCAGCGCATGGTTGACTAGGGAACACCATGGTCATCCACTCATGACCTTCAGATTTATGCTTGTGGCCACTTGGCGCTTGGATGCCTGGAGACACATGGTAGAACGCTTTTGTTTCCCTGCATGTGATCAAGTTATGAAAAATATGATAAGAATTTTGGGTGGACCTGGGAATCGAACCCAGGTTCCAATGATTACCAGCCAACTCACTAGCCACTACACCAACTTGCACACTTTGTTAATATAATAAGAAGCAAACAATATATTAATAATCCAAACAATATGCTGTAAAAAAGAAAAAACGCGCGCTTCCTTTTGAATGGACCAACCACATATCACCACCTCATCATCGTCTTCGCTGAAACTGTAAAAAACAAGGTTAGATAGCGGGGGTTTTTAACCCCCACAAAGCATGATGACAAAAAATAGCGAATAGCCCTACAGGCTATATAAATATTTCGCGATGGTACAGCTACGTTCGTCTTGTTCTGACGGTCTCAACCATGGGTCTTAAGAGGCTTAATTTTTCCTGTGCTGAAAAACCCCAATTGGGAAGCTTGGAAACCCTAGGATTCGTTCATGGCAACTTCTGATTTAGGACGTCTTGATCCAATTAACCTATGCCAAAAGCTTCATATGATTGCTAACAACACAAAACAAACAAAAAATCACGTTAAATGCTCATGAATTGGATGTTACGATTTTGAATAAAAGTGTCAAACCGTGAGACTGTTTGCAACGATTTATTGAGCTTTAATGCTTGGTTTTGATTGCAATAGGTTCCTCACAATCCCAACAATGTATTTGAATCACTATAATGCTTTGAATTGGCTTGGAATGTGGAAAACAATTTTCAAGTTTTCTTGAATTTTTTTGGAATTGGTTATGGCTTTTTTGCAGCGGCTTTTTTCATCCAATGCATTAGGGTTTACTTGTGTACTTATAGAGGAAGAGAATTAGGTTAAATCCTTGGGCAAAGATCCATGAAATAATGGTTTGAATATTTGATTTGCAATCATATATTTTTGAATCTTTTTGATTGGAAAAACTTGCCAAACTTGGAGATTCTTGTCCCTTTGATTTGCACACGAATTGCCAGCATATCTTGAGCTTGTTTGCTTCACAAAAAGATTGAAAAACCATATCTTTGAATTTCCTACATTTTAAATTAATTAAATGAATTAAAATCAATTAAAAATCCAATTAATTAATAAAAAATAAGAAAATAAATTCAAATAATCTCAATGGGTCGTGCATAAGCCTTGGATAAAGTTTCAAGAAGAAATTTGAGGCCCATTAGCAAAAATGAAGTGTTTTGAGCAAAGTTGACTTTTGCAAATTCACAAAAATTTCCCAACTTCTCCAATGCATATATTGCTCAATTTCGATCATATGAACATGTTCTTGGACATTTTGGAAAGGTCATGAAGTCCTCTAACCAATGCCTTTGGTCCCATGTCATTTGGATTTATCAATCTCAAGTTATGGTCTTTGACTTAAAGTGCATTTTTGTTGACTTTTGAAATTGACATATAATGTAGAAATTGATAACTTTTTGTGAGAGAATTTCTTGGACTTGGAATGTGAAGATGGATTGTAGGAAATGTCATCCCCTTCAAAATGATCTTTGGATGGGATTTTTCTGATGAACCATGAAAACGTTATGCCCTGGTCAAGATACAGTTGACTTTTCTACTGTCTAAAAATAGTAACTTTTTGCATCTTGATGATTTTTGAGCCATGCTTGAGGAATCATGATCAAGACTTGATAAAATGATGATTATGGACTCAAAATAAGATGTTAACCAAAAAATTTGACTTTTGACTGCAAAATGACCATTTTGCCCCTGTAGTTGACTGTAGAGCAATTGGAGCTTTTGACTGTGGAACTTGGCACTGTGAGTCTTAAGACTTGGTATGTAGATTCTTGGAAATGTATATAGGCCCATGGGACTTGATTGGACCATTGAAAACTCCAAATTCCTTGAAGGAACCAAAACCCTAATTTGACTGGCTTAGGAGGTGGTTGACTGTCTAATCCCTTGAGAAATCTTGAACCATTTGAAGATGATTCTTGACAAATCTTGAAGAATATGGGAGGGAAAATTTTGGGGTACAACAGTTGCCCCTGTTCAATCTTCTTAAACCTGAGGATGTAGATTGGCTTGCGTGCCTTTCGTGATCCGAAGGTGGAAGATGATTGAACACTAAAGTGCCCAGAAATTTGCACTCGCATAGTGTGGTATCAGCAATGTGATGTCGGGAATGGGCTTATAGATGCCATTTGGAAAGATGATGGATAGGAGGATGGGCTTATAGATGCCATCTGGAGATGTGACAAAATCTCGTCGGGAATGGGCTTATAGATGCCATTTGGAAATGTAATGGATAGTTGTGGAGATGGGCTTAAAGATGCCATCCGGAGGTGTCGATCGTGTAAGAGATTACTTAGCGAGAACTTGAATACTTGAGAAAGAAAGATGGTTTCCTGTCTGGTTTCAGGTATTAATCCTCAGTCTCTTCATATAGATACTATCCTGGCTAGTTACAGGTATAGATCTCTGACCTGAGAATGAAAGATGACTTCCTGGCTAGATACATGTATTGATCTTCAAACTCTTCATGCAGATACTTTCCTGGCTAGATACAGGTATAGATCTACAATCAATCGCTCACAGATATGCCCTGGCTAGATACATGTATCGAATCTGGAACTTAAAAGATTGGTCGAGATAGCTTTCCTGGCTGGATACAGGTGTAGACCTCTGACCTGAGAATGAAAGATAACTTCCTGGCTTGCTACAGGTATTGATCTTCAATCTCCTCATGCAGATACTTTCCTGGCTAGATACAGGTATAGATCTACAATCAATCGCTCACAGATATACCCTGGCTAGATACAGGTATCGAATCTGGAACTCCAAAAGGTTGGTCGAGATAGCTTTCCTGGCTGGATACAGGTGTAGACCTTTGACCTGAGAATGAAAGATAATTTCCTGGCCTGTTACAGGTGTTGATCTTCAAACTCTTCATGCAGATACTTTCCTGGCTAGATACAGGTATAGATCTACAATCAATCGTCCACAGATATGCCCTGGCTAGATACAGGTATCGAATCTGGGACTTCAAAAGGTGGGCCGATGAGATAGTCGTCCTGGCTGGTTTCAGGTGTTTAATCTCTGACCTGAGAAATGAAGATGGTTTCCTAGCTTGCTACAGGTGTTGATCTTCAAACTCTTCATGTAGATACTTTCCTGGCTAGATACAGGTATAGATCTACAATCAATCGCTCACAGATATGCCCTGGCTAGATACAGGTATCGAATCTGGAACTTCAAAAGGTTGGTCGAGATAGCTTTCCTGGCTGGATACAGGTGTAGACCTCTGACCTGAGAATGAAAGATGACTTCCTGGCTAGATACAGGTATTGATCTTCAAACTCTTCATGCAGATACTTTCCTGGCTAGATACAGGTATAGACCTACAATCAATCGCTCACAGATATGCCCTGGCTAGATACAGGTATCGAATCTGGAACTTCAAAAGGTTGGTCGAGATAGCTTTCCTGGCTGGATACAGGTGTAGACCTCTGACCTGAGAATGAAAGATGATTTCCTAGCCTGTTACAGGTGTTGATCTTCAAACTCTTCATGCATATACTTTCCTGGCTAGATACATGTATAAATCTACAATCAATCGCTCACAGATATGCCCTGGCTAGATACAAGTATCGAATCTAGAACTTTAAAAGGTTGGTCGAGATAGCTTTCCTAGTTGGATACAGGTGTAGACCTCTGACCTGAGAATGAAGGATGACTTGCTGGCTAGATACAGGTATTGATCTTCAAACTCTTCATGCAGATACTTTCCTGGCTAGATATAGGTATAGATCTACAATCAATCGCTCACAGATATGCCCTGGCTAGATACAGGTATCGAATCTGGAACTTCAAAAGGTTGGTCGAGATAGCTTTTCTGGCTGGATACAGGTGTAGACCTCTGACCTGAGAATGAAGGATGACTTCCTGGCTAGATACAGGTATTGATCTTCAAACTCTTCATGCAGATACTTTCCTGGCTAGATACAGGTATAGATCTACAATCAATCGCTCATAGATATGCCCTGGCTAGATACAGGTATCGAATCTAGAACTTCGAAAGTTGATGGTAATCATCTTTGGATTGACTTTTTCCTGAAAAGGCAAAACATCAGTTGTATGCAATGTCATGATGTATGAAATGCATGATGCCATGATGTTCTCAAAATAAATGAGATTCTGTCGTATGCACTTTATCATGTATGTAAGCAGGATGTATGAAATGTGAAATGTTTATGAATGTATTTTCGTCTGGAAAACAAATCCTTGACAAATGCCGGGAAGTTCATTGAATCCTGGGCTGATGTTTGAAGAGTAGAGTTCTTCGTTTCCGCTGGGGATGATGAACGGAGGTGCTTGCAAGAATAAACCTGTAGGAGAGGATGACTCCGTTGGGGAATAAACCTGTTGAAGAGATTACTCTGCGGGGAATTACTTTGTGGGGAAGAGATACTTCGCTGAGATTTTGATGATAACTCCGCTGGGGATACCATTGATAAGCTCTGTTGGAGGAATTTGATGAACTCCGCTGGGGATAGGATGAACTTCGCGGAGGACGATCTTTCTGTTGCAATTTGCTGAGGATAACCCAGTTAGACTCTAGTGAGGATAATCTCTGAATATGGCTGGGGAGAGATGTTTGTACTCTGCGGGGGACCAGCCTCTAGAATCTACTGGCGATAAGCTTCCAGAATCTACTGGGGATAAGCTTCCAGAATCTACTGGGGAGATGGTTCAACTCTCCTGAGGAACTTTTTGGGCTGCACTGGGGAATGGTTCCACTGGGGTGTCTGGTATTCCACCAGGGAACAATCTTATATTACTGTCGAGGAATATTAAGACTGTCGGGGATGCTTGTTGAGGAATATCTGCATACTCTGCTGGAGAATATTGAGATCTTCTGGGGATACCCAACTTCCTTAGGGCTGACAGTATCCTAACTCTGCTTGGGGACAGCGTTGGTGACTTGCTAGGGATACTGTGTCTTTTTGGCTGATGGTGGATGAACTCTGCTCGGGGGAGAGTATTGCTGAATCTTGTCTTACTCTGCGGGGAGTGAAGGTATCCTGGTCATGTTCTTCAGCTGAACTTACCTTGGTACCTGGCGGACAGAGCAGCTTGTACAGTTCAGATAATTCTTATTGCCCCAGTTTCTGCAGGAGAAGAAGGCCTGTGGAGGTGCTTGATAACTGCCGATTGACAAATCTTCTTCTGGTAGGCAAGTGATGAGATGACGGGACATAGTCGTACGCTTTGATCCTTAATTTTTGCCTGGACCGCCCTTTCGGGTTTTCAGTCCATCGGGATACCCTTTTTTGCCCAAGCCGCCTTTTCAGGTTTTCGACTTGCCGGGTGTACAGATTTTTTTATTTTCATCCCTTATTTTTGCCCGAACCCTTTTGGTTCGCCGGGAAGCCCTTGTTTTTTCCTAGGCCAGTCGCCTAGCGGGTCTTTGATTATGCGTAGTATTTTTTCGACTATGTCCACGTTCTCAGAGTAAAGGGAGTTATCACTGTCAGTAGTGTTACGTCGCCATACTACCAGAAGATGTTTGATCATGCAAGATTCGTTGCTGGGATTCATGTCCAATGCCCCAAGTAACTCAGGCGGAGATTTGCCCCTGGCTATTTGACATCTTGAAAGATTCCTTGAATCTTGACTTAACTGCCCCAGATGATAGACAATGCTCACGTCTGCCCCTTGGTTGGAAGTGTTTCTTCCACTTGAGGTGACTCTTTTTGTTGAGAAGGTTTTTGTTCACTAGACATTCATCGTGCGAATTTCTCTGCTGTTCGAACAAATAGTCATATGCAAACAATGTTATTTTAAGAATGAAAAGCTTATGTCTGTCTTGAAGTTTTTTTGAAAATGCAATTTTCAATAGAACAATCGAATTTTGTAAAATGTGATGTCAACTCAGGATTTTACAGCAAGCCCTACAGGAGTCAGGATACCTTTTGTAACAGTCTGCTTTCGAACTAACCCATGCTTCAGCTAGGACTTTTAAAGGTTATAACATGGCCTGGTTCACGGTTTAAGAAACAAATGATAAAGGCTCAAATTTTATTTGTACCCACCCGTTCTTCGTGATGTTCTTCGATCCTAAACTCAGCTAATCGTGCATTAGATCTTGTTTGAGTCTTTGCTCTGATATTCCGGTGATGGTTCGGATACTGATAGTTTATTTTGAATAGGTAGTCATTTTTATAAGAGTTTGCAGGACCTCTTTCTTTTTGATTTTATTATCCCTGTCTTTTGCCTGAACTGTTTCTTTTGGAATTACAGTCAACGGGATGCCCCAGTTTTGTAAGTCTCCTTCATAGGTTTTGACTTATTGGGCTTTTATTTCGAGAAATAATGACTGCCTGTCCTTATGATTATACGGAACCATCACTGTCTTTTGTTTTGGAAGGAATCCTTTGATATCATTCATCGTGCACCTGGATCAACTGAGAGAACTACCCTGCCCCAGGTTATGATTAAGGGTTTTAATTTTTTGAAAAGAAAAACTCCAACTTCTTTGGCTCAAAGGGGTTGACGAGGGATTATCTTCCTTATAACTCCACTGTTTAGGATTTGAAACAATGCCTGTACTTCATCAGTAGGGTCTGTTCAAAGCATACTGTAAAGATCGCGGTATCGTTTTCGTCATCCTCCCTCAAAAGGCTTAGAAATTTTTAATCGAGAGTTAAACATCACAAAAAAATGAAAGCAATTTTAATATAGTGAATACGAATGGATTGATTCAAAACAGACATATGCGATGCATTGATGAATAAAAAAAGTTTGCTATGACAATAATTGTTTGAACAATCAAAAGAAAATTACAACTTGAAAATTCCAATGAACAAAAGTCTTTTGGTTTGAACTAGTCATCTCAGATGGAGAATTCTCAGCGGAAGATTTTCATCTCGCCATCTGGCATGAACTCCAGCACCCTTCCGTCAATCAAGTCTTGGATCTTGTTCTTCAGAGTCCAACAGTTGTCGGTGTCATGTCCTGGACCGTCAGAGTGTTATGCACACCTTTCATAGGGATGATAGGTAGGAGCGGAAGTATTTGGGTTCCGGGGAGGAGCCTTTAATGTAACCAACCTTGTCTTCAACATGTGTTGTAGCGCTTGAGTTGGTGACATGTTGATCTTGGTAAATTGCCTCCTGGGCTTGTTTGGCTTGCTCTGATCAACCTGTTGTTCTTGGTGAGGTTGTTGTCGTACCCTTGAGGTAGTAGCAACTTGGAGAGGTCCATTCTTCACCATACCAAACTCTTGTCTTCTTGGAAACTGATTACTGGTTTGGTCCCCAGCCGCGACCGTTTGCTTCATACTATTGTATTTCTCTTGATGAAGCTGGTTGATCATGGTTCTCAACTCTTCTTGCTCCCGAGCTAAGCCTTGGATAAGAGCCATCTGCCCCAGCATCTGGGTTCTCATCGCATCTACTTCAGCTTGCAGATGTTTCAGTCGTTCGTCCTTACTGTCTTCAGGACTCTTCTTGACCAAATTCCCCATGAGGAGTGTTCTTAACTCTTCCTGCCCCTTGGATAGGTTTAGGAAGATTTCCCTAAACTGAGTATCTTGAGCATGAAGATCCTGGTTGTCTTGTTGGAGAGCCATTGCTGAAATAAACAGCGAGAACATGAGAAACCTGTAAAGGGTGACCTGTTATGCAATGATATGTATGTATGCAATGTTTTCAAGGATCTCGCAGGGTAAACAAAGAATTGTTAGAGTTTGAATTTTGTAGCTTGATTGAAGGAACTTCATGTTGTTGAGAGTCCTTCTTCAAGAGTCAAAGCTCACCATATCGAGTGGGTCATAGCCCCTGACTCAAGTTATCATGTTTGGATTTCTAGACACCTTGGCTAGAGGAAAATAAATCTCTTTTGCCCCTTGCTAGACGTTGGATTCATCATGACCTGCATCACAGACCCTTGAGATCCTTGAAATGGTTAAGGACATGATATGGTGTGATGTTATGGTGTGCATGCTATGCATGGAGTGATGTAAGTAAGCCCTGTAAAGAGTCCCAAATTATAGGATAAGGACTGTAAACAAAACCTGCACAGAGCTCATGTTGTTAGATAACAATAATGTGCAATTAATTCAAGTTGGAAGGCACACAAGTCACACAAGAGAGCCCTTAGATTTCAGGCTGGCATGAAGTTTAGGTACTACCCTCTTTCAGTTTCAGTTGGTTAAGACCTGTCCTAGAAATAGTAACCGGGTTCTAAGGAGCTCAATATCATTGGATTGTTTTCTATGTTCATTGTTTTGATTTAGCCACTGAACTGGCGACCAAAATATTCCAAGAAAACAACCCTCAATGAGTGTAGTATCGAGTATCTACCAACTTCGGACTGCACCAAAGTCGGTCATCTCACTACCCCTAAAGAGGCCAGGATGGTCAAGTAAGGTTCCTAAGGTCAGTTGATGCTTCATGACACCACGCGGCGGCCCCGTACTCTCCTTGACTTGACTCAAGGGTTACCGGTACTCACCAAAGTGCCACATCAACGTAGCAACTGCTTCAACCATGTCGGTATACCCCGCACAGTTCCCTCACAGTTTGTTGCTACCTAAAAAAGGGTACCCCCAGATCCGGGTTAGGATCTATGAAACTCCAATACAAGCCCACAATAATAAAGCAAACAAAGCATACAATTGAAAACATAGAATGATCTAATCCTAAGGTACACCTCACTTATAAAATGTCCCTAGCAGAGTCGCCAGTTCTGTGATCGGTGGGAATAGAACTGACTGTTTTTTAGCTGGTTCGCGAAATGTCGCGGTAAGCAAGAGTCGCCACCGTCTTTTATGTTCTCCAACAAGGAAAGGACAAAAGCACAGCAAAATTCCTTTTCGAGATGTTTCTCGGTTCCGGAGGTAGATTATAGAAAGGGAAGGTGTTAGCACCCTTTCTATCTGTGGTTATCCACGGGCTCTTAGGTACTTGCTCACTATGTTTTCAAAAAATGTTTGCTTTTCTTGTGTTTGTGGGTTTTGAAAAGAGTTTTGTTTGAAAACTTCGTTTTGACTCTTGTATCTGTCCTCAAGAGTGTTTAAGAAGTGTTTGTTTGAAAACTTTTGTCAGAAAAGTGTAAGTGCGAAAAGTTGTTTTTGTTTTGAAAGAGCAAGTACCCAGGAGAAATCTACCTAGTCAAAAGAAATTAAGCTGTGTAAATGTCCTTTAGACAGTACTATCCCACTATTGAGAAGTAGGTAGCACCGTCATTGGAGTTATTCGGGTCAATTCGATTATAGGGACATGTGTGTTCACCAAAGCAATAGTAGGACGCCTTAGCGGTAACCCTAATGTCCTAGATCCTTTTCATCTGAGGCAACCGTTTCGAGGCAACTTGGATCTTTAGACAGGAGGGCGACCTCTAAAACACCCTATACTCAATGACCACGTCGAGGCAACTAAGTGAGGCGTACCCTAGGAGTGGCATGTGCGAGTGTGTCAGATTTCATGTTAAGTTATCTTTGCACATGTATTATGGTGAGCTACGAGTTGATTTTATTTTTCAGGAAAGTCTTGTCATGCATAGTTAACAGTTAATAATTGTGCGGAAAGTAAATTGCGGAAAGTAAATCTACGCTATTACAAGGCGCGGGTATATACATCACCAAAAGCAACCCTTGAAAAAATAAATGCGAGAAAATAAAAGAAAGCGATAAAGGTCCTCATTACGCTATTACATCCTCGGAACAGTTACATCGATATGATCAAAATAATAATGCGCGAATAAAAATTGAATCAGAGAAGTCTTAGGGTTTTGACCCCTTTTTGAGAAAAGAATGGAATTTTGGTCCTTTTGCATTAAACTAAATTAATTCTAATTAATTAAATAAAAGAAAAAGTATTTTTTATGTTTTTTATGCTTTAATGAAAATAAAAATAAAATGAAATAAAGTCAAAAGTTAGTAAAACCTAATTCTAATTTATTTTATTTATTATGAAAAAGTCAAAATTAAACCTAATTAAACTAAATTGATATGTTAGTATTTATTTACAAAATAATTAAATTAATTAATAATAAAATATTTAATTTTCTGAATGTATTATGAAAAATGATAATTATGTTAGTTAAATAAATATAATAATAATAATTAGTAAAAGAAAATAAAAAGAAAAATAAAATAATAAGGAATAATAAAGAAAAAGAACCCAGGGGGTGCTGGCCCATTAGGAGGTGCTAATTGCAATTTATGGCCCACTAAGCTCAAGCCTCTTTGACTTTCTGACTTGTCCAGCGCATGGTTGACTAGGGAACATCATGGTCATCCACTCATGACCTTCAGATTTATGCTTGTGGCCACTTGGCGCTTGGATGCCTGGAGACACATGGTAGAACGCTTTTGTTTCCCTGCATGTGATCAAGTTATGAAAAATATGATAAGAATTTTGGGTGGACCTGGGAATCGAACCCAGGTCCCAATGATTACCAGCCAACTCACTAGCCACTACACCAACTTGCACGCTTTGTTAATATAATAAGAAGAAAACAATATATTAATAATCCAAACAATATGCTGTAAAAAAGAAAAAAATGCGCGCTTCCTTTTGAATGGACCAACCACATATCACCACCTCATCATCGTCTTCGCTGAAACTGTAAAAAACAAGGTTAGATAGCGGGGTTTTTAACCCCCACAAAGCATGATGACGAAAAATAGCGAATAGCCCTACAGGCTATATAAATATTTCGCGATGGTACAGCTACGTTCGTCTTGTTCTGACGGTCTCAACCATGGGTCTTAAGAGGCTTAAGTTTTCCTGTGCTGAAAAGCCCCAATTGGGAAGCTTGGAAACCCTAGGATTCGTTCATGGCAACTTCTGATTTAGGACGTCTTGATCCAATTAACCTATGCCAAAAGCTTCATATGATTGCTAACAACACAAAACAAACAAAAAATCACGTTAAATGCTCATGAATTGGATGTTACGATTTTGAATAAAAGTGTCAAACCGTGAGACTGTTTGCAACGATTTCTTGAGCTTCAACGCTTGGTTTTGATTGCAATAGGTTCCTCACAATCCCAGCAATGTATTTGAATCACTATAATGCTTTGAATTGGCTTGGAATATGGAAAACGGTTTTCAAGTTTTCTTGAATTTTTTTGGAATTGGTTATGGCTTTTTTGCAGCAGCTTTTTTCGTCCAATGCATTAGGGTTTACTTGTGTACTTATAGAGGATGAGAATTAGGTTAAATCCTTGGGCAAAGATCCATGAAATAATGGTTTGAATATTTGATTTGCAATCATATATTTTTGAATCTTTTTGATTGGAAAAACTTGCCAAACTTGGAGATTCTTGTCCCTTTGATTTGCACTCGAATTGCCAGCATATCTTGAGCTTGTTTGCTTCACAAAAAGATTGAAAAACCATATCTTTGAATTTCCTACATTTTAAATTAATTAAATGAATTAAAATCAATTAAAAATCCAATTAATTAATAAAAATAAGAAAATAAATTCAAATAATCTCAATGGGTCGTGCATAAGCCTTGGATAAAGTTTCAAGAAGAAATTTGAGGCCCATTAGCAAAAATGAAGTGTTTTGAGCAAAGTTGACTTTTGCAAATTCACAAAAAGTTACCTAACTTCTCCAATGCATATCTTGCTCAATTTTGATCATATGAACATGTTCTTTGACATTTTGGAAAGTTCTTGAAGTCCTTTAACCAATGCCTTTGGTCCCATGTCATTTGGATTTACCAATCTCAAGTTATGGTCTTTGACTTAAAGTGAATTTTTGTTGACTTTTGAAATTGACCTATAATGTAGAAATTGATAACTTTTTGTGAGAGCATTTCTTGGACTTGGAATGTGAATATGGATTGTAGGAAATATCATCCCCTTCAAAATGAGCTTTGGATGGGATTTTTCTGATGAACCATGAAAAAGTTATGCCCTGGTCAAGATACAGTTGACTTTTCTACTATCCAAAAATAGTAACTTTTTGCATCTTGATGATTTTTGAGCCATGCTTGAGGAATCATGATCAAGACTTGATCAAATGATGATTATGGAATCAAAATAAGATTTTGACCAAAAAATTTGACTTTTGACTGCAAAATGACCATTTTGCCCCTGTAGTTGACTGTAGAGCAATTGGAGCTTTTGTCTGTGGAACTTGGCACTGTGAGTCTTGATACTTGGTATGTAGATGCTTGGAAATGTATATAGGCCCATGGGACTTGATTGGACCATTGAAAACTCCAAATTCCTTGAAGGAACCAAAACCCTAATTTTGACTGGCTTAGGAGGTGGTTGACTGTCTAATCCCTTGAGAAATCTTGAACCATTTGAAGATGATTCTTGACAAATCTTGAAGAATATGGGAGGGCAAATTTTGGGGTACAACAGCATGGAAATAAACGCATGAACCCATGATACAACTTGCTAAACCTCATTGCCTTCACCTACATTATTAACAAGTAAGATAAACCAAATATTGTATTTGTTAATTTAGAGAGAAAATCAAAGAAAAATATCCATGATCACCAAAGAAAACAAGTCAAGGTGCTTGGTGACTCCTCAAAGAGAAAGGTTAAAGATAGGGAGAGGAACCAAAAGCCCTAATGTGATTTTGTGGTGATTGAAACAATATGGTATGATGAAGGGATCTTAGGGGGGGAAATTGGGGTACAACAACTGCCCTTATTTAAGTTTCTTCTATCCGGAGATACGAATGTTAAAAATCTTCGTGTCGACGGGATTGAAGACACTTAAATATAAAACAAACCATGTTTTTGGCCCTAAGATGCCATGCAAACGTTTATGCATATGAATGCATATGACTGGAACAAAAGAGACGCAAAGTGGCATTGGGGATGCAACATGAAATGTAGAAACAAAAGAGCAATCCCACCAGGAAAATAAATCACTGGTAAACCACAAGAACAGAATCAGAGAGGAGAATAACAAGCATCAACGTTCACTGTTGATGTACTACCAACATTCACTGAAGGTAGAAAGATAAAATATATCATATCACCACCGTCCACTGACGATGAACTATCAACGTTCACTGAAGATAGCAAAAAGATAAGAAACACCAATGTTCACTGCCGATGTACTACCAACGTTCACTGAAGGTAGAAAGAGAAAATATATCATATCACCGCCGTTCACTAACGATGAACTATCAACGTTCACTGAAGATAGCAAAAAGATAAGAAACACCAACGTTCACTGCCGATGTACTACCAACGTTCACTGAAGGTAGAAAGAGAAAATATATCATATCACCACCGTTCACTAACGATGAACTATCAACGTTCACTGAAGATAGCAAAAAGATAAGAAACACCGACATTCATTGCCGATGTACTACCAACATTCACTGAAGGTAGAAAGAGAAAATATATCATATCACCTCCGTTCACTGATGATGAACTATCAATGTTCACTGAAGATAGCAAAAAGATAAGAAACACCAACGTTCACTGTCGATGTACTACCAACGTTCACTGAAGGTAGAAAGAGAAAATATATCATATCACCGCCGTTCACTGATGATGAACTATCAACATTCATTGAAGATAGTAAAAAGATAAGAAACACCGACATTCACTACCGATGTACTACCAACGTTCACTGAAGGTAGAAAGATAAAATATATCATATCACCGCCATTCACTGACGATGAACTATCAACGTTCACTGAAGATAGCAAAAAGATAAGAAACACCAACGTTCACTGTCGATGTACTACCAACGTTCACTGAAGGTAGAAAGAGAAAATATATCAAGTTTCCCCAAGATTCTGGTGTTTTGCCAAGAACATGTCTCAACTTCTTCTTTAACCAAGGAAATCTGCCTGGAAAGGGTAATACGTAATTTGTCTTAAATAAAGAGACTCCCACTCATTGTCAAGGGGATTTACAAAGAGAAATGACTTTCTGGAAATAGTAGTATGACTTCCCGGGGACATGCCACGATATTCCTGCTGAGGAGATAAAGTCTTCCTGTGCAAAATGAATGCTCAAACTAAAACTCAAAAATTTCAGAGATCCATAAATCCAATTCAGAAATAAACTGGAGCAAGACAGCTAGTGCAGATACATATTTTGAGAAATAAACTCAAGATGGAAAAACAAAATCAACTAAGCAAAGAGCGCTGCAGGAAAAGGTCAGAACATCATGTTAATGAACAATGTTTTTTAGTCATGCATGATGTATGTATGAATGTATGAGTGCTATCGTGCATATGCTGGTAAAAGGATACATAATCAATACAAACAAACAAAACCACTTCAGGTGCTAACAACAAATGGGCTAAACTTCAACCAGAAAGATAAATCCAAGAAAAGTAAAAGCAATTGCGGAAACCAAACCCACTGCCTGCCTTAACTTTACTGAGGATAAACATAATCCGGATGTAGCCAAGTCAAACAAATATCGGGATAGAACATCTTTCTTCCGGTTTCATTGGAGAAAACAACTTTCCAAAAGCAACATGCCTACTGGAGATTGGGAGACCAGCCTCAAATAAAGCAGACTGACGCCGACACAACCAAAATTCATTGGGGGATTCAAGCCTACCTCCCTGGAGAAAACTTTCATCTTGAATACTCATTCAAAACAACAGATGCCCTAGGATAACCTTCCTGGGAAATCAAGAAGTCAATATTAATGCCAAAACTTTCATCATATGAGGGAAAACTTGTTGGGGAATCTGAGACAGGAACTTCTGACCATGTGTGATGCGTTGGGAGAACTGACTTGAGGTTTTGCGTTTGTGTTTGCAAATGTTGTGGTTAGCAAGAGTCGCCACCGACTTTTCTTTTATCCAAAAGGAAAGGTAAAAAAGCACAGGAAAGACCTTTGAGATGTTTTCTTGAGTTCGGGGGGTAGATTATGAAAAGGGAAGGTGCTAGCACCCTTTTCATCCATGGTTTTCCATGGGCTCTTAGTTACTTGTTTAGATCACTTGCTTTGCTTTTGAAATTGTTTGAAATGGTGCTTAGTGTGGTTTTGAAAGTATTTTGAAAAGAGGTCATCGTTTAGGCAATCTTTGTAATGATTCTCGTTCGTAAGAATGTATACAAAGATATTTGTCTTTTGAAAAATGTTCCAATGTTTTGAAAGTTGTTTTGAAATATGTATGTGTTTGTTTTTTAAAATAGCAAGGATTGTTTTGAAATGGGACAAGTAACTAGAATCTATCTACCTACTCAAATGTCTTTCTTGTGCATTTTTATTCCTTTGATACTGTTGACTTACCATTGACTTGGTAAGCAACCCTATCTTTGGATGCAAACGGGACGGCCATCGGTCATCGTATGGCCATGATAGCAATATTGTCAAGTATCTTAGCAATTTGGAGGGACCAATATCATCTTTGTTTAGGCAACCTTTTGATAGCGTCATCGAGGGACTATGATCTTATATTTGTTTTGTTTTGCCAAGATACTTCGCGTGCGTAACATGGCCATTTTTATTTAGGCAACCAAGTGGGAAACCTTAAGGGTGTTTGTGTGCAAGTGTGTTTTATTGCATGCATGATTTTATCTTGAATTAGGATTTTCTATTTCATTGATTTTATCTTGCCATACATATCCTAATTTCTAGCATTTACATTTGAAAGCGCTAAAAATGCTGAAATGTAAAGTCCTACACTATTACAATATTTAAGGGGTGGGGGTAAAAATTTATGAATGGGGAGTACCAGCGAGAAAAATAAAGAAAATAACAAGGGGAAGAAAGAAAGAAAAAGGAAAAGAGTCAACGTGTTGCTGAGAGGAAGTCATAAGTTCTGACCCTGGCCTGCTGCAGGACAGCAACCTGTTAGTGAAAATGTATAGGTCAGAAGTTCTGACCCTGGTACGCTGCAAAACAGAAACCTGTTAGTGAAAATGTATGGGGTCAGAAGTTCTGACCCTGCTGAGCACACAGTAATTTTCAGAAGTTCTGATATTACTGATGACAAAACAGGCCCCAGAAGATCTGGCGTCAAAGTCAGAACTTGGTCTCCCTCCGTGCTAGTCAGAACATATGCAATTTGGTTATTTTTCCACAAAACAGAAGGCATGCCTAGGACAGTTTCAGCAGGTATCATAGCGTTTCAGAAGTCAGAACCAAAAGTCAGAGGCAAGTTCTGAACTGAATCGTTCCCTACTTAAGCGTACAGATGCGTGAAAACCTCAGAACATGCACAACATCAGAAGCATGATATCTACATTGTGTTTTTAAGCATGAAAATCTGGTGATGCTTAAGCAATATGGTGAGGGTCATCAAGTGCTTACCTTGCAGCTAGAAAAAGTTCTGTGAACTGGAGTTATCTTCAACTCTGATGATGTTATGAACAGCTTCTTTGAATGGATGGAGGGTATGTAGTAGTATGGATACAAAAGTTATGGCAGTTTCCAACGTGTGGGTCAAAAATTGTATGGTTTTTTTTTTGTCAAGAAATATTTTGAGAACAAATGGAATTTGAACGCAAGGAATCCAAAGTTAATGGTTTGTATGCTGTGTTTACAGCTTTTGAAACTCTGGGAATTTTGGGCAGAGATTCAAGGTGTTTTCTTGCTAAAACTTTCTGTTTCTTTTCAGCAATTTTTCTGAACTTGGACCGGGCTTTTTCAGTGGACAATGGTGCTCTATTTATAGGCAAGGCTTTGTGGATTTTTTAAACGTTTAAGTGGCATCAATACCATGCAATAGGTGCTGACTTGCTCTTGAAGGAAGTTCATGAAAAGTTGTGATGATGGACAGCTTTTCAGCCTAGGCTGGAATAGTAAGCAAGGATTAAGGGAAAGTGACACCCATAGGCGAAAAGTGGCGCATAGATCCATGCCTAAACCTGCACGAGGGTGTTACTATGCCACACGTGGAGAGACCCCTTGGATGAATGTTCAAAAGTGGTTGTGAGCATTAATGAGCATTAAATGGTGATGAGATTTTTCAAAAATCAGAAATCTTGTAATAGGGGATTTTGCATCATTACCTAAACCTGGGCCAGCAGTTCTGCTTCACCAGAAAACAACGCAAACCAAGCTCTGACCTTGGCCTCCTGCTGCCTCAGCAAATTCTGAGGGTTTTCCAGACTTTCCAGCATGTTCTTTTGATCTTCCTCTGAAAACTCTGGACTTAGAGATTTTGCTTCAGTATTACACCCAATCTACTGATCCCATTACCTTATGACCCCAACATGTTCTGAAGTAGTTTTCAGGCTTCTTTGCTTTCTTTGCATTCCTCTAGCAAACTCTGGATGAACTTGCGTAACTGCTGAAAGAGCCATGTTCGTGCTGAACCATGTTTATAACTTCTAACTGAATTGGCGTAGCTGCTGAAGAGCCACCTTCTGACTGAATATTATATGTTGAGCCATGTTTATAACTTCTGACCGTTTTTTCCTGGAGGTTGGTTCAGAAGTTCTGAAGTGTCATTTTTCTTAAATACTTTAGAAAAATTCTAAGTATTTAGAATTTAACTTTTTCAAGGTAAAATTTAACTTTTGAGCTTGCAAATGAGCACTTTGCTCTTGTAAATGGTTTACTTGGAAAGAAATGATAACTCAGGGCTTGGATTTGTTTAAGAGGAAATCTGGGAATCCAGGATGATTTCCTGAAGAATGAGAGGGCAAATTTTGGGGTACAACAGCTACCCCTGTTCAATCTTCTTGAACCTGAAGAGTTAGATTGACGAGCTTTGTCGTTCGTGACTCGAAGGTAAAAGATGATTGGACACTAGAGTGCCCATAAATTTGCACTTGTCAAAATGTAGTTGAGGGAATGGGCTTAAAGATGCCATTTGGAGAGGTGATAGAATCTTGTTGGAGATGGGCTTATAGATGCCATCCAAGAATGTTTGTTGAATTGTAAGTTGTAAGTCAGAAGAATAAGTATCAGAATGGTGTCCGCGTCTTGAACATATCTGAACTGTATCTGGAGACTTGAAATCTGAATGAGTAGCAGAATAGCTTCCGTGTCTGGAGCGTATACGTACTGTATCAAGAGTGTGAAATTTGAATAAGGGCCAGAATGGCATCCGTGTCTGGAGCGTATCTGAATCTGAATCTGAATAAGTGACAGAATGGCAACCGTGTCTGGAGCGTATCTGAACTGTATCTGATAGTTGAGGTCTGAATGAGTAATAGAATAGCATCCGCGTCTGGAGCGTATCTAAACTGTATCTGGGATCTGAATAAGGGCCAGAATGGCATCCGTGTCTGGAGCGTATCTGAACTTGAAATCTGAATGAGTAGCAGAATGACTTCTGTGTCTAGAGTGTATCTGAACTGTATCTGAAAGCTGAATCTGAATGAGTAACAGAGTAACTTCCATGTCTGGAGTGTATCTAAACTGTATCTGAAAGCTGAATCTGAATGAGTAATAGAATAACTTACGTTTCTGGAGTGTATCTGAACTGTATCTCAAAGTTGAATCTAAATGAGTAACAGAATAACTTCCTTGTCTGGAGTGTATCTGAACTGTATCTAAATTGCATATTGTTAAACGGTAGCTGTTAATCTTATCCTGAAAAGGGTAAAATGTTAGTTGAAACACAAAGTTATGTTGCATGAAATGTATGATGCAATATATGTGTTTTTATCAATGTTTATGATATATGGATATAATGTATGTGCATGTAAGCTGATTTGCTGTATTGCTGAGGAAAATAAATCCTTGACTGCTGTTGGGGAAAATAAATCCTTCACTGCTGAGGATAAGAAATCCTTGGTGACTGTTGGGGATATAGGGATCCTTTGTGTCTTGAAGTCGGAGTATTTTACAAAAATTCTGTTGCGAGCAATGCCATACTGCTTGAGTAATCTGCTTGAGGAATCCAGAGATTTTGATGACTTCTACTGGGGATTACACAAAGGGGATCCTTATTCTGCTGGGGAATAAAGAAAACTCTGATGACTTCTGCGGGGAATTAAGAATGAGAATCTTCATTCTGTTGGGAAGCAATGAAAGCTCTGTGGGGAAGAAGGCTTCTGCTGGGGAGTAGGTTCAAGAGTTGCGGTCGTCTGCCACTCTAATGGGGAGTTATCCTAGGTTGGGGAGAGACAAAAGTTAACTGTTATCTGGTTGATTTTTAGACTTCAAGACAACTTGCTGGGGAATTTGGAGAAACTGGATGGTTTCCGCTGGGGATTGATAATTAGAAGGTTTTTTTGGCTCCACTGGGGATTGAGAGTTTGAAGTTTTAACTCTGATGGGGGTTAAGGGTTTGAAATTTTAGCTCCGCTGGGGATCTAGATGGTGTACTATAGAGATTTCTCATGGAATAGCCTGAAGATGTTTTCCAACCTGTCAGTAATTGTTCTTTTCCACTTTGTTTATTTGTAAACAGTAATCATGTTCAAATGCATATGTTCATTAATGAATCATTGGACGTTTTTGTATATAAAAACACAAGTGTAAAGAAAAAGGCAAACAGTTTTCTGTACTTTGAAAGAGATATCTTTGTATTTACTTTGAATAAGTATTTGTGTACAAAGGAGACAGACATCCTAGTAAGAGGATGGTGTCATAAAAAATGAGAAAAATTTATACAAAGAAAGATGGCTATGTGTGTAATAATCCCATGGGGTTCCCATTCCGCTATAGCCTTCGTATCTCCGAACATCCTGTTTGTCCGTTGCTTTTTTCGAAGATGACTAGATTGATCAGGAGCTCCAGGTTTTTCAGTGAAGATATTTTCCTCAAAGTGATTCGACGAGACATAGTCATACGCTTTAATTCCCTAACTTTTGCCTGGACCGCCCTCTCGGGTTTTCAGTCCACCGGGAAACCCTTTTTTTCCCAAGTCGCCCTTTCGGGTTTTCAACTTGCCGGGTGTACAGATTTTTTTGTTTTATCCCTAATTTTTCCCCGAACCTTTTTGGTTCGCCGGGATGCCCTTGTTTTTCCTAGGTGTGTCAACCTAGCGGGTCTCTTATGCGTAGTATCTTTTGACTATGTCTGCGTTTGCAGGGTATGGCAGGTCGTCGCCATCCATGGTGGTTAATATCATTGCCCCACCAGAAAAGATGTTCTTGATTACAAATGGTCCTTCATAGGTAGGAGTCCATTTTCCCCTGGGATCACTTTGTGGTAAGATGACGCGCTTGATCACTAGATCTCCAACTTGATACACTTGGCGTCTGACTTTCTTGTTGAAAGCCTTGATCATCCGCTTTTGATACGTCTGACCATGGAAAACAAAAATAAGTCTCTTTTCGTCAATTAGGTTCAACTGATCAAGTCGGGTCTAAATCCAATCGTCTTCACTCAAACCTGCATCCTTCATGATTCTCAAAGAGGGAATCTGAACCTCGATAGGTAAAACAGCCTCCATGCCATAAACCAAGAATAGGGTGTTGCCCCAGTTGATGTGCGAGCCGTGGTATGATACCCGTGAAGAGAAAACGGTAGCATCTCATGCCAGTCCTTGTAGGTGATTGTCATTTTTTGTACGATCTTTTTGATATTTTTGTTAGCAGCTTCGACTGCACCATTCATCTTTGGCCGGTAGGGAGATGAATTGTGATGTTGAATCTTGAACTGCTCACACAAGGCAGTGATCATAGTATTGTTAAGGTTTGTACCGTTATCAGTGATGATCCTTTCGGGGATACCGTACTGGCAAATAAGATTCTACTTGATGAAGCAGGCAACAACATTCTTAGTAACAGATGCGAAGGAAGCTGCTTTGACCCATTTGGTGAAATAGTCAATTGCCACCAGAATGAAGCGGTGTCCATTGGAGGTTGTAGGCTTGATCTCCCCAATCATGTCGATTCCCCACATAGCGAAGGGCCAAGGAGCTGTTAAGACATTTAGAGGAACCGAAGGCACGTGCACCTTATCTGCATAGATTTGACACTTATGGCAAGTCCGGGAGTGCTGATAGCAGTCAGCTTCCATGGTAGACCAGTAATATCCTGCTCATAGAATCTTCTTTGCAATCGTATGCCCACTAGAGTGAGTGCCAAAGGTACCTTCATGCAATTCAGCCATGATCTTTTCAGCTTCAGTCTTGTCCATAAAATGGAGCAGAATAGAATCATGATTACGCTTGTACAGGATGCCATTACTTAGGAAGAACTTAGCTGAGAATCTCCTTAAGAACTTTTTGTCATTGACCGAAGCTCCTTCAGGATATTCTTGAGCCTCGAGATACCTTTTGACTTCATGAAACCACGGTTGGTCCACTACTTCTTCAGTATTAATCTCGTGACAATGTTCTGGTTCGTCCATCCGTTCAATGGTGATTTGGGGAGAGCCTCATTATACCAATTAAGTTTAAACATAGATTACATTGTAGCTAGGGCATCTGCTAGCTGATTTTCTTCTCGCGGGAAGTGCTCGAAGGTAATCTGCTCGAAATGTGGTAACAATGTCAATACGTATTCTTTGTAAGGGATGAGGTTTGGATGTTTAGTGTCCCACTCTCCTTTGATCTGAATGATGACCAAAGCTGAGTCCCCAAACACATCTAAGGATTTGATTCCCAAGTCTATGGCAGCCTTGAGTCCAAAGATGCATGCTTCGTACTCTGCTATGTTGTTTGTACAGTTGAAGCAAAGTCTGGCAGTGAAAGGAGTATGGCATCCTTTTGGAGATATGAGAATAGCGGCAATACCGTTACCAAGTGCATTGGAGGCCCCCATCAAAGTACAGGGTCCATCGGGATCCTTGTCCAGGTCCGTCATATGGTCTGATCTCTTCAATGTTGTCCAAAGTCATGATGCCTTCGTCAGGGAAGTCAAACTTCATGGATTGGTAATCTTCTACAGCTTGATGGGCCAGATTATCAGCTAGCACACTACCCTTTATAGCTTTTTGGGTTGTGTACTATATGTCGTATTCCGTAAGGATCATCTGCCATCTGGCTATCCTCCTAGACAGAGCAGGCTTCTCAAAGATGTACTTTATCGAATCCATCTTAGATATCAGCAAAGTGGTATGAGTCAACATATACTGCCTTAGCCGGCGAGCAGCCCATACCAAAGCGCATATAGTTTTCTCGAGCAGTGAATATCTGGTTTCACAGTCGGTAAACTTTTTGCTAAGGTAATAAATGGCATGCTCTTTTCGGCCAGACTCGTCATGCTGCCCAAGTACGCACCCCATTGAATTCTCTAAGACGGTCAGATACATGATTAACGGTCTTCCCTCAACAAGTGGCATCAGGACAGGAGGTTCTAGCAAATACTCCTTGATTTTATCGAAAGCAATCTGATATTCAACGTTCCATCTAACTACCTGATCTTTCTTCAACAGCTTGAAGATTGGTTCACAAGTAGACGTTAGGTGAGAAATGAACCTGGAAATGTAGTTTAGGCGTCCCAAAAAACCTCTGACTTCCTTCTCAGTGCGAGGAGCAGGCATTTCTTGTATAGCTTTGACTTTGGCAGGATCAACCTCGATGCCTTTGTTGCTGACAATGAAACCTAAGAGTTTACCGGACCGGACTCCGAATGTACACTTGTTTGGATTCAATCTTAGCTTGTACTCATTTAATCTAACAAACAGCTTTTGCAAGTGATCAAGGTGTTCTTCTTCAGTTTGTGATCGGGCTATCATGTCATCTACGTAGACCTCTATCTCATGATGTATCATATCATGAAACAAAGCTACCATGACGTGTTGATAGGTTGCCCCGGCATTCTTTAGTCTGAATGGCATCACTTTGTAACAGAACGTACCCCACTGTGTGACAAATGTAGTTTTCTCCATGTCCTCAAGTGCCATTTTGATCTGGTTATAGCCTGAGAATCCGTCCATGAAAGAAAATACTTTGTGTTGGGCTGTATTGTCGACTAGGATGTCGATGTTTGGAAGTGGAAAGTCATCTTTAGGGCTGACCCTGTTTAAATCTCTATAATCTACGCACATTCTCACTTTGCCGTCCTTTTTAGGCACGGGAACAATGTTGGCCACCCATTGAGGATAAGAAGTAACAACCAGAAATCCAGCATTGAACTGTTTCATAACTTCTGCTTTGATCTTCTCTGACATGTCAGGTCTCATGCGGCGGACCTTCTGTTTCACTGGTGGACAATCTTCTCTTGTGGGTAGATGGTGTACCACAATGTCTGTATCGAGTCCCGACATGTCTTTGTATGACCAGGCAAAGATCTCAACATAATCATGCAGTAGCTGAACTAGGCGCTCCTTGACACTCGGCTCTAGATTGACACCTATCTTGATTTCCTTTTTATCTTTCTCGGTTCCCAAGTTGATTGTATCTAACAACTCCTCATGAGTTTGAATTGCTCTTTCCTCTTGCTATAGTAATCTGGCCAATTCCCCTGGCACCTCACAATCTTCCTCACCTTCGTATTCGGCTTGGTAGATCAGATCTTCAGAGTCACTGAAGGCTATAGCAGTATCGTTACCCATGGGATCCGGAATGGAAGGGTACCTGCATTTGTGAGTGTGGGTGTGTGTAAGGGTATAGCCATCTTAAAACAATAAAATGTGAAAGAAAGACAATGAGCATAAAAGGTTTATATATGAAAAAGCGTCCATGATTCATTGAATGACATGTGTAGATGAAATAAAAAACCCTTACAAATGGACCATTGTGCCTCGGGTAAGACACAAGGTTTTTAAAGTACGAATTGTTTGTGAATTATTACAGTCCAACAGAAATGTAAAAGATAAATTACTGGGGTATGAAAGTTATCGGAACGAAGTCTCTGGCTTCCCAGTTGCAAAGTCCCCCGCCGACAGTAGGAAATATCCAATCTTCCAGGTTGCCATCCTCTTCACTGTCCTCTAGTGCATTAACCCCTTGGTGGATGATCTTCACGGGTGGCCCTCCGGCACGGGCGCGGCGCACAACCTTCTGACCAGTCGAAGTAAATCCCAAGCCAAACTTGTCTGATTTGTAAGGAATGTCTGGAAGCTGACCCCAGAATGTGCATCCCCCTTCTTCCACTACTGCTCTTGCATCCTTTAAAGATGACATCCGAGGTGGAGGTCTCGTGATATTTGGAATTGAGGATACCGCCTTGGTTGTCGCTATTTCAGGAGAGACTTCTTCAAAATGTTGGAAAGGGGTCTATATGAACTCGCCATCTAACTCTACATAACGGAAGGAATTCATATGACTAATCATATACTCCTCCTCCCCATGGACAATTATGATCTTCCCTTGGACGGGGTACTTGAGAATCTAATGTAAGGTGGAGGTGACAGCACCTGTATTGTGGATCCAGGGGCGTCCCAACAGGCAGGAATAAGAAGGACGGATGTCCATCACATAGAAAGTGGAGTTGAATACCTGAGTCCCCACCTTGATTGGGATATCCACCTCCCCATGGACCATCCTCTTTGATCCATCAAAAGCTTGCACCACTATGTTACTGGGTTTTAGATTCAGCCCCTCACAATCCAACCAATCAAGGGCTTTCTTCGGCAAGACGTTTAAAGAAGATCCAGTATCAACCAAGACATGAGCTATGGTTGTTCCTCTGCACTCCACTGAGACATGTAATGCATCGTTGTGTTTCCTCCCTCGGGGTGTCAAGTCAACATCGGAGAAACCCAGGCCATTATCAGCTGTCAAACTGGCCACACAGTCCTGGTACTGGTCAGTAGACATTTCTTACGGCACGTGAGCTGTCTTCAGAAATTTCACCAAAGCTTTAGCATGCGCTTCAGAGCATAGCAGCAGAGCTAGCATAGAGATCTTGGAAAGGGTCTGCCCCAGTTGTTCAACCACATCATAATCACTCTTCTTAATAATCCTCAGTATTTTTTCCATCTCCTTCTTGGATGTTTCAGGAATAACTAGTGATTGAGCCTTCGTCAGGACGGGCTCCTCTTGAACGTTCTTTCCTTTATTATCAGAAGTGGAAGTAGGGATAGGAATTGTATTGTCTTTGTTGGTAGGTGCGCTTGCAGGTACAATCACTGGTGTGGAGGTAATCTTCGGAACGGCCACGGGTCCAAAGACTGATGTTGGAGGAGCAATCTCTGGAGAGAAGATCTTACCACTGCGGGTGATCTTGCTAGTTCCAACAATATTGTTAATGTCGGGACTGTCCTCTTAGGATCTTTCTTCTTCTACAGTCAGTTCAATCTGTTAAATACCATGGTAGTAGATTTCTCCACCATAGTTCCATGGTACCGTTTTATCTGAATTATATGGGGTCGGCCCGAGCATTGTTATCTTTAGCGGAGTAGTCTTTGGAGCAGGTGTAATCCTAACGGGTCTTTTAGGGGCCCTGGAAGGATTGGCGTAGATGGTTATTATTGAAACTTCTTTCACTGGAACGGGTGAAACAGGAGCATTCTCAAACAAAATTTCTTAGTTATCCATCAGTCGCTGGATACCTTTCTTCAACAGAGGGCAGTCAAATGGGGAGGATAAGCAAGCATGGCAGTCTTTGTCACAACCTGGGAAAATACCAGCCTTCAAAAAATTCAACTTGATAATTGGTAGCGGAGTTAACAGTTTATCCACAGTAGCAACAAACAGATCTTCTTCAATAGCGTTGGCATTCTGACCATGCCTCGGCATTGGGGCGGAAATAACATTCGGTTTCTCAGGCGCTTCAAATTCAACTTCCTTCGCGTCTATCAGATCTTGAATCTTATTCTTCAGAGCCCAATAGTTGTTGGTGTCGTGCCCTGGACTTTCAGAATGGTACGCACATCTGGCGTTGGGATGGTAATGTGGAGACGTAGTATTAGGATTTTTTTGGGCCTCTTTCAAAGTGGCCAGATTCAACTTCAAGAGATGTGGTAGAAGTTGGGCTGGAGTCATGTTAATCTTGGTAAATTGCCGAACTGGCCTTTCTACCGTTTGCTGATTAGTTCTTGGTTGGTCTGATGCAGGCTTCGGAATCATAACGGCCCTCACTTTTGGTTGTCGTTCAGTTCTTCCCTGATTTCTCTGTGAATAGACAGCAGATACTTCCTTACTACCAGTGAAGGGTTTTTCACAACTGCGGAGGAAGACGTATCCTTTTGAATTTTCCCACTCCTTATACCAGCCTCCACTCTTTCGCCGGTTAAAATCAATTTGGTAAACCCTGCTGAAGAACTTCCAATCAGGTGATTGAAAAAAAGGACCTGAAAGAGTTCCCAAGAACATGTCCACTAACTCTCTCTCAGATAGATGAGGTTTCACCCTTCCAGCTAGGTCTCTCCACTTTTAGGCGTAATCTTTAAAGCCCTCATTGGAAACCATGGCCATACTCTGTAGCTGAGTACGGGTTGGTGCCAAGTCGGCGTTGTATTGATACTGTTTATAGAAGGCTGCTGCCAAGTCTTCCCAATTATGAACATCTGCCCTCTCCAACTGGTAGAACCAATCAAGTTGCATTCCTGATAAACTGTCCTGGAAAAAGTGGACCCACAAATCTTTGTCAGCAGAGTGTGGTTGAATCTTCCTGACATAGGATCTGAGGTGCATTTTAGGGAAAGACACCCCATCATACTTGGCAAACAGTGGAACTTTAAACTTTGGAGGGATTACAATTCCTGATACCAGCCCTAACTCCTCAAAATCTAGCCCCGGTACTCTCTGGATTTCCATAGCGCTGAGTCACTCCTCAAGGTGTTTGTATTTGTCATCGGCCGGAGGGTATTGTTGTTCAGAGTAGTCCTCTTCTTCCTCTTCTTCCTCTTCTTCTGCTTCAAAATCTGATGGTACTGCCGTATCTTTTCCTTTTCTTTCCCCTTCATCAGAAGTTGTGGGAAAATCTAAGGTCCGTCTGGCTTGTCCCTGGAATCTTCTGCCCATGATAACCACACCATTTGGCTTCTTCTTCTTTTTCTCTTTCTCTTTTTCTAGCAAATTCATCAGCTCCTCCTGCCCCTTGGCTAAGGTCATGAGCAACTGCTAAAATTGTGAATTCTGAACTTGTAAGTCTTTGACCGTTTGTTCTAGATCCATCTTGCTGAAATAAACAGCAGAGAGATGAGGAAACTTGGTGTGAAGACCTGTTTATGCTTATGATGAAAGATATGTATTCATGCAATGTTCTCAAGGATTCAAAAATTCAAAATTTGTTTTAAACAAAAAAGAAACACACGTCATGTTAATAAGATAGAATTGTTAGTACATCAATGCCCCTTGGGCAAAATAATACAAAACTCTAAGGTAAAAAGACGTTGCGCATCCTCTTTGGTGCAATGTAGGTGTTGAGAGTCTTCTCTTCGTGAAGTAGCCGAGTGAGTTCCAAAACCTTCTTCTCGCTTGCGTAGAATTGGGCTTCGAAAGTATCGCGCTCTCTGTTGAGTTGTATCCAACTCCTTTGTAGTTCTTCGAGTGATGTTGGCATGTCAGGATGTAGGATGGTGTATGGAACCTCTCCTTCCTTAACAAGCTATATAATCACTGGGATAATGGAGGGATAAGGCATCATAAGACTTTGGGCGCGGGTTCGTACCCACTTGAGGTAAGGCTCAAGAGGGATGGAATTCTTGTGTCCCAGGGTCTTGCTATCCACCTTGTTTGGCATCCTCCAAGCTTGGATGAATCTCTGACGGATTCCTTGGTCATCATTGTCGTAGTCGAAAACCAAGCCTTGAATCAGCATGTCATGTGGGCCATCCCTTCGGGCATAACCAAACTGTCTCAGAGATAACCAGGGGTTGTAGGTGATGCCTCCCCTGATGCCAAGTAGAGGGACATTAGGGAATTCCCCACAACGGTCAATGATGATAAAATTCTCTTTGGATCGAGAACACCAATGAATATCTGAATGGTTAAGTGTCATTAACCTTTGTGACCACCTCAAGCCTTGCTCATTCTTCAAGACTGATTGAGGAAGATGAGAAATAAACCATCCTTCCAGGAGAGGAGTGCAACACATAAGAACACCTCTTTTCCTCATTGTACGAGTGTGTAAAGAGTGGAGGATATCCCCAAGCAATGTAGGCACCGGGTTGCGAGACATGAAGATTTTGACAGCGTTCACGTCTATAAGTTGGTCAGGATTAGGGAACAAGACTATCCCATAGATGAGAAGAGCTACAATCTCCTCAAAAGCTTGCAAGTCTAGAGAATTCCAACAGCTTTGGGCCTTCTCAAACAGAAACTTTGATAAGAAGCCTTTGACACCACTTCTAGTTTCCCAATGTGTTGTGACATCAGATGAGTGCAAGTGTAGGGCTTAAGCAATCTCTTATGGCTTTGGATCTCTTTCCGTACCGTTTAAAGGTAGATGATTGAGAATAGGAATCCTCAGAAGTTGAGAGAATTCTTCCAAAGTGGGCACAAGTTGGTAGTCAGGAAATGTGAAGCAATGATGCAAAGGGTCAAAGAACTGGAAGAGAACCTTCATAATATCCTCCTCTGTGTTGGAAGTGACTAGGTTGAGTAGACGACCATGCCTCTCGGTGAATGGAGAATTCTCAAGAATCCTTGAAGCTAGCTCCTTGAGTTGTGGAGGAATTCTTACAAGGTTGATTTGGATAGTTTTCCTGCGAAGTGAATCCATAACCTACAAAACAAGAACAAAGATGAATCTCCAAAATCCTTGAAATGGTTAGTGAATGCATATGATGTTCATGATGTCCATGATGTTATGCACAAGTATATATGTATAAACAAATCACACAAGTTCCTAGTTTAGGCTTGCATGGGGTTTATATGTGAGTACCCTCTTGAAGTTTAGTTGGATAAACCTGTCCTAGAAATAGTAATCGGGTTCTAAGGAGCTCAATATCACTGGATTGTTTCCTTGTTCATTGTTTCAGTTTAAGCCTCTTGATTGGCGACCGAAATATTCCAAGAAACCAACCCTCAATAAGTGTAGTATCGAATATCTACCAACTTCGGACTGCACCAAAGTCGGTCATCTCACTACTTCCTGAAAGGCCAAGTTTGTCAAGTAAAGGTTCTAGAAGTTCATTAGTGCTTCATGACATCACTCAGCGGCCCCGTATTCTCTTTGATTGACTCAAAGGCTACCGGTACCCACAAATATGTCGCACTAATATAGCTAGTGCTTAGACCATGTCGGTATACCCCGCACAGTTTCCACAACGTATTGCTATTTACCTATAATGTTTCCCAAATCCAGGTAGATGATTCAAACCCAAACAATAGAACCATAATTGTAAAGCAAACAAGTCAAACAATTGTAAGCAATTAAAGGTGATCTAAACCCTAAGGTAGCCCCACTTTTAGGATAACTCCCCAACAGAGTCGCCAATTCTGTGATGCGGTGGGAGAACTGACTTGAGGTTTTGCGTTTTTGTTCGCAAATATTGTGGTTAGCAAGAGTCGCCACCGACTTTTCTTTTATCCAAAAGGAACGGTAAAAAAGCACGGGAAAGACCTTTGAGATGTTTTCTTGAGTTCGGGGGGTAGATTATGAAAAGGGAAGGTGCTAGCACGCTTTTCATTCATGGTTTTCCATGGGCTCTTATTTACTTGTTTAGATCACTTGCTTTGCTTTTGAAATTGTTTAAAATGGTGCTTAGTATGGTTTTGAAAGTATTTTGAAAAGAGGCCATCGTTTAGGTAATCTTTGTAATAATTCTCGTTCGTAAGAATATATACAAAGATGTTTGTCTTTTGAAAAATGTTCCAATGTTTTGAAAGTTGTTTTGAAATGTGTATGTGTTTATTTTTGAAAATAGCAAGGATTATTTTGAAATGGGACAAGTAACTAGAAGTTATCTACCTACTCAAATATCTTTCTTGTGCATTTTTATTCCTTTGATATTGTTGACTTACCATTGATTTGGTAAGCAACCCTATCTTTGGATGTAAACGGGACGGGCATGGGTCATCGTATGGCCATGATAGCAATATTGCCAAGTATCTTAGCAATTTGGAGGGACCAAGATCATCTTTGTTTAGGCAACCTTTTGATAGCGTCATCGAGGGACTATGATCTTATATTTGTTTTATTTTTCCAAGATACTTCGCGTGCGTAACATGGCCATTTTTATTTAGGCAACCAAGTGGGAAACCTTAAGGGTGTTTGTGTGCAAGTGTGTTTTATTGCATGCATGATTTTATCTTGAATTAGGATTTTCTATTTCATTGATTTTATCTTGCCATACATATCCTAATTGCTAGCATTTACAATTGAAAGCGATAAAAATGCGGAAATGTAAAGTCCTACACTATTACAATATTTAGGGGGTGGGGTACAAATTTATGAATGGGGAGTACCAGCGAGAAAAATAAAGAAAATAACATGGGGAAGAAAGAAAGAAAAAGGAAAAGAGTCAACGTGTTGCTGAGAGGAAGTCGGAAGTTCTGACCCTGGCCTGATGCAGGACAGCAACCTGTTAGTGAAAATGTATAGGTCAGAAGTTCTGACCCTGGTACGCTGCAAAACAGAAACATGTTAGTTAAAATGTATGGGGTCAGAAGTTCTGACCCTGCTGGGCACACAGTAATTTTCAGAAGTTCTGATATTACTGATGACAAAATAGGCCCCAGAAGTTTTGGCGTCAAAGTCAGAACTTGGTCTCCCTCCGTGCTAGTCAGAACATCTGCAATTTGGTTATTTTTCCACAAAACAGAAGGCATTCCTAGGATAGTTTCAGCAGGTGTCATAGCATTTCAGAAGTCAGAACCAAAATCCAGAGGCAAGTTCTGAACTGAATCGTTCCCTACTTAAGCGTACAGATGCGTGAAAACCTCAGAACATGCACAACATCAAAAGCATGATATCTACATTTTGTTTTTAAGCATGAAAATCTGGTGATGCTTAAGCAATGTGGTGAGGGTCAGCAAGTGCTTACCTTGCAGCTAGAAAAAGTTCTATGAACTGGAGTTAGCTTCAACTCTGATGATTTTCTGAATAGCTTCTTTGAATGGATGGAGGGTATGTAGTAGTATGGATATAGAAGTTATGGCAGTTTCTAACGTGTGGGTCAAAAACTGTATGGTTTTTTTTTTGGTCAAGAAATATTTTGAGAACAAATGGAGTGTGAACGCAAGGAATCCAAAGTTAATGGTATGTATGCTGTGTTTACAGCTTTTGAAACTCTGGGAATTTTGGGCAGAGATTCAAGGGGTTTTCTTGTTAAAACTTTCAGTTTCTTTTCAGCAATTTTTCTGAACTTGGACCGGGCTTTTTCAGTGGACAATGGTGCTCTATTTATAGGCAAGGCTTTGTGGATTTTTTAAACGTTTAAGTGGCGCCAATACCATGCAATAGGTGATGACTTGCTCTTGAAGGAAGTTCATGAAAAGTTGTGATGATGGACAGCTTTTCAGCCTAGGCTGGAACAGTAAGTGAGGATTAAGGGAAAGTGACACCCATAGGCGAAAAGTGGCGCATAGATCCATGCCTAAACCTGCACGAGGGTGTTACTATGCCACACGTGGAGAGACCCCTTGGATGGATGTTCAAAAGTGGTTGTGAGCATTAATGAGCATTAAATGGTGATGAGATTTTTCAAAAATCAGAAATCTTGTAATAGGGGATTTTGCATCATTACCTAAACTTGGGCCAGCAGTTCTGCTTCACCAGAAAACAACGCAAACCAAGCTCTGACCTTGGCCTCCTGCTGCCTCAGCAAATTCTGAGGGTTTTCCAGACTTTCCAGCATGTTCTTTTGATCTGCCTCTGAAAACTCTGAACTTAGGGATTCTACTTCAGTATTACACCCAATCTGCTGATCCCATTACCTTTTGACCCCAGCATGTTCTGAAGTAGTTTTCAGCCTTCTTTGCTTTCTTTGCATTCCTCTAGCAAACTATGGCTGAACTTGCGTAACTGCTGAAAGAGCCATGTTCATGTTGAACCACGTTTATAACTTCTAACTGAATTGGCATAGCTACTGGAGAGCCACCTTCTGACTGAATATTATGTGCTGAGCCATGTTCACAACTTCCGACCGTTTCTGCCTGGAGGTTGGTTCAGAAGTTCTGAAGTGTCATTTTTCTTAAATACTTTAGAAAAATTCTAAGTATTTAGAATTTAACTTTTTCAAGGTAAAATTTGACTTTTGAGCTTGCAAATGACCACTTTGCTCTTGTAAATGGTTTACTTGGAAAGAAATGATAACTCAGGGCTTGGATTTGTTTAAGAGGAAATCTGGGAACCCATGATGATTTCCTGAAGAATGAGAGGGCAAATTTTGGGGTACAACACCATGCAAACCCCAAAAAACGAATCAAGACCTGACCGGGGATAATGAGATCATAAACCCAATACTGTACCTTGCACCCACTGATATCGTCTCTAACTATCTGAGAAACACACAAGGATTGCGCACCTACCAGTAAAATGACCTGAGAAAACTTTCATGAAGGGAGTAAATTTTCTTAAAACAATTGGAGTTTGTTCATTCTTGGGATCACCATTCTTGTTGTCATTGTTTTATCACAAATCCCAAAGTAAATTGAATTGTAAAGATCTCTCTTCTTTTTGAAAAGTCAATTTTGCTTTTTAATCCTTTTGCTTTAACAGTTATTATCAGTAATAAATGATGTCTTTGCAAGCTAAATAAAAATAAGAACACAAAAAGTTGGGCAAAAGATCGAATTTCATTAATATAAAGGTAGTCTGCAAATGGGGAGACTCCATGGATGATTACAAAGTTTGGGAAATGGTAATACATAATGAAAAAGATACATTGAGATACAATGACCACTATCCCCCCTAACAACTTTTGAAATCCTGAGCAGCAGCTTTTGTTGAAGTATGGTGAGGATTCGAGAAGATTGTTGCTTCAACGATCAATTCTCTCCTGACGTAGTTACTTGCCAAGAAAGTCCCTAACTTTTTCCTAAGCTGCCCTTTCGGGTTTTCAACTTAGCGGGAAATTTATTCTGTTTATGTCTCTAACTTTTTCCTAGACTGCCCTTTCGGGTTTTCGGCCTACCGAGACGCTCCTTTTTTGCCTAAGCTTCCATTTTGGGTTTTCAACTTAGCGAGTTGTTCTTTTATTTCTTTAGGCAAAGTATTTCTTGACTGCGTCAGCATTCATGGGACGTGGGAACTCCTCGCCATCCATAGTTTCAAGAATTAATGCACCACCAGAGAAGGCTTTCTTGACAATATACGGGCCTTCAAAATTGGGAGTCCACTTTCCCCTAGAATCAGTGTTGAAAGACATGACCTTCCTGAGCATGAGGTCGCCTTCTCTGAATTCACGAGGTTTGACCTTTTTGTCAAACGCTTTCTTCATTCTTTTCTGATATAACTTCCCATGACATAAAGCTGTCATTCTCTTCTCGTCAATCAAATTCAATTGGTCAAACTTGTTCTGAACCCATTCAGCCTCTGTCAATTTGGCTTCCATTATCACACGTAACGAGGGAATCTCTACCTCGACTGGGAGTACAACTTCCATTCCATAAACTAGATAAAATGGGGTGGCTCCTGTTGAAGTGAAAACAGATGTTCGATATCCATGTAGAGCAAAAGGGAGCATTTCATGCCCATCCTTATAAGTGACAACCATTTTCTGGATGATCTTCTTGATATTCTTATTAGCAGCTTCAACAGCCCCATTTATATTTGGCCTGTATGAAGATGAATTATGATGGACAATCTTGAATTATTCACACAGTTCAGTCATCATCTTGTTGTTCAAATTCGAGCCATTGTCAGTGATGATTCTGTTCAGCACACCATACCGACATATAAGATTGTTTTTGATGAAACGCACAACCACATGTTTGGTAACATTGGCATATGAAGCAACCTCTACCAATTTGGTAAAGTAGTCAATTGCTACCAAGATGAAACGGTATCCATTAGAAGCTTTGGGTTCTATCATCACGATCATGTCAATACCCCACATAGAGAAAGGCCACAGGGAGGAAATCACATTGAGAAGTGTCGGAGGTACATGGATCTTATCTGCGTAAATCTGGCATTTATGGCACTTCTTTGCAAACTTGTAACAATCAGATTCCATTGTCAACCAATAATAACCTTCCCTTAGCATCCTTTTAGCCATTGAATGTCCATTAGCATGATTGCCAAATGAACCTTCATGGATCTCATGCATCAACATGTCTGCTTCGTGTCTATCCACGCATCTGAGAAAGACCATGTCAAAATTTCTCTTGTATAACACATTTTCACTGAGGAAGAAACTGCCTGCCAATCTTCTCAGTGTCTTTCTATCTTTCTTTGACGCAGCAAACGGGTATTCCTGAGTCTGAAGAAAATGATTGATATCATAATACCAAGGTTTTTCATCTGCTACCTCCTCTGTCGTAAACACATGAGCGGGCCTATCTAGTTGTCGAACTGTAATCCGTGGTATATCATTCCAAACATTTACTTGGTACATGGAAGCCAGAGTTTCCAGAGCATCTGACATTTGATTTTCATCCCTAGGAATGTGATGGAATTCAACTTTATTGAAGAAGGGTAGTAATCTTCTAGCGTAATCTTTTTAAGGGATCAAGCTAGGGTGACGAGTGTCCCATTCTCCTTTAATCTGATTTATTTCCAAAGCTGAATTGCCATAAACATCTAGAATCTTGATTATGAGATCAATAGCTTCCTCAAGACCCATGATGCAAGCCTCATATTCTGCCATATTATTAGTGCAATCAAATGTTAACCTTGTAGTAAAAGGAATGTGCGATGCATGAGGAGTAACAATCACAACACCAATTCCTTTACCATAAGCATTCACAACTCCATCAAATACCATACTGCAATGAGATTCAGGGTCGGGACCCTCCTCGGGCAATGGCTCATCACAATCTTTCACTTTTAAGAACATCACGTCTTCATCGGGGAATTCATACTCTGCAGACTGATGATCCTCCACCGGCTGGTGAGCAAGGTAATCTGCCAACTGTTGGCTGAAGATTTTGATATTGTGATTCGAAAAGAAATCACTGGGATTTGTTTGAATAAAGCAAGTTTTATGGTTTGGAATGGAAGAGACTATTTTTTCGAATGGAAATATTAAAGTTCAAGGTTTCGAATGATAGTTGTGGAGTGTAAGTCTAAAGAATTTTCGAAATAATGATGAGATTATATTTGTGAAGGTTGTTTTCGAAAATAACCTTTGAAACGAATTCGAAACGAAGGTTCCAAGGCGTTTGAAATTCAAACGTGAGCGGGATATTGGAAATTCAAATACATAAGCGTTGGAGCGTTCGAGGACACGTGGAGGCTAGAGGGAAGTAATGCTCTGCATGCTTCGAACGTGGAAGATTCTGATAGCAAGACCGTTATGGTCGAAGTAGTATAAATAGAGGTCTTAGTGTTAGGATTTCGGGTGTCATATCTGTTGTACAAATTCAGTAAACATCCAAAATACCGCATGGATAGGGAAACGAATGCTCGAAAGATGTACGTATGATAACACCAACATTTACAATTCAATGAAAACTCTTTATATTTTCCAGTTTTGTCTTTCATTTCCATTTCATTTGTGCTTCAAACATTTTTACGTTCATGCTTTTACATTAAAGATTTTACATTCAGAGTCATTTATTTCTTTCTGCATTTAAACACTTTTCTTATGTTCGAATCCTTTAAACATTCAGAAACTTTTACATTCACTCACTTAATCCTGCCATTTACCCAATCTTACGTCTTTTTACTTTTCTCATGAACATTCCTTATATCATATAGAAATTATCCTTCGAATCATTTAGTGTAGTAATCGAAGTGGATTGGATGTCTTTGAAACACTTTAATTAGAAGTCCTAAATATGAATACCAGTTTTACAATTAGATTTAGCCAAACAACTATGTCCCATAGGATCAATCTAGTCGATCCTGCAAGTTACCAGAGAAATTGAATAACAGTAATTAAGTTTATTCGATAGTTTGGAATACTAGCGGTTGTTTACCAGAAATCACTGTGAACAAATTGGCACGCCCAGTGGGACGCGTTGTTAAGAAAGTCGAAAGTAAAGATTTTTAGGATATAATCTCGCTGTGTAAGTTCTTTTCTGAGTATCAATTTCGCTGTTATATGAACCTCAGAAGTGGTAAAACAACTAATAGTAACCAACCCTTACCCAGAAGAAAACGTAGTAGTAGGATGTCTAATCCAAGCAATCAACAAGGGGAACAAAATGCCCCACATGGAACAGGAACCAATACGTCTGTTTCGATGGGGACGTCTAACGCGATCCCTACGAACACACAGTCTGTTGCATCTTCTACCAGTAGTGTGTCCACAAATGGAGCAAGTGGCACGACAACCAACAGTTCGACCCTAGGAAATACAGGGACCACTGGTTATCTTGCGGGATTTGTCCCACCATCAAGGACACAAACCCATTTCGCCACCCCACCACAAACTAGACCACCGGTTTCGATGGCAATAGACTCAGAAATCCCTCTTATGGGATGCCAACATCTTTTATGGCGGGTTTGCACAATTCCACATCAAATTCGTCACCACAATTTGGGTCTGGATCTGGGGCCAACCAATTTATGACAAATACCCAAGGTTCAGTAGGTCATAATACACTGCCTATCTTAACCACAGAAAATCATATGGCCTTTAGACAGTTAATGGATGATAGTAACCATAATATGATAGGAGTGTTAGCGCAGACTATGCAAGAAATCTTTGCCCCAATAGTACAAAATGTAACTGTAACCAACAGAGAAAATACGGACAACATGAGTCGAATAACATATTTTTTCGCTCCGCCAGAAAGGCGTAGGCAGAATCAGGCGTTGGCTCGAGCGAACATACCCATCATAGAACAAATTGCTGATGACCCACCCTATAGACCAGCCAGAGAGGGGGTTAACTTGGGGGCAAGGGCACAAAGGTTAGAAGCCCCAGTGATTCGAGAGGAACCACAAAGGGGAGTTATAGAACCAGGGGCAAGGGTCGAAAGGTTAGAAGTCCCAGAGTTTCGAGAAGAACAACCTAGAGGAGTTGTCATGGTGGGTCGACACCAAGATGCTGATGAAGTCGTTCATAGAATTCGAAATAACAACATCTTGGCAGAAAATAATTTAACCACCATGATAGAAAGGATTATGGCTCAAAACGGTCTCAATATAGGAATTAGAAGGCCAAACTATTCCTCTCCCATAGTAGATTATGTGATGCGCACTGATTTACCAAGGGGATATAAGGTCCCTAAATTTACAATGTTCGCTGGAGACACCAATGAGTCAACGGTCGAACACATAGCCAGGTATCTGACCGAAGCAGGAGACATAACAAATAATGAGAACCTTAGGATTAAATATTTCCCAAGTTCCCTAACTAAGAACGCTTTCACATGGTTCACCACATTGCCTCCTGGATCCATAGATACTTGGACTCTTTTGGAGAGATTATTTCATGAACAATTCTACATGGGACAATCTAAAATAAGTCTGAAAGAGCTAGCCAGTGTCAAGAGGAAGTTTACTGAACACATAGATGATTATCTGAATAGGTTCAGACTCTTGAAGTCTAGATGTTTCACAGTAGTTCCTGAACATGAGTTAGTCGAAATGGCTGCTGGTGGCCTAGACTACTCCATTCGAAAGAAATTAGACACATAATACTTGAGGGATATGGCCCAATTAGCGGACAGGGTTCGACAAGTCAAAAGACTAAAGGCCGAGAAAGCCAGGGTTTTTAAAAATAACAAGAAAGAAAGGGTTTCTTATGTCGAAACTGAGGAAGCAGAAGATTACCCTGAATTCGAAGAGGTCGAAATTGATCTCGCTGAATTGAAATAGGCTCCACCTTACTCTTGTAAATTACTAGTTCCCACGAAAGGGAAAGAAATTATTGAAAATGAGAAAAGTGACAAGTTCCCAAAGAAGGTGTATACCTTCGACGTAACGAAATGTGATGAAATTTTTGATTTGCTTGTCAAAGATGGCCAACTAATAGTGCCATCGAATGTCAAATTACCACCTTTAGATCAAAGAAAGAAAAGAGGGTTTTGTAAGTATCACAGTTTCTTAGGCCACAAAACCTCACAATGTTTTCTTTTTAGGGATCTGATTTAAAATGCAATCAAGGATGGTAGATTAAGGTTCGCTGACAAGCCAAAGATGAAAGTGGATGATGACCCTTTAGATGTTGCTGACACCAATTAATTTGAACCTGCATACATTGGAGAGATAAATATGGTTGGAGCAAATGAAGGTGACACTCCATCAGAAGAGGAAAACATTGAAGATGAAAACTACGTGTTAGTTGAAGTCGAGAAGGAAGTTACTGAGGACTTCCATAAGGAACAAGAAGCTTTGATTGAAGCAGTTCCTTTGGTTGCTTCGAAAGAGATCCAGACTACTAAAGGCCAGGAGAACCAAAAACAAAATTTGACACAGGCTACTTAAAGCCTGAGGCGAAAGTTGGAGAAAGTACAGATCACACTGCCAGTTCTTCCTCATAAAGGAATATGGGATACCTTGGGGGAGCCCAGCAGAAATTTCGATTACATGGTGAAGTATTCCGCCCCAGAAAGCTCAAAGACCCCAATTGAAGACATCAAACCTACAGGATGGGGAGATACTGATATCAAAGGAGAAGATGTGGATGTTAACATGGTAAATATGGAGCAACCTTGTTCCGAAATGAAGGAAATGGAAAGGTACTTAGAGAAAGAAAAATACAAGATGGAAGACAATTATGCTAGGGATGCTAGTCTCAAAGACTACCTTATGCTATGCCACAAAGAGAATGCTATAATGATGTTATGTCCCAGATGCAGCATCATTTGCAATCAAAGAACTGCTGCAGACTTTGAAAAAAGACAAAGGGCACGAACAGGCGTCAACTGGCGCCAGGATAACCAGTTGTTCAGATGCTACCCTAAGGCTGGAGAAAGTCTTTTGGGGTTCTTAGTTCGTTGTCACAAAGGGGAAACCAAATGCCTAGTGTGTCCAAGATGTTCTGCAGTATATGATCAGAAAGTGGCCGAAACCTTCGAAACAGTCCCTTTCGCCCCATGTTGGAACCACAGAGAAACTGGTCAGATGGGCCAACGTTTCGAGAACAACTACACCCAACGGAGGCCTGACAGCCCTTATCCTAGAGGAGCTCGAAGGGTAACATTCAAAGTTCCTGCTGAGGTACCAACGGATAAGTGGCTACAAGTTAGGGCTGATAAGGGGAAAGACAAGTGGAGGAATAATGAACGAAATGCACGCCATGCCATGGCGTACAAAAGGCAGTTCAATATGGCAAAAAGGGAAGAAGTAAGGTTGGAAAACTACAAGGGAAAGAACCCTATGTCAAGGTCACAATGGCGCAGGCAACAAAGAGTTCGAAAAGCTGAGAGAGAAGCTATGTTAGACAAAAGAGTGGTTTCGAGCAAGGACAAAGAGGAATAGAGTACCAACAAATCGGCACCAAACAATCAACCTGGGGGCAAACCTCCAGTTAGCAGAAAACTTTTCTTTGAAACAAAGCAAAACAAATCGAAGGAATATACGCCAGGTCCAAAGGAGAATGAGGATATGCTGACTGACAATTTCGAATCAGAAGGGGAATCTTCACTCAACATCAACTGCAATGTAGTATTTGTGTTGCCTTGCGAATTTGGGCAAGAGACTGAAGTCGGAGAGCACGAGAAGGATGATGCAATAGACCTGACGAAACATAGGCCAATATGCTATTATGTGATGGATAATGGGGATGTCGAAGAGCAGAATGCCTTCTTCGAGTACCCAGAACCAGCCATGCAAAATCACCTAAAGCCATTGTTCATTCGAGCAAAAGTTGGTACACATGGCGTAAACAAAGTCCTGGTGGATGGAGGCGCTGCAGTGAACTTGATGCCTCATTTCATGTTGAAGAAGTTAGGGATACAGGATGTTGACATAAAACCACATAATATGGTACTATCAAACTATGAAGGTAAAGTAGGCCAGACATTGGGGGTGATCCAAGTGGATTTAACAGTGGGATCAAGCTGCAGACCCACTATGTTCATGGTAATCGAAGCTAAAGCCAACTACAATTTGCTGTTGGGCAGAGAATGGATCCATGGCGTTGGAGCAGTCCCCTCGTCGATGCATCAGAGGTTAGTATTATGGAGAGAGGATGGCATTGTTGAAAACATCGAAGCTGACCAAAGCTATTTCATGACAACAGTCAACCTAGTTGATAAGAGAAACTATGACAAACACTTAGCCAAAATTGCTCCTTGTACCCCTAACGACGAGATCAATGAGACCAGGAACGTGCATTATTACATGACCCTTCGCCATGATGGAATGTATTGGGATCGAAGGATAATCAAGGGAGATGGAGAAGTTGAAGGCGCTGCACAAAGACGGTCAGTAGGCTGGGAATTCGATAGTCCTGCTCATGATTGAGTCATCCTTCTTCGAAAAGATTTCGGCCTACATGGCTGAGAACGAATGGAAGGCGGCCTTAGAAGCTGAAGTAGATAGTATGGCTGCAGAAGTAAACAAAACAGTCGGGGATGGCTCAAAAGGCTCACCCTTTGAAGAACAAGAAATAGTTGAAATAGATCAAAGGCTAGATGCCATTTATGATAAAGAACCTTTAGGCTTCGAGAAGCACCCCACAGACTCAGGTTCTAAAATGTTAGCGCAGGATCCACTCGAAGAGGTGAACTTGGGAGATGAAAACACAAAAAGAATAACTTACGTGAGCACAAAAATCGATTTAAGCCTCAAGCAGAAAGTGATCGAAGTTCTTAGAAAAAACAAAGATTGTTTCGCGTGGGACTATGATGAAATGCCTGGTTTAAAGAGGGAGCTAGTGGAACACAGACTTCCAATCAAGGATGGCAAGAAGCCCATCAAGCAGACCCCTAGAAGGTTCGCACCAGCAGTTCTCACGAAGATTAAAGCTGAAATTAAAAGGTTGTTGCGCTGCAAATTCATCAGGACCACAAGGTATGTCGAATGGTTAGAAAATATAGTACCTGTTATTAAGAAGAATGGCTCTCTGAGAATTTTCATAGATTTTAGAGATTTAAATACGGCTACCCCCAAAGATGAGTATTCCATGCCTGTATCAGAAATGTTAATAGATTCTACTGCAGGATTTGAATATTTAAGTATGTTAGATGGATACTCTGGGTATAACCAGATCTTTATTGCTGAAGAAGGTGTTGCTAAGACAGCATTTCGTTGTCCTGGAGCCTTAGGCACCTACGAATGGGTAGTAATGCCTTTTGGTTTAAAAAACGCTGGAGCAACTTATCAAAGGGCAATGAATTCGATTTTTCATGATTTCATTGAGACTTTTATGCAGGTGTACATTGATGATATAGTCATAAAATCAGTATCTGCAGAAACTCATTTGCATCATTTGAGCCAATCATTCGAAAGAATGAGAAAACATGGCTTAAAAATGAACCCCCTTAAGTGTGCATTTTTCGTGCAGGCTGGAGATTTCCTTGGTTTTGTGGTTCATAAGAAAGGCATCAAAATCAACCAAAACAAGACCAAAGCCATTGTAGAAACGAAAGCACCTACATCAAAAAAGGAGTTGCAATCTTTGCTAGGTAAAATTAACTTTTTAAGAAGGTTGATTTCGAATTTAAGTGGTAGAACCCAGGCTTTCTCTCCATTACTTCGTTTGAAGCAAGGACAAGCTTTCGAATGGAACGAAGCACATCAGGAGGCGTTTGACAATATAAAAAGATATCTCACTCAGCCTCCTATCTTGTCTCCACCTTCATGGGGAAAACCCATGAGATTGTACATATCCGCCTCTGAAGTTACCATAGGTAGTATGTTAGCACAAGAAGATAGCAATGGCATCGAAAGAGTCGTATACTATTTAAGTAGGGTGTTGAATGATGCGGAAACCAGATATAGCAACATAGAAAAGCTATGTCTCTGTTTTTATTTCTCTTGTATGAAACTTAAATATTATATAAAGCCTGTTGATGTTCATGTTTCATCTCATTTCGATGTTATCAAACACATGCTTTTGAAACCAATAATGCATAGTAGAATTGGTAAATGGGCTTTGGCCTTGACAGAGTATTCTTTGACTTTCATGCCTTTAAGAGCTGTGAAAGGTCAAGTAATTTCTGGTTTCATTGTTGATCATTCACTGATCGAAGAGACTGTCATGGGTTACGTTGAAATGCAACCTTGGAAATTATACTTTGATGGTTCGACCCATAAAGATGGTAGTGGTGTTGGAGTTCTTATAATTTCTCCCGAAGGAATTCCAACAAAATTCAAGTATAAGTTAGATGGTCCTCGTTGCTCGAACAACGAAGCTGAGTACGAAGCGCTTATCGTTAGACTTGAAGCTTTGTTGGAATTGGGGGCAACTAGAGTCGAAATTAGAGGAGATTCAGAGCTAGTGGTCAAGCAAATAACAAAGGAATACAAATGCATAAAGGACAATTTGATTATGTATTTCGTCATAGTTAATAGGCTACTCAAAAAATTCGAATACATGGATATTAAACATATACCAAGAATAGAAAATCAAGAGGCAAATGACCTAGCACAGTTGGCTTCAGGGTATAAAGTTTCCACCAAAGAATTTGAAGATTTTGTTGAATTAAGAGGAAGGGTTATGGCTACTAGACTCATACCATCAGATTTAGAAAATATAAAGTTAGGTTGTGCTGACAAGCAGGAATTCGAGGTATTAGCCATAGACACCTTGTCAGATGCAGATTGGCAAAGTCCAATAGTGAATTATTTAAAAAACCCAACATTGAATGTTGATAGGAAGATAAAATATAGAGCGTTATCATACGTCCTCGTGGGAAATGAATTGTTCAAGAAGACCCAGGAAGGCGTATTACTGAACTGCCTAGGAGAAGGTGAGGCATACTTAGCATTATCAGAGGTCCACAATGGGGTATGTGGGGCACATCAAGTAGGCCATAACATGAAATGGTTGTTATTCCGATATGGCATGTATTGGCCCAGCATGCTCAAAGATTGTATAGATTTTGCTAAAGGGTGTGAAGAATGCCAGAAACATGCAGGAATTCAACATGCTCCTGCAAGTGAGTTACATTCGATCATTAAACCATAGCCCTTTAGAGGATGGGCATTAGATTTAATAGGAGAGATCAATCCTGCTTCGTCTAAAGGACAGAAATATATCTTAGTAGGAATTGATTATTTTACCAAGTGGATCGAAGCAATACCATTAATAGTTGCTGATCAAGAAGCTATTACTGGGTTCATACAAAAACAGATAATTTATAGGTTCAGATTACCAGAGAGTATAACCACAGACCAAGGTTCTGTGTTTACTGGTAGAAAGATACAGGAATTTGCTCAGGAGATGGGTTTTAAATTATTAACATCAACGCCATATTATGCTCAAGCAAATGGTCAGGTCGAAGCAGTAAACAAAGTGATAATAGGGTTAATTATAAAACATGTTGGTAAGAAGCCAAAGAATTGGCATAAGATTTTGGACCAAATACTTTGGGCTTGTAGAACATCTCCTAAAGAAGCTACTAACACCACGCCTTTCCAACTAACATTTGGCCATGATGCAGTTTTACCAGTGGAAATTCATCTGCAATCAGTTCGAATTCAAAGGAAAAATGAGATCCCATCTGCATTATATTGGGAGATGATGATGAATGAGTTAGTTGAGTTAGACGAAGTTAGATTGCATGCATTGGAAATCCTAATGAGGCAAAAGGAAAGGGTAGCCAGGGCATACAACAAAAGGGTGAAAGGTAAAACATTCACTGTTAATGACTTAGTCTGGAAAGTCATATTGCCCATGGACAAGAAGAATAAAACATTAGGTAAATGGTCACCTCATTGGGAAGGACCCTTTCGAATACTAAAGAGATTCTCAAACAATGCGTATGAAATCGAAGAGTTAACTGATGACAAACGAATCTTAAAGGTTAACGGAAAATATTTGAAAAAATATAGACCTCGCCTGCAGGAGATTCGAATAATTGCAACGTAGTCGAAATATTATAAGGAGATGCCAAAATGGTGCCATACGTTGCCAAAATGGCGTTGTTCAAATATTACAAAACCGAGACTCAAATTAATTCAAATAAGCAACGATTTAAAAATAAACGTTGTTTCTCAATCTTGCGAAGGTGCTTCTAAAGGACTCAAGTCTTTGCTGGGTATAACGTCTCTCTCCTTCCAGAGTAGCTACTTCTCCTTTGATGCGCTTTGCTGCTTCTGTTTCAGAAAGGCCCCTGCTAAGAAGTTCTTCGAATTGGTTACTAGCGGTGTCAGTTTCGTAAGCCAGTTGTTGTTGTTGAGCTTCTTTGACCTTTTGCTGGAGCTCTTGAATTTGTCCTTCCCAAAAGAGAATAGACCGCGCTCGAACTTCATAGTCATCCTTCGCCTGTTTAAAACGCGTTGCTTGGTCTTCAGCTTCTTTAGAAAGTTTCGAAGCGCGCTCATAAGCAGCATCCATGGCGTTTCGTTTCTCTTGAACTTTAGCAGCAGCTAATTCATCTTGTAGGAGACATCCAGTCACATCATCCAATAATACTTGGAGGTCGAACAGTATAGTGCTGACTGGCAAGGAGCAAGCTGCGAAGTTAACTTGAGTGAGAAGTTCCTTCATGGTATAGCAAGCAGTGCTATCCTTTTTAAGAACTTCGAATAGGTCTACATCAAGGATTGTTTTCCTGACTTTATTAAGAAGTACAACTCTAGCATCTGGGGACAATGTGTTGTTAGTTGAACCAGTGCCAACCCTAGTGAAAGGGATGTCCTTTTGGGCCAATTTAGTTTTCATGTACCCAATTGGGTCATTGTGTTTTAGGAGAGCTAGTTCCTCTTCAGTCAGTCGAGGCTGGGATGTTGGGGAAAGTTCCATGTTCAAAGGAGTCGCGTCCATTTCGACCTCCATAGGTTCTTTAGTCTTACCACTATTATCTCCGTCCTCGCCTTGCTCATTAATTTCTCCTTCATTGCACAGATCCACCACATCGACAGTATTGGTCTCGCTGCTATTAGCATCAGACTTCGTTTCATCAGCTGGACCACTTTGGGTTTCGTCTTCACCAGATCTTTCTTCTACAGTTTCTTCACTCTCTTGAGGAGAAACAGTCTTGTCCTTTTCAGCATGAGTGTTTTTTGGACTCTCTTGAAGAGTTCCAAGAGGAGATTTCAGAAGGGAAGTTTATGGTGGATTTTCTTTAGACTTGTTGGGTGATTCTTCGTTTGCTTCCTTCAAAGGAGGTGAGGTGCCTTGATCATCATGTGCCTCCGAAGTCCCAGTCAGGGCCACCATGTTGGAAGACCCTTTGTTTTGCACGAAGTTGCTGGAGTCCCCATGGAGAGAGGGAGTGATTGGAGCAATGGTCCTGATTGGAGGAGTTAAAGCAGTAGGATTCGTGTTCGAAGTATCCTGCATGAACAAAGAAAAGTTAAGAATATGTACCAAGGTATGAATAACTATTTTTGTTAGGAATTCAAATTTGAATTACCTGTGGATTATCAGAAGAAATGTTAATGTCAATATGTTCCAATATTACATTGGAGGTCAAAGATGAAATTTTGGATGTTGTTGAGGGAGCAACGTCTTTGGAATCAAGTCCAGGAACGTTAGTAGGCTCGGGGCCTTTGGAGCTTTCTTTCTTTTGCTTCTTCTTAGAAGCTGTTGGAGAATTTTCACCAGTCTTGAGGTTCTTTTCAGTGGGGCCTTGTTTCCTTTTCTTAGGAGTAGTTGGTGGAAGTTTGCTAGTCTGAAAAGGTTTAAACATAAGTTAGATCTAGATCAGAAACTTTAGTTTATTCAAAACAACAGGGTTAATTGATTACCTTTGGAATTGAAATGTCTGCTGCTGCCGGTGTTGTTGTTGTAGTAGTTGTTGTTGTTGTTAGTATTGTTGGAGTTACATCATCGCTAACTTCAATAGCTTGTTGAGAAGTGTTCCCTTCCTTGGGCTTCGAAGTAACGTTTTTTATCCTAATGGCTGAAAAGTGAAACAATTAAGGTAAAATGTTAAGGATAAGGGAATTAGGATACAATTGGAATTTTCCCAAGCATTCGCACCTGCGCCTTGATTAGATGTAATCGAAATGGCAGGAAGGTCATAGCGAAGATGTCCTGGGAAATTATGAAGCCAGTAACGAGCCCATGTCACAGTCTCAGATGGCTTTAGTTTCTTTCGAGATTGGTATTTGAACATTTCTTTGCAAGTAAACCACCAAGGGTATGGAGGAAACCAAGCCAGAGCCAGTTCTGAGGTAGGCAACCTAGGAAATTTAGGTGGATGCATTTCGAGTGCCAACCTATACCTATCCTCAGGTGACAATCCTGAAGGAAGTTTGAACTCAGAAATTTTTTCTTTAAATTTTTCCTTCAAGGTCTTGGCCGCTCGATGTACAGTGGTTTCCAAGTGTGTGGGATCATAAGTGGTTTCGAAATAATTTTGAAAAGCCCTAATTTCTTTGACATGAGTGAACATACCTTTCTTGGAGTGTACCTGCACATTGAACGCGCCAGTTAGCTTGTGTTGAATGGTGAGTGTGTCAAACATATATGTCTGGTAGAACTTAGTCCACCATTCAAGAAATCCTTTTGCTGTGAAGTATGTTGGCTCGAAAGGTAAAAGCTCGAACTGAGCAAAATCTTGATATTACTCCTGTTGTAATTTGGCCTCTCTTGCTTTGAACGTTTTGCCTGAGGTTATGGCACTTTGTGTTTGGAACAAAGGTTTAGGAATTAATTGGCACAGGCCAAATTGTCGAGAAACGAAATTGGGTTGATAAGCCAGGAGGAAAATCTGATTCTTTGTTGGAGTAATTCTTGAGGAAATTAGCCTAGGAAGAAGAAACGCTTTCCAAATGTCCTGCATCTCTCTGCTCTTGACAGCTTCTGAGAGAGACATTGTGAACCATGATGGTCCACAAGTCCTTTGAGCAAAAGGTGCCATGGACTCTTCGAACTTGTGTCTTTTTGAGAAGATCATGATGTATTTAGAGAAATGGACTTTGAAATCATCCTTGTCATCATTTGGAGTAAGCTTTCGAAGCCTTGTGCCTTCGATGATCCTGTCAGCTATTTCTGGGTCTTGTTTGATGATAGTATCAGCAGTTGATAAAGAAGATTCGAACATGGCATTAAGCCATAGTTGAAGCAACCAAAAGGGTCCAGCCAGAAGAATGTTCTTTGGAGCATGGGATTTTAAACCAGAAACTGCTGACCTTAAGCTCTCATAAAGATCGACAAGTAGCAGTTCACTCAGGCAGACTTTCCTATTTTCATGGAAATCCTTGGCTAGGGGAATGAACCTACTCGCCACTTGCAAGGATCTGCTGCAGAACACATATCGTGATAGTCACAAGGTAAGGAAAGCGATATGTTCTACGTCTGAGACATCATCCCCTTCAGTATGATAATGGTTGATGAATTTTGAAAAGCTAGCTAGTTTGACATCGAAGTCAATGATGCTAGAATGTTCTTCGTTATCAGGAATATAAGTTTCCCCCACTGGTGAAAGACCAGTGATGGCAGTTATATCAAAGAAGGTGGGTGTTATCATTCCGCCCGGAAGGTGGAAAGTGTTATAAGTGTTGTCCCAGAAGTACAATGAAGCAAATAGCAATGGGTGACTGTAAGTAAAGCCTGGTTTCGACAGTTTGATTAAATTATGAATTCCTAATTCTTCCCATTGTTGGGATTTTTTGGATTCTACTTTAGTGAGCCAGTTTTGATATGCTACATCTGAAGTGGGGTAGGATCGAAATGGTTTGAAATTGCTTTTGATGTAATCTAAAATAAAAGGATCTTTTGGAGGTGAGACTGGAGTTTCAGTTGTTTTCGAATCAGATGATTCGCTTATGTCTTCAGTTCCTGCCTTAGGGGCATCCATCTTGTTGAATAGGGGTTTGAATTTATAGCAAACGGGAAAAAATTTCCTAGTATCTTTCAGAATTTCAAAAACGGTTAGAGGACCCATTAGGGCAAACCTTTTTCCAGCAACAATGGTAGGGATTAATACCTGAGAAGCATACAACATTTCTTTCTCTTTGGAGATCGCTTGAGGATTGAGCACAGATTGATTCTGATAAATACCCACCTTGCTCTCCATGACCGTTTCCGTGTTGTTGTTCTTGTTCTTCCTCTTTGATGATTTCTTCAATTGTGATGATGTTGATGAAGACATTGTTAAGATTGCTGGAAGTTTTAGGGTTTAGTGAAAAAAGAGGGGGGTTTCAGAATTTTGGAGAAAAAGAAGAAAAGACTAAACTGATGAGTTTTATAGAGAGTGTGGAAGAGTGAGTGCAGACACCCACTAAATAAGACTAGGGGTACGTGGAAGTCGTTGGTTGGATTCAGAGAGAGGTGGCGTAAGATCTAGTGTTGGTAATGAGTGTGATTAATAGTAATCATTATTTTTAAAACCGCACCATGCTGTGGTAACTGGTCCAAGACGGTTAGGTACTCAAAGAGGCGTCTTGATTGACGTGGGTAAAGTCATGCACAGTAAATGTCATGATTCTTCAAAAGACCTATCAAAATCTTGTGAATCTATTTAAAATAAGTATTTCTCAAAGGGTTCGAAATACATATTTTAAAGGGGCATTTTGTTGGCTGAAGATTTTGATATTGTGATTCGAAAAGAAATCACTGGGCTTTGTTTGAATAAAGCAAGTTTTATGGTTTGGAATGGAAGAGACTGTTTTTTCGAATGGAAATATTAAAGTTCAAGGTTTCGAATGATTGTTGTGGAGTGTAAGTCTAAAGAATTTTCGAAATAATGATGAGATTATATTTGTGAAGGTTGTTTTCGAAAATAACCTTTGAAACGAATTCGAAACGAAGGTTCCAAGGCGTTTGAAATTCAAACGTGAGCGGGATATTGGAAATTCAAATACATAAGCGTTGGAGCGTTCAAGGACACGTGGAGGCTAGAGGGAAGTAATGCTCTGCATGCTTCGAACGTGGAAGATTCTGATAGCAAGACCGTTATGGTCGAAGTAGTATAAATAGAGGTCTTAGTGTTAGGATTTCGGGTGTCATATCTGTTGTACAAATTCAGTAAATATTCAAAATACCGCATGGATAGGGAAACAAATGCTCGAAAGATGTACGTATGATAACACCAACATTTACAATTCAAGGAGAACTCTTTATATTTTCCAGTTTTGTCTTTCATTTCCATTTCATTTGTGCTTCAAACATTTTTACGTTCATGCTTTTACATTAAAGCTTTTACATTCAGAGTCATTTATTTCTTTCTGCATTTAAACACTTTTCTTATGTTCGAATCCTTTAAACATTCAGCAACTTTTACATTCACTCACTTAATCCTGCCATTTACCCAATCTTACGTCTTTTTACTTTTCTCATGAACATTCCTTATATCATATAGAAATTATCCTTCGAATCATTTAGTGTAGTAATCGAAGTGGATTGGATGTCTTTGAAATACTTTAATTAGAAGTCCTAAATATGAATACCAGTTTTACAATTATATTTAGCCAAACAACTATGTCCCATAGGATCAATCTAGTCGATCCTGCAAGTTACCAGAGAAATTGAATAACAGTAATTAAGTTTATTCGATAGTTTGGAAGACTAGCGGTTGTTTACCAGAAATCACTGTGAACACCAACACACTACTTTTAATGGCCTTTTGAGTGCGGTATTCGATATCATATTCAGATAACAACATCTGCCAGCGGGCAATTCTCCCAGTAAGAGCAGGCTTTTCAAAAATATACTTGATTGGATCCATTTTGGAGATCAACCAAGTAGTATGATTCAACATATACTACCGCAAACGCTTTGCCGCCCAGGCCAAAGCACAACATGTTTTTTCTAGCATGGAATACTGCGACTCACAGTCAGTGAAATTTTTGCTGAGATAATAAATGGAGAACTCTTTCTTTCTCGTTTCATCCTGTTGTCCCAGAATACAACCCATGGATTTATCCAACACTGGTAGATACATAATCAACGGTCTTCCTTCTACGGGAGGGAACAAGATAAGAGGTTCAAGCAGATACTCTTTAATACTTTCAAATGCCCTTTGGCAGTCATCTGTCTATACACAACCTTGATCCTTTTTTAACAACTTAAAGATTGGTTCACACGTTGCAGTCATGTGGGAAATAAATCTGGAGATATAATTCAAACGGCCGAGAAAACCCCTGACTTGCTTTTCAGTTCTTGGTGCTGGCATTTCTTGAATTGCTTTGACTTTGTCAGGGTCAACTTCAATTCCTTTTTGGCTAACAATAAAACCCAATAATTTCCCCGATCTAACTCCGAAGGTGCATTTATTCAGATTCAAGCGGAGACGATACTTCCTCAAACGCTGAAACAACTTCAACAAATCTTCTATGTGCCCTTCTTCAGTTTGGGATTTGGCAATCATATCATCAACATATACTTCGATTTCCTTGTGCATCAGATCATGGAATAGGGTTGTCATATCCCTCTGGTACGTTGCACCAGCGTTCTTCAACACGAAGGGCATCACTCTGTAACAGAATGTTCCCCAGGGTGTGATAAACGTTGTTTTTTCCATGTCCTCTGGAGCCATTCTTATTTGATTATACCCAGAAAATATGTCCATGAACGAGAATACCTTGAATTTTGTTGTGTTATCCACTAACAAGTCAATGTGAGGCAATGAGAAATCATCTTTTGGACTAGCTTTATTTAGATCTCTGTAATCTACGCACATGCGGACTTTTCCGTCTTTTTTCGGTACTGGGACAATATTGGCAATCCACTGAGGATACACTGATGTCACAAGAAAACTAGCATTAATCTGCTTTAGGACCTCCTCTTTGATCTTTACTGCCATATCCGGGTGGGTTCTTCTCAACTTTTGTTTAACTGGCGGACACTCTGGCTTCAACGGTAAACGATGCTCAACAATGTCTGTATCTAGACCAGACATATCTTGATAAGACCAAGCAAAAATACCCACATATTCTTTCAAGAGCTCAATCAACCCGCTCTTTACATCAGGATGCAATGATGCTCCAATCTTGACCTCCTTCGGATCTTCTTCTGAACCCAAATTAACCACTTCCAAAGGCTCTTTATATGGCTGAATGGTATTTTCCTCGTGCTCAAGCAACCGTGAGACCTCTTATGGAATCTCATCATAATCTTCTTCTTCAGCCCCAAACACAGGACATTCAAAGTTGGGAGAGGGTGCAGGGTCATTGTATTCAACAGGTTTTTTAATTAATCTGCACATGTGGTTTATGATTGCTTTTAGAAACTGACACATATAACAAGTGATCATGCAGATTAATTTTCAGTTATTATTTATTTTGAAAGGGTTTTTTTATTATTACCATTTCCTAAGAAAAAGGCAGAAAATAAAAGATATAATTTTGAAAGCAAAGATAACTTTTATTAATGATCTTAACAATTATAGCAAACAGATAAGCCCTACAACATTAATACTTCCACCTTGGGCAGAGTGAAAGCTTTTCAAAAGAAAGAAACAGATTAGAAAAACAAATTACTTTGAAACATGTATGCAAGAAGGAATATCAATGGTGACCTGTGATCGGTGGATCTGGAACTGACTGTTTAACGCTGGTTCGCGAAATGTCGCGGAAGCAAGAGTCGCCACCGTCTTTTATTTTCTCCAAATGGAAAGGACAAAAGCACAGAAAAATTCCTTAAAGAGATTGCTCTCGGTTCGGGAGGTAGGTTATAGAAAGGGAAGGTGTTAGCACCCTTTCTATCCATGGTTATCCATGGGCTCTTAGATACTTGCTCATTGTGTTTTCAAAATTGTTTGTTTGCTTTTCAACTGTGGGTTTTAAAAAGTTTCTTTGAAAATTCCAGTTTGACTCTTGTATCGGTCCTCAAGAGTGTTTGAAAAATTGCTTTCGAAAGCTTTTTGAAAATGTGTTGGTGTGAAAAGTATTTTTGAATTTGTTTGAAATTTAGAGCAAGTATTAAGAGTCGTCTACCTACCCTAAGGAATTCGTCTGTGTAAATGTCCTTTAAAGTAGTGCTATCCCACCATTGAGAGGTAGGTAGCACCACCGTTGGAGGTGTTCGGGTCAAATACGAAGGTTCGGGACATGGTGATCACCGGAGCAATAGGAAGATACCTTAGAAGCTACCCTCATGCCAGGTTCCCGGATCATGAGGACTTACTAAGACATCCTCTACTCGACGATCACCTTTCGAGGCAAGGCAACAGTGAGGCGTACCCTAGGGGTGGTGTGTGATTTGTGTGTCAGATTCATTTATTTTATCTTGTCATGGTATCGGTGATCTACGCGTTTGTTTTTATTTGTCATTCATTCTTGCATGCCTTTTTATTTAACAGTTAAGAAGTGCGAGAAGGTAAAATTCTAAGCTATTACAAAAGGCGCGGGTCCACATCGCCAAAATTTCCAGAACCCGATTTGACAGAAAAATAAAGAAATAAAGTAAAGTAAAAGTGCGAGAAATATATTACACGGCTTTGGGAGAGGTACATAAATATTAAAAGAAAAAGGAATAAATATGCGAATTAAATTAAAATCAGAAACGAGGGCGTTGGACCCTTTTTTTACGAAATTAAATTAAATGATTAAATTAATTGAAATTAAAAAAAGAAAAAGAAATTATTTTGGTATTTTTGTATTTTATGATTTTAATGAAAAAAGAATTACATGAAATTAAAAAATTAACCCTAATTCTAATTGTTTTAGTTTATTAAGAAAGTATTGAATTTTAACCTAATATTAACCTAATTATTTACATGCAAATCTTGATTTATAAAAATAAATAATATTTTAATAATTAATTATTGTGAAAGAAAAGAAAAAAGGATAAAAAAATTATTAAACCCTAATCCTACCAATTTTAAATTATTTAAGAAAATGTTAAGATTTAAACCTAAATTAGAACTAAAATCAATTAAAGTTATTTATTTACAAAAATGATATTTAAATAAAAAACTTATTTTTTGTCTTTTCTGATTTTTTGTGTTTTTTTATATTATTGTGAAAATATTTAAATTAGAAAACTAATTAATTGAATCAAAATAAATAATAATAAAAAAATAATGGAAAGAATATTGCCAACCTAGGGGGGTGTCTGTCCCCAATTGAGAGGTAAGTCTTTAGCTGGATCCAGCTCTTCTGCATCTCTTCCCAGGATGTGGGCATATCAGGGTGCTGAATAGTGTAGGACACTTCTCCTTCCAAGATTGGCTCTTTGATCACAGGGAGCATGTGGGGATAAGGCATCACTAACTTCTGGGAGCGGGCTCGTACCCACTTGAGATAAGGTTCCAACGGGATGGAGTTCCTATGCCCCAGTGTCTTGCTGTCTATCCTACTGGGCATCCTCCAAGCTCTGATAAATCTCTGGCGAAGTCCTTGAGTATCGTTGTCGAAGTCAAAATCTATGTCAGGAATTAACATGTCATGAGGACCATCCCTCCGAGCATAACCAAACTGTCTCCAAGCCAGACATGGGTTGTAAGTAATACCTCCTCTGATTCCAAGTAAAGGAACATTAGGGTACTCTCCGCAACGATCAATGATAGTGACATCCTCTCTGGACCTAGGGCACCAATGTATATCTGCATGTGTAAGAGTCATCAATCGTTGTGACCATCTCAAACCCCGCTCGTTCTTCAAAACTGATTGTGGAAGGTGCGAAATAAACCACCTTCCCAGGAGAGGAGTGCAACACATTAGGACACCTCTTTTTCTCATGGTTCGAGTGTAACATGAGTGAAGGATGTCCCCCAGCAACGTAGGTATAGGATTCCTGGACATAAAGATCTGGACAGCACTGATATCTATGAGCTGATCTGGGTTAGGGAACAACACCAAACCATAGACAAGGAGGGCCACAACTTCTTCAAAAGCTTGTAAGTCAAGGGAGTTCCAACATTCATGGGCCTTTTCAAACAGAAACCTGGCTAAGAACCCTTTGATACCACTTTTAACTTCCCAATGTCCCTTGAGGTCAGATGACTGTAGGTGCAAGGCTTTAGCAATCTCTTCAAGCTTAGGTTCCTTTTCCGTACCGTTGTAGGGTAGTTGATCAAGGATAGGGATCTTCAGGAGCCGGGAGAACTCCTCCAATGTAGGTACCAGCTGATAATCCAAGAAGGTGAAACAGTGATGCAGAGGGTCAAAGAACTGGAACAGGACCTTTATCATATCTTCTTCAATGTTGGTATTGACCAAGCTGATGAGACTTCCATGTCTTTCACTGAATGAAGAGCTCTCGGGAATCCTGGATATAAGTTCCTTAAGCTGAGGAGGGATCCTTACAAGACTGATTTGAATTGTCTTTCTACGAACAGTTTCCATGTCCTACAAAACAAGAACAAAGATGAAGATTCGAACCCCTGAAATGGTTAGTCAATGCATATGATGCTGGATGATGTCATGATGCTATGATTAAACACACCACAGATATTTATAGAGACAAACATGTAAGGCACACAAGGCACACAAGACAAGCCCTTAGGGTTTAAGGCCAGCATGGGGTCTGGGTAGTACCCTCTTGAAGTTGGTGGGTTCAACCTGCCCTATTAGAAGTAACTGGGTTCTAAGGGTCCCAATATCACGGGATTGCTTTCATTGTTCATCGTTTCGATTTAGCCACTGAACTGGCGACCGAAATATTCCAGGAAAGCAACCCTCAATTGAGTGTAGTATCGAGTATCAACCAACCTCGGACTGCACCAAAGTCAGTTATCTCACTACCCTAAAGAGGCCAAGATAGTTCAATTAAGGTTCCTAAGGTCTGTTGATGCTTCACGACACTACGCGGAGGCCCCGTACTCTCCTTGACTGAACTCAAGGGTTACCGGTACACACCAAAGTGCCACATCAACGTAGCAGACTGGTTCAACCATGTCGGTATACCCCACACAGTTCCCTCACAGCCTTGTTGCTACTTTCTAAGAAGGTATTCCCCAGATCCGGGTTAGGATCTATAGAACCCCCAAGCAACCCACAATTTAAAGCACACAAGGAAAGCAATTGAAAACACAGTGATCTTAGTCCTAAGGTACACCTCACTTTAAGGGTCCCCAGCAGAGTCGCCAGTTCTGTGATCGATGGATCTGGAACTGACTGTTTAACGCTGGTTCGCGAAATGTCGCGGAAGCAAGAGTTGCCACCGTCTTTTATTTTCTCCAAATGGAAAGGACAAAAGCACAGAAAAATTCCTTAAAGAGATTGCTCTCGGTTCGGGAGGTAGGTTATAGAAAGGGAAGGTGTTAGCACCCTTTCTATCCATGGTTATCCATGGGCTCTTAGATACTTGCTCATTGTGTTTTCAAAATTGTTTGTTTGCTTTTCAACTGTGGGTTTTAAAAAGTTTCTTTGAAAATTCCAGTTCGACTCTTGTATCGGTCCTCAAGAGTGTTTGAAAAATTGCTTTCGAAAGCTTTTTGAAAATGTGTTGGTGTGAAAAGTATTTTTGAATTTGTTTGAAATTTAAAGCAAGTATTAAGAGTCGTCTACCTACCCTAAGGAATTCGTCTGTGTAAATGTCCTTTAAAGTAGTGCCATCCCACCATTGAGAGGTAGGTAGCACCACCGTTGGAGGTGTTCGGGTCAATTCGAAGGTTCGGGACATGGTGATCACTGGAGCAATAGGAAGATACCTTAGAAGCTACCCTCATACCAGGTTCCCGGATCATGAGGACTTACTAAGACATCCTCTACTCGACGATCACCTTTCGAGGCAAGGCAACAGTGAGGCGTACTCTAGGGGTGGTGTGTGATTTGTGTGTCAGATTCATCTATTTTATCTTGTCATGGTATCGGTGATCTACGCGTTTGTTTTTATTTGTCATTCATTCTTGCATGCCTTTTATTTAACAGTTAAGAAGTGCGAGAAGGTAAAAATCTAAGCTATTACAAAAGGCGCGGGTCCACATCGCCAAAATTTCCAGAACCCGATTTGACAGAAAAATAAAGAAATAAAGTAAAGTAAAAGTGCGAGAAATATATTACACGACTTTGGGAGAGGTACATAAATATTAAAAGAAAAAGGAATAAATATGCGAATTAAATTAAAATCAGAAACGAGGGCGTTGGACCCTTTTTTTACGAAATTAAATTAAATGATTAAATTAATTGAAATTAAAAAAAGAAAAAGAAATTATTTTGGTATTTTTGTATTTTATGATTTTAATGAAAAAAGAATTACATGAAATTAAAAAATTAACCCTAATTCTAATTGTTTTAGTTTATTAAGAAAGTATTGAATTTTAACATAATATTAACCTAATTATTTACATGCAAATCTTGATTTATAAAAATAAATAATATTTTAATAATTAATTATTGTGAAAGAAAAGAAAAAAGGATAAAAAAATTATTAAACCCTAATCCTACCAATTTTAAATTATTTAAGAAAATGTTAAGATTTAAACCTAAATTAGAACTAAAATCAATTAAAGTTATCTATTTACAAAAATGATATTTAAATAAAAAACTTATTTTTTGTCTTTTCTGATTTTTTGTGTTTTTTATATTATTGTGAAAATATTTAAATTAGAAAACTAATTAATTGAATCAAAATAAATAATAATAAAAAAATAATGGAAAGAATATTGCCAACCTAGGGGGGTGTCTGTCCCCAATTGAGAGGTAAGTCTTTAGCAATTTGAGCCCAATAAGCTTCAGGCCTCGTAGACTTTTTGAGTAGCATGTATGGGCGTTGACTGAGGCACACCCTAGTCTTCAGATCCTGGCCTTTGATGGAGTGTAATGGGACGCGTGGACGGTTTGATAACGTGGGTGTATGGCATGCTTTAGTGTTGACGCTGCATAGGAACGTTAATTGAAAAATAATAGGGAAAGGGTGAGGACCTGGGGCTCGAACCCAGGTCCTATGGTTTACCAACGCTTATGCCTGCCAGTGGAGCTATCCACGTTTTCTGTACATTAAATAACAAACAAAATTTATAAAATAAAACAACGCGTTAGTGGAGAATTAGCGCGAAATTTCAAATAAACCAATCGCTTCTAGCCACATAGTCATCTTCTTCGTGGCTTTATTTTTTCCTGAAACAAAAACACAATCAGCAACGGTTTTGAACCGTCCCTATAGACACCCTATTGGAAAATAGCGATTAGCCCCTGGGGCCTCATAAATTAGGCGCGAGGGTTCCGTTTTGATCGTCCAAGCATGCTTGTTTCAATGATATAGGTCTCGAGTGCTAATTTTTCCTCCACCAAGAAACCCCAATTTAAGGTTCTGAAAACCCTAAGCATCGCCCATGGTGGTTTCTTGTATAGTGCGTAAAAACTCAATTCATCTACATGGTTAGCTTCAGGAAGGTCCCATTAGTATAAATCAATCATAAAAATGCAATGATATGGTCTAAATTACAAAATACGATTATGCAAAAAGAGCTATGCAGTTTGCCTTCGAATTACCAATTCTTTGAGTATGGGACACCGTTCTCGATTGGAATCGTCTCCTGGCAACCTTGGCAAGCTAATGGAGTGGTTGTTTGGTCTTGAAAGGCTTTGGAATAGTGATTTCAGTTTTGGAATTTTTCTTGAAAATTTCAAGTTTGCATATGTTTTTTCTGCGCAGCTTGGACCTCCCTAGGATTAGGTTTGCATTCTATACTTATGAGTGAATGATTAGGTCAAAGAAAATTGATCCAAAATCCATGAATTGATGAAAAGGATATTTGATTTTTCATGCTATTATTTTCAAATCTTTTCATGCTCATTTAGTTCAAATCATGGCCAATTAGCAAGATTTTTTCCAAATCTGATTATACACAATATCTTGAGATTATTTCATGCACAAAAAGATTCAAAAAATTAGGTTTAGTATTTTTTTACATATTTAATTTAATTAAATGAATTATTAATAATTAAAAATCCAAATAAATAAAATAAAATGATAAAAAAACTTCCCTTTGGGCCAAATGGTCGTGCACATGCCTTGGATGATGAATTGTGGAAGAAAAAGAGGCCCATTAGCAATTTTAGGTCATTTGAAGCAATGTTGACTTTTCAAAATATCCAAAAATTTCCCAACTTCCACAAGGCATAACTTGCTCAATTTTTAAGATTTGCTCATGTTCTTGGACATTTTGGAAAGGTCTTTGAGTCCTTTAACCAATGCCTTTGGTCCCATGTCATTTTGATTTACCAATATCAAGTTATGGCCTTTGACTTAAAGTCCTTTTTTGTTGACTTTTGAAAATGACCTATAATGTTGAAATTGATAACTTTTTGTGAGAGCATTTCTTGGACTTGAAGTATGAAAAGGAGTTGTAGGAAATGTCTTTCTCTTCAAAATGAGCTTTGGATGGAATTTTTCTGATAATCCATGTGAAAGTTATGCCCTGGTCAATTTACAGTTGACTTTTTCAGCTGTCCAAATAAGGAAACTTTTGCATCTTGATGATTTTTGAGCCAAGCTTTGAGAATCATGATCAAGCATTGATCAAATGATGTTTGTGGCTTCAAAATGAGATGTTGACCAAAAATTTGAACTTTTGACTGTCAAATGACCATTTTGCCCCTACAGTTGACTGTAGTGCAATTAGGGTTTTGACTGTGCAATTTTATGCTGAAAGTCTTGAAACTTGGCATGAGGATGTTTGACCATAGTTATAGGCATATGGGACTTGATTTGACCCTTGGAAACTTCATTTTCTTTGTCAGAGCCAAAACCCTAGTTTTGACTGTTTAGGAGGCCCTTACACTGTGCAACTCTTGGGGAATTTTGAAGCATGACTTGGCAATTTCTGAAGAATATGGGAGGGAAAATTTTGGGGTACAACAGTTGCCCCTGTTCAATCTTCTTAGACCTGAGGATGCATATTGGTTGACGTGCCTTTCGTAATCCGAAGGTGGAAGATGATTGAACACTAGAGTGCCCAGAAATTTGCGCTCACATAGTAGCAGTGATGGTGGGAATGGGCTTATAGATGCCATTTAGAGATTGATGGATAGGATGATGGGCTTATAGATGCCATGATAATAGATGATCGCGTAAGAGCTTCCTTAGCGAGAACTTGCATACCTGCAAAAAGAAAAATGATTACCTGACCTGTTACGGGAGCTGGTTTTCAAATTCTTTTTGTAGATGTGTCCTGACTGGTTACAGGAGCTGGATCTGGAGCTTCAAACGGTGATGAATGAACCAGGGATGGTTACTACCTCAACAGGAACGGTGAGAGAACCTTGGATGACTTTAACCTCAACAGCAATCGTTGAGAAAATCTTGGGATTACCACCTCCGCAGGATCGGGGAGAGAACCATAGGCGACTACAACCTCAATAGCAATCATTGAGAGAATCTTGGATAACTTCAACCTCAACAGCAATCGTTGAGAGAATCTGGGGATGATTACTACCTCCGCAGTATCGGGGAGAGAACCATAGGCGACTACAACCTCAATAGCAATCATTGAGAGAATCTTGGATGACTTCGAATTCAACAGTGACGCTGAGCGAATCTTGGGGTGATTACTACCTCCGCAGTATCGGGGAGAGAACCACAGGCGACTACAACCTCAACAGCAATCATTGAGAGAATCTTGGATATCTTCTACTTCAACAGTAACGCTGAGAGAAACTTGGGATGATTACTACCTCCGCAGTATCGGGGAGAGAACCATAGGCGACTACAACCTCAACATCAATCATTGAGAGAATCTTGGATAACTTCTTCTTCAACAGTAACGCTGAGAGAATCTTGGGGTGATTACTACCTCCGCAGTATCGGGGAGAGAACCAATAGGTGACTACAACCTCAATAGCAATCATTGAGAGAATCTTGGATAACTTCACTTCAACAGCAATCATTGAGCGAAATCTGGGATTACCACCTTCGCAGTATCGGGGAGAGAACCATAGGCGACTACAACCTCAATAGCAATCATTGAGAGAATCTTGGATAACTTCAATTCAACAGCAATCGTTGAGAGAAGCCTGGGATTACCACCTCCGCAGTATCGGGGAGAGAACCATAGGCGATTACCACCTCAACAGCAAACATTGAGAGAACCTTGGATGGAATTATCATCTCCGCAGTATCGGGGAGAGAACCATAGGCGATTACAACCTCAATAGCAATTATTGGGAAAACCTTGGATGGAATTATCATCTCCGCAGTATCGGGGAGAGAACCATAGGCGATTACAACCTCAATAGCAATCATTGGGAAAACCTTGGATGGAATTATCATCTCCGCAGTATCGAGGAGAGAACCATAGGCGATTACAACCTCAATAGCAATCATTGGGAAAACCTTGGATGGAATTATCATCTCCGCAGTATCGGGGAGAGAACCATAGGCGATTACCACCTCAACAGCAAACATTGGGAAAACCTTGGATGGAATTATCATCTCCGCAGTATCGGGGAGAGAACCATAGGCGATTACAACCTCAACAGCAAACATTGAGAGAACCTTGGATAGCTTCTACTGAGTCTTTATCAGGAAAATCTGTTTGGGGTCGATTTAACTAGACTAGAGAAGGCCTTGGACTGGATAAGAAACAGATAATCTTAGGGTCGATTAACTGAACCGGTCTAGGTCTTGGAATGTCTTCAACTGGGTTTTTATCAGAAAAATCTGTTTGGGGTCGATTTAACTGGACCAAAGAAGGCCTTTGACTGGATAAGAAATCTTTGGAGTCGATTTAACTGAACCGGTCTAGGTCTTGAAATATGATTGAGAATTTAACTGAATCTTTCCTGAAAGGTAAAGGTCAGTCACATGCGATGCATGATATGGATCAAGCAATGATGTTCTCAACATAAATGTGATTTGTAAGATATGATGCGTCTAAGCATGCTATAATGATGTATGGAAGTGCGATGTTTATGAATGTATTTTTCTCGTCTTAGAAAATAAATCCTTGTCGGGTGCCGGGAAGTCACTCCTGGGCTGATGTTGAAGAATAAGCTTTTACTTCTGCTGGGGATGATAGTTGCCAGAATACCGGTAGGAGAAGATAACTCCGTTGGGGAATGAACTTGGCGAATGGAATATTCTGCGGGGAGAAAAGTATTCTAACGATCTTGCTGGGGAGCAATACTCTGTGGGGAAAGAGATACTTTGCTGAATGCTGGTAATAACTTGCTGGGGATACCTTTGTTGTGTTGGAAGTGCTGATAGACTTTGCTGGGGATACCCTTGTTGTGTTGGAAGTATTGATAGACTTCGCTGGGGATAAGAAGGCTTCGTCGAGGACGATCTTTCCGTGGCTTTTAGCTGAGGATAACCCAGTTATATCCTAGTAAGGAAATAACTCTTTGAATAAAGTCGGGCGACGCGTTCGTGCTCTGCGCGGATAAGCTTCCAGAATCTACTGGGGATAAGCTTACCGCTTGGGGGGATGGATTCCAACTTTCCTGGGGAACTGGATTGGACTCTCTTGGGGAAGTTTTGAGCTGTATCGGGGAAGTGACTCCACTGAATGTTTGATATACCGCCGGGGAACAATCTTTAGACCCAGACTGCCGGGGATGCTTGTTAAGAATATATATGCTGTTGGGGAATGTTGAGATCTGCTGGAGGATACTCAACTTCCTTAAGTTTGACTGTAACCTTGCTTGGGGAGAGTGTACTGACTTGCTGGCTCACTCTCTGGGGAATTGGGATGTACTGGTTATGTTTTTCAGCTGGACATCCCTTATATCTTGTGGACAGAGCAATTAGATCGCTTGGACGGTCTCATCATTGCCCCTGATTCTGAGGTGAGAGAGGAAGACCTGTGAGGTACTGATAGCTTGCTGATGGACAGACCTACTTCTGGTAGGCAAGTGACAAGATGACAGGACATAGCCGTACGCTTTGATCCCTAACTTTTTCCTGGACTGCCCTTTCGGGTTTTCAGTCCACCGGGATACCCATTTTTGCCCAAGCCGCCTTTTCAGGTTTTCGACTTGCCGGGTGTACAAATTTTTTTTCATTTCATCCCTTCATTTTGCCCGAACCCTTTTGGTTCGCCGGGAAGCCCTTATTTTTGCCTAGGTGTGTCAAGCTAGCGGGTCTTTGATTATGCGCAGTATCTTTTTACTATGTCTGCATTGGCGGGGTGATGAAGGTCGTCACCATCCATATTGGTTAGAATCATGGCTCCTCCTGAGAACACATGTTTAACCACAAATGGCCCTTCGTACGTAGGGGTCCATTTGCCCCTTGGATCACTCTGAGGAAGAATGATTCGTTTGATCACCAGATCCCCAACTTGATATTCCTGTGGTCTGACCTTTTTGTTAAATGCCCTGATCATCCGTTTCTGATACGTCTGACCATGACAGATAGCAGCAAGTCTCTTTTCATCAATGGGGTTTAACTGATCAAGTCGTGTCTGGATCCAATCATCTTCGTTCAGATTTGCATCCTTCATTATCCGGAGAGAGGGTATTTGCACTTCGATCGGTAAGACTGCCTCCATAACGTAAACCAAAGAGAAAGGAGTTGCCCCGGTTGATGTCCTAGCTGAGGTACGGTACCCATGTATAGCGAACGGTAACATCTCGTGCCAATCTTTATAAGTCACTGTCATCTTCTGCACGATTTTCTTGATGTTTTTATTTGCCGCTTCTACAGCTCCATTCATCTTCGGTCTGTAAGGAGAAGAATTGTGGTGCTGTATCTTGAACTGCTCGCAGAGCTCAGTGATCATCTTATTATTCAGATTGGTACCGTTGTCTGTAATAATTCTTTCTGGGATGCCGTACCGACAGATCAGGTTATGCCGAATGAACCGTGCCACAACAGTCTTGGTTACCGTAGCATAGGATGCTGCTTCGACCCACTTTGTAAAATAATCAATTGCCACTAGGATGAAGCGATGCCCATTAGATGCCGTAGGTTTAATCTCACCGATCATGTCTATGCCCCACATTGCAAACGGCCAAGGCGCAGTCAGAACATTCAGAGGAACTGGAGGAACATGCACCTTGTCTGCATAAATCTGGCACTTATGGCATGTCCTAGAATGTTGGTAGCAGTCAGCTTCCATTGTGGACCAGTAATACCCTGCCCGAAGGATCTTCTTCGCCATAGTGTGTCCACTGGAATGTGTACCAAAGGTCCCTTCATGTAGCTCTTCCATGATCCTTTCTGCTTCAGTCTTATCCACACAACGCAGTAAGGTTGAATCATGGTTTCGCTTGTACAAGATGCCGTTGCTAAGGAAGAACTTTGCGGCGAACCTTCTCAGAAACTTCTTATCATTGACAGAGGCACCCTCAGGGTATTCCTGAGCTTCCAGATATCTCTTCACCTCATGGTACCAAGGCTTCTCAGTCACCAATTCGGTCTCGAGATCGCAACAGTATGCCGGTTCGTCCAGTTTCCAGATGATGATCTGGGGAGCCTCATTATCCCATTTGACCTTAAACATAGAAGACATTGTAGCTAACGCGTCCGCCAACTGATTCTCTTCTCTTGGAAAGTGTTCAAAGGTTATCTTCGTGAAGTGGGGGATCAAGGTCAACACACATTCTCTGTAAGGAATCAGGTTTGGATGTTTCGTATCCCACTCTCCTTTGATCTGATTGATCACAAGAGCGGAATCTCCGAAGACACTCAGAAACTTGATCCTTAAGTCGATCGTAGCTTGAAGACCCATGATGCACGCCTCATACTCCGCCATGTTGTTGGTGCAGTTGAAACATAGCCGGGCAGTGAGTGGAGTATGAGTGCCTTGCGGTGATATGATTACAGCGCCGATACCGTTTCCAAAAGCGTTAGAGGCCCCATCAAAGTGCATAGACCATCAGGATCCTTCCTCAGGTCCTTCATTCGGTCCAGGTACTTCACAATCAGTTACTATCATGATGCTTTCATCCGGAAACTCGAAGTTCATTGACTAGTAGTCGTCTACGGCCTGATGTGCCAAGTGGTCTGCCAATACACTTCCCTTGATGGCTTTCTGGGTTGTAATACTGAATGTCGTATTCCGTCAAGATCATTTCCCATCTTGCTATTCTCCCAGACAGAGCAGGCTTTTCGAATATATACTTTATAGGATCCATTTTTGAGATCAACAAGGTAGTGTGAGTCAGCATATACTGTCTCAGCCGGCGAGCAGCCCATACCAAAGCGCAGCAAGTTTTCTCAAGCAGTGAGTATCGGGTCTCACAGTCGGTAAACTTTTTGCTAAGGTAATAAATGGCATGCTCTTTTCGGCCAGACTCGTCATGCTGCCCCAGCACACACCCCATTGAATTGTCCAGTACTGTCAAGTATAATATCAGAGGTCTCCCTTCAACCGGTGGCATAAGGATGGGTGGTTCTTGGAGATACTCTTTGATTTTGTCAAAAGCGGCCTGACATTCATCGTTCCAACATACTACCTGATCTTTCTTCAGCAGCTTGAAGATTGGCTCACAGGTAGCAGTCAGGTGTGAGATGAATCGAGCAATGTAATTCAGGCGTTCCAAAAAGCCTCTGACTTCCTTCTCTGTCTTACGAACTGGCATCTCTTGAATAGCTTTAACCTTGGCAGGGTCCACTTGAATGCCCTTATCGCTTACCACGAAGCCTAGCAACTTTCCAGATCTTACCCCGAAGGTGCACTTGTTCGGGTTCAACCTCAGCTTGTATAGTTTCAGACGGTCAAACAACTTCTGCAGATGATCTAGGTGCTCTTCCTCAGTCTGGGACCTTGCGATCATGTCGTCAACATACACTTCTATCTCATGGTGGATCATGTCATGAAATAAAGCAACCATGGCACGTTGGTAGGTTGCCCCAGCGTTCTTTAATCCAAAAGGCATGACCTTGTAGCAGAAGGTACCCCACTGAGTAACAAAGGTAGTCTTTTCCATGTCTTCAGGTGCCATCTTGATCTGATTATAACCTGAAAAGCCATCCATGAAAGAGAACACCTTATGCTGAGCAGTATTGTCAACAAGGACATCAATGTGAGGTAAAGGGAAGTCATCTTTGGGGCTGGCCCTGTTCAGATCCCTGTAGTCGACACACATTCTGACCTTACCGTCCTTCTTTGGTACCGGCACCACATTAGCAACCCACTGAGGGTAAGAAGTCACTGCAAGGAACCCAGCATCAAACTGTTTCATAACCTCGGCCTTGATCTTCTCAGACATCTCTGGACGCATACGGCGGACCTTTTGCTTAATTGGAGGGCAGTCTTCCTTAGTAGGCAAGTGATGGACCACAATATCGGTATCCAACCCGGGCATGTCTTCGTAGGACCAGGCAAAGATCTCCATATAATCATGTAGCATCTTAGTTAACCGTTGCTTCACACTGAGCTCTAGGTTGGCACCAATCTTTACCTCTTTTCTGTCTGCTTCAGTACCCAAATTTACTATTTCCACTGGCTCTTCATGTGGTTGAATTTCCCTCTCTTCCTGAAGTAACAGTCTTACAAGCTCGCCAGGCACTTCGCAATCATCTTCACCTTCGTCTTCGGCTAAGTTGATCGGATTTTCGAAGTCATAACTGGCAGTAGCAGAGTCGTTACCAGTGAGATCCAGAGTGGATTGAAACCTGTATGAGTGAGTGTGTGTAAATACAGCTGTTTTGAAATATATGTAAAGGAAAGAAAGACAGAAAAGGAACATAAGATTTGAAATGCGAGAAAACATCCAAGATTTTCATTTATGATATATGAAATGACAATTTATATGCCCTCACAAATGAAACCACGGTGCCTCGGGTAAGACACTGGGCCATAGAGTTTATTTATTGTTTATTACAAATAACAAAACAAAGAAGTTCATTACTCAGTAACAAGATAAACAGGTAGATTGTCCTTTGCACTCCAATTGTTAGGTCCACTGTCGGTTGCCGGGTAAATCCAGCTATCAAACTCAGCTTCATCCACTTCATCCTCGTCCCCAATAGCATTCACTCCATGAGCAGGCAGGGGAGCTGTCACTACATTAGGCTTCTCAGATGCCTCAAACTGTACCTCTTTCGCATCAATAAGGTCCTGCAGCTTGTTCCTTAAGGCCCAACAGTCATCAGTGGAATGCCCCGGGCTATCGGAGTGATAAGCACAGCGGGCATTTGTATTGTACTTAGAAGATGTAGTATTTGCAAACTTCGGAGCCTCCCTGACAGTCACTAGATTGGTGGATAGCAACTGTGGTAAGATCTGTGATAAGGTCATACTCAAACGGGTGAATTCCCTTCTGGGTCTCTCAGCCCTTGGTTGGTTAGCTTGCCGAGGAGCAGCAACGGGCTTTGCAATCACCAACGCGTTGACAGATTGGCGGCGCTCTGGTTTGTCTTGCCTTCTAGGCCCATACACCACACTGGCCTCTTTTTTGAAGGGTTTCTTCTTGGAACTTGTAGACGCACCCTTCGGAATCTTACCAGACTTCAACCCAGCCTCAATTCTCTCTCCAGTCAGAATAAGATTAGTAAACCCTGCAGACGAGTTATCGATAAGATGGTTAAAAAATGGCCCAGATAGGGTCCCCAAGAACATGTCTACCAACTCCCGATCAGTCAACGGAGGCTGCACCCTGCCAGCCAGATCCCTCCACTTCTGAGCGTACTCCTTAAAACCTTCACTTGAACCTAACGACATACCCTAGAGTTGGGTACGTGTAGGGGCAAGGTCGGCATTATATTGATACTGCTTATAGAAAGCAGTAGCCAACTCCTCCCAGTTACGAACCTTGGTCCCATCCAGCTGATAGAACCATTCGAGATGAGTCCCTGAAAGACTCTCCTGGAAGAAGTGGATCCACAAATTCTTATCCACTGAGTACGGTTGAATCTTCCGAACATAGGACCTGAGATGTAGCTTGGGATAAGACGCCCCGTCGTACTTAGTGAAAGATGGTGCTTTGAATTTACGAGGGATAATCACACCAGTAGACAGACCCAAATCTCCAAAATCCAGCCCAGGCACCTGTTGGATCTCCATAGCATTCAACCTGTCTTCCAACTGCTTGTATCTGTCCTCTGCAGGAGGATACTGCTCTTCATCAAAATCAGTCTCGTTGTCACAGACTACTGGACTAGGACCTTTTTCCGCTTGAGGAGTACCCTTGCCAATAGAAGAACCAGCCTCTTCATTTTGCAGAGTGTTGCCAAACCTTCGGCCCGAGCTGAACAGAACAGTTCTTCTCTTCTTCTTCTTTTCTTTCTTCAGGAGCAGAGCCTTCAGCTCTTCTTGGCCCTGAGCCAAACCCATGATTAATTCCTGAAATTGCGCATTCTGCGCCTGAAGAGCCTTGATGGACATCTCAGTTGATGATGAGTCAGGATTCATGATGCTGAAATAAACAGCGAAGAACGGTAAGCAACCTGAAAAGGAGAAAACCTGCTATGCACATGATGAATGATATGTGTTTATGCAATGCATTCAAGGGTTCGAAAGTTCAAATTTGTTGTAGACAAAAAGGAACACACGTTATCATTAAGGAAATAATTGTCCAGTACATCAAAGCCTCATGGGCGAAATAATACAAAAGCAAATCAATCCCAAAATACACTACGCATCCTCTTTGGAGCTATGTAAGTGTTGAGATTCCTCTCCTCATGCAACAGGCGGGTGAGCTCCAAGACCTTCTTTTCACTAGCATGTAGACTGGTCTCAAGAGAATTCCGTTCTTCCTTAAGCTGGATCCAGCTCTTCTGCATCTCTTCCCAGGATGTGGGCATATCAGGGTGCTGAATAGTGTAGGACACTTCTCCTTCCAAGACTGGCTCTTTGATCACAGGGAGCATGTGGGGATAAGGCATCACTAACTTCTGGGAGCGGGCTCGTACCCACTTGAGATAAGGTTCCAACGGGATGGAGTTCCTATGCCCCAGTGTCTTGCTGTCTATCCTACTGGGCATCCTCCAAGCTCTGATAAATCTCTGGCGAAGTCCTTGAGTATCGTTGTCGAAGTCAAAAACTATGTCAGGAATTAACATGTCATGAGGACCATCCCTCCGAGCATAACCAAACTGTCTCCAAGCCAGGCATGGGTTGTAAGTAATACCTCCTCTGATTCCAAGTAAAGGAACATTAGGGTACTCTCCGCAACGATCAATGATAGTGACATCCTCTCTGGACCTAGGGCACCAATGTATATCTGCATGTGTAAGAGTCATCAATCGTTGTGACCATCTCAAACCCCGCTCGTTCTTCAAAATTGATTGTGGAAGGTGCGAACTAAACCACCTTCCCAGGAGAGGAGTGCAACACATTAGGACACCTCTTTTTCTCATGGTTCGAGTGTAACATGAGTGAAGGATGTCCCCCAGCAACGTAGGTATAGGATTCCTGGACATAAAGATCTGGACAGCACTGATATCTATGAGCTGATCTGGGTTAGGGAACAACACCAAACCATAGACAAGGAGGGCCACAACTTCTTCAAAAGCTTGTAAGTCAAGGGAGTTCCAACATTCATGGGCCTTTTCAAACAGAAACCTGGCTAAGAACCCTTTGATACCACTTTTAACTTCCCAATGTCCCTTGAGGTCAGATGACTGTAGGTGCAAGGCTTTAGCAATCTCTTCAAGCTTAGGTTCCTTTTCCGTACCGTTGTAGGGTAGTTGATCAAGGATAGGGATCTTCAGGAGCCGGGAGAACTCCTCCAATGTAGGTACCAGCTGATAATCCAAGAAGGTGAAACAGTGATGCAGAGGGTCAAAGAACTGGAACAGGACCTTTATCATATCTTCTTCAATGTTGGTATTGACCAAGCTGATGAGACTTCCATGTCTTTCACTGAATGAAGAGCTCTCGGGAATCCTGGATATAAGTTCCTTAAGCTGAGGAGGGATCCTTACAAGACTGATTTGAATTGTCTTTCTACGAACAGTTTCCATGTCCTACAAAACAAGAACAAAGATGAAGATTCGAACCCCTGAAATGGTTAGTCAATGCATATGATGCTGGATGATGTCATGATGCTATGATTAAACACACCACAGATATTTACAGAGACAAACATGTAAGGCACACAAGGCACACAAGACAAGCCCTTAGGGTTTAAGGCCAGCATGGGGTCTGGGTAGTACCCTCTTGAAGTTGGTGGGTTCAACCTGTCCTATTAGAAGTAACTGGGTTCTAAGGGTCCCAATATCACGGGATTGCTTTCATTGTTCATCGTTTCGATTTAGCCACTGAACTGGCGACCAAAATATTCCAGGAAAGCAACCCTCAATTGAGTGTAGTATCGAGTATCAACCAACCTCGGACTGCACCAAAGTCAGTTATCTCACTACCCTAAAGAGGCCAAGATAGTTCAATTAAGGTTCCTAAGGTCTGTTGATGCTTCACGACACTACGCGGAGGCCCCGTACTCTCCTTGACTGAACTCAAGGGTTACCGGTACACACCAAAGTGCCACATCAACGTAGCAGACTGGTTCAACCATGTCGGTATACCCCGCACAGTTCCCTCACAGCCTTGTTGCTACTTTCTAAGAAGGTATTCCCCAGATCCGGGTTAGGATCTATAGAACCCCCAAGCAACCCACAATTTAAAGCACACAAGGAAAGCAATTGAAAACACAGTGATCTTAGTCCTAAGGTACACCTCACTTTAAGGGTCCCCAGCAGAGTCGCCAGTTCTGTGATCGATGGATCTGGAACTGACTGTTTAACGCTGGTTTGCGAAATGTCGCGGAAGCAAGAGTTGCCACCATCTTTTATTTTCTCCAAATGGAAAGGACAAAAGCACAGAAAAATTCCTTAAAGAGATTGCTCTCGGTTCGGGAGGTAGGTTATAGAAAGGGAAGGTGTTAGCACCCTTTCTATCCATGGTTATCCATGGGCTCTTAGATACTTGCTCATTGTGTTTTCAAAATTGTTTGTTTGCTTTTCAACTGTGGGTTTTAAAAAGTTTCTTTGAAAATTCCAGTTCGACTCTTGTATCGGTCCTCAAGAGTGTTTGAAAAATTGCTTTCGAAAGCTTTTTGAAAATGTGTTGGTGTGAAAAGTATTTTTGAATTTGTTTGAAATTTAGAGCAAGTATTAAGAGTCGTCTACCTACCCTAAGGAATTCGTCTGTGTAAATGTCCTTTAAAGTAGTGTCATCCCACCATTGAGAGGTAGGTAGCACCACCGTTGGAGGTGTTCGGGTCAATTCGAAGGTTCGGGACATGGTGATCACTGGAGCAATAGGAAGATACCTTAGAAGCTACCCTCATGCCAGGTTCCCGGATCATGAGGACTTACTAAGACATCCTCTACTCGACGATCACCTTTCGAGGCAAGGCAACAGTGAGGCGTACCCTAGGGGTGGTGTGTGATTTGTGTGTCAGATTCATCTATTTTATCTTGTCATGGTATCGGTGATCTACGCGTTTGTTTTTATTTGTCATTCATTCTTGCATGCCTTTTATTTAACAGTTAAGAAGTGCGAGAAGGTAAAAATCTAAGCTATTACAAAAGGCGCGGGTCCACATCGCCAAAATTTCCAGAACCCGATTTGACAGAAAAATAAAGAAATAAAGTAAAGTAAAAGTGCGAGAAATATATTACACGGCTTTGGGAGAGGTACATAAATATTAAAAGAAAAAGGAATAAATATGCGAATTAAATTAAAATCAGAAACGAGGGCGTTGGACCCTTTTTTTACGAAATTAAATTAAATGATTAAATTAATTGAAATTAAAAAAAGAAAAAGAAATTATTTTGGTATTGTTGTATTTTATGATTTTAATGAAAAAAGAATTACATGAAATTAAAAAATTAACCCTAATTCTAATTGTTTTAGTTTATTAAGAAAGTATTGAATTTTAACCTAATATTAACCTAATTATTTACATGCAAATCTTGATTTATAAAAATAAATAATATTTTAATAATTAATTATTGTGAAAGAAAAGAAAAAAGGATAAAAAAATTATTAAACCCTAATCCTACCAATTTTAAATTATTTAAGAAAATGTTAAGATTTAAACCTAAATTAGAACTAAAATCAATTAAAGTTATTTATTTACAAAAATGATATTTAAATAAAAAACTTATTTTTTGTCTTTTCTGATTTTTTGTGTTTTTTTATATTATTGTGAAAATATTTAAATTAGAAAACTAATTAATTGAATCAAAATAAATAATAATAATAATAAAATAATGGAAAGAATATTGCCAACCTAGGGGGGTGTCTGTCCCCAATTGAGAGGTAAGTCTTTAGCAATTTGAGCCCAATAAGCTTCAGGCCTCGTAGACTTTTTGATTAGCATGTATGGGCGTTGACTGAGGCACACCCTAGTCTTCAGATCCTGGCCTTTGATGGAGTGTAATGGGACGCGTGGACGGTTTGATAATGTGGGTGTATGGCATGCTTTACTGTTGACACTGCATAGGAACGTTAATTGAAAAATAATAGGGAAAGGGTGAGGACCTGGGGCTCGAACCCAGGTCCTATGGTTTACCAACGCTTATGCCTGCCAGTGGAGCTATTCACGTTTTCTGTACATTAAATAACAAACAAAATTTATAAAATAAAACAACGCGTTAGTGGAGAATTAGCGCGAAATTTCAAATAAACCAATCGCTGCTAGCCACAAAGTCATCTTCTTCGTGGCTTTATTTTTTCCTGAAACAAAAACACAATCAGCAACGGTTTTGAACCGTCCCTATAGACACCCTATTGGAAAATAGCGATTAGCCCCTGGGGCCTCATAAATTAGGCGCGAGGGTTCCGTTTTGATCGTCCAAGCATGCTTGTTTCAATGATATAGGTCTCGAGTGCTAATTTTTCCTCCACCAAGAAACCCCAATTTAAGGTTCTGAAAACCCTAAGCATCGCCCATGGTGGTTTCTTGTATAGTGCGTAAAAACTCAATTCATCTACATGGTTAGCTTCAGGAAGGTCCCATTAGTATAAATCAATCATAAAAATGCAATGATATGGTCTAAATTACAAAATACGATTATGCAAAAAGAGCTATGCAGTTTGCCTTCGAATTACCAATTCTTTGAGTATGGGACACCGTTCTCGATTGGAATCGTCTCCTGGCAACCTTGGCAAGCTAATGGAGTGGTTGTTTGGTCTTGAAAGGCTTTGGAATAGTGATTTCAGTTTTGGAATTTTTCTTGAAAATTTCAAGTTTGCATATGTTTTTTCTGCGCAGCTTGGACCTCCCTAGGATTAGGTTTGCATTCTATACTTATGAGTGAATGATTAGGTCAAAGAAAATTGATCCAAAATCCATGAATTGATGAAAAGGATATTTGATTTTTCATGCTATTATTTTCAAATCTTTTCATGCTCATTTAGTTCAAATCATGGCCAATTAGCAAGATTTTTTCCAAATCTGATTATACACAATATCTTGAGATTATTTCATGCACAAAAAGATTCAAAAAATTAGGTTTAGTATTTTTTTACATATTTAATTTAATTAAATGAATTATTAATAATTAAAAATCCAAATAAATAAAATAAAATGATAAAAAACTTCCCTTTTGGCCAAATGGTCGTGCACATGCCTTGGATGATGAATTGTGGAAGAAAAAGAGGCCCATTAGCAATTTTAGGTCATTTGAAGCAATGTTGACTTTTCAAAATATCCAAAAATTTCCCAACTTCCACAAGGCATAACGTGCTCAATTTTTAAGCTTTGCTCATGTTCTTGGACATTTTGGAAAGTTCTTTGAGTCCTCTAACCAATGCCTTTGGTCCCATGTCATTTTGATTTACCAATCTCAAGTTATGGCCTTTGACTTAAAGTCCTTTTTTGTTGACTTTTGAAAATGACCTATAATGTTGAAATTGATAACTTTTTGTGAGAGCATTTCTTGGACTTGAAGTATGAAAAGGAGTTGTAGGAAATGTCTTTCTCTTCAAAATGAGCTTTGGATGGAATTTTTATGATAATCCATGTGAAAGTTATGTTCTGGTCAATTTACAGTTGACTTTTTCAACTGTCCAAATAAGGAAACTTTTGCATCTTGATGATTTTTGAGCCAAGCTTTGAGAATCATGATCAAGCATTGATCAAATGATGTTTGTGGCTTCAAAATGAGATGTTGACCAAAAATTTGAACTTTTGACTGTCAAATGACCATTTTGCCCCTACAGTTGACTGTAGTGCAATTAGGGTTTTGACTGTGCAATTTTGTGCTGAAAGTCTTGAAACTTGGCATGAGGATGTTTGACCATATTTATAGGCATATGGGACTTGATTTGACCCTTGGAAACTTCATTTTCTTTGTCAGAGCAAAAACCCTAGTTTTGACTGTTTAGGAGGCCCTTACACTGTGCAACTCTTGGGGAATTTTGAAGCATGACTTGGCAATTTCTGAAGAATATGGGAGGGCAAATTTTGGGGTACAACATGACCCAATTCTGAACTCAGACTCCATGCGTCACATAATTCGGTGCTTCCTGCTCTGAGTTATCCTCTTCAACAACATTAATTCCAGAACCAATCGGATGGAGGTAGCCTCCGCTGCAGAAAACATCATGATAACTGTTCACAGAATACTTCGACTTCAAACTATCTCCTTTGCCATTCCTCGAAGAGAAACCTAAACCAACTCTATTCTTGTTCACGGGTGGATCCACAAGTCGTCCCCACATTGCATTATGACCATTACGCACAACCTGCTGTGCATCCTTCAGGGAAACCACAGAATTCACATTCTTCCTTATGTTATCAATGGATAGGGCTTGGAACTGGGTTCCAACAGCAGCCTCATTCGCTTCTACAATACTGAAAGAGGATAGATGGGATATCAACAACACCTGCTCCCCATTTATGATCACTACCTTCTCTTCATGCACAAATTTTAGCTTCAGATGCAGAGTTGAAGTGACAGCCCCTGCTTCGTGCATCCATGGTCGTCCTAGCAAACAACTATATGTTGGAATAATGTCCATTACCTGGAAAGTTATCAAGAACAAGTGTGGTCCTATATGGATGGGCAAGTCCACTTCACCGATGACAGATTTCCTCGACCCTTCAAAAGCCTTCACAATGATGCCACTCGGGTGCATAGGTGTTCCCTGATACTTTAACTTCATGAGAGTACTTCTTGGTATAACATTCAACGCGGATCCGTTATCAATTAGCACATTGGATAGCGAATCATTCTTGCAGTTCATAGATATGTGGAGGGTCAGGTTGTGATTCCTCCCTTCATCTGGTAACTTATCATCGCAGAAACTCAAGTTGTTACATGACGTAATGTTTACAATTATGTTGCTGAATTGATCTAATGGCATGTCATTCTCTACAAAAGCTTGATCTAGTACTCTCATCAGTGATTCTCTATGAGCAGAGGAATTCATCAATAAATCTAAGATGGATATCTTTGAAGGAGTCTGCAATAGCTGATCTACAATTTTGTAGTCGCTCATTTTAATTATCTTCAAGATATCATCCACTTCTTTCTCCAATGTAGCTCTACTAGTCTCTCCCGCAGTCTTCTTCGGCTCATCATTCTCGGCAATTTTCTTTCCAGCAACAACGTCTCTTCAAATAACCGGCACAAACACGCGACCACTATGGGTCACCCTGCTATTATCAGCTATATTTCCAACATCTAGCATTGGCTGGATGGGAACTTCCACCCCATCTTCCAAGATTGTAGCGTTATATTTGTAAGGCACAACCTTATCTGATTTATAGGGAACAGGACCTGGCAGACTAATTACCAATGGGGTAACAGCTGGTTTGCTATGGTACTCCACCTCAAGGTGAGCGGGTGCACCAAAACAAGGTACAATGACATTTACACCTTCCTCGACACAATCATCCCTCAAAAGACCATTTCCGACAAAAAAAATCTTCGTCTGAAGAGAAATACTCATCCGCGGAGGCATATTCTTCTTCTGACTCTTCTCCCATCAAACAAACTTCAACCATATCAACCTCGTGATAATCATCTCTCTGACCCGTGATCTTGATAGTTCCATTGACTAACAGTAATTGAACACCCTCTTTCACAATAGAACATCCTCGGGGGTCTCGACAGCAAACTATGCAAGATCCATATTGGTGTTCCACCTGACCAGCAGTACGGCAGAAGGTAGCATGCAACTGTACGAGATCTTCATTCAAATGCTCTACTTCAAAAATTCTGAACTCACCCGGACATCCAAAAACCATATTAACTTCCTCTTCATACTCTGCCCTAGGCCTGATTATATGAATTATACCTTCATCCATCATCTCCTGTAAATAAGCTTTTATCTTCTCGCAACCCTAGATGTTTGTACGGCAAATAGCACAACCGGCATGGTCATACGTATAATAACTGAATTCACAGAGGTCTGCATGCATTTTCACCAAATCCCCTCTAACCAGATTAATGTCAAAAATCCAGAAGTCACCTGGACAACCGGCCACCATATTCACAACACTTACTCCCCCGTGTTTGGACACAGGATTATCTTTCACATTAGGTCCCATGTCTTTAAAAGATAAAATTCCAGACTTCACCAACCTTTGCACTTCAGTCTTCAAAGGATAACAATTTTCAACACTATGCCCTGGTGCTCCCTGATGAAAGGCACGCGTCTGGTCTGCTTTGTAATACCAAGGCAACGAAGATGGTATTGCTGGAGGTGGTCGTGTCTGGTTCAACTTCTTCTGGATCAATGTTGGTAGTAGCTCTGCATAAATCATGGGGATAGGGTCATAGTTCTCCCTTCTCTGATTATTCCCTTGGTTCCCCTGCTGGGACTGTCTCTGATAAGCAACGGTAGTCGGAGCGGCATTCATAACAGGAGTAACTGAGGCAACTTGTTGGTGACGCTGATAATTCCTTTTAGGAGCGTTCACCCTACTCTCTTGTATGACAGCATTGGTATCCCCCTCTTTCTTCTTTGTAAACCCATAAGCTGGCTTTTTCACACCTCCGGATCCTTCACCCTTTGTCAAACGGCCTTCTCTTACTGCCTCTTCTAGGCGGCACCCATTCCTACCATCTCTGTAAAATCATTTAGGGCACTTGCTACCATTCTTTCGTAGTAGAAAGTGCTTAACGTCTTCAGAAAAATTTTAGTCATTTCCTTCTCCTCCATGGGAGGAATCACTTGTGCAGCCACTTCGCACCATCTCTGCGCGTACTCTTTGAATGATTCTCTGTCTTTCTGAACCGTGGCTCTAAGATGGTCACGATCAGGCACCATGTCCACATTGTACTTGTATTGTTTTATAAATGCTTCTCCCAAATCATTAAAGGTGTGGATGTTGGCGCTGTCTAAACTCATGTACCATTTCATCGCTGCACTGGTAAGACTATCCTGGAAAAAGTGAATCAGCAAACGCTGATCATCGGTGTGGGTAGACATTCTCCTTACATACATCACCATGTGAGCACGAGGGCAAGTGTTGCCCTTGTACTTCTCAAACTCCGGGACCTTGAACTTAGCAGGCACTTTAACATTTGGGACCAAATACAGCTCATTCACATTCTGCCCAAATAACTATTTTCCCCTAAGAGCCTTCATCTCTCTTTGCATTCTATCAAACTGCTCTTGGAAATCATCCATTCTATCATAAAGACCCAAGTCTTCACTCGGCGGAGGGAAAGGACGACACACATCTTCATTATCAATCGGAACCAAATTCACCGAATGAGGTGCAGCAGGAACAGTATGCACCATAGGAGGTGCTGGAGTAACAACATTTGGAACCACTGGAGCATCTTCGGGGCCCAAATTGAAACCTTCAGGTGCTAAATTCTCCGGCATTCCCCACGGATAACCCTGAGGCATACGGTTTTGAACAACAATTGGAGTAGCAGATACAAGAACAGTAGGAACTTCAACATTTGCCCTTGTTGGTTGAGGTTGAACACTCGATGGCTGATTCTAAGAAACCACCAGAGCTTCCATCAGAGTAGTCAAATTGGACAAGCCAACCTTCAAAGAAGAAACTTCTTTGCGTAGCTCACGATTCTCCTGTTCCAAGTTGTCCATCTTCTTTTTGGAGTTAGCCCGAGTGCTGTAGTGATGAGTCAGCTTGCTGAATGAAGTAAAAAGCTGGGTAAGGCACCTAGATATGCTCAACAAATGCAAGAAATATGTGCAACATGATGCATGACATGAAATGCACATGATTATTTTTACTTTATCATTTAATATTTCAAGGGATTTAACGTTTATAGACATATCGCAAACATCAAAATAAGAACGCATTTGAAATACTGAAAACTTTTATTATAATAACTTCAAAATCGGTTATAAGTTTCAATGATCCCAAGTACAACATGAAAATACAATCTAAAAATCCTGAGAGAAAGAAACTGATAGAGATCAATCTGTATGTTGACGCTTCCCTGTAAGCCTGGCAATCCGAGCTCTCAACCTCTAATTTTCTTCCACATGTCTGATGGCAACCTCCTCCCAATCATCTGAAGCAAGAAGTGAGTAATCAGCACCTGTTTGAGGCTTAGTAGAAAATAAATCCCCTTGCCTCGCCATAGACTCTACTGCTCGACTCTCAAGGATCTCGATCAAATCATCTTTCTCCTTCAAGTCTGCTTTGTAGGAACTCTCTAAAGTCTGGAACTTGTTCTTCCAAGCATCTCTTTCTTGTTGCATCCTAACTAAAGCAAGCTGCAACTCTTCTAGATCATCTAATAAAGGAGGAGTGGTCTTCATAAACAGATCAGGCATGGGTGTCTCTCGAGTATACGACATCTTCAATTGGATGGCTCTCGATCGGACCCACTGAAGATATGGCTCCAATGAAACAGCACCCCTAGGTCCCAAATCCTTCCTACTTTTCTTATGAATGTGACGCCAGGCCTTCGCAATCTGCTCCCTAGCTTCCCTGTGGTCTTCTCCTTCCTTCAGAAAGAAACTACTCAAATGAATACTGTTCATCTTATCTCTCATCGGATAACCAAGCTGTCGTCGCGAAAGAACAGGGTTATAGTTAATTCCTCCCTTTGTACCAAGAAGAGGTACATTGGGGAAACTACCACAACTGTCAATAATCTCCACATCCTGATAAGCTCGATGATACCAATCAATATCCAAGTGAGTAAGTTCCATGATCTTAGGAGCCCAATGAGGTTCCTTCTTGACATCCCAAAAAGCATCAGACTGAGGCATATGAGAGATGAACAACCGGTACAACAAAGGTGTGCAACAGATAATCATTCCCCCATGATAAGAACTCTGAAGATGAACAGAGTAATAAGCATCACCCAACAGTGTAGGAACTGGGTTTCCAATCATGAAAATCCTGATAGCGTTAATGTCGACAAACTTGTCCACATTAGGAAATAAGAATATTCCATAAGCCAGTAAAGCAAAGATGGCCTCAAAAGCAACCGTACTCTTCATTCTGGAAAAGTAACGAGCTTTATCCAATAAGAACTGAGCTGGTAATCCTCTAATCCCTCCTTTGGTAGTCATATGGGCTTCCACCTCAGACTTCCCCAAATGAATCAAAGCAGCTATCTCATGTGGTTTTGGCTCACCCTCCAAACCAGTAAAAGGAACACGATCGGTAACGGGTAAATCTAATAGATAAGAATACTCCTCCAGTGTAGGCATCAACTGATAATTGCGAAAAGTAAAGCAGTGATACACCGGATCATAGAATTGGACCAAGGTCGAGAGAATACCCTCCTTCATCTTCAGCTTCATGAGAGGAATAATGGATCCATACTTCTTCCGAAAGTCTGCAGAACACTCGATCTCTGGAATCAGACTGACCAACTCATCTATCTTGGGATCCTTGAAACTGTATTTCCCGATCTTTCTCTTTCCAGAATCCATGGTTAATAGTACCTGAGATATTCACAAATAGTCAACCTTTAAATCCCTTGAAATATTGTTTTCTTCAAAAGATGCTTATGAGTGCATGGATGCATGATGCAACAATCACACACAAGATCACACATATAGGGTTCATAGGTTCAACGTCACGAGCATGAGGTCGAAGGTACTACCCATAAGGTATTGGTCTAAAAAGTTATCACCTGCCGAACAAGGTTCTAGAGGTTCCCAGAGTCTACATCCTTCCTTCGGATATTACCAACTTCCCGATTAACTCGGTAATTAGTAATATTTTCAAGAAAGACTCATCCGAGCATAGTATCGCATGACAACTATTTTCGGATTACTCTGTCATAGCTTCTAAACTACACCTAAAAGGCCAAGATGGGTTTGGTATTCTACGGTCCTCAATTTCAGTAGGCTCCCAGGTCGAAAGCAGTATGTCTTCCTGATTACTCGGTAAACGACACTACAACCAAAGGGGCCTCCACTAAGTGGGAGATCTCATGCCTCCTTTTTTGGGATTACTCCCTCAAAGTTAACATGACTATACCACCCGTCCTATCTTAAAGTTTGCCCAAGTCCGGGTATAGGACTTATGAGTAATCACCAAGCACCCTAAAAACCAGGAAAATCCAGAAAAACATATATACAAAATATAACACATAAACAATAATGGCACATATACAGATATAAACAAAGATAGGCTTAACCAACTTAGGGATGGACCAACAAGAGGTCAATCTGTCCCCAGTGAAGTTGCCATTTTTCTGTAGCGGTAGAAATGTTCAAGACTAAACCATTGGATTGACTAGCCTTTATACAAATCAGAATAAAAATCACCACAACGCTTTATTGTTTCCAAAGGAATGGGAAAAGAGCGAATAACTCAAAAAGAGGGGGAAAGATTCAAGGTAAGGGGGTTGGTTATGCAAAGGGAAGGTATTAGCACCCTAAACATCTACGGTACTCCGCAGGAACCTCTTTGTAAAATCTGTATATTTTGGCTATGAAAATGTGTTGTATAGAAATAGATAGTGGAGGTAAGAAAAGAAGTATTTTTTATGATTTTTGCACCCGCCGTGGTTGCGAACCTTTAGTGCCTATGTACCACCTTTCATGCAATAGGGGATCAGGGTACACGTAGTTCCTCTTTTAAAAATTTGAAACACAAATGTGTTGGTTGATTTTAAGAGATAAGACATCATTGTCATTGTCCGTGTGAAAAACATACTTACTACACACAATCATGAGAAAGGAGAATTTGCATCATCTCGAATTGGAGGATATGGCTTGGATTTTAAAATCAACCATGCCTCACTCAACACCCAAGTAAAAAATATCTCACTTCACTACATATTGTAAAAGTATAGTTGTTTGCATCACTACAAGGATTGACAAGAGTCCAATATTTTGAGAAAAAAGTTTTAAAGGTAAAAGCCAAAGTGGCAAAATAGTTTGAAATGAGATTGGTTGACTTTTAGTCTTCTCACAAAAAAGTTTCAAACTATTATTAAATTGATTGGAGTTTATTTATGAAAATGATTTTTGAAAATGCATGGACATAAGTCTAAGTTTATTATGAAAGTGGTTCAAGTTTAGAAATAAGAAGGGTTTAAAAAAAAGAAGGAGAAGATTTTTGAAATTAAAGAAAATGGGAGGAGAAGAAGAGACTATCCTAAAGCATAAGGTAAAAGCTAAGGATAAGGACCATCTAACCAACAAGAAGCCAAAACTTGACATTATGAGCCAAGATAGAATTCCCATTCTTTGGATTGAAACCAAGCAAGCAAAGATACTAGATCTCTTCAAGTGTATTAAGTCTTCACAAAAATTGGGCAGAGTAACGGCTGTATACGGGTGAATTTCAGATTACAAACAAAGGATGTAATCACAAAACCTGCACACAAAAACAAAAAAGCAACCCAATGTCTTGAGATAAACCTCAAGAGCTCCAAACAAAATAATCAGATAAGATCACAAGGTCTCCAAGATAGGCCAAGGTTTCTAATCCTAAGCCCAAGAAAAAGTCCTATGCTTCATAATGCCAAGGATAGTATCCCAATAGTCCAAGTACCATTAAGAGTTTTTTAGGGTTTAAGTTGGTTATTAAGTATCTTAGAAAAAAGAAAAAGAAAAGCTCAAGTGAGCAAAGTAAAAATGACAAGAAAATAAATGCTCAAATGAGCAAAGATGAAAATGGCATGAAATGTAAATGCTAAAAGTAAATAGTGCATAAAGCATAAAAAATAAAAGCATAAAATAAAACAAGTCAATAATTAGCGGTTAGTTGGATTAGCATCTTGAAACTTGCACTTGGAACTCATTAGAGGATTGTTAGAACCAAAGCCTCCACACAACAAGTTAAATTTGCTTTTTGTCAAGTATATCATCCATTTGGAATTCTCACAAGTATCATTTAATGATCAATGATGTTTAAGTGATCCGCGTTGACTAAAGGTGTTGTAGATCCATTAGAGTATTGGTAGAACCAAAGCCTCCACACAATGAATCTCAAGGTTATTGGATCAAAGAGATCAAATTAACATACTTGGGCTTGCAATCATAAGTTTGGGCCACGAATGATCATTTATTCGAATCGGGACAAAATTTAGCGCTATGTTAAGCAATCGTAAGTGGACTTATATAGAAGTCGCACCTATTTTGAGGCCGGTCAATAGCAATCTATGCACCATTTGTTTTGAGACATGATATAGAGATCATGCTCCAACAACATTTAGTGCAAGGAGAAGGGGATGAGATGAAGAGGAATTAGGGTAAAAAAAGAAAACCACATTTGAATTAATATTTAATCAAACTATTATTAAAATTATTCATCTATTTTGGTGGAGTTAAACTCAACACCATGGATCCAATGATGTTAATAAAGCCATGACCAAAAAACCAACCCAAGACAGCCAGAAAATATTCACAAAATGATATAATATTTTATATATATATATATATATATATATATATATATATATATATATATATATATATATATATATATATATATATATATATATATATATATATATATATATATATATATATATATATATATATATATATATATATATATATATATATATATATATATATATATATATATATATATATTAAAGGATGAAAAATGTTAAAATAAACTAGAAAATAATGTGGAAAATATCAATTATATTCAAATTAATCAAGAAATGAAAAATAAGACCATAGAAAAATCAGAAATGGGTCCAAATATTTTTATAAATTTTTTAGTAATTTTTAAAAGTTAGAAACTATTTTTTAACCATTTAAAATTGCTAAAACAAACATAAAATAGATCAAAAATAGTAAACCTCAACAAAAAATTCCATAAAATTTCCAGAAAGTCAAAAATATGCAAAACAATATTTATAAATTTTTTCAGAATTAAAAAATGTTAGAAAGTATTTTTTAAGTAATTAAAAGAAAGAAAATAATACAAAAAATATAAAAATACCAAATGTTAAAATAAAATGTAAAAAAATATTCATGAGATCAGAAATAATTCAAAGTATTTTTTGTGAATTTTTCATAATTTTTGGATAAAAAATAAAAGAGTTATGAATTTTTGAAAATTTAATCAAATAAAATATAAAATCAAAAAATAAAATAAAAACAAAAAGATGTGGACCATCAGATCAAAGTCAAAACGCGTTAGTAAGCTAATCTAATGGACCAGACGCGCTGTGCTTGATATATACCTTAGTGAAACACACATGTAATCAGAAAAAGGGCAACCAGTGAAATTAAAACGCTTGGCACACTATCATTGGCTGAGACGAGACATGTCATCGTCTTCAACCTCCAAACACCCTGCAATGGGGATTTTGTGAGATCCTTCAAATGGAAAAATTAGGATCCCTGGCTAGCATCATTGAACTCGTCTCTTCAAGATGATTCTAACACAACCATCGCGCCAAATTTATGTAAAGTATGGAGAGAGATATGAATCAAAACACATAAAAATAGCGAGCACCTTCAATTTGAGATTTCTCTCTCAATTCTCAATGGATTTAAAAATTGTAAGCATCATTAGAATCAGACAAAAGAGTAGAACATATTAGTGCTTGATTTGGATCCAATTGGTGGAGAATTCTACCTTTTCGAAGTTCAAGTAAGAAGCTCTGAAACTGGACTTCTGTAGCTTGGATTATGGGTTGTTTTGATTGGTTTAAGTGCTGGAGAGTTTGTATGAAGTTCAAGGATGATGAATACGCAAAGAATTTTGGAAGAAGAAGCTTAAATTTCAAAAACTAAATTCAACAAAAGTGGGTTCGTGTGAGGTTTTGGCAGGGTGTTCTTGGCTCTCTAAGCTTGGGAAATTGAATGGGGGTTGACCCTCTATTTGTAGGGAAGTGGATAGGAATGAAAATTTGAAGAAACAAGGAAGTTTGGAGGGAAATTGAGCAAGGGTCGAGCACGAGTGAAGTGTGACTTCATTTCCATCAAACCTCAGCCAAACCTTGCGTTTTGGAGTGCTAATCACTTCTGGAAAGTTTTCTAATCAAGTTTAAATAAAAAACGCGCACAAATCTTGTGTTTAGAAGTCACATTATGGATTTCAAAATTCTGACTTTGTGCAAAATTCAGTTTCAAACTACCAAATTCAAATCTATGGCATTTCCACCTCAATGGGCCTTAGGGCATAATTCTTGATGCTTTGGAAAGATGAGGTTACAAGCTTTGAAATGGAAAAAGAATGGAATCAAATGGATGCTTGAGCTGAAAGTTACATGGAGTCAAAGTTGAAGAAAAAGAGTTGACTTTCCATACTTAGAAAAATTTCAAACTCTTCTTTAAAAATGACCTATAATCTCTTGCATCCAAACATGACCTTCCACTTAGAATTTGCTCTTGACCAAAAAAGATGGAATGAAGTAGACCTCTTGAGTGACACTTTGCAATTTGAACCACTCAAAATCTCCAAAAATTGAGCAAGTTATGACTTGTTGAAGTTGGCTAAAAATCATGAAATGACCTATAATCTCTTGCATTCTTAAGGCAACTTCCATCAATTTTTTCACTTTGAACATAAAAAAAGGCATGAAGGACACATCCTTAGGATCATCATGAAAAAATAATGGGCTCAAGGTGATAAAAATTGACCAAGTTATGATCATTTGAAATCACATTATGAAAAATTGGGGATTCATCTGGATGACTTGTAATCTTTCCTCTTCACCAAGTTTCTTCCACATAAAAAATTCTTGAAACTTTTGAAGTGATTTATTGGTAACTCTTTTAAGAGAAGAATGTTTTTAGAATCACTCAAAAATACCAAAAGATGAGCAAGATATGCCCCTCTGAAGTCCAAAACCCTAGCTTCTAGATCAAGAGAATGCTTGGTGGAACTTTGTGAAGTTTGAACAAACTTTTTGTGTCAATATTTTTTATTTGTGAATAGGATTTGTTGAGGATGATGATGAGGACTCATGTCCACCAGAACTACTTCCATACCAACTTCAAAACAACTTCAATGGTGAGGTTTGGATCTCTCAAGCTTTTGACTAGGGCATGGAAATAAACTCATGAACCCGTGATGCAACTTGCTAAACCTCACTGCCTTCACCTACATTATTAACAAGTAAGACAAACCAAATATTGTATTTGTTAATATAGAGAGAAAATCAAAGCAAAATATCCATGATCACCAAAGAAAACAAGTCAAGGTGCTTGGTGACTCCTCAAAGAGCAAGGTTAAAGATAGGGAGAGGAACCAAAAGCCCTAATGTGATTTTGTGGTGATTGAAACAATACGGTATGATGAAGGGATCTTAGGGGGAAAATTGGGGTACAACACATAGTAACAAGAAACAAGATGTGATATGTGACCATCATGGTAAATATGGACATACAAGGCCTTATTGTTACGAACTGCTGAAGATCAAGGAAGCTCGGGTCAAGAAGAAGAGGAAATACAATTCTACTTAAAATGATTCAATAGATCTTACAGCACATAGAGGATTCTCAAGAAAATAATGGTATTGTAATATTGAGGATACCTTGCACATGTCTAAAGAAAATACTTCCCATGACAATAAAGCAAAGAGAAGAATAAAGACCTTAAGTAAGTTAGTTAAGTCTGATCGTAAGGATATGGTACTAAGGAAAGGATCAATAACAAACAAACAACATAAACCTTGGAGGTGATCAAAAGAGGAATATGAGTTTCCATAACTCTAGAGGTGTTTTCATTTATAAATGTAAATAAGCTCATATGAAGAAAAACATGCCTAAGGAAGACATAAGAGGTTTTACGATCTCGTAATTGATAAAAGATTATATGTATAAAGACGCAAGTCCAAATAAGATGTCAAAACATATGGTCCAACCTCTGTCTCAAAAAAATGAATCATATCATGAAAATAGTTTTTAACTCATGCAAGAAGGGGTCATTAAAGGGAAGGCTAATGGTCAGGTTAGAGGTCCTCCCAACTCTGACCAACCAACTTTGGTTAAGAATAAAAGTTAGAGAAGAATGGTTATGGCATAATTCATCCAAATAAAATGACTTCTCATATGATCAAAAGTGTGATTAACCAAAGAAATGATATAATGATTGGTAAATTAGAAGTTGATGTATTGAAGTTCAACCACGAGATACATGTATCTGATAATTCTCTCAACATTCCAATTTTTGTTATGTCTGATCTAGCCGCTAGTGGGAGTATGAATTTTGTTCCTATGAGGTTTGCGTCTATAAGAAATTATTGTTATGAAGATTCCTTGGGAAAAAACTTAAGAAATCTTGATGGCGATAAGGATGTGGCAGATATCCTGTACGACATGTTGGTAGAGCCTCAAGTGCATAAGGAGAATGATGATCATGTACTTGAAGATGCTAAGGTTGACATTGTTATAGCTAATGGTGGTATTATTAACAACAATGATCATGCATTAGAAGATGTGAAAACTCTAAGTGAAGGTGTGAATGAGGTCCATTGTACGACTAAAGTGTTAATTTCATTAGGCTGGTGGATGAGAAAAATGTCTACTTGAATAAGGAAACTGAAGACCTTCCTTGTGCCAATAAAATGAAGAGAACTTATGAAAAGGGTCATGCAGTGAAGGTAAATGATAATATTGATAACAATGTATGTGATCATAAAAAATTTATCTCTCTGAACAATGGTGTCCATGCTGGGTTTGTACAAACTATTAAAGATTCTACTAAAGATGCTGATCCCTGCAAACATATGCCGAATAAAAGAGTGTTAGTTAGGTTCTGGAAAATATCAGTTGTGTTAGTATCGATGTCAACAAATTAAAGAGTGATCATGTGTAAGATAATGATATTGTGATAATTATCATTCTTGGAGAAGACATTGTTTTGTGTATTATATCAATCAAGATGGAAAGTCTTGTTCAACAAATGTAGTTCCAGTTTAAAAGGAGCGTGATTAGAGGTGATATCTATCTTTTTTATTGTCAAGAGAAACATCCAAAGGAGTTCTTTTGTGATTTCGACGACATTGTGGACGACATGATGGTAACTGAGATCACAAATCAGAGGAAGGACGTGCAAACAAGGTCAAATACACGCCTTGCAGAGGATGGATAAAAGAATGAGTCCGAAGGGTCCTGTTTCAAGTATTGTCTTATGTCTAGTAATGTTTTATTCTTGATTTGTAAGATCTCTTAAGAGTTAGTTATGTAATAATGTTGTGCATCTTTTGATGTTGATTCTTATGTATTTTCTCATGTTTTGGTTGTGTATGAACTAACATACTAACCTTGCATTACTAACCTTGATCATGCTATTTTCTATGTGTGTTGACTTCTTTGGAGAACTAACCATTTGCCAAATTAAAAAGGGGGGTGTAATGGTGAGAAGTGGTGTATCTACTGAGTGCAGGTAAACTTAGTGATTGTTTAATATTGGTTGTATAATCATTATTATAAGACTTTCACAACAATTAGTATAGTTGTTTTTCATAGTAGTGTGTTGTCGTTTTGGTGGATTTTTGTTGTTGTTAATTTTCTTTACTGCAAGCTAGAATTAACTTAATTATGGTTGAAACAAGAAAACAAAATTACAGCAAAGCATATGACTTGAAAAAATATTGTAAATGTTTCAACATTGATATTTTGAAGAAATAACGAGAAACTTTCTCCATAACAACAAACATAGAAATGATAAGAATCTATGTAGTTTTAAAGAGGTTTGTAGAACCACAATCTAATGCGTTATTCATAGTCAATTATGTTGTTGACCTTAAGTGATGTGGCATGCCATGTCAACATATTTAACATGCTGTCATTGCCACATATACACCCAATCACCAAAAAAATCTATGTGGCGTGCCATGTAAGCTTCTGTTAACAAATATTGACAAGAGAGATCAAAGCTTCCTGGAGTTCTTTGTGAAATGGTACTTTGAATTTGATGCATTTTGCAAAACGACAATATTGAGAAGTGTTGAAAGTGTTCAAGTTGATCTAGCTTGCTTAAGTTGTAAAGAACCGCAAAAGGGACACATGTTGGACACAATGTCTTAGCATGTGGTAGGATATTTGGGCATTTGCTCAACAGGTCTGGCTCCTGAATTTTAGATTATATTCTATAGAAGATTTGTTAAAGATTTTGTTGTTATGGATTTAACAATATGATTAGGTGATTTATTTGACAACTGGATAACGGTTAATTCGGATTAAAAGGATATTTAAATTTGAATTCAAATTGAAACAAATTATATCTTGTTGGAGATATTTAAGGATCAAATAATATCTAATATATTATTTACCAATTTTGGATGAAATCAAATCAAATATCCATGAAGAAAAAACCTATAATTATTATGATGTATAAGGAGCTCACACCCTGCATTGGAATTCAAGCATTCACATTGAAGATTTTAGAGTGTTAGGTTTACAGGGAGTCCTTGTTGTTTTATGTAACCACTATGTTTCACTATCTTAGAATAGTAGGTTTGTCTAGTTGAATTGTAAGATTCAACATCACTCATAGTTTTGATTGAGATTGATCACTAGGGTTTAGTGATTGTAGTCAAAACACTAATGTGTTGGTGTTTAAGAAGAAAGTGGCAGGATGTCTCATATTTAGAGGGAGACCTAAATATAAAGTCAATTGGTTGTGTTAGGAAGAGACATAGGACATCATAGGATTGGTTGATGCTTGTAAAACTAATTATACTTAACTATTAATAGTGAATTTCCTTTCTTGAATTGTGGACTCAACCCTTCAGACGTAGACGTGATTTCACCAAACTGAGTTATCAATTGATTCTATAATTTACTCCTTTGTTGATCCAACATATTGTACAAAGTGTTGATGTCATACTGGATAAAAATTTTGGACCAATTATTCTAACATCACGATTGAAATCTATCCCTTAGAAAACAAAATTTCAAGAAAAAAATAGTGAATTTCTAAAATTTAAAATTTAAATAGTCCATATTTAAAGAAAGCTTAAATATATTTAACCCTTCATCATTTCAATAGAAAAAGTGGTGAAATTTTAAAGAATGTTAAAAAAATTGCCTTGAATTGTTTAATATTTTTATTTCAATGATGTAATTCTTCAGATAATATACATCTGAATAAATACTTTATTCAATTAAATATGCAAATAAAATGTTAAAAGGTGTACTTCCATACATCATTTAATGAGAATAATACCTATGCGTCATTTGTATAAAAATATTTTATATTATTAATTAATTATAACTGTTAGATTTTTATAAATTGTTGATTTTTATTTTAATCACATATAAAATATTAAAATAATAATCAATTCTTGTGATGTACAGATTGTGAAAGTATTTTTCACTGAAAGTGTATAATAATTAATTTCTTATTTAATATGTTTTTCTATAATATTATTTATCTTTTTTGTTTTACCCTTTCATATAAGTAAATGTTGTAAACTAATGGAAATTTAGTAAAATATAAATAGTCATTATAAATGATTATTTTTTAAAGTTTAAAATAGTTATTAAGTGTGCTAAAAGGACAAACACTAGACATTGATATACTTAAGAATTTATTTAATAATTATAATTCTAGAAAGATTTTTTTACAATTAAATGAAGGCCAAAAAAACATTTGATTAATGTAAGGAGAGGTGAAACCTTAACAATATAAACTGAGAAAACTATATCTTAAATGCAAAGGGGAAAAATGACTAAAATTGTCAAGTTTATTTATGTAATGATTATCTTTATTTTCATATTTCTTGTGCCATCGACTATTGGAAGTAATCCATTTTTTATTAATAACAAATCCATTCGTTACTTTGTATAAACATTTATTCACATACTATTTAAATTATTTTATTCTCATTTTTCATTCCAGGTATTGAAAGATGTTTCAGAGATTCTGATTGTCCAGTAACTTTGTGCAAAAAACCATATGGAGAAGCGAAGTGTGTGCGTAGACGATGTAGATGTATTAAAGTGACTGCTCTCATCGACTATATTCCCATATGATATTGCATTTAGTGCCTTACTAGAATATTTTATGAGCAGCCATATAGTTATTATGTTGCCATCAAATTGTAGTATGCTTTTGTATATTAAGATTATAGTAACCAAATTAAACAAGGCAGCAAATAATGCTATTTAAATTGTGCTCTTCTCTCACAATTTCACATATATCTCCATGTTTCCAATTTACATTCCTAGAAATTTTCTGAAGATATTTCTATGGATTTGGGTAAATATGTACAAAAAGGCTCTACCTTACGTGTCTTTAACTTCAACTAAAACCTTTTTAGGTAATTACTTGTTAAAAACCTCAGCTTAACATAAATTGAATTTCGACAAATATAAAAAAAAAATTTAATGTATAAAGGAAGAAATTATTTTTGAGTCTTTAGTGAAGAAATTAAAGAGAAAATTGGGAGTGAACTTCAAACTGTTTTCTTTATAAAAATGTCAAACTACTTTAAATATGAGTATAAAGTGATTTATATAGGATCACAAGATAGAATATTAAAAGTTACAGCATTAACTATTTTTAGTTCCCTAAAACAATAAGTTTCTCACTGTCCAAAAGAAATTTGTCTTTTGCACTATCCAAGACAGATTTGAATTTAACCAATAAAATTCCCCCATAAATTCAAATATTTCTTCGATCCATCATGCCTAACATTTTCTTGCCTCTGTCGAATAGCTCCTTCGATAGTGGTTTTGTAAGAATGTCCGCTTCTTGATCCTTGCTTGCAACGTACTTCAGTTCGATGTTTTCATCCTTCACATGTTCTCGAATAAAGTGGAATTGAACATCAATGTGCTTGCTTCTTTCATGGTTGACTGAATTCTTCGCCAGTTCGATTGCAAATTTGTTGTCGACTTGAATTTTTGTTGCATCTTCTTGTTTTGATTCCATCCTGCTCAGCAATCTTCTCAACCATATTGCATGGCATACGCACCAAGATGCTACCACATACTCTGCTTCACATGTCGAAAGAGTTACTATGGGTTGCTTCCTTGACAACCAGGTGAATGCAATGTTTCTCATGAAGAACACATATCCTGAAGTGCTCTTTCAATCATCTATGTCACCACACCAGTCGCTGTCAGAGTAGTCAATCAACTTGTATTCTTCTGCTTTCGAATAAAACATTCCAAGTGACACAGTTCCTTGGACATATCAAAGGATTCTCTTCAGAGCTTTCCAGTGTGCAAAAACTGGTTCATCCATGAAACAACTCACAATTCCAACACTCAGCGAAAGATCTGGCCTTGTGCATGTGAGGTATCGAAGACTTCCTACCAAGCTTCGAAATTTGTTTGCTTCGATACGCTCTCCCCCATCAAATTTCGAAAGCTTTGCTCTTGGTTTCATTGGAGTCGAAATTGGATTGCAACTTTCCATTTTAAATCTTTTCAGAATATCTTTTGCATTTTTTTCTTGTGAGATGAAAATTCATGCTTCTTGTCGAACCTCCAGGCCAAGAAAGTATTTCACCAGGCCTAAGTCAGTCATCTCAAATTCTTGTGTCATTGTGCCTTTGAATTCTTCTATCATCTGATTATTGTTGCCCAAGAAAATTAAGTCATCAACATAGAAAGCAACAAGTAATACTTTTTCTTTTTTCTTCTTCACATACAGGGCATGTTTGTATGGACATTGCTGAAATCCATTTTCTTTGAAGTATGTGTCAATTCGTATATTTCATGCTCATGGTACCTGCTTCAGCCTATAAAGTGCCTTCTTTAGCTTTAGCACATTTCCTTCATTTTCTATTTTCATGTATCCAGGGGGTTGTTCGACATAAACTTCTTCTTCGAGCACGCCATTCAAAAAGGCTGACTTGACATCCATCTGATATATTTTCCATTTGTATTGAGCAGATTGAGATATGAGCAGTCGAATTGTCTCCATTCTTGCAACAGGTAAAAATACTTCATCATAGTCGATTCCTGCTTTCTGCTTGTATCCTTTCGCCATAAGTCGCGCCTTGTATCTTTCGATATCACCTTGTGCATTTATATTTTTCTTGAACACCCACCTCATACCAATTGTTTGACTTCCTTTTGGTAACTCTGCTAGCTCCCAAGTATCATTGCATTTGATGGCCTTAATTTCTTCATTCATAGCATCCTTTCAATTTTTGTTTCTTATTGCTTCGTCGAAACTGACATCTTCAGTGTCTTCCAACAAACATACAAGATGCACTTCTTATGTGTTTTCATACAAGTATTGTAAACTTCACAACTTGGGTTGTGAGAGTCCTTCATCATCATCAGAGTCTTCTGGTTCTGTCAAAGTGTTTTTTGATATAGAATCTGGTAATTCGACCATAACTTCAGTTGAGTTGTTCCAGTCCCACTTGCTTCCTTCGTTTACTCAAACATATCTACTCACTATCACCTTTTTGTTTGTTGGGTTTAAAATTCGGTAACCTTTCGTTTTTTCATCATACCCAATGAGTATGTATTTCTGGTTCTTATCTTCCAGCTTTGTTCTTCTTTGATCAGGTACATGTGCATAAGCCACACTTCCAAACATTTTGAAGCGAGACACAATTGGCTTTCGTCCGCTCCAAGCTTCTTGAGGTGTTAAATCTCCCAACTTCGAATGTGGACATCTATTATGAACGTAGATTGCATATTGTACAGCTTCTGCCCAAAATTCCTTCGACATGTTCTTATTCTTAAGCATTGATCGAACCATGTCAAGGATTGTTCGATTCTTTCTTTCAGCCACACCATTTTGTTGATGTGAGTATGTTGCACTCATAAATCTCCTTATGCCTTGCTCTTCACAGTACTTCATAAAGGTTGTCGAAGTATACTCCTCACCTCTGTCTGATCGAAGAGCTTTGATGTGCCAGTCTGTTGCTTTCTCCACCATTATCTTAAACTTTTTGAATACATCGAAGGCTTTTGACTTTTCTTTTAGAAAATACACCCAAGTTTTCCTTGAGAAATCATCAATAAGGGATATAAAGTACTTTTTGCCACTGAAGGATTATGGGGTAACTGGTCTACATATGTCAGTGTGAATCAATTCCAGAATTTGTTTAGCCTGATATTCTTCCTTCTATTGAAATGAGGTTCTCGTCTGTTTGTCAAACACACATTCTTCACAGAACTTTCCTTCAAATTCTATGTCTGGCAATCCATGCACCATATTTTTCTTTGCTAACCTCCTTAGACCAGCCTGATGTAGATGACCAAAGCGTAAATTCCACAGGGATGCTTGGTCTTTGATATTGACTTGCAAACAATTTTCTTGAATGCTTCTCAAATTCAACTTGTACATTTGATTTCTCCCCATTTCAACTTGAGCAACCAGACGTCCTGACTTGTTTTTTAAGTGCAACCTTCGATCTTCCATGACAATCAAATAGCCCTTTTCTGTGAGTTGTCCCAGACACAAAATATTTGCTTTGAGGTTTGGTACATAGTACACATCTTGGATTAATCCTAACAAATCATCCTTCTGCAAGAAACTGATTGTTCCTTTTCCTTCGATCCTTACTTTCGATGCATCTCCAAAGGAAACATGACCATCCTCAATTTTCTTTATTTCTTTGAAAAAGTGCTTATGACCACAAATATGGTTACTTGCTCCTGAGTCTAGGTACCGCATAGTGTCATTGTATGCATCTTGTTCCTTTTGAGTCATTAACAGAAATCTTTCATTCGATTCTGTTTTTAGGGAAAGATTTGTTGTTTCTTCTATCTTTCTTCCGAGTCGACAATCTTTTGCAAGATGTCCCACTTTACCACAGTTGTAGCAACTGTAGGAGTTGCAATCTTTCGCATAGTGCCCCTGTTTGTTACATTTGTGTTGGCTGAAGATTTTGATAATATTATTAGAGGCCAAGCGAATTGAACGTTTCGATCGAAATGAAGCAAAGCGTCATGTTTCGAAGTAGCAGAAGCAGTGTTTCGAATAAGCATATCAAAGCTTGGAGCTTCGAAAGGCAATTATGGGAGCATATCTAAAGAAGTCTTGAAATAACAACAAGGCTGTGTCTGAGAAGTGCGTTCGAAACGGAGAAGTACCAAAGCATTTGAAATTCAAATGGAAGCGGGACATTCGAAGTTTGAAATTTATGCGCTGGAGCATTTGGAGACACGTGGAAAGAGGAGAGAGGCGTTGTTCTGCATGTTCTGAACGTGGCATAATCCTATAGCAAGACCGTTATGGTCGAATTAGTATAAATAGAAGTCTTAGTATTAGGATTTCGTGTGTCATATCTATTGTACTAAATACTCAGTAACATTCAAACTACCACATGGAAAGGGAAACGAATGCAAGAGCAATGTACGTATGATAGCACCACATTTTTATGATTTAATGAAAATCTTTTATCATTTCCAGCACTTTCCTTTATCTTTCTGCCAAATAACATTTACAAGTTTTCTCATTCAAAGTCTTTCTATTTCGAAGTCTCTTCATTAAAGCTTTACATTTCAATACTTTCTTTACATTTCAAGCACTTTACATTTCAGAAAACTGTCATACTTCCCATGCATTTATCTTCAAGCTTTATCCTTCGAACGCCTATTTTTACTTAAAGTCATTTACAGATTTCTTGCATTAAACGCTTTCTTCATATTTAAAATCTTTTACGTTCCAGAACATCTTTTACATTAACTGTTTTTATAATTCGAATCCATTTACTTCCCTTTTATGCAAGTTTACATGTCTTTACAATTAACATTTATTCATGCAACTTAGTTTTGTACACGCATATTTTGATTACACCTTTAGACGTTTAAGAAAGAAATCGAAATAAGCCAAAAACCTATAAAACATTCAAATACCAACCATGAATATCTGTTCGATCATGAGAGTAACCCTAATGTCCAAGGAATCCTAGGATCAATCTAGTCGATCCTGTGAGTTACCAAAGGAATTGAATAACAGTCAGTAAGTTTATTCGATAGTTTGGAAGACTAGCGGTTGTTTACCAGAAATCACTGGAAACAAATTGGCACACCTGGTGGGACCAATAATTGGATATTAGAAATAAAGATTGTTGAGGCATAACCATTATAAAAACGTTGGAACCTAAGAAGTTTGCTGTTTTATGAACCTGAGAAGTGGTCAAATAACCAACAACAACCAACCTTTATCCAGAAGAAAACGTTTGGCCAAAATGTCTAATTCTGACAATCAACAAGGGGAACAAAACGCCCCACATACAACAGGCACTAATGTGTCCACTTCGATGGGAACACCTAATGTGATCCCTTCGAATGCACAGTCTGTTGCATCTTCAACCAGTAATATAGCCACCAATGGAGTAAGTGGCATATCAACTAATAGTTCGATCTTAGGAAATACTGGAACCATTGGTTACCCTGGGGGATTCGTTCCACCATCAGGGACACAATCCCATTTCGCCACTCCATTAACTAGACCATCCGGTTTCGATGGAAATAGAACCAGAAATTCCACTTATGGAATGCCCACATCTTTTATGGCAGGTTTACACAATTCCACATCAAATTCATCACCACAATTAGGGTCTGGGTCTGGGGCGAATCAGTTTATGGCAAACAACCAAGGGTCAGTGGGTTATAGCATAATGCCTATTTTAACCACAGAAAACCAGTTAGCCTTTAGGCAATTAATGGATGACAGTAACCATAATATGATAGGGGTGTTAGCACAAACTATGCAGGAAATATTTGCCCCAATAGTTCAAAATGTGACTGTGACGAACAGGGAAAACGCTGACAACATGAGTCGAATAGCAGATTTCTTTGCCCCCCCAGAAAGGCGTAGGCAGAATCAGGCGGGATTTCGAGCAAACATGCCTGTTATAGAACAAATTGCTAACGACCCAATTTATAGATCACCCAGAGAAGAGGTTAACTTAGGGGCCAGGGCACCAAGGTTAGAAGCCCCAATAATCCCAGGCCCACAAAGAGAAATTATGGAACCATGGGCAAGGGTCGAAAGGCTAGAAGCCCCAGAGTTTCGAGAAGAACAACCTAGGGGAGTTGTCCTGGTTGGTCGAAACCAAGATGCCGATGTTGTCGTTCATAGAATTCGAAACGATAACATCTTGGCAGAAAACAATCTAACCACCATGATAGAGAGAGTCATGGCCCAGAATGGCCTTAACACAGGAATGAGAAGGCCAAATTATGCTTCTCCTATATTAGATTGCATAATGCATACTGATCTACCAAGGGGATATAAAGTCCCTAAATTTACAAAGTTCGCTGGGGATACCAATGAGTCAACAGTCGAACACATAACGAGATATCTAACCGAAGCGGGAGATATAGCCAATAATGAAGATCTCAGGATCAAATACTTCCCAAGTTCCTTGACTAAAAACGCCTTCACATGGTTTACCACTTTGCCTCCTGGGTCCATTGACACTTGGGCTCTCTTGGAGAGATTATTCCATGAACAATTTTACATGGGACAGTCGAAAATAAGTTTGAAGGAATTAGCCAGTGTCAAGAGAAAGTTCACCGAACCCATAGATGATTATCTGAATAGATTTAGGCTTCTGAAATCCAGATGTTACACAGTAGTGCCTGAACATGAGTTAGTCGAAATGGCCGCTGGTGGTTTGGATTACTCTATTCGAAAGAAACTAGACACTCAATATTTGAGGGATATGGCTCAGTTAGCCGATAGGGTTCGACAGATCGAAAGGCTAAAGACCGAAAAAGCCAGAGTCTTTAAGAATAGCAAGAAAGAAAGGATTTCCTATGTTGGAACTGAGGAAGCAGAAGAATATCCTGAATTGGAATTCGAAGAGGTCGAAATCGACCTCGCTGAATTAAAACAGGCTCCACCTTATTCCTGCAAATTATTGGTTCCCACAAAAGGGAAAGAGATTGTTGAAAATGAGAAAAGTGACAAATTCCCAAAGAAGGTTTATACCTTCGATGTCACTAAATGTGACGAGATTTTTGATTTACTTGTCAAAGATGGCCAACTAATTGTGCCATCAAATGTCAAAATACCTCCTTTGGATCAGAGAAAGAAGAGAGGGTTTTGCAAATATCATAGTTTCCTAGGCCACAAAACCTCACAATGTTTTCTTTTCAGGGACCTAATTCAAAATGCAATCAAAGATGGCAGACTAAAGTTTGCTGATAAGGTAAAGATGAAAGTGGACGAAGATCCCTTGGACGTCGCAGACACCAACTACTCCGAGCCTGCATGCATTGGAGAGATTAACATGGTGGAAACTGACCAAAGCGACGCCCTAACAGGAGAGAAGGGTACTGAAACTGAAAACTGGGTGATGGTCGAAGTCGATAAGGAGGTCACTGAAGACATCCAGAAGATGCCAGAGACTTCGATTGAAGCAGCACCTGTAGCTGTTGCAAGAGAAACCCAGGCTACTGAAGGCCAGGGAAATCAAAACCAAGAACTAACACAGGTCACTGAAGGCTTGAGGCTGGAATTGGAGAAAGTCCAAATCACGAAGCCAACTTCACCTCAGAAGGAAATATGGGACACTCTAGGGGAACCCAGTGGAAAATTTGACTATTTGGTCAAATATTCTGCCCCAGAGAGTTCGAAGGTTCAGATTGAGGATATAAAGCCCACAGGATGGTGCGATGATGAAGCTAAGGGGGAAGATGTTGAGATAAATATGGTGGATATGGAAAGGCCTCGCTCTGAGATGGAAGAAGTAGAAAAATACTTAGAAAAAGAGAAGTATAGAATGGAGGATAATCACACTGGAGATGCTAGTCTCAAGGATTACCTCATGACATGCCACAAAGGAGATTCAGGCATAATATTGTGCCCCAGGTGCAGCATCCTCTGCAATCAGAGAATCGCTGCGAATTTCGAAAGGGTACAGAGGACTCGAACTGGCAACAATTGGCGCCAGGATAACCAGCTTTTTAGGTGTTATCCCAAGGCTGGAGAAAGTTTGCTGGAATTTGTGTTTCGCTGCTACAAAGGAGCAACCAAATGCTTGATTTGCCCAAGGTGTTCTGCTGTGTATGACCAAAGCATGGCCAGGGCCTTCGAAACGATTCCCTTCGCCCCTTGCTGGAACCATCAAGAAACTGTCCAGATGGGCCCACGTTTCGACAGCAGACACAAACAACGAAGGCCTGATAGCCCTCACCCCAAGGCTACTCGAAGAGTGACTTTCAAACTCCCTGCTGAAGTGCCAACCGATAGATGGTTACAGGTCAGAAATGACAAAGGCAAAGATAGATGGAGAAACATCGAACGAAATGCACGCCATGCTGTGACATACAGAAGGCAATTTAACACAGCAAAAAGGGAGGAGGTAAGATTAGAAAATTACAAAGGAAGGAACCCCATGTCAAGATCCCAGTGGCGCAGACAGCAAAGGATTCGAAAGGCTGAGAGGGAAGATGTGGCAAACAAAGGGGTTACTCCAACAAAGAACCAAGGTGAATCTAGCACCAACAAACCACAAAATCAAACTGAAAACAAACCTCCAGTCAATAGGAGGCTTTTCTCTGAAGTACAACGGGATGAACCAAAGGAATACACTCCAGGCCCAGAAGAGGACGAAGATATGATAACAGATAACTTCGAATCAGAGGGGGAGTCTTCATTCAACCTAAACTGTAACGTGGTGTTTGTGCTTCCCTGTGAATTTGGGCAGGAAACCGAAATTGATGAATATGAGGAAGAAGACACCACAGACTTGATGAAACATAGGCTTGTGTGCTACTATGTGATGGACAATGGGGCTGTTTAGGAACAAAACGCGTTCTTCGAACGTCCAGAACCTGCTATGAATAACCATCTCAAGCCACTTTTTATCCGGGCAAAAGTTGGTGTCCATAGTGTGAACAAGGTTCTAGTAGATGGGGGTGCTGCAGTCAATTTGATACCCCATTTCATGCTGAAAAGATTAGAGATCCGCGAAGGAGACATCAAGCCCCATAATATGGTTCTGTCCAATTATGAGGGAAAAGTGGGCAAAACACTAGGAGTGGTCCAGTTGGAATTGACAATAGGCTCAAGCTGTAGGCCCACCATGTTTATGGTGATCGAAGCCAAGGCCAACTATAACTTATTGCTGGGAAGGGAGTGGATCCATGGCGTGGGGGCAGTTCCTTCGTCAATGCATCAGCGACTAGTTCTGTGGAGAGATGATGGAATCGTGGAAAACATCGAAGCAGACCAGAGTTACTTTATGTCAACAGTCAATTTAGTTGACAAGAGGGATTATGATAAAAATCTGGCAAAGATTGCTCCGTGTGTTCCAAATGATGAGATTAACGAAACCAGAAACGCCCACTACTACATGACCCTTTGCCATGATGGCCTTTACTGGGATAGAACAATAATCAGTGAAGAAGAGGGAGTCGAAAGCACTATACAAAAACGGCCAGAAGGCTGGGACTTCGACAACCTTATCCATGACTGAGTCTACCTTTTTCGAAAGGATTTCGGCCTATATGGCTGAGAACGAATCAAAAGCGGCCTTAGAGGCTGAAATACATAAATTAACTATAAAGATGAATGAAGAAAATGGGGATGGCTCGAAACTCTCACCCTTTAGAGAATTGGAGATGGATCAAAGGTTGGATGCCATCTACGATAAAGAACCCTTAGGCTTCGAAAGGGACCCCATAAACTCAGGTGCCAAAATGTTGGCACAAGATCCACTCGAAGAAGTCAACTTAGGGGATGAAAAAACGAAAAGAATAACCTACATAAGTGCAAAACTTAGCCCAGGCCTCAAGAAAGAAGTAATCGAAGTCCTCAAGGAAAACAAAGATTGCTTCGCATGGGATTATGACGAAATGCCTGGTTTAAAGAGGGAGTTGGTCGAACACAGACTACCAATCAAAGATGGCAAGAAGCCCATCAAACAAACTCCCAGAAGATTCGCACCAGCGGTTCTCACAAAAATTAAAGCTGAGATCGAAAGGTTGCTGCGTTGCAAATTCGTCAGAACAACAAGGTACGTCGAATGGTTAGCAAACATAGTACCTGTTATTAAGAAAAATGGTTCTTTAAGAATTTGCATAGATTTTAGGGATTTAAACACTGCAACCCCTAAAGATGAATATTCCATGCCTGTGGCAGAAATGCTAGTAGATTCTGCTGCAGGGTTCGAATACTTGAGTATGTTAGATGGATACTCTGGGTATAATCAGATTTTCATTGCTGAAGAAGATGTTGCAAAGACAGCATTTCGTTGCCCAGGAGCCTTAGGCACCTACGAATGGGTGGTGATGCCTTTTGGTTTAAAGAACGCTGGGGCAACTTATCAAAGGGCAATGAATTCAATTTTTCATGATTTCATTGAAACCTTCATGCAGGTGTATATTGATGATATAGTCATCAAATCTATATCTGCAGAAACACATTTGCATCATTTGAGCCAATCATTCGAGCGAATGAGAAAACATGGCTTAAAGATGAATCCCCTTAAATGTGCATTTTTTGTGCAGGCTGGAGATTTTCTTGGTTTTGTGGTTCACAAGAAAGGGATTGAAATCAACCAGAACAAAACCAAAGCCATAATGGAGACGAAAGCACCTGCATCAAAAAGGGAGTTGCAATCTCTGCTAGGGAAAATTAACTTCCTCAGAAGATTCATTTCGGACCTGAGTGGAAGAACCCAAGCTTTCTCTCTGTTACTTCGTCTAAAGCAAGGCCAAGCCTTCGAATGGAACGAAGCCCACCAGGAGGCATTTGACAGGATAAAAAGATACCTCTCTCAGCCTCCTATTTTGTCTCCACCTTCATGGGGGAAGCCCATGAGATTGTACATATCTGCCTCTGAAGTTAGTATAGGTAGTATGTTAGCACAAGAAGATAGAAATGGTATCGAAAGAGCCATATACTATTTAAGTAGAGTACTAAATGATGCAGAGACCAGATATAACAATCTAGAAAAGCTATGTCTCTGTTTGTATTTCTCTTGTATGAAACTCAAGTATTATATAAAGCCTGTTGATGTTTATGTTTCATCTCATTTCGATGTCATTAAACATATGCTTTCAAAACCAATAATGCATAGCAGAGTTGGTAAATGGGCTTTAGCCTTAACAGAATATTCTTTGACTTTCATGCCTTTAAAAGCTATGAAAGGTCAAGTGATTTCTGACTTCATTGTGGACCATTTTTTGGTTGAGCAGACTGCCATGAGTTACGTCGAAATACAACCATGGAAATTGTACTTTGATGGTTCAACCCACAGGAATGGAAGTGGCGTTGGAGTCCTTCTAATTTCTCCTGAAGGAATTCCAACAAAATTCAAGTATAAATTAGATGGTCCTCGTTGCTCGAACAACGAAGCTGAGTATGAAGCGCTCATTGTTGGACTTGAAGCTTTGTTGGAATTGGGGGCAACTAGAGTCGAAATTAAAGGAGACTCAGAATTAGTGGTCAAACAAATTACAAAGGAATATAAGTGCATAAAGGAAAACTTAATGGTATACTTCGTCATAGTCAATAGGCTATTGAGGAAATTTGAATACATGGATATTCAACACATACCAAGAATAGAGAACCAAGAAGCAAATGACTTAGCGCAGTTGGCTTCAGGTTATAAAGTTTCTACCAAGAACTTAAAGATTTAATTGAATTAAGGGGTAGAGTTATGGCTACTAGATTCACACCATCAGATCTGGAAAGTATGAAATTGGGATACGCTGAGAAACAGGGATTCGAAATATTAGCCATAAATACTTTGTCAGATGCAGATTGGCGAAGCCCACTGAAGAGTTATTTAGCAGACCCAACTCTGAACGTGGATAGAAAGACAAAATACAGAGCATTGTCATATCTCCTCATGGGGAACGAATTGTTTAAGAAGACCCAAGAGGGTGTATTATTGAAATGCCTGGGAGAAAGCGAGGCATACTTAGCATTGTCAGAAGTCCATAATGGGGCATGTGGGGCACATCAAGCAGGCCATAAAATGAAATGGTTGTTATTTCGATACGGCTTGTATTGGCCTAGCATGCTCAAAGATTGCATAGACTTTGCTAAAGGATATGAGGAATGGCAGAAACATGCAGGGATTCAACATGCCCCTGCAAGCGAGTTGCATTCGATCATCAAACCATGGCCATTTACAGGATGGGCATTGGATTTGATAGGAGAAATAAATCCTGCTTCGTCCAAAGGACAGAAATATATCTTGGTAGGAATAGATTATTTTACCAAGTGGATCGAAGCTATACCACTAATAGTTGCTGATCAAGAAGCTATTATTGAGTTTATACAAAAGCACATTATCTATAGGTTCGGATTTCCAGAGAGCATAACCACAGACCAAGGCTCTGTGTTTACTGGTAGAAAGATGCAAGAATTTGCTCAAGAAATGGGGTTTAGATTGCTAACGTCAACACCATATTATGCTCAAGCAAACGGTCAAGTCGAAGCAGCCAATAAAGTAATAATAGGATTAATCAAGAAGCATATTGGCAAAAAGCCAAGAAACTGGCACAAAACTTTGGACCAAATATTATGGGCTTGTAGAACATCTCCTAAGGAAGCTACTAACACTACGCCTTTCCAACTCACATTTGGTCATGATGCAATGTTGCCAGTAGAAATTCATCTACAATCAGTTCGAATTCAGAGACAAAACGAAATCCCAGCTGCATTATATTGGGAAATGATGATGAATGAATTAGTTGAGTTGGACGAAATTAGATTACATGCATTGGAAATTTTGATGAGACAAAAAGAAAGAGTGGCCAAAACATACAACAAAAGGGTGAAGAAAAAAGTATTCATTATTAATGACTTAGTTTGGAAAGTCATATTGCCCATGGACAAGAAAAATAAAGCATTAGGTAAATGGTCACCTCATTGGGAAGGACCTTTTCGAATATTAAAAGTATTCTCAAACAATGCATACGAAATCGAAGAACTGGTGGATGATAAACGTATCCTAAAGGTTAATGGGAAATATTTAAAGAAATATAAGCCACGCCTGCAGGAGATTCGAATAGTAACAACGTAACCAAGATATTATAAAAGGCCAAAATGGCAAGATAAAATGCCAAAATGGAGTTGTTCGAATATTACATATAAGAAACCAAAATTGTAGTCAAATAAACATCAAAATTTAGAAATAAGAGTTATTTTTCAATCGGTTGAAAGTGCTTCGAAATGATTCAAGTTTCTGCTGAGCGAACCGCCTGGCTCCTTCCAAGGTTGCCACTTCTCCTTTAAGTTGTTCTGCAGTTTCCATTTCTGCAAGCCCCTGGTTGAGAAGCTCTTCGAATTGGTTACCAGCAGTATTGGTTTCGAAGGCTATTTGTTGTTCTTTAGCCTCCTTAACCTTCTGTTGAAGTTCCAGAATCTGCCTTTCCCAAAGAAGTATGGACTCAGCTCGAGCCTCATAATCAGTTTTCGCCTGCTTTAGATGCATAGCTTGATCCTCAGCTTCTTGAGAGAGTTTCGAAGCTTGTTCATAAGCGGCATCCATGGCAATGCGTTTCTCTTGAACCTTCTTGGCAGCAGATTCGTCTTGGAGAAGGTAACCAGTTACGTTGTCCAGCAAAGCCTGAAGATCGAACAAGAGAGTACTAACTGGCAAGGAGCAGGTAGAAAGATTGACCTTTGTAAGCAACTCCTTCATAGTATAACAAGCAGTACTATCTTGCTTGAGCACTTCGAATATATCCACATTGAGAATTGTTTTCCTAATCTTATTAAGAAGTACAATTCTTTCATCTGTGGGAAGAGGATAGCTGGTCGAACTTGTGCCAGCCCTAGCAAGTGGGACGTCCCTTTGAGCCAGCTTTGCCTTCATGTACCCAATGGGGTCATTTCGTCTCAGAAGTGCAAGCTCCTCGTCAGTCATTCAAGACAAAGAGGATTAAGGGAGTTCCACACATAGGGGAGTCACGTCCAGTTCAACCTCCATGGGTTCGTTGGTTGCATCACCATCCCCTTCATTCGTTTCGTGCTCTTGATCTTCTTCATCATCATCCAATTCTACCACTTCGATGCCTTCCTTTTCACTGCTATTTGCGTTGGACTCCGTCCCGGCAGTCGAACCATCATTGGTATCCTCCTCCTCAGACTCTTCGTCTGCAGATTCTTCGTCTCTTTGCCTAGAATCTGCTTTCTCTCCTTCAGTTTGAGTGTCCTTTGGATCCTCTTGAAGAGTTTCAAGGGGAGACTTTTAAAGAGAAGCTCTTTGCAAATCCTATGTAGATGTTTGAAGTGGTGTTTCGTTTGTCTCTTTCAGAGGAATGGAGGTACCTTGATCATCCTGCTGCTCAGAAGTTCCAGCCAGTACCGCCATATTGGAGGAACCTTTATTCTGTACAAGGTTGCTGGAATCTCCTTGAGGAGAGGAATTAAGTGGAGCAGCAGCCTTGGATGGTGAGTTCGAAGTAGTGGAAGCTGGATTCAAGATGTACTACAAGGAGCAACAGAATGTTAAAAAACATGCACCAAGGTAATAAGAAATTATTATTTTCAAAGAGATTTAAAAGTTCAATATTACCTGTGGACTCTCGGAGGAGAGGTTACTAGCTATGCGTTCCAACATTGTGTTGGAGGTCGAAGGTGGAATTTTGGATTTGGGTGAGGGAGCAGCATCCCTGGAATCTAGTCCAGAGACACTAGTTGGAACGGTATTTTTCGAAATATCTTTCTTTGGCTTCTTCTTCGAAGCAGTTGTTAAGTTTCCTCCAGCCTTGGGGTCTTCCCCAGTGGTGCTTGATTTCCGCTTCTTGGGAGTAGTAGGAGGAAGCTTGTTGGTCTGAAAAGATTTAAACAAAGAGTTAGATGCAAACCATAAAACATGAGTGAATTCGAAACATCAAGGCTAAGTGATTAGCGTTGGAATTGGAACACTGGTTGTTGTTGGTATTGTTGTTGTTGTTGTGGTTGTAGCAATAGTGGTTGTTTCGGGTGGAGTCACTTTGTCAGTAGTTTCGATGGAGGCTTGAGAGGCACTCCCTTCTTTCGACTTCGAGGCAGCTGTCTTTATCCTGATGGCTGAAAATCGAAACAATTAAAGCAAAGGTTAAAGATATGGAAAATAAAAGACGTTTGGGATTTTCCCAAGCATTCGCACATGTGCCTTGATCAGATTTAATTGACATGGCAGAAAGGTCGTATCGAAGGTGTCCTGGGAAATCATGAAGCCAGTGTCGAGCCCATGTCACAGTCTCAGATGGCTTTGGTTTCCTTTGAAGATGTTTGAACATCTCTTTGCAAGTGAACCACCAAGGATATGGGGGAAACCAAGCCAGAGCCAGTTCTGAGGTAGGTAATCTGGGAAATTTAGGTGGATGCATTTCAAATGCCAACCTATACCTATCCTCAGGTGACAACCCTGAAGGAAGTTTTAACTTAGAAACTTTTTGTTTAAATTTTTCCTTCAAGGTCTCAGCCGCTTGATGCACAGTGGAGTCCAAGCGCGTGGGGTCATAAGTAGTTTCAAAATAATTTTGGAAAGCTTTAATCTCTTTGGCATGAGTAAACATACCTTTCTTTGCTGGTACCTGCACATCGAAGGCATCAATTAGTTTCTGTTGAATTGTAAGTGTATCGAACATATAAGTTTGATAAAACTTGGTCCACCATTCCAGAAACCCTTTAGCTGTGAGATGGGTAGGTTCGAAGGTTATCAGCTCAAACTGGGAAAAGCCTTGATATTGTTCTTGCTGTATTTTGGCTTCCCGTGCCTTAAAAGTTCGCCCAGAAGTAATGGCACTCTCAGTTTGAAATAAAGGTTCAGGAATCAGTTGGCATAAGCCAAACTGTCTCGAAACAAAATTTGGCTGGTAAGCGAAGAGAAAAATCTGGTTCTTGGCTGGAGTTATTCTTAAAGAAATGAGTCTAGGTAGCAAAAAAGCTCTCCATACATCCTGAATCTCCTTGCTCTTGATAGCTTCTGAGAGAGCCATGGTGAACCAAGAAGGTCCATGAGCCCTCGAAGCGAAAGGCGCCATGCTCTCTTCGAACTTGTGCCTTTTGGAGAATATCATGATGTACTTCGAGAATTGGACTTTGAAGTCATCTTTGTCGTCATTTGGAGTTAATCTTCGAAGCCTCGTGCCTTCGACTATCCTATCAATTATCTCAGGATCTTGTTCGTCAATGGTGTTGGCAGTTGACAAGGAGGGTTCGAACATGGCGTTTAGCCATAGCTGAAGTAACCAAAATGGGCCAGCCAACAGGATATTCTTGGGGGTATGGGATTTGAGGCTCGAAACAGCTGACCTCAGGCTTTCATAAAGGTCAACTAAGAGCAGTTCACTTAAGCACACTTTTCGATTTTCATGCAAGTCCCTAGCTAGAGGAATGAACCTACTGGCTACCTGTAGGGATCTACTGCAGAAAACGTATCTTGACAACCATAGGGTTAGGAAAGCAATATGTTATACGTCAGACACATTGTCTCCCTCAGCATGGTAATGACTGATAAACTTGGAAAAACTTGCTAGCTCGACTTCGAAGTCAATTATGCTTGAATTTTCTTCGGTGTCGGGGATATAAGTTTCTCCTACTGGCGATAGCCCAGTGATGGCCGCTATGTCGAAGAAGGTGGGGGTGATCATTCCGCCTGGGAGATGGAAAGTGTTATAAGTACTGTCCCAGAAATAGAGGGACGCGAATAGAAGAGGGTGGATGTAAGTGAAACCAGGCTTCGATAGCTTAATCAAATTATAGATACCTAATTCTTCCCATTGCTGGGATTTCTTAGCTTCTACTTTCTTGAACCAATTTTGATAAGCAGTATCGGAGGTGGGGCAAGATCGAAACGGCTTAAAATTACTTTTTACATAGTCCAAAACAAAGGGGTCCTTGGGAGGAACAGTTGGATTTTCTATGGTGTTTGAGTCAGAAGATTCTATTGCCTTAGGGGCGTCCATTTTGTTAAATAAGGGTTTAAAACTATAGCAAACTGGGAAAATCATCCTGGTATCTTTTAAAATTTCAAAAACCGTAAGAGGGTCATTTAAAGCTAACCTCTTACCAGCAACGGTGGTAGGAATGAGTACCTGTGATGCATACAACATTTCTTTTTCCTTTGAAATCATCTGAGGAGCAAGAACGGATTGGCCTTGGTGAGTGATAATCTTACTTTCCATTGTAGTGCCTGCAGTTTTTCCTTTCTTCTTGGAAACCTTTTTGAGTTGGGATGAAGTAGAAGAAGACATTTTTGAAGGATGTTGAAAGCTTAGGGTTTTTTTGGCGAGAGAAGGAAGGTAAAAGATTCAGAGTATGAAAAGAAAAGAAAAAGACTAAGTGGATGATGTTTTATAATGTGGAAGTTTAAGCATCCACTGAATGAGGGTGTGATACGTGGAAATCATGGGTTGGTGTGATGAAGAGGTGGCGTAAAGTTAACATGGGTAATAGGCATGATTTAAAGATAATCATTGTTTGTAACTGCACCATACTGTGAAGTGGCTCCAGGCGGTTAAGGAATCCAAAAAGTGCTATGATTGACGTGACTGGAGTCAAATGCATTAAATGTTACGATGATTCGAAGGTCACATCAAAATCTTGTGTAGATGTTTAAAATAGGTATTTCTCAGAGAGATCGAAATACATATTTTAAAGGGGCAATTTGTTGGCTGAAGATTTTGATAATATTATTAGAGGCCAAGTGAATTGAACGTTTCGATCGAAATGAAGCAAAGCGTCATGTTTCGAAGTAGCAGAAGCAGTGTTTCGAATAAGCATATCAAAGCTTGGAGCTTCGAAAGGCAATTATGGGAGCATATCTAAAGAAGTCTCGAAATAACAACAAGGCTGTGTCTGAGAAGTGCGTTCGAAACGGAGAAGTACCAAAGCATTTTAAATTCAAATGGAAGCGGGACATTCGAAGTTTGAAATTTATGCGCTGGAGCATTTGGAGACACGTGGAAAGAGGAGAGAGGCGTTGTTCTGCATGTTCTGAATGTGGCATAATCCTATAGCAAGACCGTTATGGTCGAATTAGTATAAATAGAAGTCTTAGTATTAGGATTTCGTGTGTCATATCTATTGTACTAAATACTCATTAACATTCAAACTACCACATGGAAAGGGAAACGAATGCAAGAGCAATGTACGTATGATAGCACCACATTTTTATGATTTAATGAAAACCTTTTATCATTTCCAACACTTTCCTTTATCTTTCTGCCAAATAACATTTACAAGTTTTCTCATTCAAAGTATTTCTATTTCGAAGTCTCTTCGTTAAAGCTTTACATTTCAATGCTTTCTTTACATTTCAAGCACTTTACATTTCAGAAAACTGTCATACTTCCCATGCATTTATCTTCAAGCTTTATCCTTCGAACGCCTATTTTTACTTAAAGTCATTTACAGATTTCTTGCATTAAACGCTTTCTTCATATTTTAAATCTTTTACGTTCCAGAACATCTTTTACATTAACTGTTTTTATAATTCGAAGCCATTTACTTCCCTTTTATGCAAGTTTACATGTCTTTACAATTAACATTTATTCATGCAACTTAGTTTCGTACACGCATATTTTGATTACACCTTTAGACCTTTAAGAAAGAAATCGAAATAAGCCAAAAATCTATAAAACATTCAAATACCGACCATGAATATCTGTTCGATCATGAGAGTAACCCTAATGTCCAAGGAATCCTAGGATCAATCTAGTCGATCCTGTGAGTTACCAGAGGAATTGAATAACAGTCAGTAAGTTTATTCGATAGTTTGGAAGACTAGCGGTTGTTTACCAGAAATCACTGGAAACAATTTGTAACATTCAATATTGTTGTAATGCGACCTACCACCTCTCTGGCTACGTCCTCTTCCACACCAGTTTTGTTGGCTTGACTGTCCTCTGTCAAAGTTGTTATTTTGGTAGCTTTAACCATCATTACGTCCTCCACGACCATGTCCTCTCCCACACCAATTTTGAGAGAAAAGTGCATTTTCGTCTCTGTTGGGTTCTGCATTCTCAAGTGTCTTCTCCTTCTTCTTTATTTTGCGTTGTTCATGTGCCTCAAGCAAACGAGCCACTTCTTCGACCGTGATTGTCAAAAGGTCATTCGCTTCTTCTATTGCGCATACTATGTTTTCGAACTTGTTTGTCAAAGATCTCAGAATCTTTTCGACAATACGAGCATCCGTCATTGCTTCTCCATTTCGATTGAGTTGATTTTCCACCGTCTGCACACGAGTGATGTAGTCCGATACAGACTTTGTTCCTTCATCTTCATTCTCTTCATTTCTCCTCGAAGAGTCTGCAATCGAACTTGCTTGACTCTATCTGCTCCTTTGAAAGCCTTTTCTAGTGTGTCCCACGCCTCATTCGATGTAGTTGAACCAATAATCTTTTCGAAAACTGATTCGTCGACTGCTCCGAACAACATGTACAATGTTGTTTTATCCTTTGCTCGCGTTTCTTTCAACGCCTTGGTCTAAGCAACTGTGTTTGCCGTCATATTTGATGGTACTTCAAATCCATCATTAGTTACTTTCCATAAATTTAACGATCTCAGCAGCGCCTTCATCTGGATACTTCAGTTCTCATAATTCGACTTTGATAGTCATGGCAGTGGCATTTGATCCATCATATTTGTCATGCGCTCTGATACCAATTTGAAGAAATTGAAGAGAAAATTGGGAGTGGAATTTAAACTGCTTTCTTTATAAAAATGTCCAACTACTTTTAATATGAGTACCGAATGATTTATATAGGATCACAAAATATAATATTAAAAATTACCATATTAACTATTTCTAGTTCCCTAAAAGAATAAACTTCTCACTACCTAAAGAGAATTTGTATTTTGCACTATCCAAAATAGATTTAAATTTAACCAACATTTAATACATTAGCATAAATTGTTGATATATAAAAAAATAATCTAAATAAAGAAAAAGTTAAATGTTACAAATTAGAATAATTAGTTTTGCTCTAATTATTGAATAATCCTAAAGTAGTTAAAATTATCTGATAAAAAGAATTTTCCTTGTATAGATAAAAAGACGTGAAATCTATAATATAATAAAAGGTAAGTTAAAAAGTGGAACTAGGCCGCATCATCGTATTTGATATTAGACCATTTACAATGGTTGAAAAACTCAACACCCACTTTTTCAACTCCCAACACTCCACATCATTTTCTCTTTCTTCCACCTAATAACTCAACACTCATTCAACTTTTACCCTCTCCAATGGTTTTTCACTCAACACCCTACCCCACCACTTTTTATTTTCATATTCTTATTTAAATTTTATTTTTATTTTTATGATTACATAAAATTACAATTATCGCTTAAAATTAAATTAAAATAATAAATACTTAATAATTTATTTTTTAATTTTTTGTAATAAAAACAAAATTTATTTAAATAATTGGATACGATACAAATCATCTTAAATTAATTTAAAATACAACACACAATTAACGTAATTAGTACGTTACAAATAATTTAAAATGCAATACAACACACAAGTAACGTAATTAGTACGATACAAATAATTTAAAATGCAATATAACACACAAATAATTCAATCACGGAACATTCCAAACTTTGTCCATATGTGCTTCACTAGATCGGCTTGCAATTCTTGATGAACATTTGGATCACGGAACTCTGATCTAGCACGCACATGATTTGCAAAAGCGGGTAACACCTCGGTCGAGTATGGTTGTGGTGCACTAGATCCATTTTCCCCAGACTGCTCAAAATCGGTCCAACGTTGAGAATATGAATCTCGTTCATCCTCAACAATCATATTATGTAATATGATGCATGACCTCATGATGATACCCAAATCAGCTATGTCCCACAAGCGAGCTGGTTCACGGATGATTTTAAATCGAGCTTGGAGCACTCCAAATGCACGTTCGATGTCCTTCCGACATCCCTCCTGAAATTTTGCAAATAATTTATCGGGTTCACTTTGAGGAAGTCTAATCGATTTGACGAAAGTTGGATAAGAAGGGTAGATACCATCAGCTAGATAGTATGCCATATTATATGGACGTTGATTCACAAAGAAATTCACACTTGGAGCCTTTCCCTGTTCCACGTCATCAAACACTGGTGACCGGTCTAGAACGTTTATATCGTTCAACGTTCCCGGACATCCAAAAAAGGCATGCCAGATCCATAGGTCATGAGATGCAACTGCTTCAAGAATAACTGTGGTGGTTCCCTTATCCCCTCTAGTAAATTGTCCTTCCCGTGCTTTAGGACAATTTTTCCACTCCCAGTGCATGCAATCAATACTCCCAATCATCCCTGGGAACCCCCGCATTTCACTAACATGCAGTATTCTTTGCAGGTCATCTTGGGTTGGTGCTCTCAGATACACTTGCTCGTACAAGCGTATGATTCCTTTACAGAATCGACGTAAGCACTCCAATGCTGTAGTACCTCCTATTTTGATGTACTCATCGACCGCATCTGCTGCCACACCATATGCTAACATTCGCATTGCTGTGGTACATTTTGCTAAGGGTGATATACCTTCTTTATTGGCTGCATCAACTCGCTGGGTGAAGTAGTTATCACTACTTGAAAGGTCCCCAACGATTCGAAGGAAAACATTTTTTTTCATCCGGTACCGACGACGAAACATTGCATCGTCATATGTAGGCTCATTGGCAAAGTAGTCGTCAATTAGTCTTTGGTTTGCCGCTGCATGATCTCTATTGAGATATTTTCTACTACGAGGTACATTATCTTCCGATATTTTGTTTCTACGCTCTCTAAATCGATTGACTATATAATTTTCTTCAATTTCACGATTTTGATTGTAGGTTGCGATATCAAAATGATATTGTGATGGATCCATTTTTTTGTGATATTGGAGGTAGATTGGATGGGATTTGGGATATTGGTACATAAATGGATGTATGAGTCCCTATATATAAATGGATGTGGGTGGTGGACCACTGACGGATTCGAAATAATTTATTGTATATAGTTAATTATCAGATAAGGAATAGATTCGAATTGGGTGGTGGACCACTGACAGATTCGAAATAATTTATTGTATATAGTTAATTATCAGATAAGGAATAGATTCGAATTGGGTGGTGGACCACTGACGGATTCGAAATAATTTATTGTATATAGTTAATTATCAGATAAGGAATAGATTCGAATTGGGTGGTGGACCACTGACGGATTCGAAATAATTTATTGTATAGAGTTAATTATCAGATAAGGAATAGATTCGAATTGGGTGGTGGACCACTGACAGATTCGAAATAATTTATTGTATAGAGTTAATTATCAGATAAGGAATAATTAAAGCAAACACTACACTGGCATATTGAAACAACAATAATTAAAGCAAACACTACACTGGCATATTGAAACAACAATAATTAAAGCAAACACTACACTGGCATATTGAAACAACAATAATTAAAGCAAACACAACACTGGCATATTGAAACAACAATAATTAAAGCAAACACAACACTGACAAATACTTCATTGAAATTAATTATCAAACAGTTCTGCCTCCAACTTTTTCAACAGCTGGTTCTTCCGGTCATCTAGATGCTCTTCGGAAGTTAGCTTTAGATACATCTTCATTTTCTTGGTTTTAGTCTTCTCCAAGGCTATATTGTTAGCCTGCTGTTGCATCAACGCTATGTTGTCCAATCGTTCAAGCTCTTTCGTCTTGAATTCTTTGTATTCAGCCCATTCTTTGTCCACCACCTCCGAGGCATATTCCTTTCTTTTCTTTTTACCCTTTTTTTTAGCTGCCTCCCTTCCTATAGGACGAGCACTGGATTCTACAGTGTTTGAGCCACATGCATCACTCTCGCGAGATCTCTTAGATCCACTACTTCTTGAGCCAATATTTCCTCCTACTTGACTACCATAATGTGGTTGATCACGGAGAGCGTGCCATTCTTCCATTAAAGTGAATTTAACATTCTTCCCACATGCATATAATTCCTGCGCTTTTGCCAAAAAATCATTCTCCGACCAACCACTTCCTTGCATACGCTTAGCGCCATCATAAGCGCCAATCCATTTACCCAACACTTTGTTCATATAATTAAAACGGTTTCGGCATGCAGGTCCATCACGCGGAGGATCGAATGAGCAATGCTCATTACAATACTCAGCAATTTTACCCCAATATGTTTCACCTTTCTGGTTTCTCCCGACAACACTGCTTGTTCCAAATTTAATCCACCCACTAATTAGAACCAAATTTTGTTCAGTGTTCCATGCTGGTTGCTGAGTTTTCCTGCTCTTAGGAGTTGAATCCTCTGAATTCTGACCGACTTCATTAGAAACAATCATGCCACCAATAGTTAGTTGTGTTGAAAACTCGGGAAATTCAGGTACACCACCACTTGGAAAATTTGCATTCGCCATTGTCACATAACCATTAAACGGGGGTGTTTGAGATGGATTTCTCGGCATAGATCCATAATATGTTTGAAAGTTTGGAACAGAGGATGTCTGGTTGAAATTTGGTGGAAAACCAAAATTAGGTATGTTTTGAGGATGTTGGTTGGAAAATTGATTTGGATTTTGATAATAGTTGGGATTTTGATAATTGTTGGGATTTTGGTTAAATGGAAAATTAGCAGAATTTTGAGTGTTAAAATGATTATTGGGATCCATTTCACTAAAAAAAGACACTTAACTTCAAAATAAACACTAATAATAAAATTAAGATAGTGAAAAACTTAGTTTTTTTTTCTGTGTCCAAATCAAATGAACCAAGTCTCTATTTATAGAGAAAAAAAATCATGAATTTTGGTAAAAAAAAAAAAAAAAATAATTTGCAACGAAATAATTGAGTTCAAAGTATTAAATGGATAAAAATCTGGTCAGCCAATCAAGCACAGCCACGTGGCTGCACTTATCCCGTTTCTCTTTCTCTCTCCGTGTGGATTAAGACCCACTCTCACCCCCAGCGAGTGGGCTACACGCGCCTGGCCCAGACCAATGAGGCGCTGCCACGTCATGCCCTTGGTCAGCTTCAATTGTGTTGAGTTTTCTCAACACCTCTCTCTTCCAACACACACTCAACACCTCTCTCAACACCCATTGGAGGAGATTTTGCATGTTGAGTTCAAACTCAACATACCCATTACACATGGTCTTAGAAAGAGATGCGTGTCAACTGACTTAATTCTAAAAAGTGGAACTAGGCCCTATCATCGTATTTTGAATCAAATAAAGTTGTTGGTTGAAAAAAAATTTACTCATTTATATTAAAAAGTAGAAATGAAATAGCGAAGTCATATTGCACCAACCTATGTATTGCATCAAATAACCACAACAACATATTTCAACAGAAAATATAATATTTTGGGTGTTACACCTTAACTCTGCTATTCTGAAACTTTTTTTAAATAATAAAAAATTTTAATTTTAATATTCAATTAATCAACGTTTTCTCATAATTTATAATCTAACAATGTTTCAAATAAAAAAATAGATTAAAGAGGAGGCACCACTTGAATTGACACCTCTTATATATATTTTTTTTACTTTTTTCAATTACCTGCGGATTTACTTGCCGATTTACCTGCGCGTATTTTTCTGTAGGTAAATCTGCAGGAATATTTGCAAACGAATTTCAGGTAAATCTGCAGATAACTGGAAAAAGTAAAAAATATAGGAGGCGCCAATTCAGGTGGCGCCTCCTCTTTAATCTATTATTTTTGTTTGAAATATGGTTAGATTGAAAATTATAGAGAAAGATTGGTTAGTTGTATATTAAAATTGAAAATTTTGGTTATTTGGAAAAAAAAAATCTGCTATTCTTTCTTACAGGGTCTTTTCTTTTCTTTTTTTTAATCTCCTTTAGGCAGGCTCTAGAAGGGTTGACTTTTTAGCAGTTTGGGATGCCTTGGGAACAACTTCAGTTGTGATAGTTGTCTTCACCTTCGTAGACATGACTGAGACTTTCTTTGAGAGGGGACTTGGGCTTGCTAGGTGACTTCGCTTTGGCAGGGGACTTATCTTTCTGAGTCTTATGTGTTAGGTGTGGAGTGTTTACCTTTTCAGGCTTTTGTTTCTTTTCAAGAGTGGCCATTGGGGTAACTCCAGCACTCATCTCTTCTTCAAATTCCTCACACGACTCCAATTTATATAAGTTGTTTGAAGAATCCTCTTCTTCATCATCATCCTCCTCAACCTCTTATTCTACCTCAACATCATTTTTCTCAGCCTCTTTTCAATCCATATTCACATCCCCATCCTTAGTTTAATCGTTTTCAGTTTTATCGTTTTCAGTTTTATCTTCCTCTTCATAGTCTTCCTCTTCATAGTCGTCCTCAGTCATGTCTGCATTTTCCTGCATCTCTTCATCATTGTCAACCTCTATCTCATCAGCTCTCTCACCCTCTTTTACTTTCTCAACAACTTCTTCCTTAATTTGTTCCACCACTTCCTGTATCACCTTTTTAACATCCTTCTTTTTATTTTTAGCCTCCCCAGTAATCAGTTCTTCATTGTCCTTGGATGCTTGGTTCAACATATCGTTCAGTATTCTCTCATCCCCCTCATCAACCTTCACTTCATTGGCATGTTCTTTTGAATTTTTTTTAGAGTTTTCCTTTGCAGTCACGCCTCCCTTCTTCTTTGGTGTTGGTTTCTCAGTCTTCCTAGGTTTCTTCTTTGGTTTTTCAGAGGTGTCCTCTTTAGGCACTCCAGACGTTGACGCCCTAACAACACCAACAAACACATTCTTTACATTTTTCTTACCCTCCCCTTTCCTATTTTTGTTGTCTTCACCTTCCTTCTGTACATCTTTGTTCTTCAATTCTTCCAAGACATGCTTAGGGAATACTGGAACTGGTTCATCATTGTAGTTCCAAGAGTTAACTTTCAACTCCCACTCGTACTTCTCTTTTTCAAACTTAAAGAAATCATGTTGATCCTTCTGCATCTATAACAAGACCCTCCAAAGCACATTGTCAATTTCCAAAGTTGTTTATGCTCCAGTCGACTCCTGCCCTGCCTCTGATTTCATTTTGCACACTTTAGGCTTCATTAAGGTCTGCAAGGTAGCCTTGTCAAAAGTAGCTTGAGGTTTGTATATTTTATTTGTTTCCCTAGATTGCACGCCATGCTTGTTGCAGAGAGAAGTAATTAGACATGGGAAATACAACATCCCCTCCTTCTTCTTGGAGCATGCTTCAATCTCCTGCATAATGATCTTTCTAATATTTATCTCTTCACATGCTATAATGCAAAGAAGCAATACTAGCCTCGCCTTACTGATAGTCTCGTTGTGAGTGGTTGGTATCAACGAGTGCTTGATAAACTGATACCACACCTTTTCCTCTGGATGCAAATCCATCCTCTTAATTTTTCTCTCGCCACCAAACTCTACCCATTAAGTCCCAATGTTGCACATGGATTCCATGTAAACATCAAAGTCTCCTTCACCTGAAGCATCCACAACTCTTGGTACCTATCTTTAGTATTTTTCAGGTTGAAAATTATGTTGATGGTTCCTTTGGAGTATGATATCTTGACTCCTCTGACCACGACCTCAGTCCATTTGTTGTTTATGTTCACCGGGTTGGCATATAACTTTAAAAATCTGGGTATTGTAAAGCAGAGTTGTTGGAAGAACTTGACCCATTTCTTTTTTGTGAACAATACACCTATATCTCTAGAGAGTCCTAGAGTTTCTTCCTGCTTATCCAAAATGTAACTACGATCAGAGGACATGCTCATTCTAGAAAAATGGTCAGAGAATCATTGGCTGGACTCAATGTTGAAGAAGGTCTCACAGTCAGACCCTTCATCATCTAAGTAGTCGATCGTAGGCATGGCATTCTTGCAAGACCAAGTTTTGTAGCGACCTTGAATGCTGTTTTGTTTCATTTTTAGTTTTAGGTTTTGAATTGGGTTGATTTGGGGATGATAGGCTTTCAAAAGATGAAAAATGAAGACTTGATGAAAGTTCTTTTTAGGGACGATTTTAGGAAAATGAGAGGAGGTTTGTAGAAGTTGAGAGTTTGTGATGTGATGGAAGTTGGTAGAGTTGGATTTAAAAAGAAATAGGAGAGAGGGAAATAAAGGTAAAGTGTGAGAGAGAAAGTTTGAAAATCCCAAACACACCCTAAGTGAAGTTCTAAGCATTAAATGTATTGATAAAAACACCACTTCTCAAGAAATAATATATATTTTTGAATCTTTGATTATTATTATTTTTCATATCTGAATAGTGGTAACTTCCAAGAAATATACAGACAAATAGGATTTTATTAATTTTTCATCCATATTTTTGGTCCTTCCTGCTAACGTTCGTTAACAGAGATGACGTGACATTCATATGATACAATACCAGAGTGGAAAAGATGCTGACATGGATGCCATGTAGAATTCTGTTTGCATTTTGATCTGACCTGATCAGAAGGTTTGGACCGTCACGGCTGGCTCCGAGCAGAAAGCTTTTTTGACGAGGTGGGGGGTACCTGCAAGACACTCCGATGCTGAAGTAAGTAGGAGTACGAGCAGATAATAGAAGTTGAGGTTAGAATGATCAATACCTGACCCTCTGGAAACAAAGGGTATTTATAGCCCCCAGCGCTGGGCCAAGGTCCCTTCATTGGGCCAGGCGGATTTGGCCCAATGGAGGAACTGCCAGGTTCTACGTGGGTAGTGGGGACCCGCACGTGGTCCCCGTCCTGGATGTGCTGCGTGAAGTGCGGGCGGACGGAGACGCGGTCTTTCCGGAGTATCGTTGGGGGAACGATGGACTGAGTCTGCCCTAGTTGGGATGCTCGAGATAACGTCGAGCTGGACAACAGGGCGTCGAGCTGGATGGCAGGGCGTCGAGCTGGACGTTAGGATGTCGAGCTGGACGTCAAGAGGTGGAGCTGGACATCATCACTTAGAGTTGGACAGTGGGATGTCGGGCTGGACATCAAGATGTCGGGCACGGATGTGACCCCTTTGCTCGGCGTGGACCTCAGTAAGTCCCTTTGGATTGGGCCTTCGTAATGCTTTTGGACCTGTCGGGCCCAGTCCAGAACAGGAGCCCCCCAAGTCGTGGTTCCTTGGCGAGGAGCCATGACTTGAACCCAAGTATTCCCTCGTTGAGGTCTCGTGCCCGGGATAGAGGTGTGGGCCCTCGAGGGGCCTCCTCTTGTCGTGCTCGAAGACGTCCTCGGAGATGGATGCGCGAGGAATCCTTGTCGGGCGCGTCGGTCGAGCACACGAGGTATCTTTCGGGAACTGTGCCGCCACCCTATGGGGGTAGGGCCATCATTGCGTTGGGAGCAGCGCGTCGAGGAGATGGAGTCCGTGGTTGTCCGAGGTGACGTTTGGTATTCCACGTCATCACTATAAATAGGAACCTTGGGCCCCATAATACGTTTTCCGCTCTCCGTGCTCTCTCTGCTGCTGTTCTTCCACACTTTCTCCAGTTGCGACTTCTCGTCTCAGATTCTTCCATTTCGTAGCCAGATCCCACACTTTGATCCAAGTAAGTGATCTACTTTCTTCATTTTCCCGTTTAGAATGCATGATTCCTGGAATTTGTAGATGTTTTAGGACCGTGCGCGTGGGATTAGCCCGGTAAACTCGTATTTAGCCCGACATATTCATGTCTAGGACCGGCAAACGCATGTTTGTGGCCGGCACATTCATAGTTTTAGGTGAAAAACTTCAGGGCTGCCCGTGGTCTTCATGATCCAGGGCGCCTGATTCATGATCGCGCCCGGTATGTTCATGGTCGTGGCCGTGGGCTTCATGGTGCTGCTCGCCATGTTCATACCTCGGGTCGACATGCTTGAAGAGTGGTCGCGCAATTGGTTTGAGGAAGACCACCGGGTTCAGGGAGTCGGGGAGGCGTCCATTTGTGGAAACGGACTTATGTAGTCGTGTATTGGACGACGTGATTTTGTCGAGCGTAGGACTTCGTGCTCAACTGACTGGTTTCCCGTGCTCTGCAGGTAACCATGGCGGACGAGCCGAGCTCCTCCGGACGTCGTGATCGTGAAGAACAGAGTGCCGACGAGTCGGTCACCCTGATTGACACCGTGACCGACCCATTGCTGGAATGGGTGGGTGTCGAGCCGCGGGGGACAGCGTCGGTATATAGTCGGGATGACCGACATCCATTCACTGTTATTGAAGAGGGTCAAGACGAGCCCGGCTTCCAACAAAACTTTGTAGTCATGATTCCGTCGACCGGCGCAAGGATTTGCTCGGTCTATCCGAATTACAGCCTCGCGATGTATGAGATCGCGTTTAAAGACCTAGGGTTGCGGCTGCCGTTCACTGATTTTCCGGCCGGGGTCTTTATGCACTTGGAGCTGGCCCCATCCCAGCTACACCCAAACTCTCTCGCCTTCATCCGGGCGTTTGAGTTGACATGTCGCTACCTGAGGATTGGGGCGACCATCCCTCTTTTCTTTCGGGTGTTTCACCTGCAGCGTCAGTCCCGAGGAGGGAAGCATAGCTGGGTCTCCCTGAAGCAGTCGAGGAGACTTTTTAAGATGTATATGGACTCCGTGAGGGGGTTTAAAGACAAGTGGTACGTGGTACGCCCAATTACCGATGCTGCTTTAGATTCCCTTTTCGAGGAGGAGGGGCCAGTGAGCGACGATGATGGGGAAACAATGATGGCCGACGACGGGAGCCCCGTGTTGGGTCGTAGGGCTAAATTCCCGGTGTACTGGATGTCCCGACATTACGAGCATGGGACAGGTTATTACCATACCGCTGTCGGGGACATGTGCTCGGAAGATCAGCGGGCATACGACGCTCTTTGTCGGTTCGTCGACAGTTTTCATCCCGCCCGATGGGTTACGCGGGAAGGGGATGATATCCTGGACAAAGACGGTTACCCGATGTTCGAGTCCCGTCCGATCGACACCAAGGCGCTGGTGGAGTGTCTGACATACAGGCAGGCTGCCCGCCTGTTAGGTTGTTTGCTTGAAATTCTTTATTCGTCATTTACTCATGCAGTTTGCTTCGATACTGACTTTTCCTTTATTTCGTGCAGGTACGATGGCTAGCCGACATGAAAGGCTCTTGAAACTATCCTGCGACCAGAGGCGGGGCAGGAGGGTCGTAAAGGCCCCACAGGCGACGAGGATGGGTCCCCCACCCGGTCCAAATGTTCCTCAGCAGGTGAGGGTGGACTCGCCGTCGAGCTCTGGACCCACGTCGGATCCAGAGGTCGAGGAGATCGACCCCAGCGCCGTTTTGACGCAGAGGAAGAGGACCCGTGTAGAGGGTGGTTCGACTGTCGGCGAGGACGCCGGCGCTGTTAAATCTTTCGCCTTCCCTCCTTGTTTCGAAGAGGCGGGCTTTTTCGAGCGATTCCCCCCGACAGTGGTTGCCCATGAAGCCGAGGCCATAAAGAAGATGAGTAAAGAGGAAAGGAAGGCGTATCTGGCCGCCAGCGTGGACGGGCTGGTAAAAATGGCCGAAATGGCTTTGGTGTTATCTGAGGATGGAGAGGATGCTGCCCGTGTTGAAGAGCTCGAGCAGGAGAAGGCGGCGCTGACCGTGAGCTCGCGGAAATTGAAGGTCGCTCTGGAGCGCTCCGAGGGGATGTTCCGAGAGCAGACCGCGATGCTCGATGCTGAGAGGGAGATGTTGACCCTAGAGAAGGAGAAATCGGGGAAGTTGACTGAGGAAGGGGAGCTTCTTCGGGCGGATAGGGATCGCCTGGCGGCCGAAGTCGAATGTTTGGGTAAACAGGTCGAGGAAATGCATGCTACCCTGCAACCTGCCGAAGATGAGCCCGAGGACATAGTAGCTTTGAAGAGTCGGGCGGAGCTGGTCGCCCACATCCGGCTCCTCGAGGTGGACTGCGTCGGTGCTCTGGAGGACGGGTTCAATTCTGCGGTCGATCAGCTCTCATTGCTAAACCCTGGCCTGGTCACTGAGGGTATCGGTCACACACACCGGGTTGTAGGTGGCGCGATCGTTCCTCCGCCCGACTCTCCCAGCGTCGACAATGATGATTCCGTGGAAGTCTGAGTAGGATAGCGGGCCTGCGTGCTCTTGATATTTGTATTCTTTGGGCCTGCGTGCCCGTTTATTGTATGTTATGAACATCGCCGGCCTTCTTGGTCGGTTTACTATTGTTTTGTCGCCTTCGGGCGTTTATATCAATGTCGTTTTACCTTTTGGATTTTTTGTCCTTGTATGAAATCACATGCTTGTATGAATTTAGCCTAAGTCATGGGCCCGAGGAGTGCCCGTAAGCGGCTTTGATTTGACGAGCGGATATGCTCGACTCCGTTTGTATGCGTTCCCGGCCCTATTTTGATTGGCCAGAAACACCTAAGTGTTGCGCTCGAGGGGAGAGATTTTCTTTTGACCCTTGTAGATGTCCCGTTATCCTTGATGGAATGTCGGCCATTTCGGAGCGAGGTTGCTCAGTCGGGCGTGGAGCCCGTTAGGGACGATTCGCCCTTGGCGTGAACTGCCCATCGCGAGCTGGGTGTTCTGCCTTATGGGTACGACGACGGTGGGGCTCGGTATAGCTGTCCACGTCGGGCACTATCGATCGTCATCGTTTACCGCGCGATGCTGTGCTATTTTGGTCGTACGTCGGGCTTGTACCTTAGCCTTAAACGAAATTGGACGTTTTTCCTCGTTGACCGAGCGCGGGTGCTGCTGGTCGAGGGTCCCAGGTGTTGACAGTTTCTAACTGTAGTACTGTTTTAGCTTAGCAGCATTCCAGGGTCTTGGTAATGGCTCTCCGTCTAACTGCTCGAGGTAGTACGCCCCGGTACCCGTGGTGTCGTGGACGCGGTAAGGTCCTTCCCAGTTCGCGGCCAACTTCCCTTCGCGGGAGTCTTTCTGGTTCCTGCGTAGTACCAGGCTGCCTACTTCGAACTCGCGCTTGATGACCTTGTCGTTGTGGCGTAGAGCCACTCGTTGTTTTAGGGTGGCTTCGCGCAGGGCAGCCCCCGATCGGATTTCCTCGACTAGGTCGAGTTCATCCCTTAGTGCTTCGTCATTCATTTCTTCGTCGAGGGGTTCCTCCGTTCGACGGGACGATTCCATGATTTCGATCGGGATGACAGCTTCGGTGCCGTAGGTCAGTCGGAATGGTGTTTCTCCGGTCGTTGAGTGGGGTGTGGTGCGGTATGCCCACAGGACGCTGTGGAGCTCCTCGACCCATCCTCTTTTGGCTTCGCCGAGTCGACGTTTGAGCCCTCGGAGGATGACTCTGTTCGCGGCTTCGGCCTGCCCGTTGGTCTGAGGGTGTTCGACCGACGTGAAGTGTTGTTTGGTTCCCAGTTTGGTGACGAAGTCTCGAAATCCGTGGTCGGTGAACTGGGTACCGTTGTCGGTCACCAGTGCCTGCGGAATTCCGAACCTGGCGAGCACGTTTCTTTTGTAGAAACGGAGGATGTTGTGTGAGGTGATTTTTGGGAGCGCCTCGGCCTCGATCCATTTCGTGAAGTAATCCACGGCGACGATTAGAAATTTGTTCTGGTAGGTCCCTTGCACGAAGGGCCCGAGGATGTCCATGCCCCACCAGGCGAACGGTCATGGGGACGACAACGTGTTCAGCTCGTGCGGGGGGGGCGAGGTGCATATCCCCGTGCTTCTGGCACTTGTCACATTTTTTCACGTGTTACTTGGCGTCCTGTTGCATCGTCGGCCAGTAGTATCCTGCTCGAAGGGCTTTCCTTGCCAAGGATTTGCCGCCCATGTGCTGGGCGTTGATCCCTTCGTGTATCTCCCGCAGTACGTCGGGGATGGCGGACTCGTCGATGCATTTCAGGAGGGGAATGGAGAATCCTCTTCGGTACAATTTCTGCTCGAGAACAACATAGGAACATGCTCGTTGCTTGATTATGGCAGCTTCGGCCTGGTTCGACGGGAGTTCTCCCTTTGTTAGGAAATTATAAACCGGGGTCATCCAAGACGTGGCATCCCCGATGGCGTGCACCTCGACCGTAGTCGAGGATGGCTCGATACTCGGACGTGCCAGAGATTCCTGGATGACGGATTTATTCCCGCCCTTCTTTCGTGTGCTCGCGAGTTTGGACAATATGTCCGCCCTCGTGTTTTGCTCGCGGGGAACATGAGAAATTTCTGCACGTACGAACTTTGCCATGTGTTTTTTGACTAAGTTCAAGTACTCAATGAGGTTGTCATTTTTGGCCTGGTAGCTTCCCTGTACTTGAGAAGCGACGAGCTGGGAGTCGGTGTAAATTTGAACTTCGCGGGCTCCTAGGTCCTCGGCTAATCTCAGTCCTGCGAGCAGGGCTTCGTATTCTGCCTGGTTATTTGACGTCGGGAAGGAGAGAACCAAGGAGTGCTCGATTACCACGCCTTCTTCGTTTTCCAGGAGGATTCCTGCGCCGCTTCCAGACGAGCTGGAGGCTCCGTCGACGAAGATGATCCACTTGTGTTCCTTCCCCGGGGGGATGTCGTTAGTGGTCATCTCCGCGACGAAGTCGGCCAAGGCTTGTGCTTTCAGGGCCTTCCTGCTCTCGTACTGAATGTCGAATTCGGAGAGTTCCAAGGACCACTTCAGCATTCTGCCCGCCATATCTGGCCGACCCAGGAGTTGCCTCACCGGCTGATCGGTTCGCACGATGATGGTGTGCGCTAGAAAGTAGTGTCTGAGCCTCCTCGCAGCATTGACGAGGGCCAGAGCAACCTTTTCTATCTGTTGATACCTGCTCTCTGGGCCTTGTAAGGCTTTGCTCGTGAAGTAGACAGGTTTCTGCCCGTCAGAGGTCTCGCGGACAAGGGCTGCACTGATGGCTTCGTTTGAAACTGCCAAGTATAGGTATAGTGGTTCGTCGTCATCTGGTCGAGACAACACGGGCGGTTGAGACAGGCTCTGCTTCAGATGGCGAAGCGCGTGTTCGCATTCCTCGGTCCATTCGAAGGCTGCTTCCTTTCGAAGGAGTTTGAAGAAGGGCAGGGCGTGCTGAGCGGACTTCGCGACGAAGCGTGATAGTGACGTCAACATGCCGTTCATGATTTGTATCGACTTCTTCGACGTTGGTGTCGGGAGGTCGGAGAATGCCCGACACTTGTCGGGGTTGGCTTCAATCCCTCGTTCTGTTAGATAGAATCCGAGGAACTTTCCTGCCTTAACCCTAAACGTGCACTTCTCGGGGTTGAACCTCATTTTGCACTGTCTTGCTTGGGCGAAGACTGTCTTGAGATGAGCTGCGTGATCGGTGTCTGCTCGAGATTTGACGATCATGTCGTCCATATATACCTCGAGCATGTCGCCAATCTGTTTGTTGAACACCTTGTTCATCATGCGTTGGTAAGTCGCACCGGCGTTCTTCAGTCCGAAGGGCATTACGTTGTAATAATAGTTGCCCGAGCTGGTCATAAACGCTGTGCAGCGTTTGTCGCCCAGAGCCATTGGGATTTGATTGTATCCCGAGTAGGCGTCCATGAACGACAAAGTTTTGTAGTCGGCCGAATTGTCGACCAGCATGTCAATGTTAGGTAGAGGAAAAGCATCCTTCGGGCAAGCCCGGTTGAGGTCGGTATAGTCAACACACATTCTCCATTTTCCATTATTCTTTTTAACAAGTACAACATTTGACAGCCAGGTGGAATACCGGGCTTCAGAAATAAAATTTGCCTCTAGGAGGTCTTTTACAGCTTTTTCAGCAGCCTCCGTTTTTTCTGGAGACTGCCTACGCCTACGTTGTACTACGGCCTTGGCGGCTGGATCAATGGCGAGGTGATGACAGGCGACCTCAGGGTCGAGTCCGGGCATCTCTGCAGCGCTCCAGGCGAAGAGATCAGCATTCTCGCGCAGACAGGCCTTGATTTGCTTCCTGGCCAAGTCGGGGAGGTCTTTGCCAATCTTCACTCCCTTGGTCGGGTCTGCTCCGAGGGGAACGAGTTCGAAATCGATGTTCGGAATAGGTCGGAGGGGGATTTGCTCGCTGCTGGATGGCTCGTCTTGGTCGAAGCGAGCGTCGAGGGCTATGGAGTCGACCTTTGGTGGAGCCTTCTGAATTTCTACCTCTGGGGATGCTCTGTCGGGCTCTTGCTTTGTCTTCTTGGGGGGTCTGGTACTGGTACCCACGTCGACAGTATCCCGTCCCCTTGAAGCGGCGTTGAAGCACCTGCGGGCAGCGACGAGGTCTCCCTGGATGGTGGCTACCCTTGCCCTTTTGGTATAGAACTTCATTTTTAGATGGACAGTTGAGGGCACCGCTGTCAGCTCCGCCAATGTCGGCCTCCCCAAGATGCAATTGTACAGGGACGGGCAATCAATGATGAGGAAGCGGACCTTCACCTGTCTTGTAGTCGTTCCTTCCCCGAACGTCACGAGGAGCTCGACATAACCCCAAGGTTTGGAAGTCGAGCCGTTGAAGCCTTTAAGGTCTGAGCCCACATACGGAGAGAGGTGTGAGTCGTCCAGTTGCAAGGTCCGTAACAGCTGGCTGTACATCACGTCGACGGAACTCCCTTCGTCGACCAGTATGTGATGCACGTCAAAATTGGCCATCTTTGCCCTTATCAGCAAGGGGATGACTGCGTTCGGGGCTCCGCCGGGGAGCTCTTCTAAGTAGAAGGTGATGGGCTCTGACCTGCCCTTCACCCTTTCGAACGTCACAGTTTTTGGAGGAGCTGCGTCGACCAGTTCGTCCAACTTCCTCTTGGCTGAATTGATGGTGAGGTCGTTGAACCCGCCCCCGTTGATGACCATGGCGGAGGGGAAGTATTCCCACATGCTGTGTGTCGTCAGGGGCTCCTGCAGGAGCTCGGGAATTTCGAAATCCTCGGGCCTGGTTACCGAGAAGGCGGTCTGGATTGGCACCGACTCGTCAGATGGTCGGGCATCGTCTTCGGGCTCCTTATCTTCATGGGCGTCCCGACGGGGAGCGTCGTTTCGCCTGTACTGTGCGAGCCTCCCTCCTTTGATGAGGGTTTCAATGGCGTCCTTGAGGTGGACGCAGTCCTCTGTCAAATGACCATGGCTCCTATGGTATTGACAGTATTTATTTTTGTCTACCCCTAGCTTGGCAGGAGCTGGTCGGGGACGCTTGACGCCACCGTCTTTGAAATCTGTGCTAGCACACTCCGCCAAAATACGCTCGCGGGAAGCCGTGAGCGGAGTGTACTCAGTGAAACGGCCCGAGGGGCCCCTTTGTTCCCGGACCTCCCGGGGTCGATCTTCCTTCCTTTTCTCCCCGGTACGTCGGAGAGGAGGGTCTTGTCGCGAGCTGCTGCCGTGATGGGGAGCGCGAGCCCTGGAGTCTCGTGCCCTGTTGGCAGCTTCTCTCTCCTCGTAGTCCATGTATGCTCGAGCTTTATCGAGGAGAGCGTCAAAAGTTGCAGGTGGCTCGATACCCACAGCTTTCCTGAATTCTGTGCCGGGAAGGAGGCCCCTCTCCAGCAAATATCTTTTCATATGGTCCGCGCAGGGGACCTGTATTGCTTCCCAGTTGAAGCGGTTGATGAATTCCCTCAAGGTTTCATCCTGTCTTTGGATGATGGCCTCGAGGGCCGCCTCGGTCTTCGGGTGGCGACGAGAAGCTGTGAAGGAACTGATGAACTGGTTCTTCAAGTTCTACCACGAGGTAATTGAGCCCGGGGCGAGTCCTTTATACCAGTCCATGGCCGCCTTCCTGAGAGTTGTGGGGAAGAGACGGCACTTGATGGGCCCCCCGACATTATGATAATGAAGCATGGCTTTGAACCCGTCGATGTGGTCGACCGGGTCTGCCACGCCGTCATACTCCTTCAGATGTGGGGGCTTCTCCATGCCCGGGGGAATAGGGGCATCCATGATGGCCTGCGACAGGGGACCGCGGGGGTCGTCCTCGTCGCTCCTCTCCGGAGAAAGAGAAGGGGTCCTGTAGTTATGTCTGGCACGATGGTCGTGCTGAGATTCCCTCGAGCGTGACGCTCGGTGGTTGAAGGTCACACGCCCGTCTCTGTTGTGCCCCTTGTCGTGCCTTGATGGGTCGCGATTGGGTTCTTCGGTAGGGATGACGGGCTGTCTCTCATATTGGGGCCGCCTCTGCTTTGGACGGGGAGAGGGGCTCCTAGGGTTCTCCCTGTAGTGTCTCCGCGGGGGAGTAGGGTGTCGAACTTCTTCGACCCGAGGAGGTGGAGAAGGTGGCCTCTGATGCCTCCTCGGGGGTCGTCGATCATTTTCTAGTGCCCTTAGCCTTTCTCCTTGGGCGAATATGAGATAATTTGTCTGGTTGATGGCCGCGAACAGTGCCTGAGTCGTGGCATCTGCCCCGGCAGGAACTGGGACTTCATAGAACCGGGCAGCTCTGCGATAGGCGAGAGCTTCCGGATCGTCTTCGAGTGCTGGAGGGGTCGTAGAGGACGACGCAGTGGCTCCGTCCCTGTGAGAGGTAGGTCCAGGGGCAGTTGTCACAGGGATGGCGTTATGGCCGGGATCACTGGGATTGTCCAGGTGTCCATTCTTGTCCGCGGGACCGTTGTTAGTGTCGGTGACACGGACGTGCTGCTCTTCGCGAGCTGGATCAGCCATGACAGGTAATTGAGTTGAGCTTTGGTCTTTGGAATTGTTCGTTAGACGGGGAAGCTGTTTCCCACAGACGGCGCCACTGATCTGACCTGATCAGAACGTTTGGACCGTCACGGCTGGCTCCGAGCAGAAAGCTTTTTTGACGAGGTGGGGGGGGGTACCTGCAAGACACTCCGATGCTGAAGTAAGTAGGAGTACGAGCAGATAATAGAAGTTGAGGTTAGAATGATCAATACCTGACCCTCTGGAAACAGAGGGTATTTATAGCCCCCAGCGCTGGGCCAAGGTCCCTTCATTGGGCCGGGCGGATTTGGCCCAATGGAGGAACTGCCAGGTTCTACGTGGGTAGTGGGGACCCGCACGTGGTCCCCGTCCTGGATGTGCTGCGTGAAGTGCGGGCGGACGGAGACGCGGTCTTTCCGGAGTATCGTTGGGGGAACGATGGACTGAGTCTGCCCTAGTTGGGATGCTCGAGATAACGTCGAGCTGGACAACAGGGCGTCGAGCTGGACGGCAGGGCGTCGAGCTGGACGTTAGGATGTCGAGCTGGACGTCAAGAGGTGGAGCTGGAGATCATCACTTGGAGTTGGACAGTGGGATGTCGGGCTGGACATCAAGATGTCGGGCACGGATGTGACCCCTTTGCTCGGCGTGGACCTCAGTAAGTCCCTTTGGATTGGGCCTTCGTAATGCTTTTGGACCTGTCGGGCCCAGTCCAGAACACATTTTATATTATTTATATAAATTTAATTTAAAGCAATGCATATTTCATCGTTAAATTTGTCGCTAACATGAACATCATACAAAAATCTAGAAACCATAGCTAATTTGTAGCTAATTCGTAACTAATCCATAGCTAATTCAAACACATTACTTGTATGACCTATACTTAGTTTTTAAATAAAGGACAAGGGGGTTGATATAGGGACCTGATTTTGCTTGCTTGTTGCAGTAGTCCAACCCTAAGGATGATTAACATTATTTAAATTATTAACACCAAAAGATATTATACTTGATTCTTCTAGTGATCCAGTATCTTCTGGAGGTGATAATTCTCTCATTAGCTATAGCACTATTGTCATACCCTACTTTTTTCTCCTAAGATCTCACTTATCATACGGTTGCATTTCATCAAGATCACAAACTTGGTAACCTCCTAACCCTTTGTTCTTTAGGGTTGTTGTGTGGGAGATCATCAAGCACTCATTTGTGCTTTCTTTTATCTTTATGTTTACTTGCTCTTGTGCTTTACTAACCCTATTTAAAATACTAAAATATGCTTTGTTTTGTTTTCTTATTTCGCAAGGTATGCTTTTTTTTCTTCATTAAGAGATCAAGTTGGGTTTCTAAATTAGAGTTTTAATCCCCCTAAGTCAAAGTCAAGGTCATCAAGGATTAATATTCAAGGCATGACCTATAATTTTAGGTAATATTTATGTCAAGCTTCGTTCAATATCAATTGATCCAAAAAAGTTCAAGTTTGATGCTTGGTTTGCAAGTTAACTCAAAATAGGTTCATGTGTTTATTTTCATGCCTTCCTCATCATTTTTCTTAAGGTTCCATCAAGATTAATCAAGTGTCTACCAAGGATACTTCATTTGGTGTTTATATGATCATTAGTGTGCCTTGAAATGCAATAAAACATCAAAATGACAAGTTGGAGCATGGTGGTTTGACCTAAAATCAAGTATGACATGTCATTTGGTCCAGATATCATAAATTTCTCAATTCTCAATATTTTTAGGCGCTTCTTTGAGCCAAATATCCCATTTGATGTCCTCTACAATTTTTCTTCAGAGGTAAAACATTAATTCAATCTCTAAGTCCCTAAAATGTTGCAGACCACTTATGCACAAAACTGGGTCATGACCTGTTTGACCTAATGCCAGACCTAGTTTTCAGTGGTAAAACCTCAACTTTACAAGATTTCCATTTTCTCATCAAGCATCCTTTTGTGTTGGTTATTTCGTAATTGTGTTCTACTCCATGAAATGTGTATTTGGCAAAAATAAAATCAAGACACGTATAAGGAGATTCCATTTGGCCTAAGCATGAATATGGTTCCCTAGTTCTGTTTTCTGCACAAAGGACCTATAACTAGAAATGACATAAAACTAAAATGGGACCACTTTTCACATGTGAAAACTTTAATGTAATGATGAGACATGTTGGGTACAATGTAAAACAACCTGAAATGAGCAACAAGTCACGCATCCCATGCCATTTCTTCACCCACTTGGATCTAGAAAACTCCCAACTTGGTTCACACGATTGGGATCTGAAATTCACACGTATGATGAGCTCATTCATTCTTATATAATTAAAGCTTCTTCTTCTCTCATTTCCAAGCTTCAAGGGACAAAGAAACTCTTCCTCCATAAAACCCAATACCTCTAAAAAACCAGAAGTTTGGTTTCTCATTTTCTCTTGGTTTCAACTTCAAATCTTCACCAATAAACTTTCATCGGCTTCATATGAAGTTGTTTGAAGCTTCACATAAGTTATGGTAGCTACGAGTAAAATCTCAACACAAACAAGTTATCAGTCCATTCTACTTGTTCACTGAACAATATCCCTAATTCATCTATAATTTATTCATCATTTTAAACATTTAATTTAACTTTGAGTAAACTAGTTTTTTTGCGTATTTTACCAATTTTGCGTTGTAAGCATTTTATTTGATGTTTTGATGATACTTTGTCATTTATATTTTATTTCCATTTTAATCATTTAAAAATCAATTAAAAATCCTTTAAATATTATTTTAATTGTTCTTGATGATTTGTACTTTATGACTTTTGGTTGACTTGGTCAATTGTGGTTGATTGAATTTCATCTTGTTCAATTGGACTTTTGATTGATGTTTGATGAACTTTCTTCATTTCAAATCTACCATTAAATGACTAATTTGATCATTTTTGGTACTTTAGATTGATGATAAGTTTGTCTCAAGATATCATAAAGAAGATGAATTGAAGTAATGATCTAATCCACTTGTCTTTGTGCTTGATCATTTTTATACTTCTTCTTCATTCTTCTACTTTGTTTTAAATCACGGTGTTGCATTATTTTCGGAGGATAACTTTGTGTTATTTATCTAACATGCACTAACCTATATTGTTATTGCCCGACCTCAGATAGTTGTGTCTTCTACAAAAGTCTCATTATGATTTCTTAGCATAACGCCAAATTATCCTGAATCGATTGATTAATAATTAACACTAACATTAACTCCATATTATTGTGCTAACTTTACCTTTTCACACTTTTAAATTAATGTCATTTAATTTCATGCCCTTTAATTTTATACCATTTAATTTATTGTCATTTATATTTCAAGTCATTTATCATTTCATGTCATTTTCATCTTTTGTTATATTTTGCTTACTTGTCTTCAAAGGCTTAAAACATGAATAAACAAAAAAAAACCCTAAAAAAACTTGTAACGTGCTCTTGGTGACTATTGTTACTATCCCTTGCATATGGAGTTTTGGACTTTGGACTTGAGACCATGGTTACTTTCCCTTATCTTGAAGTTCATCTGATACTTTGGTTCATTTGAGACATTAATTTCATCTGATACTTTGTGGTACCTGAGACTTAGAACCATCGGGGCCTTTTGTTGTATCTTAAACATGGATATGTTCTAAGACCTTGTGACCTTTATCTCGACTTTGTTATGTTCATCTACTCATTGTGCTTGATCAACTCGTGGCTAAAATCCAAAGAGAAAGGAATTCTGATTTTGAACAATGTCAAATGCTTGCTCTTCTTATGGTTAATTCACTTGCACACACAAAGACATTCTCTTTGGCTATCTTACAATGAGACTGTTTATTTCTTCTCCCATACTTTATACTTTAGGATCACTACTAAAAACCGCGCATACAACAACGCCAAAGTCACCACGGTTCGCTCCAAAACCATAGTGACACTGCTAAACTAACGCACTAACATTTTATTTTTATTTTTTTAATTAAAAATTTAAGTTTATAATTACGGTTAGTTCCCTAACCGTGGTGGTGCAGTCTGACTTTACTAGGTTTGATCCTAAGCTCCCTCAAATAGTTTGTCCCTTTTACTTTAATGCACGCCTTTTCAATTACATTTATATATAATAAAAAATAATAGGTATATCACTATGGCTATTTTGTACAACCGTTGTTACACACTGGAGATTCTTTATATATATTAAACACTAAGTATTCATTCTTCCATTGATAAAAGAACCAAACCCTAACACCAACACCGTCGGGAAGAAGAAAACAACCATAACACCACACTCATTGTTGTTGTCCAGTCTCGTCTCAATATCTCATTCCAAGAGTGTAAAATCTCGATCTGGAAATTTATGTGCTTGTGATAGTCGTATGGTTTCGTTCCTATACAAGAGGGATCAAAATAAAGGAAAGCCTTTTTGGAGATGTCTAAATTGGTGTAGTGGTGAAACATGTAATTTGTTCATATGTGATGATGAACAAAAATTGGAAGATGAGAGTACTATGATGCCAGAGTAGGAATCTGTTGGGTATTTGAAGGTTATGTATACAGATTTAAAAAAGAAGAACAAGAATTTGAAGAACAAACTGAATTCAGAGAGATTTTCTAGAAACTTGAAGATGTTATGTTTTCTTATCTCCTTTTTGTTTAATATTTACTTTGTTAAAAAAATGTAATAATTGAATTAGGGTTTGAAATTTGAAAATTTTATGTTATCTTATATCCTTTATGTTTGATATTTTATGTACTTTGTTATGAAATGTAATAGTTGAAGATGCAGTGGACTTGACAGGAATATGCAACTAACAGACTGTTTCTTATGAGTAAGCTCATCGCAATAATTTTCAGTTACAATAATGTGTTTTATATATTTTGAAGTTTAAAAGCTGATAAGTTAAGTTAAACGTTTAAGTTAAATATTTAAGTTGATAACTTTAAGAGAGTTAAGCAGATTAAAACTTCATTACATAAGACTTTCATTACATGATCAAAAACCATAATCAAATCTAAATCATCTCGCTGAGATAAAGTTAAACCAATCATAGTCAGCCTCATCATCATCATTAGAATCGAAAAAATCATCATTTGCCTTCTCAACATTCTTCTTCTTCTCCTCACCCTGAGATAGTCTCTTCATCTTCTCCCATTTTTTAACTTTTAAAATCTTCATTCTATTTCAAAACTTCTTATTTTCAAACTTCACACATTTTTCTTAAACAACCCTTGACTTTTGTCGAGTGATCTAGAAAATCTTTTTCTTAATAAATGCTAAAACACATAAGCATATTCAAACTCTTTCAAATCTTTTAAAAAAGACAAATCTTATCAAACTTCCTTTTGTCCTTAATGCACTTTTCTTTTTCAAACCAACCCCTTTTTCTAAAAAAAAGATGAGTCTATTCTTGAAGTTATGCAAGCTCCTATACTTCTACAGTATGTTATGAAATTGATTGACATTGTCCACTTGAATGTTGAGACATGCTTGTTGACTAAACCCAAGTTAAATTTTGGCAAAATACTCATTTTGGTCCCTTAACTATACCCTTGGGTTCATATTGGTCCCTTAACTTTTTTTTGTGTCATTTTGGTCCCTTAACTTTCAAAAAGTTTCCTTTTAGTCCTTTTTGTCTAAATTCGTAGCTAATTAGACGGAAAAACTTTGAAATCAGCGCTAAATTCGTAGCTAATTAGACAAAAAGGACTAAAATGAAGCATTTTGAAAGTTAAGGGACCAAAATGACACGAAAAAAAGTTAAGGGACCAATGTGAACCCAAGGGTATAGTTAAGGGACCAAAATGAGTATTTTGCCTTAAATTTTTCATATCAAGATGATGCAAATGTCCATTTCCTCATATTAGTGGATAGTAAGTAGAGATTTGCACTCGAATACGACAAAATATTTTTTTCACCTAAAATCAATCAACAAACAAAAACTCATTTCATAAACAAATACAAGTGATTCCTATGAAGTACCATAGATGTGAGGAGTGCTATTACCTGCTAGTTGCATAACCAACCTCTGTACTTGAATCTCTCTTTTGTTTTGGTTTTTAAAATTTTTTGTGAGATTTTTTTGATTTTTTCTCTTTTCTCTAGTTCGATAACAACTCTTGTTTTTTTTCTAAATTAATTTAATTAATAGTTTAATCTCAATTTTTCTGTCACAACAACCACTTCTCAAGATATTGATGGACCTGGAAATAATACCAGCTTAACAATGTAAAGGCTAGTTCAAAAAATTTTAACAGTTTTATCTAGAATAAAAAAAAACTCTTGCTAACAGTTAACTTATACGTACAGTAATGTCTATAAAAAGTACTGCACAGGAATTTGATGTGAAGCATAGTATAAAGACTATAGTTAAACTTGCAACCTGATAAAATAGAATACTTTCAATAATTTATACACAGGCACAGCTTGTGCCACTGTCTTTATAAACGTGCAAGCAGCCTTGAGGGGCAGGTGAAGGTTTCTCAGCTCTCACTTTTCTCATTTTCAAGCATAATAGAATTCCTGCAAAGGAACCACACCGCAAAAATCATAATGAAAAACTATGTCTACAAAACCAGGCATCTCACTACTCAGTACTCACTAGTGATTAAAATTACAACCAATAAAAACGATTGACTTGCATTTATTTAAATTATAAATCAATCCAAAGCTTGTTATGTAATGGATTTTTATGTGCAAATAAAAATTTTGTTTAATGATATTTATGTAGAAAAAGAGTTGCAAACCCTAAGCTCAAATTAATTCTATGATTTATTCTTTTGAAAAATTATGTTATTGTTGCTCACTTATGATATTGTTGTTCACATATCATTATCATCTTGTTGCTAATGTAACATTATCCAAAAATGATTTTTTATTCTAGAGAATAAACATTTCTTTTGTTAAGAACAGATTACTAGCTCAGTGTATCTTACCAATAGACTAACGCCTCATAACTAGCAGTCACAATCCCATAAACTAACTACCTCATAATTGACAGTAATTTTCCACTTAATATAATCAGGTGTTTTGATAAACAAGAAAAGATAACCAAATTATAACAGCAAAATATGAGAATGCGCGATGTTCATATCCCACATGTATCATGTATAATCTAAAATTCATCTGATTTGAAGCCCGTTTGTTAAGGCTCATTTTGTAGCAAATTAATTCTTCATAAAAATAATCACTTTACAGCTCACTTTGTAACAAATTACTTTTTTTATAAAAATAATCTTGGTCAGAAAAAGAATTTGTTTAAATTAACTAGAGATTGGTTAAGGATTAGCTTCAGATTAGTTATGGTTTATGGATTTATGTATGATGTTCATGTTAGCGATAAAATGCAGTGCTGTAACCTGTAAGTTAAATTTATATAAATAACATAAAATGGAAATAAAATGTCACGTGGTATCTATGTCAGCATCTTTCCTATTCTAGCATTGTCACGTGTCAGTGTCATGTCAACTATGTTAATAGACGTAAGCAGAAATGACCAAAAGTGTGGATGCAAATTTTTAAAAAGACTATTCTTTGAAGAAACAATTTAGAGGGACTGAAATTTAAAATGACTATATTTATGAGGATCAATAATATATTTAACCCATAAAGATTTTAAAAAACGATCTATTACTAAGAAAACGACTGCGACAAAACTGTAACGGAAGATATTGCACTACAAAAAAATTCTCATTTGCGACGTGAAATTCACGTCACAACATGAAAAATCATGTTATAGCAACTAATTTGCGACGTGAGCAATCACGTGGTTGGGGAGTTGGTGACAAATTTTTTACGACGTGATTTTCATGTCACAAAGTTGTGACGTGAAAATCACGTTGCAACTTGTTTGCATAGAAATCCTAGAATTGCAGTAGAAGCAGACGTAGTAGAAGTTAAAGTCAGAACAACACTTTATTTTCCACGTGATTTTCACGTCATTAATTAATTACATTTAACACTCACCTTTTTATTCAGCTTTTGTTTTTTATATAAAAACATTAAGTTGTGACGTGATTTTCACGTCACTAATTTATGACGTAAAAATCACGTCACTAGTTTATTACAATTACCACCACTACACGTTCATTCAGTTTTTGTTTCTTTATTGAAAAAACGAAGTTGCGGCGTGATTTACATGTTACAACTTTGTGACATGAAAAATCAAGTCACTAATTTTTTTTTTTTAAATATAATTGTTGAAATTTATTTTTCTTTTATAATTAATAAAATTAATAAAATTAATTAATAAATTCAATATATAATAAACTAAATTAATAAATTCAATATATAATAAATTCAATACATTAAATTTAATATAATAAAATTAATAAATTAAAATTATAAATTTAAGAATTCTTAATTTAATATACTAAATAGGTTTAATTAATTAGTATATTGTACAAATTTAAATTTGAAAGCAAAATAAAAAAAAATTAATTCTACGGATCATCTTGGTTGATATAGTTGTCAATGTCAAAATTATCTTCGTTTCCATCATCCTCCAGCTCTTGACCACGAACGTTTTGATTTTCACCAAATCCTTGCATAAATTGTTTCATTTGCTGCTCCATATCAGCCTGCCTCTTCGTCATGACCTTCATTTGTCGTTGTTGCTCTTGTCTCATTGCCTCCATTTGGGCATTCATTGTCGCCTCACGTTGCGCGGACTGGCGTCTCGCATCATTTAACGTCAATTGTCTTACTGTTTCAAGTTGTTCTGGTATCAAATTTGATTGACGTGACCCTCCTTCCCCATCTCTAACTCTTTGAAATAGAGTTCTATCCCCACTTCTCAAGGTGCCCGCCAAATTTTCACCACCAAAAAAACAACTGTTAGGGCCTTTTCCGCCAACGACTTTATCTCAAATATAAAAATCTACATCTGAATGAAGCGACTCTCCCTCTCTCAGAGTATATTGAAGATTATGAATCAGAAAATTTGCGAGTAATGTCTAATAATCCTCCTACATATTCAATAAAAAAATTAAGTTAAATATATATTATGTTATATTATATTATATTATATTATATTATATTATATTATATTATATTATATTAATTATATTATATTATATTATATTATATTAAATTAAATTATATTCACGTCGTAATCCACAACAGCCATATAATTTATTAACCTATCAGTGACGTGATTATCACGTAGCAACTTTGCCACATGATAATCACGTCGCAACACCCAACAGTCAGAAACCATCATTAATCACCCTGCACCCCATCAGTTCAAAGTCAGACATTTTCTATCTTAAATATTCGCGACGTGATTTTCACGTCGCAACCAATTTTATAAAAATTTTAAACTTTCCTCTTTCAGAACGTCAAACCTTTTTGATTTATTTATTTTTAATTTAAAAGTTGCGACGTGAAAAACACGCCGTAACTATTTTTAATGATAAAAAATATAAAATTTCACGTGATAAATTAACAATTATTATATTTAATATTAAAAATTTAGTGACGTAATTATCACGTTGCAACAGACAATTTTTTATTATGTGATAATCATGTCACTAAAACACGTTGGAGAGAGTGGTTTTTTCATCTAGTGTTGATACCGATATTATAAAGTACTGTTTTAAAAGTCTGCCTAAAAAATTTCTCATCACATGCCATTGAACATTGCTACTAGCACCGTAAATTGTGCCTCCATTTTCTACCGTATCCTTATGAATAATCAACGTGAAATGAGATGTGTTATAATTAGGCAGAATAATACAATACTAGCAAAATGACATTATTAAATGAATGTAACATACCTAAGAAATTAGATAAATAAAAATTATGCCACTTTACCTTGAATGATCCAAAAGTCAGACCTTTTTTCTAATTACTCAATTGAGCCATCATAACTTTGTGGCATGCCTTTTCTAGATGGACCATACGAGCGCAAATTCTATATGTTAGCATTAAACTTTAAGGAAAAACATACAACAATATGTATTTTTAACAAGCCTATACAAACTGAAATAATTGTGAACACAACTATTATTTTAAATCATTATAACTAACAAATAATTAAATTAAATTTAGTATTTTTTTTTTCTTCATTTTTAATCAAATACAGATACAACTATTATTTTAAATCATTATTCTTGTATAAAATAATCAAATACAATAATTATTATGAGATGAAAAGTCATTTATATTAACTAAATGTCTAAAAGAAGGATTAACAAAAAATCAAAATTGAGGATATTATTAAAAAAAAAACAAATATGTGCTTTTAATAGAATATAATAAAGTAGAGATATAATTTTATTTATAGCGTAATAAAAAATACCATGCATTTCATCCACTCTTCACAACACTTCAACAAAATTAATATATTATAGGTTTTAATAAACAGAAAACCGATTCATTTTTAATTTATAAATATGGACCTGGTTAGTTTATAATATAAATGGTTTGGATTTTATACTGAAATTTTTAGAGTTAAATCGGTTGAAATGCATACCCCTAATCAGGAGCACCAAATTCACACTCCATATCTCTATATTCATTTTCAAATCTATGCAAAGTTAAACAAAGCAATACCTTCATTATATTTATCTCCACTCTAAGCAAATAACATGATTAATATTTTCTAAAATAAAAAAAATAAAAATAAAAATAAAAAAAAACTTGTTTAATTTGGTAGCATCTAGAATTAACCATCTAATAGGTAGTTTACTGTTGTATCTTTTATTATTATAGTGTCACAATTTTAGAGCTTACAGTAAAAGAGAGAATAAGGGTTTAAAAATATAGCATATGATTTTGGCTATTCTCAAGAAAAACTATAGAAATGCAAGAGTTTTGAAATTTTTTCGAGTTATCTAAGGTTATTGGGAATTGGGAAACACTTGATGACAGATTGTGTTTGAGTTATTCATATATTGAAGGTTGAAGAAGTTGGGAAATACTTGGGTAGAAAATAGAGTAATTTTTGGGTGTCTTTAGGGTTGTTTTTGGGAACTTGAAGGTAAATGCTATTTTCTTGTAAATCATCTATAATCTCTTGTAACAACTTTCTGAGTATAGTGAATTAGAGAGCTGCTCTTCCCCCAGAGTAGATATTTGATCAAATTGGGTAAACAAATATTCATTTTTTCTCGCCTTAGTCTGTTATATTATATGTGTACGAATTATTATTGAAGTAAACCATTTATTTTGGTTGCTACTATTCTTTGCCTCACAAATTGATATTGAATTTTATCGTAATTCACAATAAGATTCATAACAAATGGTGCGGTGAGCGGGGAGTAAAGAGGTATTGTTCACAACTGAGCACCATGGTTAGATGGGAGATCGAGAAATTTTCCGGTAACAACAACTTCGGGTTGTGGAAAATTAAGATGCAAGCAATTTTAATTCAAGAGAAGTGTATTGATGCTTTGAAGAGTGAAATATTGATGCTTGTAGGACTTACATATATACAGAAGACCGAGATGGTGGATAAGTCCAAAAGTGCCATTATCTTGTGTCTTTGGAATAAAATTCTAAGAGAAATCTCCAGGGAGAAAATTGCGGTTGCTATGTGGGCAGAACTTGAATCATTGTATATGACAAAGTCTTTGGCTCGCAGATTATTTCAGAATCAACAACTCTATTCATTTCGAATGGCGGAGAACAAATCCATAGTTGAACAACTTACAAAATTTCACAAGACTATTGATGATCTTGAGAATATTGAAGTGAAGATTGATGATAAGGACAAGACTTTACTCTTGTTGAGTTCATTACACAAATCTTTTGAGAACTTTAAGAATGCCCTTCTTTATGGTAAGGAAGGTACTATTACTTTGCATGAAGTCCAGACGGAAGTGAAATCCAAAGAATTTTCAAATTCGAAAGTTTTGAAGATTGAAGATAGTGGTGAAGGCTTAAATGTGTCTAGAGGAGGAGCTGAGCATAAAGGAATATCCAAATCAAAGAGGTCCAACAAATCAAAGGTAAAATGCTTTAATTGTCAGAAAATCTATCATTTTAAAAGGGATTGTACTGAGAGAAAGGGCAATGAAGATTTTGTTCAAGCTGTAGTTACCTTGGGTGAGGAAGGTTATGAGGATGCTGATGTACTACTTGTATCGAGTTTGGAAACTGAAGATAGTTAGGTCATTGACTCAGGTTGCTCTTATCACATGTGTCCAAGAATAGAATACTTTGAAACTTTCAAGATGGTGCAAGGTGGAGTAGTTTGCCTTGGTGATAATAAATCTTGCTTGGTTCATGGTATTGGTACGATCAGACTTAAAATGTTTGATGATCGTGAATTTCTTATTCATGATGTGAGGTATGTTCCAGAACTCAAGCGAAATTTGTTATCTATAAGTATGTTTGATGATCTAGGCTATTACACTAGACTTGAACATAGAGTGTTGAAGATTTCGCGTGATGAATTGATTATTGTTAAAGAGTCTAAAATATGTGGTCTATATATTTTAGAAGGTTTAAATGTTTTTATTAATTCATCACTAACTAGTGAAGGCTTTCATGACAAGGAAGAACTATGAGATTTGAGTTTAAGGTGTTATGAATGCCTTGAGAAATTTTCAGAGGAGTATAATGAATTTTGTAGAAATCAAGGGATAAAAATACATGTTACCGTTGAGTTGTTATTGAGTTTTTGGGGAAGAGCTGAGGTTAAAATAACTTACTTGGTTGGTAGAGAATTTCTTCAGAGGGAGAATAGTGAAAACCAAGGGAGAAACCTAGGAGTATCTATAACGGAGAAAACTCATTTTGAGGTGGAGTTTCCTACTATGGATACTAGTAGTAGTGAGGGAACGATTACAGAGATATATGATTATCATTTGACTTATAATAAAGTAAGGAGGGTTATTGTAACATCTCAAAGGGACAATTATGCTAGCCTTGGATATTATGTTTTTAATGTGGCTGAAGGACTAAAAAAAAAAACCTTCAGGGAGGCATGTGAAAACAGGTTGAGTCAAGGGTGATTGAAAAATCATAATTGTAGGCTTGTTAAATTATCTAAGAAGAAAAGGGTAATTGGAAACAAGTGAATGCGAGTGGTGAGGTCAAGATTTAAGGGTGGCTTGAATTTGATCAAGGTTATTGATTAGAATTTTAACCATGTAGAGAGCAACAATGTTGTTAATTGTTAAATTGACATCAACACGTTTTAAAATCAAGGTGGAGATTGTTGTAAATGTGCCTTATAACCTTTGTTGATCAAGAGAAAGAAAACATGTTTCAAATTGTCAAAAATCAAAAAACCAAAAAGTAATATGATCTTAGCAGTTTACGAATATCGGGTTCGGTCGGTCATCCCATTGATCTATTCATTAATGTTAGAATATTTTATATTAATTTGGAGACCATATAAATTAATGAAATATATTAAAAAGTTATTTATAATATTCTAAAAGATATTATAAGATATATATTTATAATATTCTAATTAATATTATAAGATATATATATATATATATATATATATATATATATATATATATATATATATATATATATATATATATATATATATATATATATATATATATATTAGTCTAAGAGATATTATAAGATATTTATAATATTTGAGATATATTATAAGATTATAATATTATCTTTTCTTTTAATAATTAAGGAGAAATATTTTGGGATTTGTTATGGATTAGTTGAATTTTGGCTATTATAACTATGTATCTCTTCTGTTATTATAGTGTGACAATCTTAGAGCTTACAACAACAAGGGAGAACAAAGATTTAAAGGCATAACATAGGGTTTTGTCTATTCTAAAGGGAAACCTTAGAAAGACAAGGATTTTAGAAATCTTTGGAGTAATCTAATGTTATGGGAATTGAGAAACACTTGTTTACACCTTGAGTATGAGTTATTCATATATTGAAGGTTGAAGAGGTTGGAAAACACTTGTGTAGAAAATAAGGTAATTTTTGGGCGCCTTCAAGGTTGTTCTTGGGAACCTGAAGGTAAAAGTTACTTTCTTGTAACTCATCTGTAATCTCTTGTAATAACTTTCTGCGTATAGTGAATTGGAGAGCTGGTCTCTCTCGTAGTAGATCATTCGATCGAACTGAGTGAATAAACTTTCGTTTTTTTCATAAGAGCATGGATATATATAACATAATCATTTTTCACGAGCATGGATGTATATAACAAAATAATTTTTCACGAGCATGGATATATATAAGAGCATGGAAATAAAAATTTTACTTTCAGAAATATTTATTTTTATTATCATTAATTTCAATTTTTATTTTATTTTAGGAAAATAATTATTTCAGAATTTGTTTTCAAGGATCTCGTGGGATAAATAAAAGGAAATGTTAGAAGTTGAGTCTGGCTGCAGCTTTGACTGAAGAACTTTGTGTCGTTGAATATCCTTCTATGAGAATCAAGCTTACCATATCGAGTGGGTCCTAGCCTTTGACTCAAGATAACGTACTTCAGTCTTTGACGATATTGGTTAGAGGAAAATAAATCCTCTTGCCCCTTGCTAGACGTTTGGTTCATGATAAACATGCATCACAAGCCCTTGAGATCCTTGAAATGGTTAAGAAAATATTATGGTATGATGTCATGATGTCATGTTTGAACATATAACAAACACAAATAAAGCACACAAGAGCCTTAGGTTTAAGGCTTGCATGAGGTTCATAGGTAAGTACCCTCTTGAAGTTTAAGTGGCTCAACTTATCCTAAGAATAGTAATCGAGTTCTAGGAGTCTCATATCACCGATCTTTCTCGCAAGCATTGTTTCAAAAGTACAACTAACTTGCCACCAAAATATCCCAAGAGTCGGATCTCAATGAGTGTAGCATCAAGTATCAACTAACTTTTGACTGCACTAAAGTTGGATATCTCACTACCTTCTAATGACTAAGTTGGGTCAATTAAGGTTCTAAAGGTAAGTTGGTGCTTATGACACCACGCGGAAGCCTAGTATTCTCCTCGACTGACTTAAGGGATACCAACACAAACCAATGTGTCACACTAATGCAACCATCACTTCAACCATATCGGTATACGCCATACAGTTTCAATGATCTATTGCTACTTACCTAAAATGTCCCCAGATCCGGGTATAGGATCTTTGCAAGAATAGTAAACCCAAGCAAACCCAATAAAGATAAAGCAAACAAATTAAGAAAAGCAGAAAAATGATCTTACTCTAAAGGTAACCCCTCTTTTATTATATTCCCTAGCAGAGTCGCCAGTTCTGTAATATGGTGGGAGAACTGACTTTCTTTTGAATTTGATCACAAATGTTGCAGATAGTAAGAGTCGCCACCGACTTTTCTTTTATCCAATAAGGAAATGGTGAAAAGAACAGGAAAGACCTTTGAGAATTTTGAGTTCGGGGGGTAGGTTATGAAAAGGGAAGGTGTTAGCACCCTTTTCATCTGTAGTTATCTACGGGCTCTTAATCTCTAGCTCACTTTGGTTTGAAAATTTTCTTTTTGTTAGGTGTTTGAAAATATTATAAATTTTTTGCTAGAGTAAGGCGGACTTTGTAATGACTCTTGTATTGTTAAGAGTGTATACAAAGAGTTTCATTTTGAAAATATTTTGAAGGGTGTGTGATTGTGTGAAATGTTTTTGTTTTTTGAGCAAGCGATTAACAGCGATCTACCTACTCAAGGTCATTCTTGTATTTTCCTCCTCATTTAGATAGTTCTACCTTAATATTAGTTAGTAGGAAACTAGTAAGGACGCTTTAGTAATTTTTCATTAAGGGACTAGATCATTTAGTGAAGGCAACTTCAAAGGGTCATCGAGGGACTATGATCTTTGATTTCGAGGGACTTTACTAAAGCGTCCCTACGTTCGAGGGACATGACTATTTTCTGAAAGGCAACAAAGGAGGTTACCCTAGAGGTGCAAGTGATTTGTGATTCAATTATTTTGATCTTTGGTTAGGGTTAGCTATCGATTTATTTTTATCTTGCCATACATGACCTAATTACTAACAGTAATATATCAATAATGAAAAGTAGTAAATATGCGGAAGGTAAAAAGCGAAAAAAATAAACCTAAGACTATTACAGTGCTTCGGGGCAGTTACATAAGTAATAAAATACGAAAAGTAAAACCCTAATTACTATTACAAATTGTGAACAGTTACAATAATGATTAAAAAAATGCGAGAAATAAAAAAATGTTTGCAATAGCACAATTAATCTAAAAATTTGGAATCACAGAAAAAATAAAAAATTTTGTTGTTTTTTTATAAAAAAAGGATATTTGTGGTTAATTAATTAAATCTAAAAAAATCAATTAGTTTTAATTACAAAAAATTAAGTTAAGTAATTATAAAATAAAATTAATTAGTTGAATTAATTAAAAAATAATAATTAGAAAAAATTAGTTAGAAAAAAAACCTAGAGTCTAAATTAATTTTAACTAATTAAAAAACTATTTATATTGTAAATAAAAAATAAAAGAAAAAGAAAGATAATAAAATAAATAAATAAAGAAAAAGGGTTGGGCCTGAAATATAGCAACCAGGGGGTGCGAATAGCATGAAGTCCATGGCCCAATAAACTTTGTGCTCGATCCAGTGAGAAGCGCTCTAGGAGGTGCATCATGAGGACTCGCTCTGGGTCCCTTGGGACTTGTGTGGATTGCTGCACCAGATCTGCAAAATAGAAAAAACAATATGAAAAATGCAAGGGGCAGGGATCGAACCCGTGCCCTTGCATAGTAAAGCCTTTAGTGCGTGTTTAATCACTAGGGTGGTGATACATCCATTGTCTTAAATACAACCAAACATATATAATATGAAAACAATGCATGAACCGGAGAGGCACCGGAGCCCTAGCTCTGGTCGTATTCTCCGGTAAGTCGTTTTCTTAAACCTGCAAAAATAAACATGGTTAGAGATCCGGGGGTACCCTATCCCCCTAAATCGAGACCTGCGAATCCAATGGAACGGTTATTTTGGACTGAATCAAAATGGTTTAGGAGTTACAACAAAAATAACTGAAATCAACATGAACATGACTAATCGCGATTATGGTTGCATAGAAGTCATGCGATCTACTTTTCCTGCACTAACATACCTCAAACATAATGATATCATTAGTATGTCTTCAGGCAAAATAAAAATAAAAATATGAATTTGCAAGAAATATGAGATCAGAGATGTATGCGATGGTGTTTCATGAGCTTTGGATCATTAGGTTTGATCCATTCTTACTTTGTAGGATTGCTGGAAGTGAATGAGCAGGTTTGTTTGCCTTGGAAACGACTGCAATAAGGGTTTGCAAGTTGCCCTAACTTGAATAATTTTTTAGTTTTTGGAAGGGTGTTCTTGCACAAGGTTTTTCGTGGCTTTGATGTCTAAATGAGTGAGATTAAATAGCTTGCAATTAGGTCAAATAAACATGGGCTTGGACCTTTGTTAATAAGCCTTGTATTTTATCTTATTTATTTTGAATTAATAATGAATAAAATCAAAATAATTAAAATAAAAAGATCAAGGGGTGCATGAGTAAGATCTGAGGTGTATATGAAGTGTAGAACACGCTTGGTCTTTAAAACAATAGCCCAATAGCCCAAAAATTCAAGTTTGCTCAATTTGAACTTCATGCATTTGCTCAAAATTTCCCAACTTGCACTTGTCATAACTCTCTCAATTTTTATACTTTGAAGGTTATCTTTGACTTTTTGGAAAGATAAATATGTCCTCTACAATCTCTCTTTTTATCATTTTTGCATTTGAAGATTTTATCTTGATGTAAGTTGCCTTGATAAAAGTGTCTTTTTGTTGACTTTTGAAATGACCTATAATATATTGGCCCATATCTCTCAAATGAAGCATTTTTTGGACTTGATCTTAGAGAGAAAAAATTGTAGAGAATTGAATTTACTTCAAAATGAGCTTTGGTTGAAGAAAATATGATGAAGCATGTGAAAGTTATGCTTGGTCAAAGTTCAGTTGACTTCTCCTTAAGAAAACTCTAATTTGGCAACTTTTGACTTTTGATGAATCTTGAGTTTTCTTGAAGAATCATGATCAAACCTTGATCAAATGATGAATGTGACTTCAAAACATTTATGCTGACCAAAAATTTTGATGTTTGATTGTATGTTGACCATAATTGACTTTTTGTCCAATATAGTTGATTTTTAGTCATCTGAGTCATTGACTGAGCAAACTTGTGATGCAAGGCATGAAACTTGGTATGAGAATTCTTGGAGACATATGAGAGACTATTAAATCCACTTGAGGCCTTATAAACCCAATATTCTTTGTGAAAAGTGAAACCCTATTTGTAAGTCCGTTGCTTAGGAGGAGAATTTATCTGATCAATTCTTGAGCAACCTTGAGCATTTTGAGAACCCTAGGGGAATGTATTGAAGAAAGGGGAAGGAAAATTTTGGGTACAACAGAAGCCATCATATTCTATTTAATCATCTTAACCTTATATGTAGTCTGCTGGACTATGTCAGGTCCAACCAGAACACTCTCTCCCGATTCATACCAACACAAAAGCGTCCTACACCTCCTACCATACAAAGCCTCAGAAGTGCCATCCCAATACTCAAATGGAAATTATTTTTATAAGTAAACTCAATAAAAGGCAAGTAGTTATCCCAAACACCTCTTTGTTCCAATACACAAGCACTCAAAAGATCTTTAGTGACTGAATCGTCCTCTCAATTTGACCATCTGTTTATGAATGATAAGCAGAACTCAAACACAACTTCGTACCCAACACATTATTCAAACCTTCCTAAAATCTCGAAGTTAACCTTGTATCCCTATCTGATACAATGCTAGACAGAATACCATTCAATTTGACAATCCTCTCAATGTACAACTTTGCAAGCCTCTCCATTGGGTAATCCATTTTCATCGAAATAAAGTGAGAAGATTTTGTCAACCTATCCATAATAAACCAAATAGCTTCACAATTACTCAGTGTTCTAGGTAAACCAGAAACAAAATCCATAGAAATACTATCCTATTTACATTCAGGAATAGATAACGGTTGCAATAAACCAGACGACTTCTGATGTTCAATCTTCGATTTCTGACAAGTCAAGCAAGAATACACAAATTCTACAATCTATTTTTTCATACCTACCCACCAAAATATTTTTCCTCAAATCCTGATACATCTTAGTAACCCCAGGATGAATACTCAATCAACTACGATGTCCTTCCTCAAGAATCATCTTCTTCAAATTAGCTATATTTGGAACACAAACTCTATCACGACTTCTCATGATACCATTCTCATCAATCCTCAAATCGCCACCTGGGCCTTGATTGATCAACATCAATCGATCCACCAAAATCAAATCAGATTTATGACCCTCTCGAATTTCATCAAGAATGCCACTAGTAAGCTTCAACATACAAAGCTTAACTACAAAAGAAGTATCCTCACAAACCAACCTCATATCTCGAAATTGCTCAAGTAATTCCAACTCTCGCACCATCAACATTGACATATGCAACGACTTCCTACTTAATGCATCAGCCACAGTATTCACTTTACTCGGGTGGTAATTCAAACCAAAATCATAATCCTTCAAGAATTCCAACCATCTTCTTTTCCTCATATTCAACTCTTTCTGATCAAACAGAGATTTCAAACTCTTATGATCACTAAACACATTAAATCTTGATCCAAACAAATAATGCCTCCAAAGTTTCAATACAAACACAACAACAGTCAACTCTAAATCATGAGTCAGATACTTCCTCTCATGCACTTTAAGTTTCCTTGAAGCATAAGCTACAACTTGTCGATTATGCATCAACACACCTCTTTAACTCATCAATGAAGCGTCACAATACACAACAAACGATTCTGCCGGATCAGGAAAAATCAAAATAGGAGCGATTGTCAACCTTCTCTTAAGCTCTTGAAAACCAGCTTCACATTATGCAATCCAAATAAAATCTTGACCCTTCCTAGTCAATTGCGTCAACAAAAAATATAACTTGGAAAGTCCTTATATAAACTATCGATAATAACCTGTTAAACCAAGAAAACTTATAATCTTAAAAACAGATTTCAGAGCTGCCCATTCAGAAACAGGAATACCACCACTCAATATCACATGACTAAGGAAATTCACTTCCTTCAACTAAAACTCACACTTAGAAAGTTTAGCATACAACTGCTTCTTTTTCAACATAGATAACACAATCCTCAGATGTTCAGCATGATCCTCTTCACTCTTTGAATAGATCAAAATATCATCAATGAATACAACCATAAACTTATCCAAATACTGATGAAAAATCTTGTTCATGTATTCCATAAATACACCAGGACCATTGGTCACACCGAACGAAATCACAAAATACTCGTAATGACCATATCCTATTGTAAAGGCTGTCTTTTGAAATCTTCAGCCTTCATATAAATCTGATGATACCCAAACCTGAAATCTATCTTGACAAAAACATAAGCACCAACCAACTGATCCTTCAAAACACCAATCCTCGGAAGTGGATACTTATTCTTAATAGTCACATTGTTCAGTTGTCTATAATCCACATGAAACGTCATAGTACCTTCTTTCTTCTTAACCAACAAAACTGGTGCACCCCATGGTGACACACTAAGGCGAATGAATCTCTTCTTAGGAAAATACTCAATTTGACTCTTTAACTCTTTCAATTCAGATGCTAACATCTGAAATGGAGTCATCGATACCAGACTAGTTCCAGGAACTAAATCGATCATAAACTTCACCGCATGCTCTAACGGAAAATCACTTACATGTTCAGCAAATACCTCAGGAAAATCATGAACTATTGCTAATTCACCAATCATTCGTTTTCCACCCATATCTAATGTTGCCATCAAAGCTAATAACATAACACCATGCTGCACATACTCTGTCACTTTATATACTATCAAGCTAGCAATACAAGCATATCCCATCCAATACGATCCCATATACTATCAACAAGATATTAAGGGTGATAAGTTCCTCAATTTGTCAATAGGTAGCCGACAACCATGATGGTTGTATAAACCATTGTTACCCAACTGCAACAACGTCCTTTATCTTAAGCTCAAAATTACCTAAGCATCGTGGTCCAACTCTTCACATCATAAACATCTCAGGAAAGTAAAGCTTCTTCTCCACTTGTTTTAAACCCACTCCTATAACCAAGTAGTTAGGAATAACAAGCAAGTACCAAAAATGTTTCAAAGACATACCACATATTAAGGAACAAACAACATTAGACAACCTGGCTAGACTGGCCGACCTACTCTGATACCACTAATGTAACACCCTCTAAACCCCGCACATAATATATGGCATAAATCAGAGTAAATATCATGCATATCTAAAGAAGGCGTCAAATGTATTTCAAAACCAAACACAAATACGCTGGACATGCTCATAAGACACATTTAAAATCATGTTCCATATACTAACATATATGCATCTTGCAGCGGAATAATTCTCTTTTCAAAATGGTACCAATATTTAAGTCTCGTAATAGAATTCATGCATTAAAAGCATTAGGCACTAAAGGCTAATCATCACATAATCTCAAAGATAATAATCAAATAAGAGAGAGTATAATAAACATCTCTTAAAACAAACATGAGTTCAAACGTTTCCCGTGTTACATAGACCAGAGCATGACTCACTATCTAAATAAAGCGGATAAACAAAGAACTAGCTCTTCCGACTAATCCTAGCTAGAAGCACCACTACCTTCGGTACCTGAGAGATGTCGTATAAAATATCATTTCAAAAGAAGGGTGAGAATTCACATCATTATAGAAATATATAATAATAAGCAATGCATCACATACAAACAACAATTGGATTCATCATACTTCATATATTCATGTATTCAACACCTTCTAACACAATTCAATTATTCACATATACAACATTTCTCAACAATTTATGATTTAAATAAAATCAATCACCAATACCACAAATGTAACATTCACAGCAATATCACATATTTCACACCAATTCAACATTTCACATCGATACATGTGACTTCAATGCAACTTTATGCAATATGTATGTGGTACCAATTGTTATCCTTATCGGTATCATCGGGTCCATCTCCAAGACAGATAACCACAAAAAATAAGCATGTGCAGTCTCAACATATATATATGCAATTAAGATCATTCTCAAATCTTAATTATACAAGCATATTTCACATAATTCAAGACTTTTAAATTATCTCACCAAATTGCATAACACACATACATCATATCAATATTCACATACAATGCATACTTATAGCATCTATCAACTCGACACACCACAATAACACATAGCAACAATTGTCAAAACATGTTATTCTCATTCATCATCAATTCACAACATGCATATACATAAAATTCAAATATTATGTTCATACTATGAAGTCATCAAAAACTCATCATTGCATATCTTCAATAATTCATCACACTTGAAATACCTCACGTTTGCAAATACATACACATACTCATGGATTATTCATATACAATTCACTTTCATAATATTCATCAATTCAATACCTCCCAATAGCACATAGCAAGTAATATCAAAGTGTATTACAATCCAACACCAATCACCAATATGGATAACAAATATACGTGTCATTTTGCACAATGAAACAATAATTAAATCACCTACTGTCAACAAAATTATTTTTATTTAAAAGAATATCGCGCTAGCTTTCTAACCTTTCAAACGAAGACTCAAATGGAGTTACGATTCAAAAGTTATGAATTTTTGAAGTTTTAAAAAAATGATGTTAGTTTTAGGAAATCAGTTTCCTCAAAACTAGAAACCGGTTTGTGCACTGCATAATCCGTTTTTATGTAATTTTTTGCTATGAAAATTACTTTTGCACACCCAAACATCACACAATTTAAAATTCTAATTTCTATTTTCAATATATATATATATATATATATATATATATATATATATATATATATATATATATATATATATATATATATATATATATATATATATATATATATATATATATATATATATATATATATATATATATATATATATATAAACCGGTTTGTGCACTGCATAATCCGTTTTTATGTAATTTTTTGCTATGAAAATTACTTTTGCACACACCCAAACATCACACAATTTAAAATTCTAATTTCTATATATATATATATATATATATATATATATATATATATATATATATATATATATATATATATATATAGCAACAATTTATTTCTCTCAAAAACATAATTACACATAATTACACATAATTAAATTATACAATTTCACCCATCAATTGCAAACACTGACACCTGGCACATCCATTATATAAGAATTACCAAAAACACATATTAACATCCAAATTGTCATGATTTAATGCATTATAACACACACACACACAACACACACACACACACACACATATATGATTCAAACATCAATTTCATGATTTCTTATTCAATCCCTAACATGTCAAAATCTAGAAATTGAAGAACAAAATTCATAAATCATGGAACTATCTATTACATACTTTTATATAATCCCATAATAAAAAAATTACTCATCCTTACCTTAGATGTAGACTCTTTCTAGGGTTCCTCCTTCTTCTCCTCTTTTTTCTCATATTTTCCTCTTCTCTTCTCTTGTTTCTTCTTACTAAATCTCTTTGTTTTACAAAACCTTACTAACACTTATTCCTCTAATAAACTTATCTCACCCAATTACTCTAATGTAATTCATAAGGCCCATTAAATTAGTAATTCTATTCTCACACTTACTAATCCAAAAATACATATAACACATATATGCAATTAATTCAAATAATTCATATATTCACTAAATCACACGGTTTAATTAATTACTATATCACATAATAATTAATAAAATTAATAGCTAAATAACTAGTAAATAAAATATGGGTGTTACTTGTAGCATCGGCTCACACAGACGCTACTATTTAATAAATAAATTAATATTAAAAAACTAGTTCTTAAACGCAATAAGTATCCACGGAAAGAGATACTAATATTTTAATGAATAAATAAATAAAATATATACTACTAACTCTGTAAGAATGAAGTTAGTGCCGGCTATGAAAGACACACATAATAGTCATTTTAAAATTTTAAAAATTAAATGAATAAATTCATTAGTGTTGCGTTTGTCATGTAAAACCAATGTTATTGGAGTCGTTGTCGGGGCCGACGCTAAATACTTTAAGCTAAAACAATTTTTTTGTAGTGTAATCAAATGTAGATCCATTTTGTCCACAAGTAATCATACGTAAGGTGAACACCTTGTTTTTGGTTGATTACTCATCTTCCACTAAAAAAATATATTAATTAAAACTCGGCTGATAAATCAGACGCAATGTGTACACCTTATTTTAGGTTGATTATTTGTATTCCACCCATAAACTGTAAGAGATTTGGGTATGACAATTCTGGATAATTTCGAAGAATCGTGTTCGTACACTTTCCGAACAAAGTATTTCGACCCTATTCTTGTCTGGGTTCACGAAATCTTTGTGGGGATAATTCTTGAAGAACAATCTGTTTCTGGCAAAAGAAAACTGATTACAAATGTAGAGAGAAAGTATTGTTTTTTTCGTATCTGAAACCGAGGCCAAATGACTCCTTATATAGGAGATCAATAACTGAAACCGAAAAAACACACCTGTTCGGAAAAACGGTTATGTCGGTTTGGGACCGAAAAGACACACCTGTTCGGAAAAACGGTTATGTCGGTTGGGGAAAAGGATTCAAAATTTTCGAACGGGGCGCTGCCCCGCACCCCGCCAGGGGCTTCGCCCCTTGGAACCCCAACGGGGCGCTGCCCCGTACCCCGCCAGGGGCTTCGCCCCTTGGAACCCCGTTTCAATTATTCATGTTCAATTATATATTGGCTCGACGAGCGTGCACTCCGCACTTCCCTAACTCGTTTCCAAACTTAACGCATAATTGTATCGGTCTTTAGCAAATCACATTACTACTAAAATACATTGGTGATACTAAAATCACCAACATAAACAACGACAACCAATAAAAAAAAATTTTACCACCTTAGCGTGATCAAATATTTTTATTTTTGATCAGCAAAAGATGTTGTATCCATTCTAAAAGGGATTTACAAACAACACTTCATTCTGCCCATGCGCAACCAGCAAGCAGTGTTTTTTCACTTGAATGTGATCAAAGAAGTTTTGCCAAAGAGAGCGTTATCTACATAATTTGTTAGATCACAACCCACACACAATACTCGTCCTTCTCCAGCAACATACCCTGCAACCAATTTTAATGTTAACAAATTTTTTTAATGAAACAAGAATATCACAGATGTAAGGAGAGTACAATTGCAATCACTAGTTTTGCAAAGAGGCATATATGCAAATGTCATCGGAGAAAATAATGAATATTTAAGATAAAAAATAACAAGGGTCTATTATTTTTATTAACAAATTGAATTGAAAACTTTCTCGTTACAAGTCATGGAAAAGCTGATTGTGTTATTGCAGTGGAGAGATTAAATTGACTAATGTTTATTGTTTACGGAATAAACTCTCTTTTTAAAATTTGAAAGACTAAATTAATAAACACTCATAATTTAGAGGACAGAAACAATGATTTACTCAAATAGTATTTGTGCATTCAAAAGATTGTCGTAAAAAGCTCGTAGAGTGATAACTTGAGTAAATATCACTTCCATTCACCCAAAAAGAAACACGAGGAATGAATTGATATATACCTACAAGTCTAACTCTTTAAGGCGACAATTATTTTCATGATTGGAATAAATATCTTTAGTGCTCAAGCCTTGGTCACCACCACTACAAAATGCACCGGTTCCCTACATCACCAATATGTCATTAAAATCAATCAACTATATATTACAAATAAGTGGTTTCTAAGTTACAAACTATAAGGGAAAATTGTAAAATACATTTTAATTGCAATATTTTAAATATTGAACCAGAAGTCAAATCGAAAGACCTATTATTGGTCATATTAACCAATTTAAACCGTTTGAACATGGAGACAATGATAAAGAAAACTAAAAAGGGAAGTTTAGGAGCTTTATCAAAACGCATGGCTTTAATACTTTTACAAGAAACTAAATAATAAAATGTGATTGAGAGCGAAACCTGATCAAATGCTATTTACAAAAGGAGTTTAGGTTATTAAAGTGGGTTTAGGATTTCCTCTTGTGGATTTGAGTTTGATTAAAGGGGTTTAGAGTTTGAGTGATGAATGGAGAAGATGGGTGATGAAAGGGTGGGGTTAGGTGATGATTAAAGAAGAGGAGTGATGAAAGCGGTTAAGAGTTTGAGAGATGATTGGAGAAGACGTTGCATGAATACAGCGAAGGAGAAAAAACAAACAGAAATGTGATACATGGAAGTTTTTTTTAATATCAAGTCCTTTCATTTTTAATGTATATATGAAAAATTAGGTCAATACAGAAATATAAGGCAAGCGGGCAACAAGCTGTGTCGCTAGTCCTTTTTAGATCATAAAATCAATCCTCTTAAAAACTACATCTATACATCTAGGAGATACATTATTGTTTTTCATAAGTCTTTGAACTCTCTGTAAAAGATCAACTGCTTATGGTGTTAGGAAACCAAAAGTGTCAAAGTCAAATGGTATATAAACATGTTGACATTAAGAACATGCTTTCTCATGTTTGACCATCTTACTAGAAGCAGCTTTGAAAGCTTTTTGTCCCATAGTAAAACCACCATCCCTCAAACCAATCAGTGGAGAAACTATCATCAAGTTCACACATGCATGTTTTCCTCCTATCCACCCATACATCAAACATCTGCTTTCCTAAGTATCAATCTCACCTCAAGTGGCTCATTCAAAAAATTTGCAGGCGCCTCTTTATTCATAGATACTCCTGAACATTAGAATATATCAAACAAGACATCTTTAACAAGGTCATGTCGGTATTTGAAGCCTAGAAGCTCTCTACAATGAATCATGAGTTCCCCAAATGTATCCAAACACGACTTACGAAAAATAGGGCAAACCTCATCAATAGGAAATAAGGAATCATAAGGCGGTATCTTAGGATAGTTAGATAATCCACCACTGACATATGTTTGCCTTGCCCATAAATATGAATAGTAATGAGAAAGTCTTGGGCATGCACGGCTTGCAAACAACCAAAATCTGCCTACTTCCTTGTGGTCATGTCAATCTTCACATCCATATCTAACAATTTTACTAAAAAATGACACTCGCCAAAACATTTTATGCTTTAGGAGGGACAATGTCCTTACTAGTAAAATTGATAAGGTCAAAATTTGGAATCATAACACTAAGACCATCTAAAGCTCTATCATACACCCCATTGTGTCTAAATATATGATCCTGCAACAGTCAAGATTGGGCCCTAAAAGCCAGACCCCCAACTCTAATGGATAGTGAAGCCACTCTCCATTGAAGGTCCCCGAAGAAAGGACCTCCACCAACCATGATGTCTTTAATCGCATTTTGTAACTCTTTATCAAACTAAATAGCTGCTTCCTCCATATGAGTGGGTTGACACGTTCTTAGGCCAAAAAAAATTTGGTAATACCCATGCATGATCGAAGTATAATTAGCTCAATCTGATGATCCATTAGTTGTGGTAGAAGGTGCATTAAATCTATAGCCTTGAAAGCTCTCTTCTTGGACAAATCCTTAATGAAACCGTCATCCCGACTAATAGCCTCTCCAAGCAACTTCATCCTTAACAGCGGCCTCCCAATTTCTAACAGTAACAAATCCTCACGAAGTTTACTACCATCACATGAAGGCCAAAAGATGTCAGTCTTATGAATATTCAATTCAAGACCTAATCTTGGACTTGTCTCCCGAATGATATCAAGGGCTTTAGCCACTTCCCGTGAATCCCCTATAATATTCCCATCATCAAGATACCAGACATGACGTAGAAGCTTACAATTATCCCTAACCTGGTGAATGAGTGGGTGTAACACAAGAGAAAAAGAAGCAGCTCCAATGAGTCACCTTGTTGCCCTCTGGTGGTTGACATAATATTTCCATCCCCAAGGTACAACCTTGTTGCTTAGCCATAAATAAAATCAACCCATAAAGAAATAGATGGGGAACTAACCCTCACCTCACACAATAAGGCTGATCGATCTACCATGTTGAAAGTGTAACACCCTAATTTCCCCAAACAATATTAATATCAAATCAGAGTATTTTTGTTCTTTAAAATAAATCAATTAAAAATAATTAGGTTGATACACATCAAAACATATTAAACTTTGCTCAAACATATACACGGATACATAACATAATTATAAATGAACAAAATAACCAATCATAGTCTTCAACTTTACTTTTATTAAGCAGCAGTGTAATATGGTGGGAGAACTGACTTGGGTTTTTTGTGTTTTATCGCAACTGTTGCGGATAGCAAGTGTCGCCACTGACTTTTCTTTTATCCAATAAAGGAAATGGTGAAAAGAACAGGAAATACCTTTTGAGATATTTTCTTGAGTTCAGGGGGTAGGTTATAAAAAGGGAAGGTATTAGCACTCTTTTCATTCGTAGTTATCTACAGGCTCTTAGTTGCTAGGTCACTTTAAAATTCTTTGTTTGAAATGTGTTTGTAATATTTTTGAAATTATTTTTAAAAAGTGCCTTCGTTTAGGCGAACTTTGTAATGATTATCGTCTCTATAAGAATGCATAAAAAGTGTTGACTTTTGAAAATATTTCATTTGAAAGTGTTGGTGTATTTTGGAAGATGTTTTGAAGATGGCTGTGAGCAAGCAACTACGAGCGTTCTACCTAATCAAAAAGTATTTTTTTCATTTCCTCCTCCTTTAGATATTTCTATCTTACCATTGATTGGTAAGAAGCCCTATCATTGGATGTGAAGGGACGGGCGTGGATCGTCGTACAATCATAGAAAGCAACATTCTAGGATACCTTAGAAATTTGTCATAAGGGTCTAATATTGTTTACCGAAGGGTCATCGAGGGACTACGATCTTTTATTCGATGGTTACTGCTAAAGTATCCCACGTTCGAGAGACATGATTGTTTTTCTCAAGGCAATAAGTGAAGTTAATCCTAGAGGTACAAGTGTGTAAGGTGTTTGTTTTCATGCATTTTGTCTTGAGATTAGGGTTCTCTACTGTTTGATTTTTAGTCTTGACATACACAACCTAATTACTAGCAATTACATTGAAAGCGATAAATTGCAAAAGTTTAAAGTTCTACGCTATTACATCTTTTTTTTGGGATGGGGGATACAAATTTACAAATGGGGAATGAAAGCAATTAAAACCTAATTACTATTACAACCATATTGAATAATGAATAATAAATAAAAATATAAAGAAATATAAAGATAATGTAAAAAAATGAAAATTTTTTTAAAAAAACTTTTATGTATTGACACATAGGCTTATGTATTGATACAAATTTTTTTTATGCATTGACACATGCACTTATGCATTGGCTCGTATCTGTTTTGTATTGACACATGTACTTATGCATCGATACATATCATTCCTTACTCCTGGAAATCAAAATAAACTCAGTACGAGTCGACACATAATGGTTTGTATCGACTCATTTTTTGTCTTGTATCGACTCATTCGCTTATGTATCGATACATATCATCTTCTTGCTCCTGGAAGTCAAAACAATTCAGTATGAGTCAAAATATAATGGTTTGTATCGACTTATTTCTGTTATGTGTCGACTCATTCGTATTTTGTATCGACTCATAACCTAGTTCGTACCTAATATGTGTCGACACATAGAGTTATGCATCGACTCATACAGCTGTTTTTTACTCCTAACATTGGTCTGCTACATGTAAAAGTCAGTTCTCAACACATGGTTAGTGAAAATGAAAAGAAAGAATATGGTTAGCTTCAAGGAAATGATATCTACATTTTATCTTCACAAATGAACCACTAATGATGTTTGTATAAAGAGTTCAAAGTCAAGAAAACTTACCTTGAAATTGAAATTTGTGTTTTGATTTTGAGTTGGAGAAGTCAAGTTGCAGGTGGCTGTTTTTTGAGTTTGGAAAATAGTTATGTTACAAAAGTTGTTCTTGAGTTTGAACAACTTTTATATGATGTATGTGGAGTTTTTGGATGATTTGTTTTGACAGAACTTGCAAGGTGTGAGAGGTTCAAAGATTTGGACTTCAAAAGTCAAGAGTAGAGATTTTGTGGACAATTATGTTTTTTGCGAGTAAAGGGGGTTTTGAGGATTTTCAACACAGAAGAATCTCTCTATTTTTCTGCCTCTCTCTCTTGCAAATTCTCCTTCTATTTATAGGCAAGAAGTTTGGGAACAATAGCTGATTAGGTTTGCAAGACAGCATGTTATGGTTTGGTTGAGATGCAAATATCAAACTATGTCAATTCTCCATAGTCCCAAGATGAAGTACCAAAGTCGCTGGTATAGAGGGCTACTTTCCATGATTTATGGTGGAGTAAAATAATAAGTAAACAGAACTCAAGCCAAATTTTGTACCAACAAGCTTGCTTTTCAAGAATAACAATAGTAAGTTTATGCCATAAATGGAAAGATCTTTTGGAAAATGGCTCAAACACTTGGGTAATGGTTCAAGCTTTTGTGTAAACATTAAATTATGGAGATATTTTCAAGCAAGAAGGCCTCCAACATAAGATTATGCAGCATAACATGTAGATTGGATCATGTGTTCTTCACCAAAAAGACTTGTAATTCAAGGATGGATGCCCAACTTCATGCCCTTGAATCTCCTAGCTCAAGTATGATAAATTCATACTCTTGGACATTTTGTAAATCTTGAAACATTGTCTACAACTTTCATGTTTACCACTTTGGCTAAATCAAATTGGAACTTGATGAAAATTGGCCAAGAAGTTAAGATAAAAACTAACCAAAACCTGTTGAAAATTTCTCTAAGTTTTAGATGAAAATATCATGACTTCAGGAATTTATAACTCACAATCCAAGCACTTCTAGGACTTGATCAACAAAGAAAATTTATAGATCTCATCAAGATCAAAACATTTCATGTTGAAAGTTTTCTTTGAATCATCTTGCATCTTGGTGAAAGATTGGCCTGAAGTTATGAAATTATCATGTATGAAAACACTTAGAAAAATTTCTAAGTCTTGGAAAGTTTGACTTTTCATATTGACTTTTGAATTTCTTGATTTCTTAATGATCAAGCTTGATATTCTTGAATGTCTTAATGAATTTTGATCTTTGAAACTTAATGTTGACCAAAAAGTCAAAGTTTGACTTTTGGTGTATATGTTGACTTTTTTAATCAGTTGACCAAATTTCATCTATCAATACAATGATCTTGAGAAATGTTTTGAGCCATGAAATTAGGTCAAAATGATGTCCTTTAATCCTTGATATCAGGTTTCAAACTAATAAGTCATGTATTAAGTCAAAAGTCAAGAATTAGTCATTCTCTGTCAAAACCATAATTTGAGGCATCAATGTTGAGGAGATGGCTTGACCTAGTCCATACATGTGCAAGCTTGAGCTTTTGAAGATCTTTGTGGGGAATGTCTTGAGAAAAGAGAGGGAAAATTTTGGGGTACAACAACTTCCTCTGTTCAATCTTCTTAGACCTGAAGAGTTAGATTGGTGAGTCCGTCATTCGTGACTTAAAGAGGGAAGATGATTGAACACTAAAGTGCCCAGAAGTTTTTACTCGACTATGTGTTAGTTGATTGTGTCAGGAATGGGCTTAAATATGCAGTTTGGAGAAATGATAAATAATTTGTCGGAGATGGGCTTACATATGCCATCCAGAGTGACTATTGGTAGAAATCAGAAGAAGTATCAGAATAAATCTTTGGTCAATTTATAATGAAACAATAGATGTCTTTTGCTTGTTTTTAACTGGAAGAGATAAACCTAACCAGAAGAAATCTATTGTTTGGTTACTTCACTGGGGAAATAATCCTAACCAGAAGAGGTATGTCATTGGCCTATCTTTAACTATAAAAAGTGAATCTAACCAGAAGAGGTCTTCGTCTGCCTGTCTTTAATCTGGAAAAAATAAATCTAACCAGAAGAGGTCTTCGTTCGCATGTCTTTAATATGGAAGAAATAAATCTAACCAGAAGAGGTCTTCATCTGCCTATCTTTAATCTGGAAGAAATAAATCTAACCAGAAAGGTCTTCGTTCGCCTGTCTTTAATCTGGAAGAAATAAATCTAACCAGAAGATGTCTTTGTTCACCTGTCTTTAATCTGGAAGAAATAAATCTAACTTTAAGAGGTCTTTGTTTGCCTGTCTTTAATCTAGAAGAAATAAATCTACCCGAAAAAGGTCTTCGTTCGCCTGTCTTTAATCTAGAAGAAATAAATCTAACTAGAAGAGGTGTTCGCTCGCCTGTTTTTAATCTGGAAGAAATAAATCTAACCAGAAGAGGTCTTTGTTTGCTTGTCTTTAATCTGGAAGAAATAAATCTAACCAGAAGAGGTCTTTGTTCGCCTGTCTTTAATCTGGAAGAAATAAATCTAACCAGAAGAGGTCTTTGTTTGCCTGTCTTTAATTTGGAATAAATAAATCTAACCAGAAGAGGTCTTTGTTTGCCTGTCTTTAATCTTGAAGAAATAAATCTAACAAGAAAAGGTCTTTTGTTTTGTTGATTGATTTTTCCTGCAAGAAAGAGGGTTAGTTGTACGCAGATGTATGCATGGCGTAATGATGTTCTCAAAATAAATGAGATTATGTTGTATGTATTTGTCATGTATGTGCTATTATGTATGAATGTGAAACATTGAAGTACATATTTTTCTGGAAAATAAATACTTGACAAATTTCTAGGGAGTATTAGGAAGCTGAACCCCGGACTACCGCTGGAGATGAAGAGTATGTGTATCTTCAACTTTGTTTAGAATTTTTCCGCTAGGGATTCCATTTTTGCTCGGAGAAACTCTACAGGGAATGTTGATTCCTGCTTGGGAAGCAGGGTTCATGGATCTTTGATCGTCCATCGCTCTACTGGGGAATTTAATTCTTATTTAACCTGATCGGGGATAAAAGAGATGGTTAAATTTCCGTCTCGGAGAGGATAGTTGACTGGTATCTGGTTGAAATCCAGGCTTTGCAAAAACTTTCTGGGGATAATATCAACTCCACTGGGGACAAGGGGTTTTGTTCGTTGATTTGTAATAGTATGAGAAAAGACTCGTGGTGAGGAATCTGAAGTTTATTGGGGAAATAAACCCTGTTGAGGGAAGCATTTTGAAGACCTTATTGAGGAGATGAATTCTTTTGGGGACTAACTCCGCAAGGTTTCTCTTGTAGTTTAGGACCAACTCAGCTGGGGAAACGATTGTCATGAGATTGGAACTTTTGATGGATACTGTATGAATTCAAATCTATGGGAATAATTTTGTTGACGTAACTCTGTGAGGATATCCTGAATCCTTAAGAAAATATTTATTACTGTTTTTAAACATACATTTGTTAACAGTTAATTATGTCCATGTGCATATGTTCATTCAATTTTAGTTATTGGACGTTTTTGCACTCAAAACAAAAAAGAAAACAAAAAGTTTTCACTTCGAAGTATATTTGTATTGATGTTTTGCCTATAAACAAGTGTTTTTGTACAAGGAGACGGAAATCCTAGTAAGAGGAAATCGTCAAAAGAATGAAAGGAATACAAATTGAAAACAAAATAATAGCCATGTGAAAGTAATCTCATTTGACTTGCCGGGTGTACAATCTTTTGTATATATCCCTAACTTTTTTCTGAACCTTTTGGTCACTGGGATAACCTTATTTTTGCCTAGGTATGTCGACCTAGCGGGTCATTCTTTATGCGTAGTATTTTTTAACTATGTCCGCGTTCACAGGATGAGGGAATTCTTCACTGTCATAGTAGTTAGCATTATGGCACCGCCAGAGAATACATTCTTAACAACAAATGGCCCTTCATAAGTGGGGTCCATTTTCCCCTGGGATCGCCTTGTGGAAGAATGATGCGCTTTATTACCAAATCGCCAGTCTGATACACTCGAGGTTTTATCTTTTTGTTGAATGTCTTGATCATACGCTTTTGATACATTTTACCATGACAAATAACATCCAGTCTCTTCTCATCAATCAAGTTCAACTAGTCTAATCTAGTTTGAATTTATTCGTCTTCGCCTAAATCTGCTTCTTTCATGATCCTTAAGGAAGGAATATGAACTTCCACGGGCAAAAAAACTTCCATGCCATAGACTAAGGAAAATGGGGTTGCCCCAGTTGAAGTTCGAGCCTAAGTACGGTAGCCATGGAGAGCAAACTGTAGCATCTCATGTCAGTCTTTGTAGGTTACCACCATTTTTTGCACAATCTTCTTTATGTTTTTATTGGCAGCTTCCACTGTGTTATTCATCTTAGGTCTGTATGGGGAAGAATTGTGATGCTTTATCTTGAACTGTGTACAAAGTTCCGTAATCATAGAATTATTGAGATTGGTTCTGTTGTCAGCGATAATCCTTTTAGGGATGTCGTACCAATAGATGAGGTTATGCTTAATAAACCTGACTATAACATTCTTATTGATTGGGGAAAATAAAGTTTCTTCGACCCACTTGGTGAAGTAATCAATGGCAACGAGGATGAAAAGATATCCATTAGAGGCAGTGGGCTTGATCTCTCCAATCATGTCAATGCCCCACATTGAAAATGGCCACGGAGCAGTCATGACATTCAAAGGAATTGGAGGCACGTGAACCTTGTCGACATAGATTTGACACTTATGACAAGTTCTCGAGTGATGGTGGCAATCAATTTCTATAGTTGACCAATAGTAACCAGCCCTCAGAATATTCTTGGCCATAATGTGCCCACTAAAGTAAGTTCTAAAGAGGCCATCATGCATGTCCTCCATGATCTTATCTACCTCCTTCTTGTCCATACAAGAGAGCAGAGTAGAAACATGGTTACATTTGTATAGGATTCCATTGCTTAGGAAGAATTTGGCTGAAAACCTTCACAGGAATTTCTTATAATTGATGGAAGCTCCTTAAGGATACTATTGTGCTTCCAGATATCTCCTCACTTCATGGTACAATGGTTTCTCTTTTTCAGTGTCGATCTCACAACAGTGTGTGGGTTCATCAAATCTTTCAATCGTTATTCTAGGAGCCTCGTTGTACCACTTGACCTTGAACATGGATTCCATTGTTGTTAAGGCATCCCCTAACTGATTTTCTTCTCTTGGAAAATGTTCGAAGGTAACCTCCTTAAAGCATGGGATCAAAGTCAACACAAGTTCTTTGTAGGGGATCAGATTTGGATGTTTAGTATCTCATTCTCCTTTAACTTGACTGATTACTAAAGCTGAATCTCCGTATACGCTTAAGAATTTGATTCTTAGGTCAATGACATCCTTAATACCCAAGATGCATGCATCATACTCAACCAGGTTTTTTGTACAGTCAAAGCATAGTCTTGCAGTGAAAGGCGTATGGCCACCTTCGGGAGAAATAATCACAGCACCAATTCCATTACCCAAAGCATTGTAAGCCCCATAAAAAACCATAGTCCATCGGGATCCATGTTCAGGTCCTTCATACAGTCCACATTTTTCACAATCAGTTATCACCATGATATTCTCGTCCGGGAATTCAAAGTTTATAGGTTGGTAGTCATAAACAGCTTGATGGGTCAAATGATCTTCCAACACACTTCCTTTGATGGCCTTTTGTGTAGTATATTATATATCATATTCAATCAGGATCATTTTCCATCTAGCTATTCGCCCGAAGAGAGCTGGTTTCTCGAAGATGTACTTGATAGGGTCCATCTTAGAAATCAACAAAGTGGTGTGAGTCAACATATACTGTCTCAGCCGGCGAGCAGCCCATTCCAGAGCACAACAATTTTTCTCGAGCAGTAAATATCTTGTTTCATAGTCGATAAAATTTTTGCTTAGGTAGTATATTGCATGCTATTTTCGACCAGACTCGTCATGTTGGCCCAACACACACCCCATTGAATTCTCTAATACAGTCAAATACATAATCAGAGGTCTTCCTTCAACAGGATGCATCAAGATAGGAGGTTCTTGTAAATATTCCTTGATCTTGTCAAAGGCTGCTTGACCGTCATCGTTCCATCTGATTACTTGATCTTTCTTTAAGAGTTTGAAGATTGGCTCACAAGTAGCAGTAAAGTGAGATATGAATCGAGCAATGTAGTTGAGTCGAACTAAGAAACCCATGACCTCTTTCTCAGTATAGGGATCTGGCATTTCTTGTATGGCTTTGACTTTCGCAGGGTCGACCTCATTACCTTTTCCAGTAACGATGAACCCTAAGTTTTTTCTAGATCTAACCCCAAAGGTTCATTTGTTGGGATTCAGCCTTAGGTTGTATTTCTTTAACCTCTCAAATAACCTGTGAAGATGATCAAGGTGTTGTTTCTCAGTTTGCAACTTTGCAATCATATCATCAACGTATACTTCTATCTCATGATGGATCATATCATGAAATAGAGCTACCATGGCTCATTGATAGGTTTCCCATGCATTCTTCGAACTGAAAGGCATGACCTTATAGTAGAAAATGCCCCACTGTGTGACAAATGTTGTCTTTTCCATGTCCTTGGAAGCCATTTTGATTTGGTTATAGCCAGAGAAGCCATCCATGAAGGAGAAGACTTTATGTTGAGCAGTGTTGTCGACAAAGACATCAATATGCGGTAGTGGGAAATCATCTTTGGGGCTTGCCCTATTCAAATATCTATAATCTACGCACATATGGACCTTTCCATCCTTCTTTGGCACAGGGACCACATTTTCCACCATTTGGGGATATGATGTCACTTCCAGAAAACCTGTATTGAATTTCTTCAATACCTCAGCTTTTATCTTTTTAGACATGTCTGGCCGTATACGACGGACTTTTTGCTTGACTAGAGGACAACCTTCCTTTGTTGGTAGATGATGGACCACAATGTCAGTATCAAGCCCCGACATATCTTCATATGACTAAGCAAACACCTCAACATAGTCGTGCAACATCTGAACCAATCTGACCTTGACACTGTGTTCCAAGTTGGCGCCGATCTTGACTTCCCTCTTGTCTGCCTTAGTACCTAGGTTGATCACTTCAACTGGTTCCTCGTGCGGTTGAATGGCCTTTTCCTCTTGTATCAGAAGTCTGGCTAGTTCCCCGGGTATTTTACAATCTTCTCTGCCTTCGTCTTCGGCTTGATAAATTGGACGTTCAAAGTCATAGATGGCAATAACAGAGTCGTTGTCAATGAGATCTGGAGTGGATGAGGATCTGCAAATGCATGTGTGTGTGTGTGCATGTAAGATACATGGATATTTTGAAAAATGCAAAAAATTAAAGAAAGACAATGAGCGCAAAATTTGAATGGAAAAGATTCCAATGTTTTTCATTAAATGATCATATGTCATATGGAAATGAACAAACCCTTAACAAGTGGACCATGGTGCCCCGGGCGAGGCATATGGCTTAAAGTCATTGTTTCAATAAAATTACAGACAAAGTTCTTAAATTAATAAAATAGTAAATGGTAACAACTCCTTATTGAAGGAGATGGGAATGAAATCCTTGGCACGCCAGTTGTTGAGTCCTTCCTCAGAAGTCGGGTAGATCCATTCATCAAAATTACAGTCATTGTTGGAGTCTTCAAGAGCATTCAATTCATGATTACTGATGCGAAGAGGTGGTTTTTCTATGGGAGCACGTATGACCTCCTTTTGGGCTCTGGCAGTGAAACCCAAACAACTTTTGTCTAATTTGAAAGGGATGTCAAGGAGTTATCGCCAAATGGTACAACCTCCGTCTTCAATCATAGCACGAGAATATTTTAAGGAATCCATCATAGGCACATCTTTAACAACTTTTGGAACATCAGGAGTAGCCTTGGCAGCAGTAACCATGGGAGAAACCACTTCGAAGGCTTGACAAGGAGTTTCTGTGAACTCACCATCCATCTAAACATGCTTAAATGAATTCAGATGGCTAACCATAAACTCTTCTTCACCATAGACGGTAACGATCTTTAGTGTAAAAGTCATTGCTCCTACCCCATGTATCCAGGGGCATCCAAGTAGGAAAGAATAGGCAGGACGAATGTCTATCACATAGAAAGTTGAGTTGAAAGTTTGAGAACCAACTTTGATGGGGAGGTCAACCTCTCCATGTACCATCCTCTTTAACCCATCGAAAACCCTTACCACTATGTCACTTGGCTTCAACACTAAACCTTTGCAATCCAACCGATCTAGGGCACCCTTGGGTAAGACATTTAGATAGGACCCAATTTCCACCAATACATGGGCTAGAGTGGTTCCTTTGCATTCAATAGAAACATGCAAAGCCTTGTTGTGATTTCTTCCGATTGGAGTTAAATCAGTATCCAAGAATCCCAATCCATTATCGGCAGTCAAACTCGCTACACAATTTTCAAACTGATTGGCTATAGTCTCTTGAGGAACATGAGCTTTCTTTAGAAATTTTATCAAGGCTTGAGCATGCGCATCAGAACAAAGTAATAAAGATAACATATAAATCTTAGAGGGGGTTTGCCTCAAATGCTCTACTATCTTATAATCACTTTTCCTTATGATTTTTAAAATCTCCTCCATCTCTTGGGTGGAGGGTTCCTCAACAATAATGTCTTTGGCAGGCGCCTTCATCCTGGAAGGATCACCTGTCTTTTCTTTGCCCCTAGCATCAATACTAGGTTTGTCAATAGTAATGAAAACAGGTCTGGTCGTGGTGGTTGGAGGTGAAATATCAGGAGAGAAAATTCTCCTTGTTCTAGTCACCTTACTAGACCTAGCAATGTTGGTAATATCAGCAACTTTATCTTCATCGATACAGGAGTCTTGTCTAATACCATGGTAGTATACTTAAGGGCCATAATTCTAAGGTACCTCCTTATTGGAAGAATAAGGGAATGGCTCCGTTGTGGTAATTATCAATGGAGATATCTTTGGTTCATTGGAAATCCTAATAGGACTCTTTAAAGTGATCCTAATAGGATTGTTGGAGATAATGATGATGGATATGTCTTCAAATTCTTGAGGCACAACTTCAGTCAAGCTTTATAAGAATGGAGTTATTTCAAACAGGATCTCATGGCTGTCTATTAGGTGTTGGACACCTCTTTTCAGTAATTCACAACCATTAGTTTGCACAGCGCAGTAACAACAATCTTCAAGGCAACCAGGGAAAACCCCAACTTTCAACAAATTGTTTTTGACAAACTTCAGTGGAGTGGTTAAGTCATTAACAGAGGAAACAAAAGTAGTATCTTCAATAGCGTTGACACGTTTGCCATAGTTTGGCATAGGTGCGATGATTACATTCAGAGTTGGAGGAGGATTAAATTCAATATTCTTGTTGTCAATGAGGTATTGGATCTTGCATTTTAATGCCCAACAATGACCAGTGTCATGTCTGAGACTATTGGAGTGGTAAACACATTTGGTGTTCGGGTCATACTTTGGAGATGAAACATTGGGATTTGAAGGGGGATCATGCAATGTTACTAAATTATCCTTCAACGGGTGTTGTAAGGCTTGAGATAGTGACATGTTGATCCTTGTAAATTGTCTTCTTAGAATATCAGGTCTTTGGTAGCCATCTTGTTGTTGTGGTCTTTGAGTAGAGGTTGGATTGGAGATTAGAACTGCATTTACGGATTGGCGATGGTCCTTCTTGATATGGCCCCTTGACCCATACACGACATTATTTTCTTTTTTACCGGTAAAAGGTTTCTTCACAGTGTTTGATGTAGAGGCAGAAGCCGTGGGTATTTTTCCACTTTTGATGTCGTTATCAACTCTTTCATCAGTCAAGATTAACTCAATGAAACCAGATGATGAGCGCCCAATCAGTAAATTGAAAAATGGCCCAGTCAATGTTCCCATGAACATATCCACCAACTACCTATCAGTCAATGGTGGTTGTACTCTACCAGCAAGGTCTCTCCATTTCTGCGTGTACTCTTTAAAACCTTCATTGGAACCCATTGTCATTCCTTGTAACTGAAATCTAGTTGGTGCCAAATCAATGTTGTACTGATATTGAAGGTAGAAAGCGGTGGTCAGATCTTCCCAAGTATGAATGTTTGAACCCTCCAACTGATAAAACCACTCCAATTGAGTCCCAGATGGACTTTCTTGAAAGAAGTGCACCCACAACTTCTTATCGGTGGTATGCGGTTGAATTTTACGGACGTAAGATCTCAAGTGATGCTTTGGGCATGAAACACCGTCGTACTTAGCAAAGAGTGAGATCTTGAATTTATGGGGAATAACTACCCCAGGAACCAAAAACCCAGATTACCAAAATCCAAGCCAGGAACAACTTGAATTTCCACAGTCTTCAACCTATATTCTAGTTGCTTATACTTGTCCTCAGCGGGTGGATAATTTTCATCAAAATAGTCTTCATCCTTATAGTTTAGATTTTTTCCATCTACAGCACGGGTGCTCCTTGCATCTTCGTCTTGGTTCTCATCCTCCTCGGGTGACTCTTCTACCACTTGCACTTGACGGACGACGTCCTTGAACCTTTTCCCCATGTTGATCAAAGCCTTCTTCTTGGTCTTCTTCTTTGCAACCAGAAGTGATATCAACTCTTGCTGCCGTTTGGCCAAGGTGAGCAAGGTTTCTTGAAATTGAGAATTGTGTCTGCAAGTCCTTCATAGTCAGCTCGAGATCCATCTTACTGAAATAAATAGTAGAAAGATGAGGAAACCTATGTCGTAAAACCTGCTTATGTTATGATGCATGTAGTGTGAATGCAAATGTTTTCAAGGACCTTTAAGATTTAAGTTTGTTTAAACAAAGAAGGAACAAACATTAATTGCATTAATAAGTTCAAAATGGTTATAAAAAGTGCCTCTCGGGCTTACAATGGAAGAAAAAAATAATAATAATACAAAATAAACTCCTAAAACAAAAAGGACTCAAGCTTCCCATGAGAGCATCCTCTTTGGTGCAATGTAGGTGTTCAAACTTTGCTCTTCATGAAGCTGTCTCGTGAGCTCTATAACCTTTTTCTCTCTTGCGTAGAATTGGGATTCAAAGGTGTCTCGCTCCTCTTTGAGTTGAATCCATGACCTTTGCAACTCCTCGAGAGTAGTCGACATGTCAGGATGAAGAATGGTGTAGGGAATTTCTCCTTCGACAATAGGCTCTACAATGACAGGTAAGATGGCAGCATATGGCATCATGAGGCTTTGAGCACGAGCTCGAACCCACTGGAGATAAGGCTCCACCGAAATAGAGTTCTTATACCGCAATGTCTTAATATCAAATTTGTTCACCATGCCCCAAGCTTGTACAAATTTTTGACGGTAACCTTGGACATCGTTCTCATTGTCAAATATAATTCCTTGGACAAGTGCGTCATGAGGGCTATCCCTCCGAGCATACCCAAACTGTCGTAGAGCTAAGAAAGGATTATAAGTGATACCTCCCTTAATGCAAAGGAGAGGGACATTAGGCAATTCCCCACAGCGGTCAATAATGGCAACATCCTCCAAAGACTGAGAACACCAATGAATATCCGAATGCGAGAGTGACATTAACCTACTAGACCATCTCATGCCTTGCTCATTCTTCAAAATAGATCGAGAAAGGTGAGGAATAAACCACCTATCCAACAAAGGAGTGCAACACATAAAAATTCCCCTTCTCTTCATGGTGTGAGTGTGAAGAGAGTACGAAATGTCTCCAAGTAAGGTAGGCACCGGGTTACGGGATAGAAAAAATTTGACCGTGTTCACATATATGAGTTGGTCTGGGTTAGGAAATAATACCATCCCATATGAGTTGGACTTTAAAAGCTTACAAATCCAGAGAATCCCAAAAGAGTTGAGCCTTCTCAAACAGAAACTTGGCTAGAAAACCCTTAACACCACTTCTTGTTTCCAAATTTGCCACAACGTCAGATCATTGCAAATGTAAAGCTAAAGCAATTTCCTCAGGTATTGGTTCTTTATCAACACCGATGAAGGGTAGTTGATCAAGAATAGGTACTCCCAAGAGTTGAGAAAATTTCTCCATGGTGGGCACTAGTTGGTAATCAGGAAATGTAAAGCAATGGTGTAAAGGGTTAAAGAACTGAAAGAGCGCTTTCATCATGTCTTCATCAAGGCTTGAGGTAAAAAAATTGAGAAGTCAACCATGTATTTTGGTGAATGGAGAATTCTCAGGAACCCTTGATGCTAACTCTTTGAGCTAAGGAGGTACTCTTCCGAGGTTGATTTGGATAGTATTCCTGCGAGTGGAAGTCATGTCCTACAAAACAAAACAAAGATAAATCTCTAGGTCCTTGAAATGGCTTGTGAAAATGCTATGGTATGATGTCATGATGTTATGTATAAATAATCATATACAAGCACATAAAAAAGTCCTTAGGTTTAGGCTTGTATGAGGTTTATAGGTAAGTACCCTCTTGAAGTTTAGTTGGTTCAACTTGTCTTAGAAATTAATCGGGTTCTAGGGAATCTCAATATCACTGATCTTTCTTCATCGGGCATTATTTTAGCGCAAGCCTCTTTATTGGCGACCGAAATATCCCAAAATTCCGATTTCAATGAGCGTAGCATCTAGTATCAACCAACTTTGGACTGCACCAAAGACAACTATCTCACTACTTCCTAATGGCCAAGTTGTTTAATTAAAGTTTCTGCGGCCAGTTAGTACTTCATGACACCACACAGCGGCCCCGTATTCTCCTTGACTGGACTCAAGGGATACCGGTACCAACAAATGTGGCAAACTAACGTAGCCATCACTTCAACCATGTCGGTATACCTTACACAGTCCCCACGATCTATTGCTACTTACCTAGCAATGTTCCCCAATCCGGGTAGAGGATCAATACAAAACCCAAATAAGGCCCCAAAATATAAAGCAAAAAAGTCAAACAATGAAAGCATTTTAAAAGTGATCTAGTCTCTAAGGCAACCCCACTTTTAAGTATGTCCCTAGTGGAGTCTCCAGTTCTGTAATACGGTGGGAGAACTGACTTGGGTGTTTTGCATTTTATCGCAATTATTGCGGGTAACAAGAGTCACCATCGACTTTTCTTTTATCCAATTAAGGAAAGGGTGAAAAGAACAGGAAAGACATTTTGAGATATTTTCTTGAGTTCGGGGGGTAGGTTATGAAAAGGGAAGGTGTTAGCACCCTTTTCATCCGTAGTTATCTATGGGCTCTTAGTTTCTAGCTCACTTTGAAATGCTTTGTTTGAAATGTGTTTGTGATAGTTTTAAAAGTATTTTTGAAAAGTGCCTTTGTTTAGGCGAACTTTGTAATGATTATCGTCTCTATAAGAATCCATACAAAATGTTGACTTTTGAAAATATTTCATTTGAAAGTGTTGGTGTATTTTGAAATATGTTTTGAAGATGGTTTTGAGCAAGCAACTACATGCGTTCTACCTACTCAAAAAGTCTCTGTTCATTTCCTCCTCCTTTAGATATTTCTATATTACCATTGATTGGTAAGAAGCCCTATCATTGGATGTGAAGAGACGGGTGTGGATCGTCGTACAATCATAGAAGGCAACGTTGTAGGATACCTTAGCAATTTTTCATAAGGGTCTAATATTGTTTACCAAAGGAAACATTGAAGGGTCATCGAGGGACTACGATCTTGTATTCTATGGTCATTGCTAAAGTAACCCACGTTTGAGGGACATGACTGTTTTTCTCAAGGCAACAAGTGATGTTAACCCTAAAGGTGCAAGTGTGCAAGGTGCTTATTTTCATGCATTTTGTATTGAGATTAGAGTTCTCTATTGTTTGATTTTTAGTCTTTCCATATACACCTTAATTACTAGCAATTATATTGAAAGAGATAAATTGCGGAAATTTAAAGTTCTACGCTATTACATCTTTTTTTTTTGGGATGACGGATATAAATTTACGAATGGGGAATGAAAGCAATTAAAACCTAATTACTATTACAACCATATTGAATAATGAATAATTAATAAAAATATAAATAAATATAAAGATAATGTAAAAAAAAAAGGAAAATTGTTTTAAAAAAACTTTTATGTATTGACACATACGCTTATGTATTGATACAAAAACTTTTTATGCATGGACACATGCACTTATGAATTGGCTCATATTTATTTTGTATTGACACATGTACTTATGCATCAATACATATCATTCCCTTCTCCTAGAAATAAAAATCAACTCAGTATGAGTCGACACATAATGGTTTGTATCGACTTATTTTTTGTCTTGTATCGACTCATTTGCTTATGTATCGATACATATCATCTTCTTGCTCCTGGAAGTCAAAACAATTCAGTATGAGTCAACACATAATGGTTTGCATCGACTCATTTCTGTTATGTGTCGACTCATTCGTGTTTTGTATCGATACATAACCTATTTCGCACCTAATATGTGTCGACACATAGAGTTATGCATCGACTCATACTGCTGTTTCTTACTCCTAACATTGTTCTGCTACATGTAAAAGTCAGTTCTCAACACATGGGTTAGTGAAAATGAAAATCAAGCATATGGTTAGATTCAAGGCAATGATATCTATATTTTATCTTCACAAATTAACCATTAATGATGTTTGTATGAAGAGTTCAAAGTCAAGAAAACTTACCTTGAAACTGGAATTTGTGTTTTGATTTTGAGTTGGAGAAGTCAAGTTGCAGGTGGTTGTTTTTGGAGTTTGGAAAATAGTGTTGTTATATAAGTTGTTCTTGAATTTGAACAACTTCTATATGATGTATGTGGAGTGTTTGGATGGTTTGTTTGGAAATAACTTGCAAGGTGTGAGAGGTTCAAAGATTTGGACTTCAAAAGTCAAGAGTAGAGGTTTTGTGGACAATTATGTTTTTTTGTGAGTAAATGGGGTTTTGAGGATTTTCAACACACAAAAATCTCTTTATTTTTCTGCCTCTTTATCTTTCAAATTCTCCCTCTATTTATAGGCAAGAGGTTTGGGAACAAGAGTTGTTTAGGTTTGCAAGACAACATGTCATGGTTTGGTTGTGATGCAAATATCAAACTATGTCAATTCTCCATAGTCCCAAGATGAAGTACCAAAGTTGCCGGTATAGAGGGGCTACTTTCCATGGTTTATGGTGGAGTAAAATCATAAGTAAAAAAGGTATGGGCTCAAGACAAATTTTGTACCAAAACAAGCTTGTTTTTCAAGAATAGCAATGTTAACTTTATGCCATAAATGGAAAGATCTTTTGGACAATGGATAAAACAATTGGGTAATGGTTCAAGCTTTTGTGTAAACATTAAATTATGGAGATATTTTCAACCAAGAAGGCCTGCAACATAAGACTGTGCATCATAGCATGTAGATTGGATCATGTGTTCTTCACGAAAAAGACTTGTAATTCAAGGATGGATGCCCTACTTCATTCCCTTGACATTTTGGAAAGCTTGAAACATTATCTACAACTTTCATGTTGACCACTTTGGATAAATCAAATTGGAACTTGATGAAAATTGGCCAAGAATTTGAGATAAAAACTAAACAAAACGTGTTGAAAATTTCTCTAAGTGTTAGATGAAAATATCATGACTTTAAGAATTTATAACTCACAATCCAAGCACTTCTAGGACTTGATCAGCAAAGAAAAGTTATATATCTCATCAAGATCTACAACTTTCATGTTGAAAGTTTTCTTTGAATCATCTTGCATCTTAGTGAAAGATTGGCCTGAAGTTATGAAATTATCATGTATGAAAACACTTAGAAAAATTTCTAAGTCTTGCAAAATTTGAGTTTTCAAATTGACTTTTGAATTTCTTAATTTCTTTATGATCACGCTTGATACTCTTGAATGTCTTGATGAATTTTGATCTTTGAAACTTAATGTTGACCAAAAAGTCAAAGTTTGACTTTTGGTGTATCAGTTGACCAAATTTCATCTATCAATCCGATGATCTTGAGAAATGTTTTGAGCCATGAAATTAGGTCAAAATGATGTACTTTAATCCTTGATATCATGATTCAAACCAATAAGTCGTGTATTAAGTCAAAAGTCAAGAGTCAGTCATTCTCACTCAAAACCCTAATTTGAGCCATCAATGTTGAGGATATGGCTTGACCTAGTCCATACTTGTGCAAGCTTGAGCTTTTGAAGATCTTTGTTGGGAATGTCTTGAGAAAAGAGAGAGAAAATTTTGGTGTACAACAAGCAGAAAAGAATCACATTTAATATTAAATTATTTTCTTAAAGAACAACCAACATTTACTCAAAAATTAATGAGTTCATAAGACTCCAAACAAATCATTTAAAACCAAGTTAAACAATAGAGCGTTCATCCCCCCGGTGTTATGTATCATAGAAATGACGCTAATAAGAAAGAAATGAAGAGAAAACTCTTACAATCCTTGTATCCTCAAACTACTCCTGACTATCTACACGATATCGTAATAAAGCATCATTCCAACACAAGGGCTAAGATATCACAATAATATAAGAGAATGCATAACAATAAGTATATAACAAGTAAATCATGCATAGCCACACATTCCACATATCACACCTTCGTATAACAACGACCTTCTAATTACATAAAAACTATACAATCATGCATATTCTTCACACATATCAACAATCCTCATGTACCACATACACAAATCACACAACTCAAACATCATGTTAATAATAATGCAATGAAACCGACTCACTAACTCAATGCATGTGGTACCAATATCGCTACCGAATCCATGCCATCTAGGACCAGAGCCTCCAATATCATGAATAATTTGGTTCACCTCCCTCTCGATCCTACCATCTAGGATCAGAGCCAACAAACAGGACTGGAAGTCCATAACAGGATATGCATGTGACACAACTGTGCAACAAAATACTGCACGTTGATATCTACATCCATCAATGTCACACACCATTAAGGCCACCAACTGTCCACATATGCAACTTTCAAATCATGCAAAACCCAACAACAATACACAATGTTATAACCCATAATTCTATGCACATATCTCATAGTAATAGACAAAATTACATACAGAAGGGCATAAGCCTCCTAAAATTAATCACCTACTATGTTCGAAACTATTTTTATATGATAGAAAATATTCTTAGCTTCCCGTAGGTTCAAACAGTACAACAAACAGACACCCGTCAAAAGATACAAATTTGCAAAGTTTCAAAATAAATTTTCTACAGTCTACATGCCCGAGGCTCGCCCGTTGTTTGGGTTTGTCGCCCGAGGTTCGCCCGAAGAAGCATAGACAATTCTATCACTCCCATACATTTTCCACCTCTACCTAATCCTTACCATTCCCTTCTCCTTTTTCCTCGCCCGACGAGGCTTGGACGAATGCTCTCGCCCGACGAAGTGTGCCTAACAGCAACATTGTTGATGTGATTCCTGCACTAAACCAGTCCCAATTTCGATATGATTCCACTACCAGTCTATTCCAAAACTCATATAATTCAACATATATCCATCATACAACAATAGTAAATCAACATACATGTAATAGGTATCAAGTTATGGCATTATAACATCAAAATTCATCAAATCATTCATAGTTCAGCATGTTATCATATTCCTCAAAAACCCCAATTTGAATCAAAAACATGAACACACAACAACCATGGCAATCATACCCCGACATACTCATCATTACATAATTCTCTTTAGAGAGTTGGTACCCCACCCTTACCTTGTATTGACAGTTTCTAAGCTTCAACAATGGATTCTCTTTCCCTAGCTCTTCTCACCTCCGTGCTTCTACTTTTCTCAGATTATGATCGTTCCAAATGATATGATTCAATCTATATTCTTCCTTTTTTAATAGTTTATCCCTTAGACCCCTAATATGATATTCCTTATTTACCCGCACTACACCTCAGGATAATTACCGCCTTGCCCTCTACATAATAATAACTAAATAATTATTTAATTATTACTATCACCATATTATTCTAATATTCTAGTTTAAATAATAATAGTAGTAATAATATCCTCCCACTCCTAAATGTCTACACTATTAGTCGTACACCCCCAATATCTTGACATAGTTAATTTCTAAGGTAACCACCCCACAATAAGGCATCATATCATAACAACATGTTAATTAACACATACAAATACACAACATCATTTAATTAATTTATTAAAATAATTCAATAAATAATCAGAGTGTTACAACTCTCCTCCACTTAGAAATACTTTCGTCCTAAAAAATTACCTAATGCAAACAACTCCGGGTAAGACTCTCACATCTTACTCTCTAATTCCCACGTTGCATTCTTCCTGGAAGCTCCTCCCCAAAATAATTTCATTAGAGAAATTACCTTGCCCCTATGCTTCTTCATTTCATGATCTTTGATTCGCACAGGTACAGTCTCAACAGTAAGATTATCTTGCACTTGCACATCATCCATCAAAATCACATGAGATGGATCTGCAATATACCTTATAAGTTGAAACACATGGAACACATAATGAAAATTCAACAGGTTAGGTGGCAAGGCCACCTTATACGCAACAATTCCCACCTTATAAAATTTTTTATACCATCCAATAAATCGAGGATAAAGCTTTCTCAATTTCAAAGTGCGTTCAACACCGGTCATTGGTATGACTCTCAAGAATAATTGTTCTCCTTCTTGAAACTCAAGATCCTTCCTTCTCTTATCATGGTAACTCTTTTTCCTACTCTGTGATGTTTTCATCTTATCCCGAATTAACTTCACCTTTTTTGTAGTCTTCAAATAATCTCAAGTCCAAGCACTACACTCTCACCATATTCATACCATCACAAAGGTATTCTACACCTCCGACCATACAATGTCTCGAAAGGTGTCATCCCAATAATAGAATGAAAACTATTGTTATACGTGAAATTTATCAGTGGAAGATAAATATCCCATGTACCTCCCTGCTCAAGAACACAATCCCTCAATAAATCCGCCAAGGTTGAATAGTCCTCTATGTCTGACCATCCGTCTATGGGTGATATGCAGAATTCAATCTCAGCTTAGAGCCCAACACATTCTGCAAACTCTTCCAAAATTCCAAAGTAAACCTCAGATCCATATTCGAAACAATACTCGACGGGACACCATGAAGTTTCACAATCACGTGGATGTAAATATCCACCAACTTTGATACAAAAAAATGATATTAATCGGAACAAAATGGGCTTATTTTGTCAGCCTATCAACAATCACCCAAATGTATCGTGTCCTTATGGAGTAGTCGACAATCCTGTCACAAAATCTATCGATATACTATCCCATTTCCATTCTGGAACATCTTACGGTTTCATTAATCCTGCAGGTTTCTGATGTTCGACTTTTAACATCTACTAAGTAAAACATGTATACACAAACTGCACCACATCGCGTTTCAATCCAGGCCACCAAAATAAATTCTTCAAGTCTTGATACATTTTAGTAGCTCCCGGATGGATACTCAAACTGCTTCTATGAATTTCTTCAAGAATCATGTTTTTCAACTCAGAGTCATCATGAATACAAATCCTGTCACAAAATCTTAATACACCTTGCACATCCACTTTGAAATCACTGTCTTCAGACTGATTACTCCCAACCATCACATCTACCAACTTCACATCCAATTTCTTGGCTTCTTTAATATTATATAGGAAATCATTGTTAATCTTTAACATTCCCAATATGATACTTTGTGGTGTTAACTCACAGACTAAGCTTGTATCTCTAAACTGCTTAATCAATTCTAGTTCTCTAACCATCATAGCAGACATATGCAATGATTTCCGACTCAAAGTATCCACTACAACATTAGCTTTACCAGCATGGTTGTTTAAGCTAAAGTCATAATATTTTAACAACTCTAACCACCTGTGTTGCCTCATATTCAATTCCTTCTGATCAAATAATTACTTCAAGCTTTTTTGATCACTAAACACCTCAAACCTAGAGCCATAAAGGTAATGCCTCCAAATTTGTAACACAAACACCATTGCATCCAGCTTTAAATTGTGAGTAGGATAATTTCGCTTGTAAATATTCAATTTCCTCGATGCATAACTCACTACTTTATCATTATGCATAAGCACACCACCTAAACCCAGTTTAGATGCATAACAATACATAACAAATGATTCTTCGTGGTTAGGTAATATCAAAATCGGAGCCTTCATCAGTTTCTTCTTCAGCTCGATAAAAGTTTCCTCACACTGAACATCCCACACAAACACTTTGTCTTTACAAGTTAGTTGAGTAAACAAAAGCGTTAACTTATAAAAGTCTTCAATAAACCTTTTGTAATAGCCAGCCATGCCCAAAAAGCTTCTAATCTCCGTAACTAATTTTGGAGCTTCCCACTGTAACACTACATCTACCTTGGATGAATCTACATCTATACCATCACCTGAAATAATGTGGCTAAGAAAACTAACCTTCTCCAATCAAAACTCGTACTTCGATAACTTCACATATAATTTGTTCTCTATCAACACATGCAATACAATTTGCAAATACTCAGCATGCTCTTCTTATGACATAGAATAAATCAAAATATCATCAATAAAGACCACCACGAACATGTCTAGATAATGATGAAAGATATTGTTCATATATTCCATGAATACACCTGGTGCATCAGAAACACCAAACGACACCACCAAATAGTCATAATGTCCATACAGAGTCCTGAAAGTCGTTTTCTAAATATCTTCTTGTTTAAATCAAATTTGATGATAACCCGACCTCAAGTCGATTTTTCTAAACACACGTGTACCCACCAACTGGTCCATTAAGTCATCTATTCTCGAAAATGGATACTTGTTCTTGATCGTCACTTTATTCTATTGTCGGTAATATACACAATCTCATACTACCGTCTTTCTTTTTCACCAGCAATAACGAAGCTTCCCAAGGTGACACACTTGGTCTCACGAACTTATTTTCAATAAAGTCCTCCAATTTATTCTTCAACTCTGCTAACTCAGATGCTGACATCCTTTATGGTGCCATCGAAACGGTTCTAGTACAAGGACCAAGATCAATAGAAATCTCCACTTCTCTTTCTGGCGGCACATCTGATACATCATCTAGGAAAACTTTAGGAAAATCACGCACCACTTGTAACTCATCCATTGCAGTTTGAGTTTCTATGGATAAAGACCCAATCAACGAAAACACATGAGCTTCATCTTGCACCAATGCATACAACTCCCTAGTAGATAAGAAACTAATTTTCTTCTCCTTATCAGAAGTGAGAACCTGAACAAATTTTTTATATCAATTAATATGAACATAATTAGATTCCAACCAGTTCATACCTAGGATCAAATCCAGACTACTCGACAGAAAACATATTAGATCCATAGCAAAATCTTTGTTAAAGATTAACAAAGGACATTTCGAGCATACTAGAGAAGTAGTCACGATCCCTTAGCAGAAGTCTCGATAACCATATCTCCAATTATATAATACAACACAAGACCCAACCTTCTCACACACTCAGAAACAATAAAAGAATGTTTAGCACCACTATCAATAATAGTAATTAAAGGAGTACTATTAATGAAACATATACCTCTGATCAGTCGATCGTCATTGGATGTCTGATTTCATGCTAAAGCAAAGACCTCCCCCTCAGATTGAGCTTGCTTTTGATTCTAAAACTGAGTACTGATATGTCCCTCTTCACCATAATTGAAACATATCACTACCTTGTGTTTACAATCATCCACTCCGTGTCCAGCTTTACCACAACGAAAACACTTCTTCACATTGCTCATACATTCACTGATTTGATCTCCTAGCTCACCGCATTTGAAACACCTAAGGTTATCAAAAGAACCTCCCTCACTTGGCCTCTAACCATTAGCAACTTTCTGTTTACACTTGTCAGTTGGAGCATTGTAAGGCTTCCCATGATTCTGATATGACTTGCTTATCATCTCACTCATAATCTTGTAGCGAGCCTTATTATCCTCTTCATACATTCTGCAGCTATTCACCAACTCTGGAAATCTATGAATTTGCTAATATCAAATTGCCTTCTTGATCTCGGGGTGAAAACCATTCTTGAACTTAATGTTCTTCGAGAACTTAGTAGTTGCTTCACTGTAATAAGGATAGAACTTCGCCAGATCCAGGAACTTAGCAGCATACTCAGTTACAGACAAATTCCCTTGTTTCAACTCCAGGAATTTTATCTTCTTCTTTCCATGCACGTCTTCTGGAAAGTACTTCCTCAGAAACTCCCTATTGATAACAACCCAAGTGATAACTTTTCCTAACGCTTGCAGTCTTTGACAGGTGCCAACCCACCACTCATAAGCATCCTCTTCCACCATATGCGTACCAAAATGCATCTTCTGTGCCTCTGAGCAGTCCATGACCTGAAAGATCCTATCAATGTATTTGAGCCAAGTCTGCGCTCCATCTGGATCGTACCTAGCCTTGAAAGTAGGAGGATGATTCCTCTGAAAATTTTCCAAGACACAAGATCCATCATTCCCACCAACATTAGGTTGATGTTGCATAGCCTGAGCAACAACCAACAAAGTAGCAGCAATTGCAGCATCGTCTCTTTCATCCATTTCTCCGTTTCACACCATCATAGAAAATAATGGTTAAAAGAAACACATCAACAATATTCAATTTTCACACCACACTACAGACTCAACAACCTGGCCGGATAGATTGACATGCTCTGATACCACTAATGTAATATTCTAATTTCCCCGAAGAATATTAATATAAAATAATGATAGTTTTGTTCTTTAAAATAAATCAATTACAAACAATTAGGATGCTACACTTCAAAACATATTAAACCTTGTTCAAACATATACGCGAATATATAACACAATTATAGATGAACAAAATAACCAATCACAGTCTTCAAATTTACTTTTATTAAGCAGCAGAAAAGAATCACATTTACTATCAAATTATTCTCTACAAAAATCACTAACATTTACTCAAAAATTAAGGAGTTCATAGAACTCCAAACAAATCATTTAAAACAAATAAAACAATAGAGCATTCATCCCTGGTGTTACGTACCGGAGCAATGACACTAATTTGAAATAAATGAAGAGCAACCTCTTCCAATCCTTGCAGCCTCAGTCTGTACTCCTGACTATCTGCACGATGCCGTATAAAGCATCATTTCAATAGAAGGGTGAGATATCACAACAATATAAGATAATGCATAATAATAAGTATACAACAAGTAAATCATGCATAGCCACACATTCCATATCTCACACCTTCACATAACAACGTTAGTCTTATTACATAACAAATACATAATCATGCGTAATCATCGCATATATCAACAATCATTATGTAGCACACACACCAATCATAAAACTCAAACATAATATTAATAACAATGCAATGCAATGAGACCGACTCACAGACTCACTGCATGTGGTACCAATATCGCTCCTCAATCCATGCCATCTAGGATCAAAGCCACCAATATCTTAAACAATTTGGTTCACCTTGCTCCCGATCCTTCCATCTAGGATCAGAGCCAACAAATAGGACTGAAAGTCCACAACAGGAAATGCATGTGACACAATCATGCAACAAAATACCATACATTGATATATACATCGATGAATGTGACACGCCATTAAGGCCACCAAATTTCCTAATATGCAACATACAAATCTTGCAGACCCAACAATAATACACAACATTATCACACATAATTCTATGCACATATCTCAACATAACAAGAAAAAATTCATACAGAAAGCCACAAGCCTCCAACAATTAATCACCTATTGATCGAATGGCGCATCAAACAGACACTCGAGTCATAAGATACAAATTTGCAAAGTTTCAAAATAAATTTGCTACATTCTTCTCACTTGAGGCTCGTTGCAACCGGGTCTGTCGCCTGAGGCTGGCCCAACGAAGCGTAGGCGAGTCCAACACTCCCATACATTTTCCAAGAGCACTCAATTATTACCATTCCCCTCGCCCTCTACCTCTCCCAGTGAGGCTTGGGCGAATGCTCTCGCCCAATGACGCAAGAGGCTCGCTTGGTGAAGCGTGCATGATAGCAACATTGCTATTGTGATTCCTGCACTAAAACAGTCTCAATTTCTATAATATTTCAATATCAGTCCATCCCAAAACTCACATAATTCGACCTATATCCCACATACAATGATAGTACATCATCATACATGTAATAGGTATCAATTCATGGCATTATATCATCAAAATTCATCAAATCAGTCATAGATTCATCAAGTTATCATATTCCTAAAAAAACCCAATTTGAATCAAAGACATGAGCACACAACAACCACGGCAATCGTACCCCAACATACTCATCATTACATAATACTCTTTAGAAAGTTGGTATCCCACCTTTATCTTGGATTGACGGTTCCAAAGCTTCAACAATGGATTCTCTTATCCTAGCTCTTCTCACCTTTGTGCTTATACTTTTCTCAGATTACGATCGTTCCAAATGATAAGATTCAATCTATATTCTTCCCTTTTTACTAATTTAGCCCTTAGACCCCTAATATTACATTACTTCCTTACCCTCACTACACCTCAGGATAACTACGGCCTTGCCCTCTATATAATAATAACTAAAATAATCATTTAATTATTACTATCACCATATTATTCTAATATTCTAGTTTAAATAATAATAGTCGTAATAATCATCTCCCACTCCTAAGTGTCTACATTATTAGTCATACACCCCCAATACCTTGACATTGTTAATTTCTAAGGTAACTACCCCACAACAAGGCATCACATCATAACAACATGTTCATTAACACATACAAATACGCAACATCAATTAATTAATTTATTAAAATAATTTAATAAATAATCGGAGTGTTTTAGAAAGCATTCGAGAAATCTACAGTAAGCATAAGCAAGGAACCATCTTTGTGTCACTTGCTTAACACCCTGTCGGCACTATGCGAAATGGCCTCAACACCACCCGACAGTGAATCAAAATATTTTCTGGTCTATGTTAATTTCTGGTGGAATTATGTAGCATCGGCTCACATAGACGCCACTATTTAATAAATAATTTAATATTAAAAGACTAATTCTTAAGCGTAATAAGCATCCATTGGAAGAGACACTAATATTTTAATAAATAAATAAAATATAAACTACTAATTGTGTAAAAATGAAGTTAGCCTCGGCTTTGACAGACACAAATAATATTCATTTTGAAAATTTTAAAATTAAATGAATAAATTCATTAGTGTTAGATTTGTAATGTAAAATCAACGCTATTGACTTCGTTGTTGGGGCCGACTCTAAATATTTTAAGATAAAACAAATTTTTCTTGTAGTGTAAAAGAATGTACATCTGCTTTTTTCTCGAGTAATCAGACGTAATGTGTACGTCTTATTTGTGGTTGATTACTCGTCTTGCACTAAAAGATACACATTAATTAAAATTCAAATTAAAAAGGGAAATTCCGATTTACATCTGTTTGGTCCCCGAGTAATCGGACACATCGCGTACACCTTATTTTAGGTCGATTATTTGTATTCCACCCATAAACAATGATAACCAAATCTAAATTTTTCCCACCTTAGCATGATCAAATCGAAGTTTTATCCATTCTAAAAGTGATTTACAAAAAACACTACTCTGCTCATGGGCCACCAAAAAGCAACATTTTTACGCTTGAATGCGATCAAAGAAGTTTGGCCAAAGAGAGCATTATCTAGTTTGGTCAAAGAGAGCATTATCTACTGCAATGCTTAGATCACAAACCATATGCAATACATGACCTCCTCCAGCAACATACCCTGAAACCTTAATTAATGTGAACAAAAAATTATAATGGAATAACAATATCAAAGATGTAAGGAGAGTACAATTGTAATCACTAGTTTTGCAGAAAGGCGTATCTTTATATTTAGTAGGAGAAAAGAATGAAGATTAAATATAAAAAATAACAAGGGATTATTAGTGTTCTTAACAACTTGAATTGAAAATTTTCTCATTACAATTCACCAAAAAGTTGATTGTGTTATTGCGCTGGAGAGACTAAACTGACTAATGTTTGTGGAATAAACTCCCTTTTAAATTGAAAGACTAAACTAATAGACACTCATAATTTGGAGGACAGAAACAATGCTCAAATAGTATTTTGCATTGAAAAGATTGTCGTAAAAAGCCGGCAAAGTGAAAACTTGAGTAAATATCCTCTACAATAAATAATATATTTTATGATGGAGCTTTCATGTCCAACACGCTAAAAACGAGAGAATATATTTTGAGAGTATAATATTTGATTTTACTAATAAGATAATAAACATGTTACGTCGGTGTTATAAAAAACCGAGGTAACACAACTAAAAATTAGCATTTTTTTAAATTCATAAAATAATAATAAACCTGTTATCTCGTTTTTGTTTTAGAACCAAGGTAATATATCTATAAGGAACCTCACTTCGAATCATATTTACCGTATTTTTAACTGTTTTCAACGTCTTAACACGAAAACTAGGTTAAACAAGAATAGGAACTAATAGTAAAATTTAAATATTTCATTGGTAGGAACTACAACATCACCAAGCAACTACAACAACACAAACAAATAAAACTACTCAACAAATTCAAACTTCTCACTCCACTCAACTACAACATCACCCCTAACCATCCCTAATTTATTGAAAAGTTCATAAAGAACTCTTCTATAAGGTATGAGGAAAGTATTTTCCTCACGAGAAGTCTCTATTATTTTCTTCAAGAAGTTAAAAATGGTAAGAGAAAGATTAACTCTCATGTTGTAGGTGAGGAATACCAAGAGATGCCTATCATACCAAGTAAGCGTTTCTATGTCTTTCTCTCTTGGGCGGAGATTTGACACTAGAAGTTGAAACCAAAATTTTGCAATAGGGCATAGAGAAGCAGGACTAGAGAGATTAGTATCTTTGGCATAAATTCGATGAAGGTTGTTGTCATAGATATGGTTGGATTTATAATGTCCAACACAACTACCAAACTCTACATCGTTGATTGTCAAAGCAATCAGTGACGAAGTAATGAAAAAATGATCGCCATTGACATAAGATTGGATGATATGTTTAGCACCAGCTGGCACAATGGACGCATTCATCCAAAACTCTTTAAAAAGTTTAGTGTATATGGGACCATGTAGAATGTTAAAGTAACCACTAAACTTTTGTTTGTTAAGAGCTTTCCTCAATGTTTTTTCTAAACCTTCAAAATCATTGAAGTTAACATACTTTTCTTTGATAACAAACAACAAATTTGCATCCATTTTTGATAAGTTCGTAACAAGGAAACAAAGAGTTGGTAATGAGAAGTTGAAAATGGGAAAAGACTTTGAATCAATGAGTTGGTAATTAGACATTTAAATAGCTCAAAAGCCTCTTTGATGATCTAAAAGAGACGTTACGAATTTAAAAGAAGATGATCATTGATATTCTAGTGATATGATAACCTAAAAGAGACATTTCCAATGCATGAGCGCCACCATGTTGTTCTAAATTCCCTGTTAATTGTATTTTTTAATTATAAATTAAATGTTCTAACATGTTAGGTTTCTTACAAAACCGAGGGAAACTCTAGCGTTAAAATTGGAACCTCTATTTAATTGTATTTTTTATTTTCAAGTTAAAATGTTATAGCATGTCGGTTTTCCTTAAAAACCGACATAAAATTTAGTGTGAAAATTGGTACATTTAACAAAACCTTAATCAAATCCTCGCTGTCCATTTCATGACTATCAATGCTCAAGACATTACCATTAGTGATCTGCGTGAAACATAAAACACCTCCACTATAAAAGCATACTGAATATCATGACTTGTTCCTCTCAAGCATTGTAACATCATGAAGAGTTTTAGGTTTGCAAGAGTGTTTGCCATGAAGAGTTCTCTATGATGGATTGCAAGAGCAGAAAATTATTTGGGTTTAATGTTGGTGTTCTTAAATATTTATTTGAGCAAAAGATTATTTATTTATCTAACCCTTTTTTTGTGTCTAACCTTTTTTTTGTTCATATCAGAAACAAATGGGTGCAAAAGCGATTGAAGATCTCCTTGCACACAACATTTGATCTACCCTTTCATTATATGATTTGAAGATCTAAAATCTAGGTCTTCAATGTAACGATTGAAGATCTCCTTGAACCCAGCATTTGATCTACCCTAAAATTATATGATTTAAAGATTTGAAATCTAGATCTCCAAGAAATTAATTTACCTAACCTAGTATTTGATCTTCATGGACAACTAATTTTTTCCTGTGTAAAAAAATGAAATATTCTGGATAAAAAACTTAACAATTTTTATTAAAAAAAATGATCACCCCTCGATTTTATTTGAAAACAGAGATTAAAAAGACGCTAGTTTTTATAAATAATAAAAATGTAGACGTTGTGGATCGAACCCATGCGCTATTAAAATATCCCTCAATGTTTTAATCACCGAGGTGTTAAATCAATATTTTTTCCCGCTTCGATGCAAAACACATTTCGCATCCGATATTAGATGTATTATTTGTAGTAGTGATCAATTCCATTCATCCAAAAAGTAACATGAGTAATGAATTAATATATATACCTGCAAGTCTAACGCTTTTAAGAAGCAATTATTTTCATCATGGGAATAACAATCTTTAGTGCTCAAGCCTTGGTCACCACCACTACAAAATGCACCGGTTCAATACATCACCAATGTCTCATTAAAATCAATCAATTATATATTACGAATTAGTGGCTTCTAAGTGACAAACTACAAGGGAAAAATTGTAAAATACATTTTAATTGCAATATTTTAAAAATTAAACCAGAAATCAAATTAAAAATACTTACTATTGGTAATTATAACCGATTTAAACCATTTGAATATGGACACCAAGATAAAGAAAATAAAAAAGGGGAGTCTAATAGCTTTATGAAAATGTATGGCTTTAATACTTGTAGAAGAAACTGAATAACAAAATGTGATTGAGAGCAAGTTCTAATCAAATGCGATTTACAACAAATATAAACTACTAATTGTGTAAGAATAAAGTTAACATCGGTTATGATAGACACAAATAATAGTCATTTTTAAAAATTAAAATTAAATGAATCAATTCTATAGCGTTGCATTAGTAATGTAAAACCTACGCTATTGGCGTTGGAGTTAGGACCGACGATAATTATTAAAGCTTAAATAAATTTTTCTTGTAGTGTAATTGAATGTACATTCGCTTTGTCTTTGAGTAATCGGACCGAAGGTGTACATCTTATTTGTGGTGAATTATTTGCCTTCTGTTAAAAATATACATTAGTTAAAACTCGGGTTAAAAAGGGATATTTGGATTTACATTCGTTTAGTTCTGGAGTAATTGGACGCAACGTGTACCCCTTATTTAAGTTCGATTATTTGTAATCCAACCAATCAAACAAAGAGAGAATTGTCTACTACAATGGTTAGATCACAAACCATATGCATTACATGTCCTCCTCCAGCAACATACCATGCAACATGTTTTAATGTTAACAAAAAAGTTTAATGGAACAAGAATATCAAAGAGGCGTATCTACAAATCTAATAGGAGACAAGAATGAAGATTAAAGATAAAAAAATGCCAAGGGACTATTAGTTTTCTTAATAACTTGAATTGATAATTTTCTCATTACAAGTCATGGAAAAGCTGACATCTTATTGCAGTGGAGAGACTAAATAGACTAATTTTGACAAAATAAACTCCCATTTCCAAATTTGAAAGACTAAATTAATCGACACTCATAATTTGTAGAATTGAAACAATGATTTACTTAAATAATATTTGTTCATTGAAAAGATTGATGTAAAAAGCCCGCAAAGTGATAACTTGAGTAAATATCAATTCCATTCACCCAAAAATAAACACGAGGAATGAATTGATATATACCTGCAAGTCTAACACTTTTAGGCAACAATTATTTTCATGATGGGAATAACCATATTTAGTCCTCAAGCCTTGGCCACCACCACTACAAAATGCATCGTCTCCCAACATCACCAATATGTCTTTAAAACCAATCAATTATGTATTACGATTAAGTGGTTTCTAAATGTCAAACAACAAGGGAAATTTGTAAAATACATTTTAATTGCAATATTTTAAAAATTGAACCAGAAATCAAACCTATTGTAGGTCATATTAACCGATTTAAACCGTTTGAACTGGCTGTTAGGAAGTGTAACCTTATTGTAAAATAAAGAGAATGACATATAAAATGATTACCACATATGGTGTCACTGATATTGTCCACACAATAGGATTAGCGCGGTCTGCGACTTAGAAACTTTATAAATTCACGTTTGCATCATTTTTTAGGATATGATTTGGGTATTTTTTTATTTGAGAGCTTAGACAATAACGTTTGGAGGTTGCAAATGGATGATCCAGGGTTGAAGCTTCTTTGGTCGTGATTGACATCACGTTATATTTTGATTCTTCTCCTCTCTTCCCTTTTTAGTTTCTCTTTGTCGGGCTTTTGTATGTAAGTTTACTCGAATCTTATGTATATTTGTTTCTCATGGTATTGTATAAAGTCTATTTTACAAATCAACATTGATGTTTATCTTTGTTTTTGATTTTTGCTTGGATTTGAGTTTCTATAGACATATACTCCTCAAACCTTGTTCTTGGATGAATATTTGCTAGGTTCTAGACTCTAGAGATATATTTAGGCTTTGTAATCACAGTGGGTATCGAATCTTAATGCCTCCATGTTGTTTGAGTTGCGCAAGACATCACCGATGAGAGCAATACAGTTGATATCTCAACTTTGTGTTAGACCTAACCTTTATTGTGAGTGATACATGGTGGTATTAACGAGTGATTTAAGTTACGTACAGTTGATCAATAGGTTTAATTATTTGACGGATAGATGAAATCTAAACTTGGACGAGTTCTCTCCTCTATAAGAATGCATTTATTTTCTTGTTCATAATTTACGTTTTTCACTTTACACATATAAATAATTCAAAGCCAAGCTCAGAAACACAGAGTTTGTTGAACAACATTATTTCCCTCTCAGTAATCCATGTGGAGACGATAAAAAAAACTAAAAATACTTTTTTTTGCTTGCTTCGTTATCGCAACAACAAAATGGCGCCTTTGCCGGGTATTAGTGTTTAGATATTGATTCGTATGGCAATAGTTTCTATGATTTTGAGCTTTGTACATACTTGTCTATATTGTATATATATTTTTCAACTTGTTTATAGTGTATAGATTTTCTTTTTATATACTTTCTATACCTGACTATATTTCATATACTATTGTTTCCCTTCACGTTTTCTAAATTGTTGGTTAGGAGTTTCCGTTGGTGACAACTCGCCATGCAAAGAGGCAACAAGGAGGAATGTCAATAAATAAAAGCGCCGAGCTAATGACGTAAAATAAGCGCTTCTTGGGAGGAAACCCGACTTTTTAATGTTTTATAGGATTTTATTTAAGTAGTATAGGTTCCAAATGGTGAAAGTCGACCAAGCAAGTTGAGTTTTGAGCCATTTTTAGAAAGACAAGACCACAGGTTTCACGCTTAACGCACTTATCCACTTTCACTTAGAGTAATGTATAGTAGTATTTAATTTCACATTGTCATTTTTGTTGTTTGTGCTAAAATGCTTGTCTTTATTTAGCTTGAAGATGCATTGAGTGATTCTTTTCAAGTTTGATTGTTTCAACATGCAATTGTGTGGTAATGGTAAAAGTTTGAAAGTTTGGTACATTATCAAGGTACACGTTTATCGCTTTCTAGAACATAGCAAGGACATGAAACTTGTAATTTATATAAATACCATGCCGTTCATTCTATTTTACTACTTATTAATGATTGAATAACTTCAGATCTTACCCCAAATATGGGGATGCTTTCCATTGTTTAATATATGCATAGGCGATCAACATTCTAATATTAGTTAGATTTTATTATGTTTATTACTTTATCTGTGTTGATTGTATGAAATCACTAAAATGATCAAGGCATTTTACTTGATTTTCAACATAATCACTTGACCAAAAAGTAACTTACCTTGTGAGTGAATGAGAATTTGCTTACCCCCTTTGTGCCTTTTGTCAGGATCCATTTTTTTGATGGTTAACTCTTGGAACTTGTACTTAACTAATTAGTTGATTGTTGATTTTAGATTGGATTTTGAATTTTTTTCTTGAATCCTCAACCATATCTTATTGTTTGAATTTTTACCCTTGCCTTAGAAAGTTTCGGAGAATTCACATTACATGTTGGGTTGTATTCAAGTTGGGGAGAAAATGTTGATTGTTAAGAGGTTGAGAAAAAGAAAAAGATTGAGAAAAAAAGAAAGAAAAAAGTGAAAAAGTAAAGAAAGTAAAAAGAAAAAAGAAAAAGCTTTGAAAAAGAAAAAAAAGAAAAAAATTGTGCTAATAAGTTTTGTAAAATGGTGTAATAATTGGGAAAAGAGAAAAAGTGTGATTGAAGTTTTGTGCTTGAGCCTTTGTAATTGATAACTCCCATAGGATTAGGAAACTTTTTGTTTCAATTACCTTTAGAAATTGACCATTATTTGTTAACCAAGCCTCACTACAACCCTTGAAAGCCCTTGTAATTCCTTATTTTATATTTTCAATACGAGTTGTTAGCAAAATTGTTGGGTGACAGACAAGTCCCTCATGTTGTGTGTTTTTCATCCCTTGATGAAGTTTTTGCTAAGCGTGATTCATGATTGAGCATGTGTTGTTTTGGAAAGTTTGACATGACTTTTGTACTTAGGATTTGTTTCATAATCATGTTGTCATTGTAGTATAGTAGTAATTGTACTTTGCTTGTACATTTTTTATTTTGAACCATAAATTGGTTTTCATTTTTCTAAACTTGTTGATTCATGATTTCTTGAGTGTTGCTTTTTGTTTGTTTAGATTGGAGAGACCTTTGTTTGAGGATAAATAATATTCTAAGTTGGGGAAAATTGATAAATGCAAAATTATAGTTTTTTAAAGTGTGAATAATTGGTACTAATTGTCTTGATTCATTAGTTTTTCTAGCAATAACTTCAGCTTTAGTGTGAATAAGTAATCTTTTACTATTTCAGTATTGTTTTGTCAGTTCGTGTAAATATCATTGAGTTTGAATATTTTTCATCTCATTTTTGTAGGTATTCAAACAATGATATTTAGTAAATGTAATACAAAGCATTAAATAAGCTTTCCAACACTTCAAACCGTGCGTAAGTCGAAGTTACGATTCTCAAGTTATGGCGAAAATAAAAGCTGAATTGTTTTTGCAACAGCAAGCCGTGCGTTAAGCGTCCTCTGAGCAGGCTTAGTGCGGTCAGCGACTTAAAAACTTTATAAACTCACCTTTACATCATTTTTTAGGATATGATTTGGTTTTTTTTATCCCAACTCCATCAACTTTATTCTTTTGAATTGAGAGCTTAAACAACAACATTTGGAGGCTGCAAATGGATGGTCCAGGGTTGAAGCTTCTTTGATCATAATTGACACCGCGATATATTTTGTTTCTACTCCTTTCTTCCCTTTTTAGTTTCTTTTTGTTGGGGTTTTGTATGTAAGTTTACTCGAATCTTATGTATATTTGTTTCTCATGATATTGTATAAAGCCTATTTTATAAATCAATATTGATGTTTATCCTTGTTTTCGCTTTGTGCTTGGATTTGAGTTGCTATAGTAATATACTTCTCAAATCTTGTTCTTGGATGAATATTTGGTAGGTATAGACTCTAGAGATAGATTTAGACTTAGTAATCACAATGATTATCGACTCTTAATGCCTATGTGTTATTTGAGTCATGCGAGACATCGCCGATGAGAGCGAAACGGTTGATATTTCAACATTTCGTTAGACATAACCTTTGTTGTGAGTGATACGTGGTGATATTGATGAGTTATTTAGGTTGTGTACAATTGATCAATAAGTTTAAATATTTGACGGGTAGATGAAATCTAAACCTAGATGAGTTCTCTCCTCTCTAAGAGTGCATTTTCTTGTTCATAATTTACTTTTTCCACTTTACACTTATAAACCATTCAAAACCAAGCCTAGTAACACAAAGGCCGTTGAACGAAATTCTTTCCCTCTCACTAATCTCTGTGGAGACGATAAAAACAAAAACTAAAAATACTTGCTTTTGCTTGTTGCTTTACCACAACAATAGTGATAACCAATATTTGTAATATCCCCCTTTAAGTTGAAAGGTGTTTACAACACTTTCAACTTGAAATGGGGAATGCAACAAATCGAAAGAAAATACAAGTGGAGCTGGAAATACATCGGCCAAGAACAAAGCCATAAATGAAAAAGCTTAACCATTATGTTGAAATCATAACTCTAGGTTTAGCCACTTAATAGAAGATCCCAAGCTTAACCAACATGAGGTATAAGCACAACAAGAAAGCTAATAAATGGCACAAAGCTTAACTACCATAAGATACAAGCACATCAACAAAGCCAACAAAGGGCACAAAGCTTAACTACCATAAGATATAAGCACATCAACAAAGCCAACAAAGGGAAGAAAGTTTAACTACCATAAGATATAAGCACATCAACAAAGCCAACAAAGGGAACAAAGCTTAACTACCATAAGATAGAAGCACATCAACAAAGCCAATACAGGCCAATCACCTACACAAAATAAGACAAAAGAACAAAGAGATATATCCATGTAAATGTATCTTCAAATCATAAACCAATAATCGAAAGCTCTCAATAATGATCCAAAATCATAGGCAAAACCAACAAAGAGCAGCAATCGATGTAACATAACAGAATCCTGAAAATCCTTTTTTGTGGATTTATAACTTTCACCAAGGTGCATTTTGGCATTTCCAGAATTTTCAAATTGCCAAATGAACCCGAAGAAAATCGAAGAAAGTTCCAACATGGCCAGCTCTAAATGAACATAACATATTCCAAAATCCAAACAATTTCCATATCCTAACAGCAAACATACTCAACAAGAAGCAAAAAAAATGCAAACTCTTAGTGATGTACTGCAGCATAACAACCATAAAAAATTCCAACAAAAATTGTCTTCAATCTTAATTCTTGTGAACAAACCAACAACTGTATTGGAAATTGTAGTAACACTTGGTTTAGCAAGACCAAAAACCAATTGTATATGTCCTCACATGTATCAAAGCCTGCATCTAGAGTAGGCGATGCCCATTTTTGCTCATCCATTTCACCAGTCACACTACTTCCAATTCCAGGATGTGAACTTAGTGTTCAGATAGATTTTACTGCAGTAGTACTACTACACGTTCCATCAATCTTACTCAATTACAATCCAAAAAATCTGCAATAGTCATATAAGAGTAAAATTGATTAATAAATCATTAACAAACATCAACAATTTCAATTCATGAGTTGCTTCCAAATTAATTTGAAACTATGCATAATGATGACACTGGAATTAACCCGACAACACAAATGACATACCAACAAGTGAGAGGCGATTAAAATATCACGTTTGGCCAACTCGCAAGAGGTGATATGTTATTTACTTACCTTACATCAAAATTATTCATATGATGACACTGGAATTAAAGGATTTGCTAATGATCTACGGTTCTTGTATGTGGCACCAGAGTCGATGTTGATGTACAAGCCAATGATGCACACTAGTAAACGAAACCTAACAAGTATTAGTTAAGTATTATTTTATCTATTGTATTGAATTGTTATTGCTGTTTGTCTTAAAAAAAGAATATATTTCTGTCATCCAAAAAAATACAATTAAAAATATAACTTTTAAAATTGCTTTTATTATATTCGATTTAAGAATTTTTTTAAAGTCTTGACTTATATTCGATCTAATAAATTTTTTTTAAGTTATGTCCAAAATCGATTAAAGTAGTCAAAACTTCTTTTAACCGATTTAACATATATTTTTTCTATCAGTCACATCAATTGCACCACATTAATAGGTTAAGATTTTATATAACAATACGCTACATTAATTCATAAACATTTTTTCTTACTATTTATTATCTTTTGTATTTAATTCTTTGATATCATTAAAAGTTTGAAAATTTTAGTAAAATTGATTAGTTCTTTAATCTTAAACTCTTACTAAATATGATACAGGAAACAATACAAAACTGTTAGTGCAAGGTGATGAAATTGAGGAAAAAGAGAGAAAAGAGAATAAATGCTAAAGGCTGCCACAAATGATTGAAGGAATTGATTGATATAAATGTAAACCTAGTACACCTATTTATACACAAAATGAACAAAGATAAGAATGCCACATAGGACCCAATGAGAATACTCTATATATATGGCAAATACTAAATTACCCTCTAATACCATCTCGTAATTTAGTAACTTATCAGAAATTAACAACACCAATTTCATCTCTCAAACGAAGAAATTAGTCTATTTTTATCGCCTTCGTTAGAACATCTGCCAGCTGCTTCTGAGTGCTACAGTGCAGAACTTCTAACACTCCTTTCTGCACTTGACTTCTGAGAAAGTGATGCTTCGTCTCAATGTGCTTGCTTCTTCCAGTAACACTGGATTCTTTGCAAGATTAATTGCAGACTTATTATCAATCATCAGCTTCAGAGGTTCCTCAACTTCAAGTTTCAGATCATGCAGCAGATTCAGAAGCCAAACTGCTTGACAAGCAGCTACAACACCTGCAATGTATTCAGCTTCACATGTTGACAAAGGCACAACCGGCTGTTTCTTGGAACTCCAAGAAATTGGACCTCCCAGAAACTTGAACAAGTACCCAGAAGTACTTCTTCTGTCAACTCTATCTCCACACCAATCAGAATCGGAATAACTCAGAAGTTATGATTTGATCTTTTCTCCAGAAGGAAATAACACTCCATATTTCATAGTTCCTTTTACATACCTCAGAATCCTGACAGCAGCTTGGTAGTGAGACCACTTTGGTTTGCTCATGTATCTGCTGACTATTCCAACTGCATAACAAATATCAGGTCTGGTATTACACAAATACCTCAGAGAACCAACCATCTGTTTGAAGGTTGTAGCATTCACATCCTCTCAATCAGAATCAGAATCCAACTTCTGATTCGTATCAGCAGGTGTGATAGCAACCTTGCAATTTGCTAGCTCAAATCTCTTCAGAAGCTCTAGTTCATACTTCTTCTGATGTAAGATGATTCCTTTCTCAGAGTATATAAATTCCATTCCTAGAAAGAAACTCATTTTTCCAAGATTTGTCATCTCAAACGCATTCATCATAACTTTCTTGAACTCAACTGTTTCTTGTTCAGAACTTCCTGTGAGTAATATGTCATCAACATACAAACAGACCAGAATCATATTACCTTCTGAAGTATGCAGAACATAAACACCATACTCCATCTCACACTTCTGAAACCCTTGTCCCTTGAAAAACGAATCAATCTTCAAATTCCAAGCTCTGGGCGCTTGCTTCAGTCCATACAAAGCTTTATTTAACCTGTATACCATCCCTTCCTGATTTTTTTTCACAAATCCAGGAGGTTGTGACACATAAACTTCTTCTTATAATGGACCGTTCAGAAATGTAGACTTCACATCCAGATGTATCAAAGGCCAATTTCTGTTTGCAGCTAAAGCAATCACCAGTCTGATTGTTTCGTGTCTAGCTACAGGCGCAAACACCTCAAAGTAATCTAGTCTAGGTTTCTGAAGAAAACCTCTGGCCACTAGTCTCGCTTTGTGTTTGCCAATTGATCCATCTGGCTTTAGTTTCTGCTTGAAAACCCATCTGACGCTGATGGCTTTCTTGCCTTTTGGAAGTTCTGTCAGCTTCCAAGTCTTGTTTCTTTCAATAGCCTCAAGTTCTTCTTTCATGGCATTCAGCCATACTTTCTTCTTGAGCGCTTCTTCAATACCCACTGGTTCAGAATCTACTAGCATGGCACACTGAACGATTTCTCCTTCGGAATCTATTTCAGTATCATACAACATGCTAAAATCTACAAACCTACTTGGTATTCGTCTGATTCTCTGTGGCCTCTGATTTTGTTCTGAATTTTCTCCAGAACTTGGAACTGTGCTGGCTTCTGGATTTTGTCCAGAACTATTTCCTTCAGAATTACCACCTTCAGAGTTACTTTCGGAAGCTTGTTCTCCAGACCCCACGTCTTCAGAGTTTTCCCTTCCAGAAGTATAATCACCACCAGATTCTGGATCATCATCAGAATCTGGATCAGAATCAGATCTACTATCAGAATCTCCCTAAGATTCTGACTCATCTTCAGAGTCTTCATCTTCTGACTCTGACTCGTCTTCAGAACTTTCAGAAACTAACCCTGGTGTTGGCACTACACCAGAATCTGATTGAAGCTTGTTCCAATCCCATGTTTATGACTCTTTCACAATGACGTCTCTGCTGATTTCAACTTTGTTGGTTTCTGAACAATAAAGCTTATAGGCACCTGTACTGTGGTACCCCACCAGTAACATTGTTTTGCTTCTATCATCCAGTTTTCGTCTTCTAGCATCTAGAACGTGTTTGTAGCATACATAGCCAAACACCTTCAGATGGCTAACACTTTGCTTGTCTCTAGTCCATTTTTCTAAAGGAACAGTTTCCTTCAGCTTCTTTGTTGGACACCTATTCAGAACATATGCTGATGTGGCAACAGCTTCTCCCCATAACATGTGAGGTAACTTCTTCTCTTTCAGCATACTTCTGGTCATATCAAGCAAAGTTCTGTTTCTTCTTTCAGCAAGACTGTTGTGCTGAGGAGTATATGGAGCAGTAACCTCATGTTCTATTCCATTCTCCTCACAGAACTTCTGGAACTCTGTGGAGTTATACTCACCTCCACCATCTGTTCTCAGAATCTTCAGCTTCTGACCACTCTACTTCTCAGCCTTCACCTTGAACTTCTGGAACTCAGTAAACACTTCATGCTTGAACTTGATGAGTGTTACCCATGTCATTCTTGTGAACTCATCCATAAAAGACACAAAGTATTTGTTTCCTCCAAGTGAAGGTACTGGAAATGGTCCACACACATCAGAATGTACTACTCCCAGAGCATGCTTTGCTCTAGGGGATACTTCTGATGCAAATGGCAATCTGGGTTGCTTGCCTTTCATGCATATCTCACATGACTTCTGAGGCTTCACAATCTTCGAAATGCCATGTACGAGCTTCTTAGAACTTAGATGCCCTAAGCTTCTATAGTTCAAGTGCCCCAACCTCTTGTGCCACAGCTTACTGTCAGCTTCAGCGCCTTCTGCACTAAGACACTCTGCTTCAGAAGTTTCTTCATTCACCTTGAATGTTTTGTTGCTTCCCTGCTCAGACTTTATAATCAACTTCTGATTAGAATCATACAACGTCAAGAGATTGTCCTTCATAACCACTGAGAAACCTTTCTCAATAAGCTAACCCACACTCATCAGATTGCTTTTAATTCCAGGAACATACAAGACGTCTTTGATCAGAATGTTTCTTCCATTCTTCACTCTGACTCTAACATTTCCCATACCTTCTGCATTAAGGTACTTATCATCAACACATCTGATTTTTGTTCTCCTTTTGGAGTCAAAGTCTATCAGCCATTGTTTGTTCCCAGTCAAGTGGTTTGAACAGCCAGTGTCCATATACCACCAATCTCCTGAACAATTTCCATCAGAATCAGAAGCCATCAGTAGCACAGGTTCATCATCAGAGTCTTCTCTGGCTATATTTACTTCTTCTGATTTCCTTCCTTTGTTTCTACAGTCTCTGGCAAAATGGCCAAACTGTTTACAGCAGTAACATTGAACCTTCTTCTTGTCATACCTTTCCTTTCCCTTCTGATATTTCTTTTCATCAGAAGTTGAGGTTTCTGACTTCTGGAATTTATCACCATGTCTATTCTGCTTCTGGTCCTTCTTGACAAAAGAAGCCTTCAGAGCTTGCTCCACTTCCCTCTCAGAAGTTCTTTCAGTCAGACGCAACTCTTGCGCTTCTAGACTGCTTTGCAACTCTTCTATTCTCATGGTTTCCAGATTTTTAGATTGTTCAATAGAAACAACAACGTAATCAAACTGAGGAGTAAGTGACCTCAGAATCTTTTCTATGATTACCTGTTCAGAAAGTGTTTCTCCACAAGCCTTCATTTCATTAGTGATCAGAATCATTATGGAGATGTACTCAGAAAATTTCTCACTGTTCTTCATGCTGAGATTTTCATATTGTTTTCGCAGGGCCTGAAGCTTTACCTTCTTTACTGACACGTCACCACCATAACATTTGGTCAGTATATCCCATGCCCCTTTCGACGTCGTCGAATCAACAATCTTCTCAAACACATTTTCATCCACACACTGATGGATAAAGAACAGGTCTTTCTGATCCCTCTTCCTCGTAACTCTTTCTTCTGATTTTTGTTCTTCAGTAGCATCTGCTGCAGCAGGAACATAACCTTCAGAAACAAGATCCAGAACATCCTGAGCACCAAACAGCACACGCATTTGTATCTTCCATCTGTTCCAGTTTTTGCCATCAAAAACTGGAAGTTTAGTGTTCAAACTACTGCCTCCATTCATCTTAAACCTTGCACAAAAAACTCAGATCTCAGATTTTCTCACTTAGTGTTTCCCAAACCCACATAATCAGTGTGATTCTGTTTCAGATTTTTGTTCAAGATTCAAAAATCAAACACACAGCTCACTATCACTCGTGTTTCCCAGAGTTTCAGAACAAACCAAGAGCTCTAGATACCAATTTGTTAGTGCAAGGTGATGAAATTGAGGAAGAAGAGAGAAAAGAGAATAAATGCTAAAGGCTGCCACAAATGATTGAAGGAATTGATTGATATAAATATAAACCTAGTACACATATTTATACACAAAATGAACAAAGATAAGAATGCCACATAATGCCCAATGAGAATACTCTATATATATGGCAAATACTAAATTACCCTCTAATAAAAACATGACGTATTTAAAAAAAAAAATATTATTTTAATTTTCTTACAACATTAATTATCTTTTGTATTTAACTCTTTCATATCATGAAAGGTTTGAAAATTTTTGTTAAAATTGGTTAGTTTTTTTTAATCTAAAGTTCTTACTAAATGTGCTATAGGGAACAGTTCAAAACATTGACCTATTAAAAAAATTAATTATTCTAAATTTATAACAACATTAATTATCATTTGAATTTAACTCTTTCATATCACTAAAGGTTTGAAACATTTAGTAACATTGGTTGGTTTTTTTAAATCTTAAATTCTTACTAAATGTGTTTGCGGGAGAAAAAAAAACATGGACGTATTTAAAAAATATAATAATTATTTTAATTTTAAGGAGGCTTTTCAACTATAGGAAGGAAAATAATGTTCAATTTATATAATAAGAGTTCAAACTTTTAAAGATATAAACTGAGAAAACCTTTCCCTATATACCAAAAAAGAAATATGGTTAGAATTATCAAGTTTGTTTATATTATAATTATCATTATTTCTTTATTTTTGTTCTCATCCAACCATGGAAGTAATTCATTTTTAAATTTTACTAAACTTTATTAGTTACTTTGTACACAAGGATTTATCAAATATTATCTAAATTTTTATTCTCATTTTTCAATACAGAAGTTGCTAGATGTAAAAGAGACGCTGATTGTCCAAACCATGCATGTTACCCACCAAGGATGGTTAAGTGTGACAATAAACAATGTAGATGTATCAATGTGCTCGCTTTGTTTGATTAAATTGCCATATGATTATGTATTTTAGTGTCGTATCCAAAACATTATACAAATACTCTCCTAGAATATTTTTATGAAAGGAGATTTAGTTTTTGTACTGCCATCTTATAATATATTTTTTTGAGTCAGATATTTGATTTTAATATCTATAAATATTTTTTTTTTTAGTAATCTCTCTTCACAACTTTCAGATTCTTTTTATTAAATTTTTTAGAAAAGATTTTTTCAATAAAGATTTAAAGTTTTTTTTAGTAGATTGTCTCTTATTAAAAAGTTGTCATGTTATAGTAACAAAAAGATATCAAAAAAATAGTAATAAAAAATAATTTATTTTTTAAAAAAATTCATGTGAATTAAAAAAATAAAAAAATAAAAAAATAACCACGTAGGTTTACAAAAGTAATAAAAAATAAAAATATATTACGTGGATTGCCACACTAGCAACATTGTGTGAATATTTTATGAAATGTAATACTCTAGAGCTTAATTGATAGAATCTTGGTATTAGAAAAGGAGAATTAAAAAAAAAAATCATTTATAGGAATCTGACTAATATTATAAAGAATGTTGTATATTTAATTTTTTTTTTTTAAATTTCAAGAGCTTTGTAGTTAGGCTTACTTCTATTTATGCCGTGATCTTTTAACTTAGTTTCAAAATATCTCGATAACTTTCATTTAGGCTTCTCTCACATTCATTTAAATCTTATGGTCTATTAGAATATCTTTATTAGTTAAGTTGGAAAATTATTTTATTACTTCAAAGCCTATAATTTTATATTCATGCCATGCCATAGTATCAATGTACTTGTAACTTTTCCCCACATCAATTTATATTTCTCTTGTGAAAAGTCTCATCCATAATATGCTTCTTCATAGCATACTTATCTATTCTTGGGCCATCAATATCAACAACCAAGTTGATATGTGGATGAGGAATTTTATTTAGAGTGGAGACATCACTAACAAGAATAGCAAAGCTCCAAAATAACAAAGCTTATTTAAGAGTTTTAATTTGTCTCAAAGGGAAAAAAAACTCTACATGAACTTGTGAGGGGCTCATGGCTTAGTTTGACCGCAGATGGTGATCTTAAACTTGGTGTGAAATCATTCCTTGATCTCCACAGTTGGTGTCGAAGTAATGATGTTCCATCCTATCAAATTTGCAATGAAGCTAGAATTAAGGTTGTCCCTCTTAACATTTTTACAGTCTTACTCTCTATTTCCTTCTCCTTTTCACATCATTGGTTGTAGTTATTTTGAATTTTCATGTTGGATTTTCATTTCTATTTCTAAATCTGACAATTCATTGGTCATTGCATAACAAGTTGAGTTGTGCAAAAAATGAAAATTGTACTAGAGTCATTGTATTCAACGGATTTTTTAATTAATCTGCACATATAATTTATGATTGATTTTAGAAACTAACACATGTAACACGTGATTATGCAGATTTATTTACTGTTATTACTTATTTCGAAAACTTTTTTTTTTCTTCTGATTACCATTTTTCAAGAAAAAAAACTGAAAATAAAGACACAATTTAGAAATCAAAAACAACATTATTAATGATCTTAAAATTCAAAACAAAAGATACGCCTATACAACATTACTTTTATCTTGGACATAGTGAAAGACTTTTGAAAAGACAAACAAAAACAAATTATTTTGAAATGTGAGTGCAAGAAAGAACATCAACAGTGATCCAATTCTGGATTCTGACTCCATGTGTCACAAAGTTCGATATCTCTTGCTTTATTTCATCTTCGAGAATAGCGTTGATCTTTGGAGTAGTCAGATAGAGATATCCTGCACTGTGAAAGATGTCTTGATATTTACTCAAAGCGGACTTTGCCTTCACAACTTAATTCTTCATGGAGAAACTCAAACCAGTCTCATTCTTGTTCACAAGTAGATTAATAATCTGCCCCCACACCTTGCTAGGACCCTTCCGCACTACCTGTTGCGCATCCTTAAATGAGGTGATAGAATCTTCATTCTTCCTTATATTATCAATAAATAAAGCTTGAAACTAAGTTCTAACAACGACTTCATCAACTTCTACAATGCTAAAGGAAGACAAATAAGATATAAACAAAGCTTGCTCACTGTTCATAATAACTACCTTTCCTTCACAGAAAAATTTCAGTTTCTGATGCAAGGTCGAAGTAACAGTTCCTGCTTTATGGATTGATGGTCGTCCCAATAAACAGCTATAGGGTGGGATAATATCCATGACTTAAAAGGTGATTTGGAATAAGTGGGAACCTATGTGAATAGGTAAATCCACCTCTCTAATGACAGATTTTCTCAAACCATCAAAAGCTTTTACTATAATATCACTAGAGCGCATATGAGTTCCCTGATGTTTGTGCTTCATAAGAGTGCTTCTTGGTATGATATTCAAAGCGGGTCCATTTTCTATCACCACATTGGACAAAGAGACAATCTTATAATTCATAGATACATGTAGATCCAGGTTATGGTTTCTCCCTTCATCAGGAAATTCCTCATCACAAAAATTCAGATTGTTACAAGACGTAATATTTCCCATAACACTGTTGAACTGATCCATATGCACATCCCTTTCAACAAAAGTCTGATCCAACAACCTCATCAGAGATTCCCGATGAGAAGAAGAGTTCATCAACAAGGCTAATATGGAAATCTTAGATGGAGTTTGCAACATCTGATCCACAATCTTGTAATCACTCATCTTAATGATTTTTAACAAATCATCAACATCCTTTTCAAAGGAGGCCCCACTAGATTCTCCTATCACTTTCTTAGGTTCAGCATTCTCAGCAATCTTCTTACCATAATTAACATCTCCTCGAAAGGTTGGGGCGAAGACACAACCACTACGAGTTATCCAACTAGCTTCAACAATATTCTCAACATGGGACAAGGGTTGAATAGGAATTTCCACACCACCTTTCAGGATAGTTTTATTGTATTTATAAGGCTCAACTTTATCTGATTCATATAGGATAATACCAAGCAGAAAAATAACTATGGGAGCAACATCAAGCTTGTTGTGGTATGCAATCTCTACAGGAGTGGTGTAATACGGTGAGAGAACTTACTTGGGTGTTTTGCGTTTTATCGCAATTGTTCTGGATAGCAAGAGTCGCCACTGACTTTTCTTTTATCCAATAAAGGAATGTGTGAAATGAACAGGAAAGAGCTTTTGAGAATTTTCTTGAGTTCAGGGGATAGGTTATGAAAAGTGAAGGTGTTAGCACCCTTTGTATCCGTAGTTATCTACAGGCTCTTAGTTGCTAGCTCACTTTGAAAATGCTTTTGTGAATGTGTTTGTTTGAAATTATTTTTGAAAAGTGCTTTCGTTTAGGCAAATTTTGTAATGATTCTCGTCTCTATAAGGATGCATACACAGTGTTGAATTTTGAAAATATTTCATGAAAGTGTTGGTCCGTTTGAAAGATGTTTTGTTTTGAAATATTTGTGAGCAAGCAACTACGAGCGTTCTACCTACTCAGAAAAAGTATTTGTTCTTTTCCTCCTCCTTTAGATAATGCTATCTTACCATTAGTTAGTAAGAAACCTTATCATTTAATGTGAAGGGACGGGCGTGAGTCATCATACAGTCATAGAAGACAACATGTAAGACACTTTAGCAATTTGTCGTAAGGAACTAAGATCGTTTACCAAAGGCAACATCGAAGTACTACGATTTTATAATCGAGGGTCTTTGTTAAAGTATCCCACGTTCGAGGGACATGACTGTTTATATCCGAGACAACAAGTGTGGGTTACCCTAGAGCTGCAAGTGTGCAAAGTGTATTATTTTCATTTAATTTGTCTTCAATTAGGGTTGTCTATTGTTTGGTTTTAAGTCTTGCCATACAAACCCTAATTACTAGCAATAATATGGAAAGAGATAAATTGCGAAAATTAAAAGTCCTACGCTATTACAATACTTTAGGGATGGGGGATACAAATTACAAATGGGGATGACAAGAAGAGTAAACCCTAATTACTATTACAAGGCTTTGACAATTACAAAAACTGTAATGCGAAATAATAGAATGTATAAAATGTAAAGATGAAGAAAGTAAAATTATTTTTATGACTTTTTGATGGAAAATGTTTTTTTAATAAATAACCTAATTGATTAATTGATTTAGAAAAAAAGAAGTTAATTAATTAAAATTCTAAAGTCTAAGTTAATTTTAATTGAAATAAAACCTAAGTCTAATTTGATTTTAATTCTAAAAAGAAAATATTAGTTAGTCAAGAAAATATTATTTTGGAGTTTTATTTGAGAATAATATTTTTTATATTTTTTATTAAAGAAAATAAATAAATAAAAAGTAAAATAAAAAATATAAATAAAAATACAAAGAAAATAATAAGATATGGGTCAGAGGTGAGGAAGTAAATAAGGGTGTTAGGCAATAGTAAAAATTGTTAGGCCCAAACAGACTTTTTGTATAGTTTGAAAATAAACAAAAATAAACAAGAAGTGAGCTTGGTTGTTGGAAGAAAATAGGGGGTGTGATGTTCAGCAGAAAAATAACCAGGCCCAACCAAAGGAGGCCCAGGCGCTGCAAAACAAACAAAAAAAGGCAAAATAATATGAAAAAATCACAAAAGGGTACCTGTAATATGGTGGTAGAACTGACTTGGGTGTTTTGCGTTTTATCGCAATTGTTGCGGATAGCAAGAGTCGCCATTGAATTTTCTTTTATCCAATAAAGGAAAGGGTGAAAAGAACAGGAAAGATATTTTGAGATATTTTCTTGAGTTTGGAGGGTAGGTTATAAAAAGGGAAGGTGTTAGCACCCTTTTCATCCGTAGTTATCTACGGGCTCTTAGTTGCTAGTTCACTTTGAAAATGCTTTGTTTGAAATGTATTTGTGATGGGTTTTGAAATTATTTTTGAAAAGTGCTTTTGTTTCGGAAAACTTTGTAATGATTCTCGTCTCTATAAGAATGTATACAAAGTGTTGGTTTTGAAAATAGTTCAAAGAGATGTTTGTTTTTAGAAAGATGTTTTAAAAGTGTGAGTGTGGTGATGGTTTTAGTTTGTGTGCAAGAAACTACGAGCGTCCTACCTACTCAAAAGGTCTTTGTTCTTTTACTCCTCCTTTAGATATTGTTACCTTACCATTGATTGATAAGAAGACCTATCTTTGGATGTAAAGGGACAGGCGCGGGTCAATCGTACAGTCCTAGAAGGCTACTTGTGAGACGCTTTAGAAATTTTCGTAAGGAACTACATTGTTTACCGAAGGCAACATCGAGGGATATCGAGGGACTATGAACTTCTTTATCGAAGGATCTTTGCTAAAGCGTCCCGCATTGGAGGGTCATGGCTGTTTTTCCGAGGCAACAAGCAAAGTTATCCTAGAGGTGCGCGTGTGAAAAATGTGTTTGATTCAAGTTAATTTGTCTTTGATTAGGGTTATTTAGCGATTGATTTTAAATCTTGCCATATACGCCTAATTATTATACAGTATAAAGAAAAACAATAAATTGCGGAAATTAAAATTCTACGCTATTACAGAATTTTTGGGAATGAGGAATACAAATTTATAAATGGGAATAGATCGAATCGTCAATGCGATTAAAGGTCTAAATAGGCAATCAATACAACCAAATCAAATTAAAAGTAAACAATTAATTAGACTAAAACAAACTATTAAAGTAAAACTAATAGGAAAAATAATATTTTTGATATTTTTGTTTGTGAGTAATTTGGAAAGAAAATAAAGAATATATTCTATTATTTTTATTTGAATTTTATTATGTATAAACTAAATAATTTAAAAGAAAGTTTATTAAACTATATATAAAAAATGTTAACAAAATTATTCAGAGTCCTAACTTAATTAACTAATTACATATTTTTTAATTAATTTAATTTTAAAATTAAAATCTATACTAATTTTGTTATCAAATATCTAAAAGAATCAAGAAAAACAGAAAAAGACTCCAACAAGGGTTGAACCTGAGTCCTCTAGGTTAGAGAAAATAATGCCTTGCCAACTGAACTGTATTGTTTATTCATTATTATTTTGTTTTAATTGAAATATATGGTGAAAATTGATAATGGGATTGGGCCAAAAGGCCTAATAGGCCGACTCGGTTTGTAATAGGAAAAGAAGGGTTTGAAAACTCTAAACCAAGCCAAAAGGCGGTGGCTGTTGTGTCTTGGGAAAGAATATACAAATTAATATTATTATTAAAATCTCGGTGTTTCTATGTTACTGTAAAAACAGAAGAAAAAAAATAAAAACTCTCTCTCCCCTGCCAAAAATCCTCATCTCCCTCTTTGTTCCAATTTTACAGCGTCATCTTCAAATCGTCCTTCCCATGTCCATTCCAAAAAGAGTTATGTAAAAAAAATTGGCCAGAATAACATTAGCTCCTTCAAGAGTTTTAGTTGTCTGTTGCTCTACTGGGGAGTGATCGGGATTATACTTAGGTATCCAATGATTCGGACTGCAAGTGCACAGTCTTATCGTGTAGTTTTAAAAGATATCGAACCACATAGACTGATGAATCGATCTACCATCTTCTATTGTTACTTCGCAAATCTAAAGCTAATGAATGTTTGATTGGGTTGTAGGGAAAACTAAATACTAAATTAAGTTGGATTTTTAATAATCAATGAGCGTAACTACCAGTATGCAATAGTCGAACCTCAGGAACTAGCGACCGGTTGGGTGTCTTTATATTTTCAAAACAACTTTCAGTAAAACTTATTTAGTTTAAAACTCCTCGTCTCACACTGTCGTTTTGTTGATCTAGGCTATGCAGTTAAGTCCTAACGTACACTTCCGCCATCCCACAGGAGTTAAAAACACCTTTTGAAAACTAAATAAAATCTTAATTAACTTTAAAGTGCTTCCGCTGTATTTTAAGCTAATGCCTAATTACTACTGTCCAATTAAAAGATCTAAAACTTCCGCTTTGTTGACCCTAACCTCTATATGTTCTTTACTTTCGTAACAGAACAATTTAATGATTAAAAATAGTAACTTAGGCCAGAAAAGAAAGTTTTGTAGTAAAAATAATCCCAACTAAGTTACTCGTTCCCTTGGTTGAGTGACTTTACATACCGGTATTGGAATTCTAGCCTAACATAATATCAGACCAAATCACATAATAATTTAAGATACATATGAAAATAAACATAATTATATTGATTAAAAACAATAATAATTCGTAAACATAAACCTGGTAATAATTCTGAAGATAGAAGCACTCCTGCACAAACTGTAGGTTTTGCTTCGATCGGGGAATAGATGTAACCGTACAATGAAAATAAATGCTGGAGGGAATATAGAAATTGCTGGGAAATAAAATAATGCTTAAAGAATATTTGCTAAGAGTAAAAATAAATTCTCCAAAGTTTCTGCCAAAAAGAAGAACTCCATTCTCGTATGGTCCAAGGCCCTATTTATAACTCTTGTGTGATCAGTTCGTTCTCGGAAATGTAGGAACAGTTTGTGTTCCTTTGAGAAATAATAGGACCATTAATTTTGTTATGTTCCTCATGATTTGACTGAGTGGATCAGATAATATAGGTGATCGTTGGATTTGCTTTGAATTGGTTTCCGTCCGTTGGATGCGAAGAAAGTGGGAGAAAGTGGCCTTGTGACGTTCGTCACGTCCAAGTGACGATAGTAACTTGGTCCATCTCAATGCGTGACGTGCGACAATGCTCCTTGAAGATCGTCAAGGTCTTCTTCATGGTGGGCCACATGCTCACATGCTTGATGGGCTTAGACTGGTTTCTTCTACTTGGGCCCTTTTTTGCTATCTTTGCACCTTCTTTTCTTCATTTCTTCCAAAGTGTTCAGCTTAATGTATATCTGCAAAAATAGAAAAATACCTGCATAATACCTATAAAATAATTTATTTTAAACTAAAAATGAGAAATATTTTGTGTATGTCAAGCCAGAAATATCACATATTTATGTGTCATCAAACTCCCCCATACTTAAACTTTGCTTGTCCTCAAGCAAATGCTAAGTACGATGTTTTTCTAAACATGGTCATATGCATGGTTATGACTCGGATCAACTAATAAATAGTTGTGTTGTGTTTTTGTCAGAAAATCGATGGCTCGATTCATGCTCCATTATTACGTCAATGACACTAGACAGTCCCATTTTACGTAAACTGGTTACAGGTCCGGTCATAGCCTACCTCAAGTATTTGCCTTGTTTTGTCCTTTTCATTCCAGCCCAATCACATTAAGCCCTTTATCTTTACACGCACATAGCAGAACAATCGGTTAGTGGTTATGATCCTTTTAAACCTTAGAGGTTTCTGGCACAGTAATGTGGCAACCTTTTTCAATTCAATGGTTGGATGCGGGGGATCAGACTGTAATCTGCCCTACCGAGTTCAGTACCAGATGCTTCTGAACCATCTACCAAATGATTTTTTTTCATGTTACTTTGTACGGTTTACATCCTTTGGATTAGGCGATCGAGTAAGGATCGTCCAATTTAATTGGTGTGTTTCCTTGCAACATTTTGCTGAAATATTATATCATCCACTTATATTCATCGACTTCCTGCGTAGTTTGTGTTTAAGACGGTGCTGACTGCTAATATAAACTACTCATGGTTACTACAAAGACTAAACTCAGGGTGTTGGAATAACAGGTACTTGAACTGATCTATCATACTCTGGGGTTCTAGAATGTCTAGACGGTAGAAATTTCATTTACTCTTGCCATAATTCCTGACAATTAAAGATCTTGCAGTCTATGTACTTGTCGAGTGAGTCAAGAAATTTTTTTATAGGGCCCAAAAAGAAAGGGGAGTCTAAAAGAACAACACAAATTGCTTCAATAGATAACTTGATAAAAATATTTTTATTGAATTAAAGATAACAGAAGGGAAATTACTAAGAAAATAAAAATTACTAGGAAAGGGAAATACTTCCTCCCCCATACTTGAATCATACATTGTCCTCAATGTATTGATAGAAGATGGAAAGGGGAAATGTAAACTAGACAATCATTCTTCCTCCTCTTGTCTTCGGTATCTTCCATGTGTCCTCGCTCTTCGACGTGCTTGTTCACTGTGTCTGGAAGATTCGCCTCTATTCCTCTGAGATATGATGTTACGCAAGTCGTCAACACGAAGTGTTAAGGCTCGCATATCTTCTGTCATTCTTGTAGTGAATTCCAGCATACTTTGATCATGCTTGCGAGTGTAGTCGTTTTGGTCTCTCTGCATTTGTTGCATGAGATTCATCATCTCAATTTGGCGCGTCTCGAGGCTCTGGTAGCGTTGAGTGGACAACTGGTTTTGCTGCATTATTGCGGCATAGATTGCATCGATGGTGGAGGGGTTGTTGGCGTGTTGTGGTTGGGGCTCTTGTTGCTCTAATTCTTCTTCGATTTCATCAGCGACAGTGTTGTTGGCCTCACCTTGATTTTCTTGCTCATTTTCTCTGGGTTCTGGGGCGTTCAGGTTGTAAAGCCAATTATCTGGATTGCCTAAATTTGTATGATTGTGGTTCGGCATGATCACGCTACGAACTTTTTCATTCTTAACCATTAGATAGTACCCTCCATCTTCTCGCACTTTGATCAGGCGGCCAACTCTACAGTTATCAATATCCATATAAACTGCTGGCAGCGGAGGTAGGAGTTGAACCCTTTCCCCCCAGTTCAGGTGAACTGCGATTGTGGTGACAATGCCTCCAATACAAAAAGGCGTAGTCCTGTCTCTTGTAACAAGGTTTTGAATGTGGGCCATCATTAAAGTAACAGGATTAAGACGGAGGTCTTGTGAAAAGGTACAATGAAGAGCATACAACTCTTTAGTGTTGACTTTGTTGTTGTTTGCCCTTCCAAATACTGTGTTTGCCATAATGCGGTGTAAGAAGCGAATGTTCGGGTTGTAGATGTGAGAGGCGTAACGTGCTTCGGGAATAACATTTGGTTCACCGGTTATTCTCTCCCATAGTGCGTATGCACTTCCATTCCAATCCAATTCCGGGGGAATGTGATATTGCACATTATTTCCACGGGGAAAATTAAATATGTCGCTCAAATTTTCACGGCTAAGTGTGTACTCTCGGTTGAACATCCTAAATTGAGCGGCTCCCGTTAGGTGTGCATCAGCATCATCGCGAGTGTGATAGGCATAGGAACTTAAGAATTCCAATGTTAGAGCTTCGTAGGTTGGTGTGTTCATCGTTCTAATAAAGCTCAGACCAGCTTTGTTGAGCAAGCCTTGCATATGGGTTTGCAACCCCAATTCTTGCAAGCAGTTGTTGTCGATGAACCTCGTGGATGTTAGCCCTCGACGATGGAATTTTATGTACCTTTCCTTTTGAAGTTCACCTACTTCTCCTTGTTGGAGCACGAGATGTCGCATGTCGGGTTCGGGTTGGTTTGGTGGATTCCTTTGGGCGGCCATGATTTTGAACTTGATAGAAAAAATGTATTTGTTATGAAGAGATGGAAGGTGGGTGGTAGTGATGAAACTAAGAGATGGGGGAAAGGTTTATATAGATGGTTTTTATTGAGAAGGAAATTGAATGAGGTTTATGGGAGAATTTTGAATATGAGAGATTATGGAAGTTAAGGATGAATGGAGTAAATGGGGTAGTGGGGGTTTTGAAACAAAATTTCGTGCAAGTTTCAATGTGGTTCAACGGTCACGGGAAGAGAAAACGCGGGAGACAAGCTCTGACGCTCGTCACGCGTTCTCTGACATTCGTCAGGGTCAAAGGGACAACTTCCGACGCTCATCACATGCTTCCTGACGTCCGTCAGGGTGTAATGGTGCATGCATGTCTTTTGTTTGACCGCGTGCAGTAAAGCAAGAATTGATAAATTAATTTATTCATATAGTTTGAGTAGTGTTGCAAGGGATATTTATCTATGTGAATAGTTAGTGGCACATAGTAGAATCGGAGGAATGATAGTCAGAATAAATAAATAAGAAATAATTTAATTAAATATAAAAATTAAATGAAAAACTTGTGGGTTGCCTCCCACATAACGCTTGTTTAATGTCGTTATCTTGACGGCTCAAGAGTGCAAGCACTCATGGTGGTTCTCTCGAGGATGACTCCTCAGTTGAACTTTTAGTAGTTTTCATTTTCCATGGCCACTTATCAATCCATCTCACATATCCCTCACCTTTTCTTTTCTTTCTTCTGTGGGGTGGTTCATTCTTCTGAACTTGTGGTGGTGGTTCTAGATCTATCATAAGTATCAACTTTTCAAGTCTGGGCTTTGTGATTTCATCCACCACCTCAAAGGTTAACCTTACCCTCTTAATGCTAATAATATCCCTAGTTTCATGGTCCTCTAATTTTCTCTTTTTATGTAAGACTACAAACAAGGGTGCGTTGGTGTGGATATTTTCCATTACCTTCATACACGTTTTAGATTGGGAGTCTATATGAGCTTCCATAAAACTTTTCGAGAAAGGAATCAATGGGGTATAGGGATGAGGAACAACAATAGGTGCTTCCTTCTCTACCTTTTCTACAACCTCCCTTTTAGATGGTGTCGGAGGATTTTTCTCAATCTTTACTCTTTTCTCGTCTGAACTCTCTTCAACCACATTATCGCTCTCCTCAACCTCATTATCACTCTCCTTAGGATTTTCAATTTGTTTTTCACTACTGGTTGTTACAACATCCAATTTCTCCTCAAGGAAGGGTCCTAGAGGGTTTTGTTAAAGCTGGGAGATTTGAGTCTCTAAGGCTATATTGTGAGTCGCGAGCGACTCAACCACAGTGGTCAGTTGCCTAAGGTTTTCACTATTTTGAAGAATTTGTTTTCTAGACTCTTCGTTCTGGAGAGTTTGTGTCTCTACAAAGTGCTCCATCATAGATTCTAACCTAGAGTGAATTAGCGTCACATCCGAATCCTCCATTGATGTTTCGAAGTTGAAATCATGCGATTCTTCTGATTCTTCAAAGTGAGTTAGAGTCACATTTTGTGTTTCCACAAAGCGCTCTTTCATCATAGATATTTCATTTTCCGTTAATATTTCGAGGTCGGATTTATAGGATTCTTGCGTCTCCTCGAAATATTGGGTGTAGTGATTGTAGGGGAAATTTGGTTAAGGATAAGTTTGGTTGGAATTATAATATTCTTGCGATTCCTCAAAATTTTGGGATTGGTAGTTGGAAAGGTAATTCGGGTGAGAATGAGTTTGTGACACATTGAAATTCTCCAATAGTATTTCGAGGTCGGATTTATGGGATTCTTGTGATTCTTTGAAATACTCGGAGTGGGAGTTGTAGAAAAAATTTGGGTGATACATAGTAATTGGGACAAAATTTTGAGATGATACTCTTGAATGCGGCGTCTAAGCCTGAGATGTCGCTCGATATCGTTGATTTGTATGTATAACGGCTCGCCTTGCAAACGAGTGTTTGGCATACAAATAAGAAAAGAAATGAAAAAGAAATAGAGAGGTTTTTGCTCTAGTCTCTACTGCGTAACAAAAGAGTAGCGATATCGACTTAAATCAGTCCCCGGCAACGAAGCCAAAAACTTGATCGAGATTATACTTAGGTATCCAATGATTCGGACTGCAAGTGCACAGTCTTATCGTGTAGTTTTAAAAGACATCGAACCACAGAGACTGATGAATCGATCTACCGTCTTCTATTGTTACTTTGAAAATCTAAAGCTAATGAATGTTTGATTGGGTTGTAGGGAAAACTAAATACTAAGTTAAGTTGGATTTTTAATAATCAATGAGCGTAACTACCAGTATGCAATAGTTGAACCTCGGGAACTAGCGACCGGTTGGGTGTCTTTATATTTTCAAAACAACTTTCAGTAAAACTTATTTAGTTTAAAAACCCTCGTCTCACACTGTCGTTTTGTTGATCTAGGCTATGCAGTTAAGTCCTAACGTACGCTTCTACCATCCCGCAGGAGTTAAAAACACCTTTTGAAAACTAAATAAAATCTTAATTAACTTTAAAGTGCTTCCGCTGTATTTTAAGCTAATGCCTAATTACTACTGTCCAGTTAAAAGATCTCAAACTTCCGCTTTGTTGACCCTAACCTCTATCTGTTCTTTACTTTCGTAACAAAACAATTTAATGATTAAAAATAGTAACTTAGGCCAGAAAAGAAAGTTTTGTAGTAAAAATAATCCCAACTAAGTTACTCGTTCCCTTGGTTGAGTGACTTTACATACCGGTATAGGAATTCTAGCCTAACATTATATCATACCAAATCACAGAATAATTTAAGAGACATACGAAAATAAACATAATTATATTGATTAAAAACAATAAGAATTCGTAAACATAAACCTGATAATAATTCTTAAGATAGAAGTACTCCTGCACAAACTGTAGGCTTTGCTTCGATCGGGGAATAGATGTAACCGTACAATGAAAATAAATGCTGGAGGGAATATAGAAATTGTTGGGAAATAAAATAATGCTTAAAGAATATTTTCTAAGAGTAAAAATAAATTCTCCAAAGTTTCTGCCAAAAAGAAGAACTCCCTTCTCGTATGGTCCAAGGCCCTATTTATAACTCTTGTGTGATCAGTTCGTTCTCGGAAATGTAGGAACAGTTTGTGTTCCTTTGAGAAATAATAGGACCATTAATTTTGTTACGTTCCTCATGCTTTGACTGAGTGGATCAGATAATATAGGTGATCGTTGGATTTGCTTTGAATTGGTTTTCGTCCGTTGGATCCGAAGAAAGTGGGAGAAAGTGGCCTTGTGACGTTCGTCATGTCCAAGTGACGATAGTCACTTGGTCCATCTCAATGCGTGACATGCGGCAATGCTCCTTGATGATCGTCAAGGTATTCTTCATGGTGGGCCACGTGCTCACATGCTTGATGGGCTTAGGCTGGTTTCTTCTACTTGGGCCCTTTTTTTCTATCTTTGCACCTTCTTTTCTTCATTTCTTCCAAAGTGTTCAGCTTAATGTATATATGCAAAAATAGAAAAATACCTGCATAATACCTATAAAATAATTTAATTTAAACTAAAGTTTAAGAAATATTTTGTGTATGTAAATCCAGAAATATCACATATTTGTGTGTCATCAGGGAGTTATCTCTTGATTGGAGAGAATTGAAAGTTAGTTGTTATCTGGTCGAAATACAGATTTGGCAGCAACTTGTTGGGGATAATAAAGTTGACTATTATATGGTCGTATTCTAGGCTTCGCAGTGACTTATCGGGGAAGATTAAATTAACTATTATCTGGTCGGATTTCAGGCTTCACAATAACTTAAACTGTTATTTGGTTGGACTTCAGGCTTCACACTAATTGAAGAAGTTAAACTGTTATCTGGTCGGATCCCAAGTTTTACAGCAATTTAAAATGTTATCTGGTCAGATTCCAGGCTTCGTAGTAATTTGTTTAGAGCGATGAAGTTGAACTGACATTTGGTCGGATTCCAGGTTTTCCAGTAACTTAGATGAAATCAAACTGTTATCTGGTCGGATCCAGTCTTCATAGTAATTTTCTTGAGAGGATAAAGTTGAACTATTATCTGGTCGGGTCCAGGCTTTGCAGTAACTTGCTGTTATCTGGTGGGATTCCAGGCTTTGCAGCAATTAAAGAAGTTAAACTTTTATTTGGTTAGATTCCAGACTTTGCAGCAACTTAGATGAAATTCACTGTTATCTTGTCAGATTCCAGACTTCGCAGTAATTTTCTAGAAAGGATGAAGTTAACTGTTATCTGATCGGGTCCAGGCTTCACAGTAACTTGCTTTGGAATGATGAAGTTGAACTATTATCTGGTCGGGTCCAGGCTTCATAGTAACTTGCTTTGGAGGTATAGAGTCAACTGTTATCTAGTCGATTCCAGGCTTCACAGCCACTTTCTGGGATAATAACGGCTCCATTAGGGATTACAATGACTCTACCGGGGGTTAAGGGGTTTTGTCTGTCGATTCGTAATAGTATGAGAAGCAAACTTAAGTTGGATAATTCGCAGTTCGTTGGGGAAATAAACCCTGTTGAAGAGAAAATTTTGACGACCTGCAGGAGAGGTGTTTCCTTTAGGGAGGAACCCATATGGCCCTTTTGAGGTACAAGACTTAAAACTTGGCATGAGTAATCTTGAAGGTCTATAATGAATCATGAAAGTTATTTGGGGCATTACAAGTCCATTTGTCCTTGTGAAAATCAAAACCCTAATTTGGGGTCTCAGTGCTTAGGAGGTGGTTTGACCTACTCAACACTTATGCAAGCTTGAGCCATTGAAGATCTTCGTGAGAAATGTCTTGAGAAAAGGGAGGGAAAAGTTTAGGGTACAACGGCTGCCCCTGTTCAATCTTCTTAAACCTGAAGAGTTAGATTGGCATGTTCACCATTCATAACTTGAAGGTGGAAGATGATTGAACACTAAAGTGCCCAGAAATTTGCACTTGTTGATGCATGGAGTAATGTTGTTAGGTGATTGTACCAGGAATGGGCTTAGAGATGCCATTCAGAGAGGTGATGAAAAGTTGTTGGAGATGGGCTTATAGATGCCATCCAAAGTAACTATTGATGGAAGAAGTATCAAAATAAATCTTTGGTCGATTTATACTGAAACAACATATGTCTGTATTTGCCTTTGACTGGATAAGAATCAGAATAAATCTTAGGGACGATTTAGCTAAACCATAGAAAAGTGTCTACCGTAAATGAATCAGGATAAATCATTGGTCGATTTAAACTGAACCAGCAGAGGTCTGAAACTGTCTTTAACTGGATAACAAATCATCATAAATCTTAGGATCGACTTAACTGAACCAGAGAAAGTGTCTACCAAAAACAAATCAGGATAAATCGTTGGTCGATTTAAACTGAACCAACAAAGGTCTTGAATGGTCTTTAACTGGATACAAATTAGCGAAAATCATAGGGACGATTTAACTGAACCGGAGAAAAGTGTCTATCAGAAACGAATCAGGATAAATCATTGGTCGATTTAAATTGAACCAGCGGAGGTCTAAAATTGTCTTTATCTGGATACGAATCAGCATAAATCTTAGGGTCGATTTAACTGAACTAGAGAAAGCGTCTACTGGAAATAAATCAGAATAAATCATTGTTCAATTTAAACTGAACCAACACAGGTCTCGAATGGTCTTTAACTGGATACGAAACTGCGAAAATCTTAGGGTCGATTTAACTGAACCAGATAAATGTGTCTACCGAAAAAGAATTAGGATAAATCATTGGTCGATTTAAACTGAACCAGCAGAGGTCTAAAATTGTCTTTAATTGGATACGAATCAACATAAATCTCAGGGTCGATTTAACTGAACTAGAGAAAGCGTCTATTAGAAACAAATCAGGATAAATCATTGGTCAATTTAAACTGAACTAGTAGAGGTCTTGAATGGTCTTTAACAAGATACAAATAAGCATAAATCTTAGGGTCGATTTAACTGAACCAGAGAAAGCGTCTACCAGAAATAAATCAGGATAAATCATTGGTCGATTTAAACTGAACCAGCAGAGGTCTAAAATTCTCTTTAACTGGATACAAATCAACATAAATCTCAGGGTCGATTTACCTGAACCATAGAAAGCCTCCACTGGAAACAAATTAGGATAAATCATTGGTCGACTTAAACTGAACCAACAAAGGTCTTGAATGGTCTTTAACTAGATATGAATCAGCATAAATCTTAGGGTCAATTTAACTGAACCAGAGAAAGCGTCTAGCGGAAATAAATTAGGATAAATTATTGGTCGATTTAAACTGAACTAGCATAGGTCTTGAAGGAGATGTTCATTGTTGACAATATTCATCTAGTGAGTGATCTTTCCTGAAAATGGTAAAGAGTTAGTTGTATGCAATGTCATGATGTATGAAATACATTGCTTAATGATGTTCTCCAAATAAATGAGATTATGTTGTATGCTTTATATGCATATGTCACAATGTATGAATGTTGTTAAAATGTATCTTTGTCTTGGGAAAATAAATCCCTGACTATTGTTGTGGATGAAGAGTATGTTTATCTTAAATTTAGTCTAGAATACTTCCGCTGGGGATGTTGATCTTTGTTTGGGGAGTAGAATTCAGGATCATTAGCCGCTCGTTACTCTATTGGAGAATTTAATTCTTATATACTCCGACTGGGGATAAAAGACATGATTAAACTTTCATCTCATTTGGGGAGGATAAAGTTAACTGTTATTCTGGTCAGACTCTAGGTTTCGCAACAACTTTTTAGGGACAATAGCAACTCTATTGGGGAAGAGGAGTTTTGTCATTGATTTGTAGTAGTCTGAGGAATAGACTCAAGTTGTGGAGATTGTAATACGTTAGGGAAACAAACCCTGTTGAGGAAAGTATTCTGGTGACCTTACTGGGAAAATGAATTCTTTTAGAGAAGAACTTTTGCAAGGTTTCTTTTCTAGTTTTGGAAGACCAAACTCGGTTGGGGAAGAGAATTTCCAAGAGATATGCTGATTAGAACTCCGAAAGGAAATTATGGAGATTATGGAGAATGTATGAATTTACTCTGTGGGGATTTATGGACAACGTGGGTGTTATCCTAGCTCCTTGAGTAAGTACTTATTCCTGTTCTCATGCGTACATTTGTTAATAGCTAATCATGTTCATATGCATATGTTCATTCAATTTTAGTCATTGGACGCTTTCACAATCAAAACAGAAAAACAAAAAGTTTGCACTTCAAAGTATATTTGTATCGATAATTTTCCAAAAACCCGATTTTCTGTACATAGAGACAAAAATCCTAGTAAGAGGAAGTCATCGTGAAATGAAAAGAATACATAGTGAAAACAAAAACGTATAGCCATGTGGAAGTGATCTCATTGGGTTCCAACTCTACTATTTCCCTTATGTCTTCGAGCATATCATCCCTCGCCGTCGGGAGAAGTTGATTGAACTGATCTTGTACCATTTGAACTTTTCACTTTAGTAATAAAGCTGGCTGTAGTGGTCCAACGAGACATAGTCATACGCTTTAATCCCTAACTTTTTCCTGGACCTTCCTTTTGGGTTTTTAGTCCACCAGGATACCCTTTATTGCCCAAGCCGCCCTCTCAGGTTTTCGACTTGCCGGGTGTACACTCTTTTGTACATATCCCTAATTTTTGCCTAAACCTTTATGGTTTGCCATGATGCCCTTATTTTTTCCTAGGTATGACAACCTAGCGGGTCATTCTTATGCATAGTATTTTTTGACTATGCATGCGTTCACAAGGTGCGGGAAATCTTCACCGTACATAGCGGTTAACATCATAACACCACCAAAGAATACCTTCTTGACCATAAATGGCCCTTCGTATGTGGTAGTCCATTTTCCCCTGGGATCGCCTTGTGGTAGAATGATGCGCTTTATTACCATGTCGCCAACTTTGTATACTCGAGGTTTGATCTTCTTGTTGAATGCCTTGATCATACACTTTTTATACATTTGACCATGACAGACAACAACCATCCTCTTTTCATCAATCAAATTCAACTATTCCAACCTAATCTGAATCCATTCGTCCTCGCCTAGGTCTGCTTCTTTCATAATCCTCAAGGAAGGAATCTGATCTTCGACAGGAAGGACGGCTTCCATGCCATAGACTAAAGAAAATGGGGTTGCCCCAGTTGACGTTTGTGCCGAGGTATGGTATCCATGAAGAGGAAATGATATCATCTCATGCTAGTCTTTATAGGTCACCACCATCTTTTGCACAATCTTCTTTATATTTTTATTGGCAGCTTCTACTGCGCCATTCAACTTAGGTCTGTATGGAGAATAATTGTAATGCTTGATCTTGAACTACATGCGAAGTTCGGTAATCATAACATTGTTAAGGTTTATGATTTTGTCATTGATAATCCTCTCAGGGATACCGTATCGAAAGATGAGGTTATGCTTGATAAACTGAGCTAGAACATTCTTGGTAACTAAGGCGAATGAGGTCGCTTCAACCCATTTGGTTAAGTAGTTAATGGCGATGAGGATGAAACGATGTCCATTAGAGGCAGTGGTCTTGATTTCCCCGATCATGTCAATTCCCCATATTACAAATGGCCAAGGAGCAGTCATGACATTTATAGGTATTGGAGCTACATGAACCTTGTCAGCATAAATATAGAATTTATGGAAAGTCCTCGAATGATGGTGACAATCAGTTTCCATGGTAGACCAATAGTATCCAGCCCTCAGAATCTTCTTGGCCATAGTGTGTCCACTGGAATGAGTTCCGAAGATACCTTCATGCATGTCTTCCATGATCTTCTCAGCTTCCTTCTTGTCCATACAACAAAGCAGAGTTGAGTTATGATTGCGCTTGTACAAAATCCCATTGCTTAGGAAGAACTTGGCTGACAATCTTCGCAGGAATTTCTTGTTGTTGATTGAAGCTCCCTTAGGATATTCTTGTGCTTCAAGATACCTTTTCACCTCATAGAACCAAGGCTTCTCCTCATCAGTGTCAATCTCACAACAGTGTGTCGGTTCATTAAATCTTTCGATAGTAATTCTGGGAGCTTTGTTGTCCCAATTGACCTTGAACATAGACGACATAGTTTCTAAGGAATCTGCCAACTTATTTTCTTCCCTTGGGATATGCTCAAAGGTGACCTTTTCAAAGTAAAGTATCAAAGTTAGCACAAGCTCTTTGTAAGGGATCAAATTTGGATTTTTGGTATCCCACCCTCCTTTAACTTGACTTATCACCAGTGATGAGTCTCCATATACCCTTAAGAATTTGATTCTTAGGTCAATAATAGCCTTAAGACCCAAGATGCATGCTTCATACTTGGCCATGTTGTTTGTACAGTCAAAGCAGAGTCTGACAGCGATAGGTGTATGGCAACCTTTGGGAGAAATGATCACAACACCAATTTCGTTACCTAATGCATTGGAAGCTCCATCAAAAACCATAGTCCATCGGGATCCTTGTTCAGGTCCTTCATATGGTTTAAACTTTGCACAGTCAGTTATCATCATGATATTCTTGTCCACGAATTCAAAGTTCATGGATTTATAGTCATCAATAACTTGATGTGCCAAATGATCTGCCAACACACTTCCTTTGATTGCTTTTTGTGTAGTGTGTTGGATGTCATATTCGGTCAAAATAATTTTCCATCTGGCTATTCGTTCGGAGAGAGTTGGCTTCTCGAAGATGTACTTGATGGGATCCATCTTAGAGATCAAAAGAGTAGAATGAGTCAACATATACTTTCTTAGTCGGCGAGCAACCCATGCCAAATCACAACAAGTTTTCTCGACCAGTGAATATCTTATTTCACATTTGGTAAATTTTGTGCTAAGGTAGTATAATGCATGCTCTTTTTGACCAGACTCGTCATATTGGCCCAGCACACACCCCATTGAATTCTCTAATACGGCCAAGTACATAATCAGAGGCCTTCCTTCAACTGGAAGCAATAGGATTAGAGGTTCTTGTAACTACTCCCTGATCTTGTCAAAAGCTGTTTGTAAATCATCATTCCATCTGACTACTTAATCTTTCTTCAGTAGTTTGAAGATTGGCTCACAAGTAGCAGTTAAGTGAGAGATGAATCGGGCAATGTAGTTGAGTCGACCTAAGAAACCTCTGACCTCCTTCTCAGTACAAGGATATGGAAATTCTTGTATGGATTTGACTTTTGCAGGATCAACCTCAATACTTTTCCACTGATGACGAAGCCTAGGAGTTTTCCATACCTCACCCCAAATGTGCATTTGTTGGGGTTTAGCCTCAACTTGTATTTCTTCAACCTGTCAAATAGCTTGTGCAAATGATCAAGGTGTTCTTCCTCAGTTTGTGATCTTGCAATCATGTCATCAACATAGAATTCTATCTCATGATGAATTATATCATGAAATAGAGCCACCATAACCCGTTGATAAGTTGCGCCCGCATTCTTCAAACCGAAAGGCATGACCTTGTAATAGAAGGTGCCTCACTGTGTGACAAAATTGGTTTCTCTATGTCTTCAGGCGCCATTTTGATCTGGTTTTATCCAGAGAAACCATCAATGAATGAGAATACTTTACATTGAGCAGTATTATCAACCAATACATCAATATGTGGTAGTGGGAAATCATCTTTGGGGCTTGCCCTATTTAAATCCCTATAGTCTACACACATATGAACCTTACCGTCTTTCTTCGGCAGTGGGACAACATTTGCAACCCATTGGGGATATGACGTCACTGCCAAGAAACCCGCATTGAACTGTTTCATTACCTCAACTTTTATTTTCTCAAACATATTTGGCCGCATGCGACGAACCTTTTGTTTGATCGGAGGATAACCCTCTTTCATTGGCAGACGATGAACTACAATATCATGATCAAGTCCCGGCATATATTCGTATGACCAAGAGAATACCTCAAGATAGTCGTGAAACATCTGAACCAATCTCTAGCAACTGGTTTTTTGAATCAAGAGTCGCCACTATCAGTTTTTATCCTAGGGAAGGGCATTTAATAGGAAACCCTAATTCACAGACAAAGATTCTAGGTTTCAGACTTCATTATACGAAAGGAAGGTGTTAAGCACCTTTCATCTACCTTGTTCACAAGGATACTAGTTTTTAGGTTTAGGTTCGACTAAAATAGGGTTTTAAATTTTAATTAAGGGAAAGACTCACCACGATTTTTGATCCTATGGCTACGTATCCTCTTATGAGGAATCAGAGTCCCAATTCTTAGTTCGTATGGGGTTGGTGTTTTTAGGGGTTTGCAAACATATTTTGAATCACCTCACACTCGGTCGAGAATAGTGATTGCGGAGATTTTGACTAAGTGCGCAGTAAGTCAAAACTAGTTTGAAACTCTTTTGCAAAAAAACAGTTGATTAGCCTAGTTTATTGCAAAAAAATAGTTTGATGATTTGTTTGTGTTTTTTAGTCATATTATTTGCGAATATCTCGATTAATGCATGATTAGAGAAAAAATTAATGCAAATAATATATAAAATAATATATGCAATTTTAATATAAAGATAATTTATTTAAACATATAGTAATATTTAGATAGTAAATAAAATATATCATTAATAATATTTACATAAAAAGGGATTATAATAATAAATGATAATTATAAATAATGATAAAAAATTAAGTAATTATAACAATATATAATAATAATTTCAAAATATAATAATAATAATATAAAATCTCTATTTGATATATATATAAAATCAATATATATATATATATATATATATATATATATATATATATATATATATATATATATATATATATATATATATATATATATATATATATATATATATATATATATATATATATATATATATATATATATATATATATATATATATATATATATATATATATATATATATATATATATATATATATATATATATATATATATATATATATATATATATATATATAATATTTATAAAAAAAAAGTTAGAAATAATAATTGAATTATAAAAATAAATAAATAAATTAAATTCAGGGGGTGTAAATTCTAACTAACGAGTAAACAGGGGGGTGTCAAAATTATAACTTTGGCTGGGCCCAAGACACAATTTAGACAGGGGGGTGTCTTTTGTTCGCTAGTTTAACAACCCACTGAAAGGGGGGTGTCAAAAACAAATGGGCCTGGCCCATACGCCATGTGAGAAGGGGTCTGGGTGAATTGGGTGTTACGAGTGTGCATAGTCTTACGGTGAGACTTGGCCCATGCCCGTCTAATGGAGATCGCACGGTACATAATTGAGGGAGCATGATACTATTATGTACGTGCGCGTATTAGATTCTAACGGGATATAACATTTTAATTAATATTCCATTTTCTTGTTTTAATCAGAATACATCACCTTACTCTCTCTCTCTCTCTCATAAAACCCAACCCTTCATCTTCTCAACCCTAACCTTAAACTACCGGCGGTGCTGGCGAACAACCCTCTCTCTTCTCCCCCAAAGCCAAACCCCAAAATCACAATAATGAAAAGAAAAAAAGCTAAGCGATATATTTACCCCTTTTGCGTTTCTGATTGCGAATAATGAGTGATGTTAAATTGACACCCTATTTCCTAGATTTTGTAGGTAATGGTGGAAGGTGGTGGCTTTGAAGGTGGTTCACGGCGGTTGCAGAAATGGAGGCGGCTTATGTTTAGCAACAGAGGCCGATTAGGGTTTCGGAGATCGAAACCCCAATCGGTGTTTGGGTTTTCCCATGTTCAAGATCTTCTCGGTAATCTTTGCGACCCGGCTTCTTTTCTTCCTCTCTGTAATCCAAACCCTATTTTGTCTCTCCTCCTTTCTCCCCGTCTCTTTTTCTCCCTTCTGTAATCGTACCTCTCCCCTTCCGTTCTTGATCTCGTCCTTTCAGTCAAGGAAGAAAGACCCCCTTTTCTGTAATTAATTTTCTGTATTTATACAGTTTAGTATTTAGGGTTTTTAGAAATTTGTTAGAGTTTATTGTAATTGATTCAATATAGTTGTAATTGATTCTGAATAGGATTTGATTTTGATAGAGATTTGAGATTTGCTGTAATCTTCTGGGCTTGGACTTAGCAGATTAGAGATATTAGGGATATGTAGTTGATTCATTTTTGATGTACTGATTCGATTTGGATTTGTAATATATTTGATTGAGTATAATTCTAAGATTGACTTTTTGAATATTCTAAAATTTTGATTTGCTGTATTTTTAGATTGAAATTGATTTTGTAATACGCGATTGGGTTGGTAATAGTGACTTGTAATTTCCAGATTTTAGTTTAGTTGATTTTTTTTAAAAAAGATTTGATTTAAAAAATATGATTTGTACAGTGTTAGTTACTGCATAACCCAACGCTAATTTAGTATAGGTTGATACATTCTTTTTTTGATCCTATTGGGCCTTGCGTTGGTCTTATTCAGCCCACCAGTATAAAGTTGATTTAGAAGCAAAACCAGTTTTTTTTTAATAACCTTAGGCCCCAAAATCATTTTCATAACCCAGTTTTTTTTTCCAAGAAACCTTTAATAATCTAGTTTGTTAACACTAATTTACACCATTAATTAATTTGAATCAACAATAATTTTGTTTTAGAATCACAAAGCGAATCTCTTCTTTCAAATCAGATTGGGCCTTAATTGTATTAAGACATCTTTTCTAAAACAAGGCCCAGTGTTTTAATTAAACAAAGTTTAAAAACACCAATGCAAGCAAAAACAACACATTCTTATTTTTTGAAACAAATTTTATTTATTTAGAACGGAAAAAACTTTTCTTTAATAGCATCATTTCTTTTATATATCTCTTTTCTCCTTATTGAAAAAACATTAATTTGGACAAGAATACTTTTTTTCCTCTTTAGTCACTAGATGGGCCTTGTATTGATAAACATAACCCTTTTTTCTATTTGGATAACAAAAATAGAAATGGGCTAACTAAGTAAATTACCCCCTTTTTACTAATAACGACGTAACACCTAAGTTTCTTTAATAAAGTCAAATGTTATTTAATAGCAATTTTAATTTCAATAATAACAACTATTTAGTAGTTATTGTTTTGAAATAACTTTACACTTTCAAATCGCATGGGCCATTGGCCAACATGCCGCACGAATGAGTTCACGGATATACGAGTCTTTCTGATTTATAAAGCCCCGCTTTCCTGAATTTAAGGTACACCCTCCTAGTCGGATAAAGACGGATTATCAGGTACTGATATACCATCTTTAATTGAATATTTCTTCGATTTGAATCTCAGAAAGATAAAATCATCGAGGTAGGACAAATTTGGGGTACGAAAGTTTCCCTTATTCAATTATCTTCCAGACGAATAGCATGAGAAAACTCGAGTCTTGCGTATTCTGATTGGAAGTTTATTGAAAATTTGAAGTATCCCCAATATTTGTCTGACAAACATAAGGTTACACTGATATAGCATACCCTTACGAGTCTTTGGGAACATAGGCAAAGATGATGATGTATCACTTGCCAGGGTTTGATAATGAGGAAGATAGTCTTTGATCTTAAAAGCGCAATTTCGTATGTCTTGGCTTATTCACCCATTTGGAGGATGAATACAACAATGTTTGATGATGCACGACTGCTCGAAGACTGAGGCCATGGATTATGTTTGTGAATCGTTGCATGACGTCTGAGGCGATGGGCAAGAGTTTTATTTTCTTTTGAGCATCGCAACATGAAGTCTGAGGCGATGATCGATGTTTATGGAATAACGAAACATGTTGCTACATGAAGTCTGATGCAATAGGTTAAAGTGTTTTCTTCTGAGCATCGCAGCATGAAGTATGAGGCGATGATCGGTGTTTATGGAATAAAGAAACGTATTACTGCATGAAGTTTGACGCCATGGGTTGGATTTTATGGAATAAAGGACCACATTGCTGCATGAAGACTAAGGCAATGTGTTAGGTTCGCAAATCACTGCGTGAAGTCTGATGTGATAAGCTAGATTAGGTTTTCAGACATCACTGCATGAAGTCTGAGGCGATAGGATGGATTTTATGGAATGAAGAAACACATTGTTGCATGAAGTCTGAGGCAATGGGTTAGGTTCGTAAATCACTGTGTGAAGTCTGATGTGATAAGCTAAATTTATTTTTATCGCTGCATGAAGTCTGAGACGATGATCTGGAACTTGGCATAACGAAACACATTGCTACATAAAGTCTGAGGCAATTGATTAGGTTCACAAATCACTGCGTGAAGTCTGATGTGATGAGCTAAACTTGGTTGTCGAGCATCGCTGCATGAAGTCTGAGGCGACAATCTGTATTGTGGAATAAAAGAGACACATTGTTGCATGAAGTCTGAGGCAATGGGTTAAGTTCGCGAATCACTGCGAGAAGTATGAGGCAATAAACTAAATTCGATTTTTGAGTATCACTGCCTGAAGTCTGAGGCGATGGTCTAGGATTTGAGAATACATTGCGGCTTATAGGCAATGTAATGAGTTCAGATAATACATTGTGGCTTAGAGGCAATGTAATGGGTTTTGAAAATATATTGCGGCTTAGAGGCAATGTAATGGGTTTTGAGAATACATTGCGACTTAGAGGAAATGTAATGAGTTTTGAGAATACATTACGACTTAGAGGCAACGTACTGAGTTTTGAGAATACATTGCGGCTTAGAGGCAATGTGTTGGGCTTGTAAGGAACTCATCCCTACGGGAAGACTTAGGTGATGGGCTGAACGTATCACGACATGAAGACTGAGGTGATGGGTTGAATCGTAGGAGAAGTATTGTGTTGGTCGACCCTTAGATAGTTGAATCGAGGGTGAGATTATTTATCGATTTGCTATGTGATACATGTGTATGCATGCGTATTGAATGCGAAATGTATGATGTTTGACATTGACATGGAACCCTGACTATATGCATATTGTATGCAAGAATGCATAGTGTATGTATGCTTGAGATATGCAAAATGTGTGCATGTATGAAATGTGTAAGATGTGCGTATGCCTTGAAATGTTATAAAGACTATTTCTGGCATTCTCTCCTTTAAACCATTGACTTAGAGTTACCAATCCCCTGGCGTTGTATGTTGTGTCATCGTAGCTTTATTAAATTTGATTTGAATGTGGTGAAAAAGCGTTAACAAAGTTTTGAACATTTATTTTGTATTGTGAGCGCAAGTGTAGACGTAGACGTAGACGTAGACGTAGGTAATGGCATATGCGTAGATTCGTATGTTGTAAGCGCAGGTGTAGACGTGTGTGTTAGCATATGTGTGGCCTTTGTATATGCAGGCGTAAGCATAGACGTATGTAGGTTCGTATGTTGTAAGCGTAGGCGTAAGCGTAGACGTATGCATAGAATTGGCAGGAGTACACATGCGCGTGGACGCGTGCAAATGTAGACCTTGTGTTGCAAGTTAGGCATAGGTGCTGACATGGATGTAGACTTTGTGTACGAACGCATAGATGTAGGAGTAGATGTGTATAGAATTTGTATTGTAGACACAAAAGTAGACATGTGCGTGGATGTAGACGTGGATTTTCTTTTGATGTTTTTCTAACCCAAAATACTTTTTTGATGGTTTTTCAAATGCTTTTATTTTGTCAATCCCCCGAAATAATTTCAGGATAATATTCACAAGTAATAATTGTAGTATTTTGTAAACAAGTCAGACAAAATAAAAACGTGACTTAAAAGGTGCAAAGAAAACAAATGTTTTATTGATATGCCTCCGAATAGGCGAGAGTACAAGATGAAATTCCTAGAAAGAGATAATTACAGGAGGTTTCAAAACTGTAAATGGAAATAAAAATGATAATTGCTACTGCTGTTCCCCAATATCCTTTTAATAATCTTATCTCCTTTGCTTCTGAGTTGTATGATTCAGATCTATCTCTCCCTTCGCGGTTCGTAGTCGCAGTTCTTAGATCGCAATCTTTTTATTCTTTATTTCTTTGTATGAAGTCCCTAATTTTTTCCTGGATTGCCCTTTCGGGTTTTCAATCCACCGGGATAATGTTTTTTGTATATATGCCCCTAATTTTTGCCTGGATCGCCCTTTAGGGTTTTTAATCCACCGAGATAGTTTTCTTTTGTTTATATGCCCCTAATTTTTGCCTGGATCACCCTTTAGGGTTTTTGATCCACCAGGACGCTCCTTTTTGCCTAAGTCTCCCTTTTAGGGTTTGAGCTTAGCGAGCTTCTTATACATAGTATTTTTTGACTGCGTCTGAATTTGCAAATGCGGTAGTTCTTCCCCATCCGTTGTTGTGAGGATAAGACCACCACCTAAGAATGCTATTTTAACTACGTATGGACCTTCGTAGTTGAGGGTCCGTTTACCACGCAAGTCAGGGAGAGGTAGCATAATCTTCTTGAGTACTAAACCATGTCGTGGTTCATCTTGTACAATATACCATTTCTTTGAAAGAATTTCGAGGCTAATTCTCGTAGGGTTTGCTTGCCAATGCTAGAGGCATTTTCCGGATGCCATGAAACCAAGGCTTGTTATGTTGTCATTTTTTAATAGCAAGGCAATGTGCGGGATCTTCGAAGCGTCTGTTTGTGATGCAAGGTTCGTGGTTAGACCAAGTTATTTTTAACATAGACGATATAGTTGTCAGGGCGTCTTTCATTTTATTTCCTTTTCATGTGAATGAAAGTGATGTTTGCGAATTTCATAGTCAATTTTCAGAACATGATCCCGATATGGAACTAGTTTTGGATGTTTAGTATCCCGTTCACAATTGACTTGGTATATGGCTTGTGAGAATTCTTTGGAGAAGTCAGTACTGCCCCTATATCGTGCCCCGTTGCATTTAAAGTCTCGTCGAACGTGGATAACCAACGTGCCCCTGGCTTGGGTTCTTTGTCATATCTTGGTATTTCGTAGTTGCTTATTTTTACAACACTGTCTGTATTTGACCTTGGCCTGTTTCCGTAGATATGTGCAATAACTTGATCAGCTTCTTTGTGGCTCCACTCTTTACATTACCCCTTAGCTTGGTTTCTTCCGAGTTTTCTCAAGTGCTCAGATTAATGGTCTTAATAGCCTCTTGATATGGTTGCATATTATTAGCTTTTATTTTTATTTCCCTCGCCATTTTCTCAGAGAGTTCAAGATCTTTATCATCTTCCTCTTTATCTTGGTTGATAGGAGTATCAAAATTATATCGGATTGCAGCAGTAGCATTATCGGTGGTTTTGAGCATGAATTTGCACCTTTATCATGTTTTGGTGCAGATTTAGTATATGAATACTTGAAAATGCATGTGCAGAGAAAGTATTACCATTTTTTTTTTAAATTTAAGATATAAATGCAAGAGAAAGACAGGGATCTTGATTGAAAACAAAAAATAACTTTTATTAATCGTAAATATTGTTTAAAACAAAATAGGGAAACCCTTACAAGTAATCCATATGCCTCAGGCTTGACATAGGTTCTTTCGAAAACAAGAAAAATTAATTAGGAAAGTAAAAGATCTCAGGAATCTCCATGGTCATCCATCTTTTGAGTTTTTTTTATCCTGGGGCACATTCTTGGATGAATTCAGTTTCCCCTTTGGTGTTGGCTTTGTTGAATATTTTTGCCCCATTTCTGCCATGCATTACTCCATTGTTGACAAAAGTCTCTTGGATCGGAGGAAAATGTGCTTTGCCCTTCAGAGTAGCTTTATATTTTTCTGCAGGGTATTGTCCGAACAGGACTATCCCCTAGTCCCTTAGCCTTTGTAGAGTTCTTTCGAAAGCTTCATTGTGTTCTAGCGGGAGTCCACATTCCAACGGGTATTCTTTCAATGAGTTCATAGGGGTTTTTGCTTGTCTGCTTTCCCCAGAGTCAGTGACTACTTCAATTGTGTTTATTGTCAGCCCATTGTGCGATGGCGTAGGGTCTGATGTGATGTTGGGCTTCTCGAAAGTGATGTCTTGAGAATCAAACAAATCCCGCACCTTGTGCTTGAAAGGACAACACTATTCTTTGGTATGTCCAGGAGAATTAACATGATACTCGCATCTGGCATTGGCGTCGTATCTTCGTGGGAGTGGCCCGACTGTAGGAGCTAGAGGCTTGAGTTCCACTAAGGATACCTTAACCAGCTGTTGTTATAGCTGACTGGGTGGCATCAGGAGTGGATCAAATTTCCTGGGTGGCCTTCTGCCTTGCTACTGCCTTAGTGGGATCACTAATGGTTGTTGTACCCTGGGTTGTGATGCCACAACATTAATTTCTCCCTTTTTTCCTTTGGGGAGGTTTGAAGCATGCCTCTTTGAATTGTAGGGAGCGTTTGATGGTACCCCTGATATCTTACCACTCTTTATCCCAGTATCAATTCTTTCTCTGATGGTTACTAGGTTTGAGAACCCCAGAGAGATACTTCCAACCATTATCTCATAATACAACCCGTGTGTTGTACCCCAAAATTTTCGCTCTCATTTATCAAATATTTTCTCACAAGATCTCCCTGGGTTCAAGACTGCACAAGGATTGATCAGCTCAAAACACCTCCTTAAGCACTGATGACTGAAATTAGGGTTTGAGATTGCACAAGGATAATTGAACTTTCAATGCCTCATATTACTTTCATGGATTAATGTGGACCTCCAATATTACTCATGTCAAGTTTCAAGCCTTGGATCACATTTTTGCTCAATCAATTGAGCAGTTGACCTAAAAATCAATTATATTGGGGGAAAAGTCAATTGTGGCAAATTTACAGTCAAACTTCATAATTATTTATTCACGTCAACATTATAAACTCATATGTATCATTTGCTCAAGTTTGGATCATAATTCTTCAATAAATTTGATCAAATCATCAAAAGGGCAAAAAGGTCAAAATTAGGGTTTTGACTGAGGAAGGGAAATTTCTGATTTTTGACCTAGCAAATGGTTAATTGGTTTGAGGCATGATATCAATAGTTCAATTGCATCATTTTTACCTAATGGAATGACTCAAAACATTTCTCAAGATCAATTGGATTGATAGTTGATTTTCAGTCAACTAGGCATAAGTCAACTGTATACTGAAAAGTCAAACTTTGACTTTTTGGTCAAAATCAAGTGTCAAAGATCACAAATCATCAAAACATGCAAAACATGAAACTTTTTCATCAAGAAATCAAAAAGTCAAGATTTCATTTTGAAAAGTCAAAGTTTTCAAACTTAGAAATTTTTCTAAGTGTTGAAAACTTCATATTTTTTTCACAACTTTGAGCCAATTTTTCACCATGATGTAAGATGATTCAAAAGAAACTTTCAACATGAAAGTTGTAGATCCCCATGAGATCTACAACATTTCTTTACACAAATTATCCTATAAATTAATGGATCTCAAGTTATTAATCCATGAAGTCATGGTCATGAAACAAAACACTTAGTGACATTTTAAACATTTTATGTCAGGATTTTGACCTAACTTCTGACCCAAGTTTCACATAGTTCCATTTGGATTTTTCAAAATTGATTCAAAGAGGGGTTATAGAGAACATTACAAGCTTTCTAAAAAGTCCAAGAACTCCTTGAGATCATATGTGAGGAAGGAGAATCGAAGGTTAGAAGTTGGGGTTTCAAGTTGTTTTGCAAGGAAAATTTTGTGATGAACAAAATTCAAATCTCAAACCTATGCTGCACAATCTTACTTTGTAGGCCTCTAAACCTCAAGATCTCTCCATAATCAGAATATTACACTTGCTTTTGAGCTATTATCCACTTGATTCAAGCTTTATCCAAGTAAATTTTCCATTAATGGCACAAAGGCACCGTTGCCATTTACATAAAGCAAGCTTTATGTAAAGTCAACTTGCATTGAGCTTTGCACTTGTTCCTTATGCACAAACTTCCTCTACAAAGTCATATAAGCTTGTTTAAAGTTGGTAACCACTATAGATAGCTTTGTACTATGCATTGAAACCATGTTTTTCAACCTTACTTCAAAAACAAGTCAAGAAGCCAAAACATGTGATCTTGTACTTCTGACCACCTCAAGTATCCAAACCTTTTCCATAAATAAACACAAGTCATTTGCAAGAAAACACACAAGCTGAAGCACCCTGAAACACACCAAAAATCTCTCAATTCAGAAATTGCCCAAAAACACCATTGTTGCACAGTTTCTGACCTTGAACACCAAACTCATATTTCCCTCGTGCATTTCTTGGCCTTTTAGTTCATAAAGCTTCCTTACATCAAATACTACTCATCCCCATCCTCATTCCATAAATGTAACACCATTGACCATAACCTCCATAACCCAAAAAGAGTCTACACATTGACTTATCCAAGCCATTCCGGCCATCCATTGCTCAAGCAAACCATTGCATTAGCTTTGTGGGAACTTGAGGAAGCTAACTTGATCATTGTAGCACCTTGAATCAAGCTCATTTGCATTTCACGATTTCCAGTTTTGAGGTATTTTTCTTGAACTTATATCTTATTACTTAGGCATTGTCAGGCTTGTATTTGTGAAGATAAAATGTAGATATCATTTCCCTGAAGCTATACATGGCCATAGATTTTATTTATATTGATTGAGCTAGGAGAATTTTAGGATTGAACCTCTGAAAATAATTAGGTCAGAATTTGGTACTTTCAAAAATTCTCATTCATCTTTGATTTATAGCTTATGATATTTATATGGTTGGATTCGTATGGAAAAATAGAGCAACTTTCATATTTGCATTTTCCATTTTTATTGAGAAATGGTGAAGTTACAGGTGGTCTGGCTGGAGGTTGAAGATGAAGTGTGTTCAAGACTTGTTTTGCCTTATATATTTATCATTTCAATTATATTAACGGATGTATAGCCACCCCAGTGGTAAGGCAACGCGCTGGTAATGAAGAGGTCATGGGTTCGAACCTCAGTGCGCTACCTTTTGCATTTTTTTTTTCATATTTTTGACACATTTCTGTTTTACCCTCTAAATCATTTCCAAGCCCCCTGGCTTATCCTTATATTTTATTTTTTGTTTTCATTTTCTTTATTATTAATATTATTATTATTATTATTATTATTATTATTATTATTATTATTATTATTATTATTATTATTTTCATTAATAAAAATCCAAAAATATTTATATTTATATTATTTATTTTTATTTAGTTTATTTTTTTTCTTCATAAAACTAAAAGAACAAAAAAAAGCATTTTCTTTAATAAATTAATTTCTCTTTTTTAAAAAAATACTTAGATAATTAATCTTAATTATTATATTATATATATTTTTTTCTCTTGTAAATTAAAATCAATTTAGAATTTAGGACTTTTATTTATTTATTTATTTATTTTTAATTTACTAATTTAATTAAATTCACAAAAACCCTAAAAAACTTGTTTTCTTTAAATTAATTTATTTTACTAACTTAATCTTAATTTTCTTATTTTTTTAGTTAATTATTTTATTTTATTTAATTAAGTCAAAAACCCCTTTTCATAAAAAATGAAACAAAAAAATCACATTTCTTCTTACATTTTGTATTCTTGCATCTTATCTTTATTTTTGTACATTTATTCAAATTCAATATGGTTGTAATAATTTATTTAGATTTAATTTCTTGTAATTCCCCATTTCTAATTTGTACACCCCTCCCCTAAATGATGTAATAGCTTAGTATTTTTATTTTCCGCAATTTAAATGCTTTATATACAAATGCTAGTAATTAGGGTTTTGTATGGAAAGATTAAAACCAACAAATAGAAAATCCTAATCAAGACAAATCAAGCATGTAAACCAATACACTTGCACACTTACACCCTTAGGGTAAACCCATTTTTTTGCCTTACAAAATAGCCATATTATGCATGTGAGGTATCTTAGCAAAAACAAGCAAAAAATACAAGATCATAGTCCCTCGATGAAGCTATCCATGTTACCTTTCAAAATGATCTTAGTCCCTAAAGAAAATGCTAATATATCTTACAACATTGCTAATCATGGCTATAGGATGACCCACGCCCGTCCCTTTTAGATCCAAAGATAGGGTTACTTACCAAATCAATGGTAAGATAACAATGTCAAAGGAAAGAGGAAATGAACATGAAAGACTTTTGAGTAGGTAGAATGTTCCTAGTTACTTGCTCAATTTAAAAACCAAAAACATCCTTGCTATTTTTGAAACAAACACCAAAACTTTCAAAACATCTTTCAAAATTGAAAATATTTTCAAAAGATCAAACATTTTGTATACATTCTTACGAACGAGAATCATTACAAAGTTCGCCTAAACGATGGTGCCTTTTCAAAATACTTTCAAAAACCACACAAATCACATTTTCAAACAAAAGCAAGTGATATAGCAAGTAACTAAGAGCCCATGGAAAACCATAGATGAAAAGGGTGTTAATACCTTCTCTTTTCATAATCTAAACTGCAACATTTGCGATCAAAGGCAAAACAACCAAGTCAGTTCTCCCACCGCGTTACAGAACTGGCGACTCTGCTGGAGACAATTTAAAAGTGGGGTTACCTTAGGGTTAGATCACATTTATTTGCTTTCATTGTTTTACTTGTATGTACATTTTGGTTCTTTGCTTGGGTTGGAATCCTCTACCCGAATTTGGGATACCTTATAGGTAAGTAGCAATACATTGTGGAAACTGTGCGGGGTATACCAACATGGTCTAAGAAATAGCTACGTTAGTGTGACATATTTGTGGGTACCGGTATCCCTTGAGTAGTCAACGAGAATACGGGCCGCTGAGTGATGTCATGAAGCACTAGCTAACTTCTAGAACCTTTACTTGACCAACTTGGCCTTTAGGACGTAGTGAGATGACCGACTTTGGCGCAGTCTGAAGTTGGTAGATATTCGATACTACACTTGCGTTGAAACAATGCCCGAGAAAACAAACCAGTGATATTGAGCTCCTTAGAACCCGGTTACTATTACTAGGATAGGTTTGAGTCAACTAAACTTCAAGAGGGTACTTACCTATGAGACTCCATGCAAGCCTAAACCTAAGAACTTGTTTGTTTTTCTTGTATATTTCTACTTGTACATAACATCATAAACATCATAACATCATACTCATACTCACTAACCATTTCAAGGATTTTGGGGATTTATCTTTGTTCTGTTTTGTAGGACATGGATTCTATGCGCAGGAAAACCATTCAAGTCAATCTTGTAAGGATCCCTCCTCAACTTAAAGAACTAGCATCAAGGGTCCCCGAAAATTCTCCATTTACCAAAAGACATGGTTGCCTCCTAAACTTGGTTACCTCCAACACTGATGAGGACATGATGAAGGTGCTCTCCCGGTTCTTTAATCCTCTACACCATTGGTTCACATTTTCCAGTTATCAACTTGTGCCAACTTTGGAAGATTTCTCCCAACTCTTGAGGATTCCCATTTTAAATCAACTACCTTTCAACGGTACTAAAAGAGATCCAAAGTCAGAAGAGATTGCTCAAGCTTTACACTTGCAACCATCTGATGTTACAACTAATTCTGAAACAAGGAGTGGTGTCAAAGGTTTCTTAGCTATGTTCTTGTTTGAGAAAGCCTAAAACTGTTGGAACTCCTTAGACTTGCAAGCTTTTGAGGAAATTGTGGCTCTTCTCATTTATGGGATGGTTTTGTTTCCAAACCCTGACCAAATCATAGATGTAAACACCATCTAAATCTTCATGTCTCATAACCCGGTGCCTACTTTGCTAGGAGACATCCTACATTCTTTTCACACTCGCACTATGAGGAAAAGAGGTATCCTTATGTGTTGTACTCCTCTCTTGGAAATATGGTTTATTTCGCATCTTCCCAAATCTGTATTGAAGAATGAGCAAGGTTCAATGTGGTCACATAGGTTGATGACGCTCAAACATTCAAACATTTATTGGTGTTCCCAATCTATAGAGAATGTTACTATCATCGACCGTTGTGGAGAACTCCCTAATGTCCCCTTACTTGGCATTAGAGGAGGTATCACCTACAACCCCTGTTTGGCATTAATATAGTTTGGTTACGCCCGAAGGGATGGCCCACATGAGGTGCTCATTCAAGGGTTGGTATTTGACTACGAGAACGATGACCATGGTTACCGCCAGAGGTTTATCATAGCTTGGAGGATGTTGAACAAGGTAGATAGCAAGACATTGGGGCACAGGAATTCCATCCCTTTTGATCCTTACCTCAAATGGGTACGAGCCCGTTCTTAAAGTCTTATAATGCCTTACCCCTCCATTCTCCCGGTTATCATAGAGCCTGTTATGGAAGGAGATGTTCCATACACTATCCTGCATCTTGACACACCCACCTCTCTTAAAGATTTGCAAAGGGATTGGATACAGCTTAAAGGGAAGAGAGACACTTTCGAGGCCCAATTCTACGGCAGCAAGAAGAAGGTTTTGGAACTCACTAAGCAACTTCATGAGGAGCGGAGTCTGAACGCCTACATCGCACCAAAGAGGATGCGCACAACTTTTTTATCTTAGAGTTTTTTGTATTTCTTTGTAAGCCTAAAGAGTCATGATGTACTCAAACTTTGATTTATTAATATAATGTGTGTTCCTTTTTTAGTCTAAAGCAAATTTAAATCTCTAATTTCCTTGAAAACATTGCATATGCATCTCCATTCATCATAACATAAGCAGGTTTCTTACAACAACTCTCCTCATCTTTCTACTGCTTATTCCAGTAAGATGGATCTCGAGCATACAGTAAAAGACCTCCAGGCGCATAATGCTCAGTTTCAACAGATATGCTTGACTCTAGCCAAAGGACAAGAGGATTTGAAAACTTTGCTGATTGAAGAAAAGAAGAAGAAAGCAAAGAAAACAACTGGAGTTTTAAATCTAGGAAGAAGGTTCCAAGTACAAGCCATATGGACCTTAGACTTTGCAACATCATCTGGTTAAAAAGACAATGAAGAAGGGAAAGGCAAGGAAGCGACTGCCCAGCCAGAATCTGAAGAGGAAGAAGAAGGGGATTACTCTGAAGAGCAATATCCCCCGGCTGACGACAAATACAAACATTTGGAAGAATGTCTAAGTGCAATGGAGATTCAGAAAGTGCCCGGGATGGACTTTGAAGAGCTGGGTTTGGTATTTGGGATTATTATTCCACCAAAGTTCAAAGCACCAGTATTTTATAAGTACGACAGGGTTTTGTGTCCCAAGATGAACCTCCGATCTTATGTGAGGAAGATACAGCCTCACACTGCTGACAGGGATTTATGGGTCCATTTCTTTTAGGACAGTCTATCCGGGACTCAGCTTGATTGGTTCTATCAACTCGAGAGGGCCAATATCCATAATTGGGAAGACCTTGCTACTGCTTTCTATAAACAGTATCAATACAATGCAGACCTTGCTCCCACCCGTACTCAACTCCAGAGTATGGCTATGGTTTCAAGTGAAGGTTTCAAAGACTACGCTCAGAAATGGAAGTACTTAGCAGGAAGAGTACAACCTCCCCTGTCTGAAAGAGAGCTAGTAGACATGTTTTTGGGTACCCTGTCCAGTCCTTTCTTTAATCATCTAATTGGAATCTCCTCAGCAGGCTTCACTTAATTAATCTTGACTAGGGAAAGAGTGGAAGTTGGGATTAAGAGTGAGAAGATCCAAAAAGACGCATCCTCCAATGCCATGAGAAAACCATTTATCGGGAAGAAAGAAGTGGGTGATATGTATCCTCAAAGGAATCAAGATAAAACTGAACACCATCCAATGGTTGGGGCTGTCATGATCCCAAAGCCTGCACCTACTCAACAAAGGAGCAACCAGCCTAGAACGGAAAGACCAATAAGACAATTTACCCAGATTAATATGACACTATCTCAAGTCCTGCCACATTTATTGAGATCCAATCTGGTAACTTTGAAGGAAGCTCCGAAGAATTCCAACACTGCATCTCCTCACTACCATCCTAATGCTCATTGTGCTTACCATTCAGAAAGTTCAGGCCATGATACCAACAACTGTTGGGCTTTTAAAAACAAGGTGCAAGACCTTCTTGAAGCAAAAGAAATTGAATTTGATGCTCCTGAAATCCCAAATGTCATCACCGCTCCTATGCCCAAGCATGGTCGTGATGTTAACACTGTTGAAGATGATATGTTTATTACTGATGTTGATGAGCTTGTTACTCCTCTCCTGACTGTCAAGATGAACCTATTGAAAGCCGGTTTATTTCCAAGTTTTGGTGAAGGCTGCCACCTCTGTTTATCCCTACCAACTGGTTGTCATTTATTGATAGTAGGGGTCCAAAGCCTAATGGATGACAATGAGATTTTGTTTGAAAAGACTCTCATTCCAACCATTTCTTACAATGATGTTTCAATAGTAACCATTTTCGCCAATCCTTCCAGGGTCTCAACCAAAAGACCCGTTAAGATTACATCAGTTCCTAAAGTGGCTCCACTGATAATTACTATGCCAGGGCCACGACATTGTGGGAACCAGCAAGATAACCCAAAGTGGCAGAGTATTCTCTCCTGAGATTGCTCCTCCTAAAACTGTTACCAGTCATGTGATCATCCCTGTTGCAGTTCCTATTGACACTACTACTACAATTCCCATGGTTACCCCTACTGACACTCCTACCACCGAGTCGACCGATACTCGGGATAAAGGCATTTTGGTTGAGCCTGTCCGGATGAAGGCACAATCAGTATCTATCTTAGAGGCTTCCCAAAAGGAGATGGAAGAAATTCTGAAAATTATAAAGAGAAGCGACTACAACATAGTCAAACAGCTAGGGCAGACTCCGTCAAAGATCTCCATGCTTACTTTATTGTTGTGCTCCGAGGCTCATGCGAAGGCCTTGGTGAAATTTCTTAAAACTTCCCATGTACCACAAGAAACCTCTGCTGATCAATTCCAAGTTTTTGTGGCCAGCTTGTCCGTTGACAATAGTTTAGGATTTTCTTATGCTGACTTGACACCTAGAGGGAGCAAGCACAGTGAGGCATTGCATGTCTCTTTCGAATGTCGGGGCACAACTTTGGCCCATGTCCTAGTTGATACTGTTTCGTCTTTGAATGTGCTGCCTAAGAAAACTTTGGATATACTCGACTGTGAAGGTTTGACCTTAAAACCCAGCAACATAGTGGTAAGGGCCTTCGACGGTTCAAAGAGAACGGTGCATGGGGAGGTGGACATCCCCATTAAAGTTGGAACTCAAACCTTTGATTCAACTTTCTATGTGATGGACATTCGCCCTTCCTATTCTTGTTTGTTGGGCCGACCTTGGATTCATGATGCTGGTGTCGTCACCTCTACATTACATCAGATGCTGAAATACCCAATCAAGGGTAAACTCATTAATGTCCTTGGAGAAGAGGAATATATGGTCAGTCACTTGAACTCCTTCAGATACGTGGAATTGGATGGTGAATTCATTGAAACTTCGTTTGAGCACTTCGAGGAAGTCCCACAAACAGTGGCAGCTACAAAGGTTGTTTCCCAAATCCCAAAGATTACAAAACCTCCGCTAAAGATGTCTTCTCTGAAATATGCCAAGGTCGTAATCGAAGAAGGTGGGTGTACTATATGGGGCCAACTCCTAGATATCCCATACAAATTTGAAAAATTTGGTTTGGGTTTCACTTCAGGAGCCCCTAAAACTGTACGTCGTGCTCGTGCCGGGGAACCACCTTTGAAGATCAGTAACCACGGAGTCAACACAATGGAGGATGATGATGACAGCTACGACCTGGAGTAATGGATTTCCCCAACTGTCAATGGAGGACTCAACAATTGGAAAGCTAAAGATTTTGTCCCAATTACTTTTATCCAACAATAATTGTCTTTAAATTTTTGTCGGACCTGTAATAATTAAAAAATTCATACTTTTAAAACCTTGTGTCTTACCCGAGGCACAACGGTCCATTTGTAAGGGTTGTTACCTCATTTTCATATGTCATCAATGAATCATGGATGTTTTTGCATACAAACTTTGTTTTCTTTGTCTTTCTTTTTCTACATTTTTATTTCTTTCAAACATAGCTATACTCTTACACACACTCACATTCAAAATGCAGATCTACATCCATTCGGGATCCCATGGGTAACAATTATGCTATGGCCTTTTGTGACTCTGAAAATCTAATCTACCAAGCCGAGGACAAAGGTGAGGGAGATTGTGCAGTTCCAGAGGAACTAGCCAGGTTACTACAACAAGAAGAAACGACCATACAACCCCACGAAGAACCAGTGGACACAGTTAACCTAGGTACCGAAGAGGACAAGAAAGAAGTCAAGGTGGGTGCCAATCTGGAACCCATTGTCAAGAAGCGTCTAACTCAGTTTCTACATGATTATGTTGAGGTATTTGCTTGGTCGTACAAAGACATGCTAGGACTTGATGCTGATATCGTGGTCCATCGTGTACCGACAAAAGAAGACAGCCCTCCGGTAAAATAGAAAATCCGTCGCATGCGGCCAGACATGTCAGAGAAGATCAAGGCTGAAGTCATGAAACAATTCAACACCAGATTCTTAGCCGTCACCTCCTATCCACAATGGGTCGCCAATGTTGTTCCAGTGCCTAAAAAGGACCGCAAAGTACGCATGTGCGTGGACTACAGAGATTTGAATAGGGCAAGCCCTAAGGATGATTTCCCACTTCCCCACATCGATATTCTGGTTGACAATACCGCACAGCATAAAGTGTTCTCGTTCATGGATGGTTTCTCAGGCTACAACCATATGAAAATGGCACCTGAGGACATGGAGAAAACGATCTTCGTCACAGAGTGGGGCACATTCTGTTACAAGGTTATGCCATTCGGGTTGAAGAACGCTGGGGCAACCTATCAGCGTGCCATGGTAGCTGTTGTAACCCAAAATTTACCCTCCCATATTCTTCAAGGTTCCTCAAGAATGACCCTCAAACTGCTCAAAATTATTCAAGGATTAGACAGTCAAACCACCTCCTAAGCCAGCTGAAATTAGGGTTTTGGTTCTTTCAAGGAATTGGAGGTTTTCAATGGCTCAATCAAGCCTCATAGGCCTATATACATCCTCAAGCACCTACATGCCAAGTTTCAAGGCTCACAGTGCCAAGTTGCACAGTCAAAAGCCTCATTTGCTCCATTTGACCTACAGTCAACTACAAGGGCAAAATGGTCATTTTGAAGTCAAAAGTCAAAATTTTTGGTCAACATCTTATTTTGAGTCCACAATCATCATTTGATCAAATCTTGATCATGATTCCACAAGCTTAGCTCAAAAATCATCAAGATGCAAAAGTTACTATTTTTGGACAGCAGAAAAGTCAACTGTATCTTGACCAGGGCATAACTTTTTTATGGTTCATCAGAAAAATCCCATCCAATGCTCATTTTGAAGGGGATGACATTTCCTAAAATCCATCTTCACACTCCAAGTTCAAGAAATGCTCTCACAAAAAGTTATCAATTTCTACATTATAGGTCAAATTCAAAAGTCAACAAAAATGCACTTTGAGTCAAAGGCCATAACTTGATATTGGTAAATCCAAATGACATGGGACCAAAGGCATTGGTTAGAGGACTTCAATACCTTTCCAAAATGTCAAAGAACATGTTCATATGATCCAAATTGAGCAAGATATGCATTGGAGAAGTTGGGAAAGTTTTGTGAATTTGCAAAAGTCAACTTTGCTCAAAACACCTTATTTTTGCTAATGGGCCTCAAATTTCTTCTTGAAACTTTATCCATGACTTATGCACGACCCATTAAGATTATTTGAATTTATTTTCTTATTTTTTATTAATTAATTGGATTTTTAATCAATATTAATTCATTTAATTAATTTAAATTGTAGGAAATACAAAGATTTGATTTTTCAATCTTTTTGTGAAGCAAGAATGACCTAAAAAAGCTGGCTATTTCGTGTACCAATCAAGGATGCAAATATCTCCAAGTTTGGCAACTTTTTCCAATCATGAAGATTCAAAATTATTTGATTTCCAATCAAATATTTAATCATCATTCCAATGGATTTTTGCTCAAAGATTTGACCTAGTTTCATTCTCCTATAAGTACACAATCTAATCCTAATCATGCATACGTGAAAGCACTGCAAAGAAAGCCATAACCAATTCAAGAAAATTTAAGAAAACTTGAAAACTGTTTTCTATATTCCTGGCCAATTCAAGGACTTTTGTTGGTTCAAATACATTGCAGGAAGTGTGAGGAACGTGTAGCAATCAAATTCACGTGCTAAAGCTCAAGAAATCATCAAGAACAGTCTCACGGTTTGACACTTTTTTTCATAATCGCAACTCTTAATTCATGAGCATTTAACGTGATTTTTTGATTGTTTTGCATTGCTTGAATCCATATGAAGCTATTGGCATAGTTTAATTGAGTTATAATGCACATAATCATAAATTGCCATTGACAAATTTTAGGGTTCATAAACTTTGAATTTGGGGATTCAGTAACCAGGCAAAATTGAGACCACTAAGGCATATGGTTGAAACCGTCAGAACAAGACGAACATAGCTGGACCCTCGCGAAACATTTATATAGATCACAACTCTATTCGCTATTTTTCCTTATTGCAGTTTGTGGGGGTTAAAACCCCCCGCTATCTAACGTTTATTTTGCAGGTTCAACGAGGAAGACGATGAGCTGTTGATATGCCATTGGGTAATTCAAAAAGGGCGCGCGTTTATTTGTTTGTACAGCATATGTGATTATTTTTATATATTATATTTACTTATTTTTATAATAACAAACGCAGGCAAATGGCGTAGTGGCTGATGTGCTGGCTTGAAATCATTGGGACCTGGGTTCGAATCCCAGGTCCCCCAAAACGCTTATATTGTTTTTTCTAACATAATCACATGCAGGCTTCCCAACGTGTTCCACCATATACCTCACTTACCAACATTCCAGGTGGCTTCAAATTCAAATCTAATGGTCCAGATGGAAGGACCATGGTACTCCCTGGTCAATGCCCGCCTGGACAATCAAAGAAAGTCAAACGGACTGGCAGCTTAATGGGCCTGAGATTGCTAACAAACCTCCTTGTTGGGCCCAGCACCCCCCTAGTTCATTCATTCTTTTCTTTTTATTTTCTTTTACTAATTATTATTATTAATTATTATTATTTTAATTATCATAATTATTTATTTTCATAAGAAAACATAAAAAACATAATATTTTTCTTATTATTATTAATTTCACCCTTTATTATTTTTGTAAATGAATACTAACAAATTAATTTAGTTAATTAGGTTAACTTTAATTTTTTCACAATAAATAAAATTAACATAGGATTAGGGTTTTCTTGACAATTTTAATTTCTTTTCTTTTATTTCATTAAAACATCAAAAAACTAAATAATACTTTTTTTTAATTATTCAATTAATTAGGATTAGGTTTAATTAAATACAAAAAGGACCAAAAACTCATTCTTTCTCAAAAAAGGGACAAAACCCTAAGGATTTCCCCGATTTAATTTTATTTCGCGCATATTATTTTTGATCATATTTATGTAATTGCTCCGAGGATGTAATAGATAATTAGGACCCTTTTTATCGCTTTCTTTATTTTTCCGCAATTTACTTTTCAAGGGTTATGTTTTTGGCGATGTAAATACCCGACGCCTTGTAATAGCGTAGATTTACTTTCCGCAACTATTAACTGTTATGCATGACAAGACTTGCCTGAAAATTAAAATCAACTCGTAGCTCACTATAACTTGTACAAAGATAATTTAACATGAAACCTGACACACTCGCACATGCCACTCCTAGGGTACGCCTCACTTGGTTTCCTCGACGTGGTCATTGAGTATAGGGTGTTTTAGAGGTCGCCCTCCTGTCTAAAGATCCAAGTTGCCCCGAAAAGGTTGCCTCGGATAAAAAGGATCTAGGACATTAGGGTTACCGCTAAGGCGTCCTACTATTGCTTTGGTGACCACATGTCCCATATAATCGAATTGACCCGAATAACTCCAACGACAGTGCTACCTACTCCTCAATAGTCGGATAGTACTGTCTCAAGGACATTTACACAGCTTAATTTCTTTTGAGTAGGTAGATTTCTCCTAAGTACTTGCTCTTTCAAAACAACAAAAATACTTTTTGCACCTACACTTTTCTGACAAAAGTTTTCAAACAAACACTTCATACACTCTTGAGGACTGATACAAGAGTTACCTAGAAGTTTTCAAACTAAACTCTTTTCAAAACCCACAAACACAAGAAAAGCAAACATTTTTGAAAACATAGTGAGCAAGTACCTAAGAGCCCGTGGATAACCACGGATATAAAGGGTGCTAACACCTTCCCTTTCTATAATCTACCTCCCGAACCGAGAAACATCTCGAAAAGGAATTTTGCTGTGCTTTTGTCCTTTCCTTGTTGGAGAAAATAAAAGACGGTGGCGACTCTTGCTTACCGCGACATTTCGCGAACCAGCATTCCAAAACAGTCAGTTCTATTTCCACCGATCACAGAACTGGCGACTCTACTGGGGATGTTTATAAGTGAGGTGTACCTTAGGATTAGATCATTCTATGTTTTCAATTGTATGCCTTGTTTGCTTTAACTTTGTGGGCTTGTATTGGAGTTTCATAGATCCTAACCCGGATCTGGGGGCACCCTTGTTTAGGTAAGTAGCAATAAACTGTGAGGGACCTGTCTGGCGTAGACCGACACGGGTGAAGCAGTAGCTACGTTGGTGTGACACATTGGTCTGTACCGATATCCCTTGTGTTGGAACGAGGAGAATATGGGTCTTCTGAGGAGTCATTAAGCACCAACTAACCTTAGAACCTTAAATTGACCCAACTTGGCCATAGAATAGTAGCAGTATGCTACACTCATTGAGGCTAACCTCTCGTGATGGTTCCGGCCATAAGAAAAGGTTGTGAAGCTGGATTTATGACCGATTGAGGGTAGACAGTGATATTGCGATCCTCTAGAACCCGATTACTATTTTCTAGGACAGGTCTTAACCAACTGAAACTGAAAGAGGGTAGTACCTAAACTTCATGCTGGCCTAAACTCTAAGGGCTGTCTTGTGTGACTTGTGTGCCTTACCATGTTTGCCTTTTGTGAATACTTGTGGTGTGCCTTTATCATAACGTCATAACATCATAACATTGCATACACCCTGCATAAGGACTAACCCATTTCAAGGATCTCAAGGGTTTGTGATGCAGGTCATGATGAACCAAATGTCTAGCAAGGGGCAAAGGGGATTTATTTTCCTCTAGCCAAGGTTGTTTGGAAATCAAAACATGATAACTCGAGTCAGGGCTATGACCCACTAGATATGGTGAGCCTGACTCTTGAAGAAGGACTCTTAATAACATGAAGCTCCTTCAATCAAGCTGCAAAATTCAAATGCTAACAGTTTCTTGTTTACCCCGTGAGATCCTTGAAAACATTGAATGCGTATATCATACATATCATTGCATTACAGGTATCATCACAGGTCTCTCACGTTCTCGCTGTTTATTTTAGCAATGGCTTTCCAACAAAATAACTAGGATCTTCATGCTCAAGAGACTCAGTTCAGGAAAATCCTACTAAACCTATCCAAGGGGAAAGAAGAGTTGAGAACACTCCTCATGGGGAATTTGGTCAAGAAAAGTCCTGAAGACGATAAGGACGAACGGCTGAAACATCTGCAAGCTGAGGTAGATGCAATGAGAACCCAGATGCTGGGGCAGATGACTCTCATTCAAGACTTAGCTCAAAGACAAGAAGAGCTCAGGGTCCTCGTCAACAAGCTGCTTCAAAATAACCGAATGAGGCCAACAACTAGGGTTGAAGATCAAGCCGTCATTCAACCACCTTTGGGGAAAGAAGACAAGGGAAAATCTCCTCAGCTTGCTTCAGGGTCACAAGCCCAGCATCAACCTCACCAGCAGCAACAGGGTAATCGGTGCAAGCGAAATACGCCTAGAAGACATTTCTCGGAAACTAATATACCATCATCACTAATACTGAAACGCTTGTTGGAGGTCAAGCTGATTGCTTTAAAGGATCCTCCCCGGAATCCCAACACCTCTGCTCCTACCTATCATCCCTATGAAAGGTGTGCATACCACTCTGACGGTCCGGGACATGACACCGACGACTGTTGGAGTTTGAAGAACAAGATCCAAGACTTGATTGATGCCAAGGAGATTAAGTTTGATCACTGATCCTACACCAAATCATTGAGAATGTCTTTTGTGCATTAGAATTTTCAATTTGTAATTTTCTTTTGATTATTCAAACATTTATTCATGTCAAACTTTATTACTTTATCAATGCATCGCATATGTCTGTCTTGAATCAATCCATTCGTATTCACTATATTCAAATTGCTTTCATATTTTTGTGATGTTCAACTCTCGATTAAAAAAATTCTAAACCTTTTGAGGGAGGATGACGAAAACGATACCACGATCTTTACAGTATGCTTTTGAACAAACCCCGCTGATGAGGTACAAGCATTGTTTCAAATCCTAAACAGTGGAGTTATAAGGAAGATAATCCCTCGTCAACCCCTTCGAGCCAAAGAAGTAGGAGTTTTTTCTTTTCACAAAAAATTAAAACCCTTAATTATAACCTGGGGCAGGGTAGTCTTCTCCGTTGATCCAGGTGCACAATGAATCGCATCAAAGAAGTCCTTCCAAAACAAAAGACAGTGATGGTTCCCTATAATCATAAGGACAGGCAGTCATTATCTCTCAGAAATAAAAGCCCGTTAAGTTAAAACCTATGAAGGAGACTTACAAAACTGGGGCATCCCGCTGACTGTAAATACAAAAAGAAACGGTTCAGGCAAAAAGACAGGGACAATAAAATCAAAAAGAAAGAGGTCCTACAAACCCTCAACAAAAAAAGAAAGAAATGACTGCCTATTCAAAATAAACTATCAGTATCCGAACCATCACCGGAATATCAGAGCAAAGACTCAAACAGGATCTAAATGCATGATTAGCTGAGTTTAGGATCGAAGAACATCACGAAGAATGGGTGGGTACAAATAAAATTTGAGCCTTTATCCTTTGTTTCATAAACCGTGAACCAGGCCACGTTATAACCCTTAAAAAGTCCTAGCTGAAGCATGGGTTAGTTTGAAAGCATACTGTTACAAAAGGTATCCTGACTCCTTAAGGCTTGCTGTAAAATACTGAGTTGACATCACATTTTACAAAAATTCACTTGTTTTATTGAAAACTGCATTTTCAAAAATTTCAAGACAGACATAAGCTTTGCATTCTTAAAATAATATTGTTTGCATATGACTATTTGTTCAAACAGCATAGAAGTTCGCACGAAGAATATCTAGTGGACAAAAGCACTTCCAATCAAGGGGCACGACATGATCATTGTCCATCATCTGGGGCAGTCAAGTCAAGATTCAAGGAATCTCTCAAGATGCCAAATAGCCAGGGGCAGATCTCCGTCTAAATCACTTAGGGCATTGGACATGAATTCCCGCAACGAATCTTGCACGATCAAACGAAGATCTTCTGGTAGTATGGCAATACAACACTACTGACAGTGTGTTGGCTGAAGATTTTGATGATATAGTTCGAAATGAAGCAATATGGATGTTTCGTTGGAATAAAGCAAAATGTTACAGTTCGGAATGATAGAAGCGGTTCTACGAATGGACATGTCAAAGCTCGGAGCTTCGAGTGACAGTTGTGAAGATATATTTAAAAGAAGCCTCGAAGTGATAACGAGACTATGTTTGTGAAATGAGTTCGAAGCGAAGATTGCCAAGGCATTTGAAATTCAAACGCGAGCGGGATGTTGGAATTCAAATATATATGCGCTGGAGCGTTCGAAGACGCGTGGAAGCTAGAGAGGAGCAGTGCTCTGCATGTTCTGAACGTGGCAGAATCATATAGGCAAGACCGTTATGGTCGAAGTAGTATAAATAGAAGTCTTAGTATTAGGATTTCGTGTGTTATATCTATTGTACAAAATTCAGTAAACATTCAAAATACCACATGGATAGGGAAACGAATGCTCGAACAATGTACGAATGATAACACCAAACATTTATAATTCAGTAAAACTCTTTATCTTTTCCAGTTTATCTTCCATTTTCATGTTAATGTCATTCAAATACGTTTACATTCAAAGTCATTTACTTATTTCTTGCATTTAAACGCTTTTCTTCTATTCGAATCCTTTACATTTCAGAAACTCTTTTACATTTCATGCTTTTTACATTAAAGTCTTTACATTCAAAGTCATTTACTTATTTCTGCATTTAAACATTTCTTTGCAATCGAATCTTTATTCATTCGATCCAGTTTCGTATTTCTTTACTTGATCATGTCATTAGATTCTTTTAACATGGTAATTGAAGTGAATTGAACGTCTATAAAACATTCTAAATACAAATCCTAACTATGAATATCAATTTTGCAATTAGATTTATCCAAACGACCAATACCCCATAGGATCAATCTAGTCGATCCTGCAAGTTACCAGAGAGATTAAATAACAGTCATTAAGATTATTTGATAGTTTAGAGGACTAGCGGTTGTTTACCAGAAATCACTGTAAACAAATTGGCACGCCCAGTGGGACGATCATTGGTCGTTACGAAATTTAAAAAAAGTAAAGATTGTTAGGATATAATCATTGTAAAAGTTCTTTCTGAGTGATAAGTTCGTTGTTATATGAACCTTAGAAGTGGTAGAATAACCAATAGCAACCAACCCTTACCCAGAAGAAAACGTAATAACAAGATGTCTAATCCAAACAATCAACAAGGGGAACAAAATGCCCCACATGGAACAGGCACTAATATGTCTGCTTCGACGGGAACGTCTAATGCGATCCCTTCGAGCGCGCAGTCTGTTGCATACTCTACCAGTAGTGTAGCCACAAATGGAACAAGTGGCATGTCGACTAACAGTTCGATCCTAGGAAATACAGAAACCACTGTTTATCCTGGGGGATTCTTCCCACCATCAGGGACACAAACCCATTTCGCCACCCTACCACCAACTAGACCACCCAGTTTCGATGGTAATAGACCCAGAAATCCCTCTTATGGGATGCCAACATCTTTTATGGCGGGTCTGCACACTTCGACATCGAATACGTCACCATAATTAGGGTCTGGATCTGGGGCTAATCAATTTATGACAAATAACCAAGGGTCAGTAGGTTATAGTGCATTGTCTATCTTAACCACAGAAAATCAGATGGCTTTTAGGCAATTAATGGATGATAGTAACCATAATATGATAGGAGTGTTAGCACAAACTATGCAAGAGATCTTTGCCCCAATAGTACAAAATGTAACTGTGACAAACAGAGAAAACGTGGATAATATGAGTCGAATAGCAGATTTCTTCGCTCCGCCAGAAAGGCGTAGACAGAACCAGGCATTGGTTCGAGCAAACATACCTATCATAGAACAAATTGCTGATGACCCACCCTATAGACCAGTCAGAGAGGGGGTTAATTTGGGGGCAAGAGCACAAAGGTTAGATGCCCCAGTGATTCGAGAAGAACCACAAAGGGGATTTATAGAACCAGCAGCAAGGATCGAAAGGTTAGATGCCCCAGTGATTCGAGAGGAACCACAACGGGGAATTATAGAACCAGGGCCAAGGGTCGAAAGGCTAGAAATCCCAGCGTTTCGAGAAGAACAACCTAGAGGAGTTGTCATGGTGGGTCGAAATCAAGATGCTGATGCAGTCGTTCACAGAATTCGAAACGATAACATCTTGGCAGAAAATAATTTAACCACCATGATAGAGAGGATTATGGCCCAAAATTGCCTCAATACAGGAATTAGAAGGCCAAATTATGCCTCTCCTATAGTAGATTACATAATACATACTGATTTACCAAGGGGATATAAGGTCCCTAAGTTTACAAAGTTTGCTGGAGATACCAATGAATCAACAGTCGAACACATAGCCAGGTATCTGACCGAAGCAGGAGACATAGCAAATAATGAGAACCTTAGGATTAAATATTTCCCAAGTTCCCTCATTAAGAACGCTTTTACATGGTTCACCACATTGCCTCCTGGATCCATAGATAGTTGGACCCTCTTAGAGAGATTATTCCATGAACAGTTCTACATGGGACAATCTAAAATAAGTCTGAAGGAACTAGCCAGTATTAAGAGGAAATTTACTGAACCCATAGATGATTATCTGAATAGGTTTAGACTCTTGAAATCTAGATGCTCCACAGTAGTTCCTAAACATGAGTTAGTCGAAATGGCTGCTGGCGGCCTGGATTACTCTATTCGAAAGAAATTAGACACACAATACTTGAGGGACATGGCTCAATTAGCAGATAGGGTTCGACAAGTCGAAAGGCTAAAGGCCGAAAAGGCCAGGGCTTTTAAAAGTAACAAGAAAGAGAGAATTTCATATGTCGAAACTGAGGAAGTTGAACACTATCCTGAATTCGAAGAGGTCGAAATAGATCTCGCTGAATTAAAGCAGGCTCCACCTTACTCTTGTAAATTATTAGTTCCCGCAAAAGGGAAAGAAATTGTTGAAAATGAGAAAAGTGACAAATTCCCAAAGAAGGTGTATACTTTCGATGTAACAAAGTGTGACGAGATTTTTGATTTGCTTGTCAAAGATGGCCAACTAATTTTGCCATCGAATGTCAAAATACCTCCTTTAGATCAAAGAAAGAAAAGAGGATTTTGTAAGTATCATAGTTTCCTAGGCCACAAAACCTCACAGTGTTTTCTTTTCAGGGATCTGATTCAAAATGCAATTAAGGATGGCAGATTGAAATTCGCTGACAAACCAAAAATGAAAGTAGATGAAGACCCTTTGGATGTTGCTGACACCAATTACTCCGAGCTTGCATGCATTGGATAAATCAATATGGTGGAAGCAGATCAAGATGACACTCCATTAGGAGAAAAAAGCACTGAGAATAAAAACTGTGTGTTAGTCGAATTCAACAAGGGGGTCACTGAGGACGTCCACAAGCAACTAGAGGCTTCGATCGAAGCAGTACCTTTGGCTGTTTCGAAAGATATCCAGGCTACTGAAGGCCAGGAGAACCAAAAGCAAGAGTTGACACAGGTTACTGAAGGCCTGAGGCTAAAATTGGAGAAAGTCCAGATCACAAAGCCAGCCTCCCCTTAGAAAGAAATATGGGATACTTTGGGAGAGCCCAGTGGAATGTTTGACTACTTGGTGAAGTATTCTGCCCCAGAAAGTTCAAAAATCCAAATCGAAGATGTCAAACCTACAGGATGGGGAGATGATGACATAAAGGGGGAGGATGTAGATGTCAACATGGTGGATATGGAGAGACCTCGTTCTGAAATGGAGGAGATGGAAAGATACTTAGAAAAAGAAAAATACAAAAGGGAGGATAGTTATGCTAGGGATGCCAGTCTTAAAGACTACCTCATGTTGTGCCACAAAGGAGATGCCGAAATGATATTATGCCCTAGATGCAGCATCATCTGCAACCAGAGAATTGCTGCAGACTTCGAGAGGAAACAAAGGGCACGAACTGGCATCAACTAGCGCCAGGATAACCAGTTATTCAGATGTTACCCTAAAGCTGGAGAAAGTTTGTTGGAGTTTGTGGTTCGCTGTCACAAAGGGGCAACCAAATGCCTAGTATGCCCAAGGTGTTCTGCAGTGTACGATCAAAATATGGCCGGAGCCTTCGAAACAATCCCTTTCACCCCATGCTGGAACCACAAAGAGACTGGTCAGATGAGCCAACGTTTCGAGAGCAACTACACTCAACGAAGGCCTGACAGTCCTCATCCCAAAGGCGCTCGAAGGGTAACATTCAAAATTCCTGCTGAAATACCAACAGACAAATGGCTGTAAGTCAGAACTGACAAGGGCAAAGACAAATGGAGAAACAATGAATGAAACGCACGCCACGCCATGACATATAGAAGGCAGTTCAATGTGGCGAAGAGGGAAGAAGTGAGGTTAGAAAACTACAAGGGAAGAAACCCTATGTCAAGATCACAATGGCGAAGGCAACAGAGAATTCGAAAGGCTGAAAGGGAAGCTATGGCAGATAAAGGAGCAATTTCGATCAAAAACCAAGGAGAATCAAGCACCAACAAACCTACACCAAATAATCAACCTGAGGACAAACCCCCAGTTAGTAGGAGACTCTTCTCTGAAACACAACCAAATGAATTGAAGGAGTACACACCAAGTCTATAAGAAGACGAGGATATGCTAACGGACAACTTCGAATCAGAGGGGGAGTCTTCACTCAATATCAATTGCAACGTGGTATCTGTACTACCTTGTGAGTTTGGACAGGAAACTGAAATCGAAGAGCATGAGGAGGAAGATACAATAGATATGATGAAGCATAGGCCAGTGTGTTACTACGTAATGGATAACGGAGCTGTCGAAGAGCAGAATGCTTTCTTCGAGCACCCAGAGCCAACTATGAAAAATCATCTGAAGCCATTATTTATTCGAGCAAAGGTTGGTACCTATGGCGTAAATAAGGTCTTAGTGGATGGAGGCGCTGCAGTTAACTTAATACCCTATTTCATGCTAAAAAAGTTAGGAATACACGAGGGTGACATCAAACCACACAACATGGTCCTATCCAACTATGAAGGGAAAGTAGGTCAAACATTGGGGGTAGTTCAACTGGACTTGACGGTAGGATCGAGCTGTAGGCCCACCATGTTCATGGTGATCGAAGCCAAAGCCAACTATAACTTGTTGTTGGGAAGAGAGTGGATCCATGGCGTAGGAGCAGTTCCTTCGTCAATGCATCAGAGGTTGGTTTTATGGAGAGAAGATGGGATTGTTGAGAACATAGAAGCTGACCAAAGCTACTTCATGACAGCAGTCAACTTAGTTGATAAGAGAAATTATGACAAACACTTGGCCAAGATTGCTCCTTGTGCCCCTAACGACGAAATCAACGAAACCAGGAACACACACTATTATATGACCCTTCGCCATGATGGCATGTATTGGGATAGAAGAATAGTCAGTGAAGATGAAGGAGTCGAAGGTACTACGCAAAGATGGCCAGCAGGCTGGGAGTTCGACAACCTTGCTCATGATTGAGTCCTCCTTCTTCGAAAGGATTTTGGCCTATATGGCTGAGAACGAATGGAAAGCGGCCTTAGAGGCTGAAATAGATAAATTGGCTGTAGAAGTGAACGAAATAAATGGGGATGGTTCGAAAGGCTCACCCTTTGAAGAACATGAAATAGATCAAAGGCTAGATGCCATCTATGATAAAGAACCCTTAGGCTTCGAGAAGGACCCCACAGACTCAGGTGCCAAAATGTTGGCGCAGGATCCGCTCGAAGAAGTCAATTTGGGGGATGAGAACACGAAAAGAATAACCTACATAAGCGCAAAACTTAATCCAGGCCTCAAGCAGGAAATGATCGAAGTCCTCAAGAGAAACAAAGATTGCTTCGCGTGGGACTATGATGAAATGCCTGGTTTAAAGAGGGAGTTAGTGGAGCACAGACTTCCAATCAAGGATGGCAAGAAGCCCATCAAGCAAACTCCTAGAAGATTCGCACCAGCGGTTCTCACAAAGATCAAAGCTGAGATCAAAAGGTTGCTGCGCTGCAGATTCATCAGAACCACAAGGTATGTCGAATGGTTAGCAAATATAGTACATGTTATTAAGAAAAATGGCTCTATGAGAATTTGCATAGATTTTAGGGATTTAAATACTGCAACCCCTAAAGATGAGTACTCCATGCCTGTGGCAGAAATGTTAATAGACTCTGCTGCAGGATTCGAATATTTAAGTATGTTAGATGGATACTCTGGGTACAATCAGATTTTTATTGCTGAAGAAGATGTTGCAAAGACAGCATTTCGTTGCCTAGGAGCCTTAGGCACCTACGAATGGCTAGTGATGCCTTTTGGTTTAAAAAATGCTGGGGCAACTTATCAAAGGGCAATGAATTCGATTTTCCATGATTTCATTGAAACCTTTATGCAGGTGTATATTGATGATATAGTCATCAAATCTATATCTGCAGAAACCCATTTGCATCATTTGAGCCAATCATTCGAACGAATGAGAAAACATGGCTTAAAAATGAACCCCCTTAAGTGTGCATTTTTTGTGCAGGCTGGAGATTTCCTTGGCTTTGTGGTTCATAAAAAAGGAATCGAGATCAACCAAAATAAGACCAAAGCCATAATGGAGACGAAAGCACCTACATCAAAAAGGGAGCTGCAATCTTTGCTAGGGAAGATTAACTTTCTCAGAAGGTTCATTTCGAATCTAAGTGGAAGAACCCAAGCTTTCTCTCCGTTGCTTCGTTTGAAGCAAGGCCAAGCCTTCGAGTGGAACGAAGCCCATCAGGAGGCATTTGACAAGATAAAAAGATATCTCTCTCAGCCTCCTATCTTGTCTCCACCTTCATGGGGAAAGCCCATGAGATTGTACATATCTGCCTCTGAAGTTAGTATAGGTAGTATGTTAGCACAAGAAGATAGCAATGGCATCGAAAGAGCCATATACTATTTAAGTAGGGTATTGTGTAGGTGTTTAGGTATTGGCTTGCATTTTTGGTAAATTCCAAGTATATGTGTGAATGTCATGACTGATGTCATAACATTCTAGTTCAGGTTGTACTAGCTCTTTAGGTACATGTGCAGAAAAATATTGTAACTCAAATACTGATGTTTATAAGTGTGTATCTGAGCATGTTTGCAAAATGATCACATTTTACTAATCAGTAGACAGGTTTTCTCAGATGTCATAACAGATGTTATGACATCCTGTTCTGAACTAGCAGGATTACAGGATTGGATAAGTCTGAGTTTTTTCAGGAAATAACTCAGTCCTTCCTAAACAGAATCCTGCGTTTTCTGAGGAGTAACCTAACTCAATCCTAACCTGATCAATGAAGTACTGTGACCTGGTCTTAAGGTCAAACGGAATCAACCCTAGGTTTTTGGAAACCCTAACTGAAGTTGCAGCTGCTATATATTCAACAGAGCTGCGGTTTTTGAGATCATCCCTGCTGATTGATTAGAAGATCAAGTTTGTAATCTGTATAGATTTGTTAATTGTACTCCAAGCAATTATCATTGTGATAAGTGTCTTGGAATAGGCTTAAATTGTAAGGGTTGTGTAGCACTCAAAGCTTTGAAGCAAGAGTGTTTGAATGTTACTTGACTAAAGCTGTGAAGCAGAGTCAAGTTAGTTGTGTACATCACTCAAAGCTGTGAAGCACGAGTGATTGTGTTACTTGATTAAAAAGCTGTGAAGCTTAATCAAGTGTGTGTTTTGAAGAGTGTCTTCAACAATTCTCAAGTCAAATTTGTTTATGTATCACTGCTGTGATTGAGGGGGAGTGAGTAGGAACTCAGGTTTAAGTTGTACTTAGATTAGAATTGCATTGGGTAGGTCTTAAGTGAAGGAGATAAACTGGTTGGTTTATTCCTGAATTAACATCTCTTATAGTGGATTCTCTCCCTGGCTTGGTAGCCCCCAGAGTAGGTGTTGTTGCACACTGAACTGGGTAAACAATTGACTGTGTTGTTTACTGCTTTTGTATTTACTGTCATATAGTAAGTCAGATACGGTGTCATAACATCGGACGTGACATTAAGTATCTGTAGCCAGAATTTTCAATTGGCATCAGAGCAGGCACCCTGCCTGTATTACTGGGTGAGATCTAGGGATATCACTTTCTGGCACTATGGACAAAGAAGGAGTTTTTGGAAATAGACCACCCATTCTGGATGGAACTAATTATGACTACTGGAAACCTCGTATGATTGCCTTCCTAAAATCTCTGGACAAAAAGGCTTGGAGAGCTGCTGACAAAGGATGGATTCATCCCACCATAACTGAGGAAGATGGGACAATCAGTCTGAAGCCTGAGGAAGATTGGAGTAAAGAAGAAGATGAGCTAGCCCTGGGAAATTCCAAAGCTCTAAATGCCTTGTTCAATGGGATTGATAGAAATATTTTCAGATTAGTTCATCAATATGAACTGGCCAAGGAAGTTTGGGACACTCTCAAAACTACTCATGAGGGAACTTCCAAAGTAAAAATGTCAAGGCTTCAGATGTTGACCACTAAGTTTGAGAATCTAAAAATGATGGAAGATGAAACCATTCATGAGTTTCACATGAACATCTTGGAGATTGCCAACACCTCAGGAGCACTGGGAGAAAAAATGTCAGAAGAAAAACTGGTGAGGAAGATTCTCAGATCCTTGCCTAAAAGATTTGCAATGAAGGTGACTGCCATAGAGGAAGCCCAGGACATTAGCAAGTTGAAAGTAGATGAACTTATTGGGTCTCTTCAGACTTTTGAGATGGGAATCACTAATGATGTCAAAAAGAACAAAAGCATAGCACTTATGTCCAACACTGATGTTGAAGAAAACATTTCAGAAGCTATAGCCATGCTAGGAAGACAATTCAACAAACTCATCAAAAGAATAGATCCAAAGTCAAGGTCTAATGTTCATAACATTTCCTCTGACATTGACAGTTCCAGCAAAAGATCAAGGTCAGATGGGAAGGGAGTTCAAGGCAGAGGAATTCAATGCCATGGTTGTGAAGGATATGGGCATATTCGAGCTGAATGTCCTACCTTTCTTAAGAAACAAAAAGGAATGACAGTTACTTGGTCCGACTGTGATTCAGAAAGTAATTCTGAAGAAGAGACTGCCAAACGAGTTACTGCTTTAACTGGTGTTTGTACCTCTGAAAGTGATGAAGAGGTGACTTTTGAAGAACTGGCTGAAACATACAAGGAATTGTGTATCAGAAGTACTGAAGTCTGTGTGCAGAATAAGAAACAATCAAAACTCATCATAAAGATGGAGGCTGAAAAACGGGAAAACCTTGAAACTATAAGTCTTCTAGAAGGAGAAGTTCAATTGCTGAATTCACAACTGGATCAAATGACAAAATCTGTCAAGATGTTGACAAATGGAACTGACAAATTGGAAGAGATCCTACAGATTGGACAAAATGTGGGAAATAAATCTGGTCTAGGATTTATGAAAGCAACGAAATCTGGTTCTGGTAGGCAAATGCCAAAACAGATGTCTCAACACAACTCTCGACATCAGGAACAGAAACATATGAGGAAAAGGTACCAAAGATGGAAATGTCATCATTGTGGTAGATATGGCCACATAAAGCGTTTTTGCTTCAGATTACATGGATACCCTAATCAGAATTCAGGTGTCAAACCTAAGTCTAAAAAGGTACCACATGCTCCTCAATGGAAGAAAAAGGCTACTGCACTGATAGCTCACACTTCCCTGAGGGTCTCTGCAAAAGAAGACTGGTATTTTGACAGTGGATGTTCCAGACATATGACTGGAATCAAGAACCTCCTCAATAATGTTAAGCCTCACACCACCAGTTTTGTGACCTTTGGAGATGGGGCTAAAGGTGAAATCAAAGGAGTTGGTGATTTGAACTGCCCTGGAGTTCCAAGTCTAAATGAAGTACTGCTGGTGAAAGGACTGACTGCTAATCTCATTAGTATCAGTCAACTGTGTGATCTAGGATTCAAGGTCAATTTCTCAAAATCTGAATGCCTTGTAATCAATGACAAACAAGAGACAGTAATGAAAGGAGTCAGATCCAAAGACAACTGTTACTTATGGGAGGCTGAGAATACTAATTTCTCATCTGTGTGTTGCATTGCAAAAGAAGAGAAAGAGGTGAAACTGTGGCACCAAAAACTTGGCCATCTCCACCTAAGGGGTATGAAGAGGATCATCTCCTTGGAGGCAGTCAGAGGAATTCCAAAACTGCTAATTGATGAAGGAAGAGTTTGCGGTGAATGTCAGGTGGGCAAGCAGACAA